>CM077151.1:36779363-37379363 GCA_039583875.1 Platanthera guangdongensis | reverse complement strand
CACGGTCCTGTTGTTAAGGCTCTCGCCAGGCTCCGTTGGGCAGATTTTACTTGGCCAACTCTTAAAGCAGAAGGCGAACATCACCTAAGAGCCTATGGTTGGCGCAAAGGTGACAAACATTCCGGCGACAGAGCAAATTTTTCAACATATAAAAAGAGTTAAGCATCGGTGGGGGAATCTCGCCCCTTACAAAAATTACACTAGTTAGGGTTCACAAAAAAATGTACAAAAATCAATGCAAGATTACAGTGGAGGCTATTGAGCGGTTTCGCTGGAGCTCCCGCTGGAGGTCCCGCTGGAGTTTCTGCTCGGGGTGTAGCCGGAGGATTCGCCGGGTGAGCTTCTGCTGGTTTCCACGTTCAGGACAGGCTCCGCTGCATCGTTGGTTGGAGAGTCGTCCTCTCCCCGCAGGTTTGGGGATGGGCTCGAACATCCAGGGCAGGATCCCTCGCACCGGGATGGTCTCGCCTCCTTCGTTCAAGAGCGTCGACTCCCGCAGCACCTCAATGACCATCTTGGCGGTGGCCTACGCATTCTCCTGAACGATCACGTCAATCTCATATGTGGAGTAGTGGCGTCGCTCGACCCTCTCCTCCCACGATGGCCAGGCTTGGGCCAGGGCCAGGGCATCCTCCAACCGCTTCACCTCGGTCTGCAGCAGCTGGTTCTCGCCCTCGACGCGGGCCACTCTCGCACGAGAAAGCTCGGCTTCCGCGGAATCCTGCGAGAGGGTCCGGTTAAGCGAAAGGTGTATATATATATATATATATATATATATATATATATATATGAAAAAATATTAAAGGAGAACGAGTAATATTGAAGGATCCCGCTTACCTCGGCAGACGGGCGAGTGGAGAGAAGTTGTTGAGCGGCAGCCAGGTCGGCCTTCAGGGTAGCAGCTTCCGCCGCTGCGTCATCCCTCGCCTTGAGTATGTCGGCGATGTTGCGCTCTATTGAAAGGGTCCGGCGCCCAGCCATGTGCGAGAGTTGAATCGCGCGAAGTTGGGCCTGGGCAGCATCGAACACGAGGTCTCGGGATGACCTACGGTCGAACGAGCCGGCATCCTCCCGGCTGTAGAGGCCGTAGTCTAGCGCGAAGGTGTGGCCGCTGCTTGAGTCTCGCTCCTTCCATGAAGGAAGAAGGGTGAAAACAGCAATGCGGTTAGTGGTATGATCCCACTGGAGCAAAAGCAGACCTTCCGTATCCTTGTACTTATCGCCGAAGCCGAAATTTCGGTGGCCTCTCGGCACCGACATGCGAGAGGGCTCGGCAGGAGTCTCTGCGGCAGGCTGAGGGACACCCGTCTCGCCGGCAGCTAAAGAGGTTTTGGCGGGGGTCTCCGCGGTGAGCCGGGCGGAGACCGTCTCGCCCACAACAGAGGGGGTCTCCGCGGGGACCTCAGCGGGAGCCGGTGCGACGGACTTGCCCTTGTCCGCGGCTGATGGCTTCGATTTTTTGGGAGGAGGGGCCAAGTGGGAGACAGGTTTCCGCTTCGGAGCGCTTGGCGCAGAAGAATTTCTCGGCTCCTCCCGACAGCGGCTGCGGCAGACTTGGCGAGAGACAAGGGGTCGGCGAGTGGCCTGGTTTCGTCAAAAGGCTGGTGTACGGGAATGTCTCGTTCACCTGCGAGTCTCATAGTTGATTAGCTCCATCTCTCGAAACGAAAGGTTACAGGTTAAGTCCGGAAAGCTACCTTCGCCGGGAGGTACCGGTTGGAGGGAATCCAGGTCTCGCCGCAGGAAGGGGACGTCGAAAACCTTGGTCCCAAAGAATTCAACGAGAGCTCCCTCGCGCCCCCCGAGAGCGGGAGGCTTGTAGGTCGCGTCGTCATATTGAACTGGCGCAAGCGGAATGTTTCCAAAATCACCAGAGACAGACGAATCTCTGTCCCCAGTGGCGGTTCTTGTTGGCAAGACCGCTTGTCTTCACCCATTGTCCCGAGAAGAAGACCACCCCGCCCTTCGCGCGAAAATTGAACAGCTTCCGGAAGATGGGTAGGCTAAATTCGACCCTTTCTGCAAGCATGTAACAGATAAACGCCACCAGAATCGCGACGGAGTTTGGGTTGAGCTGGGCCGGCACCACCCCATAATACCGGAGGGCCTGGCGCACTTCCGGCCAGAGGGGGAGGCGGAAGCCCACCTCGAAGTGCTCCAGTGGAATGACGAGCTCCCCGGCCGGCGCGAGGTTAACTCTGTCGTCGTTCCCAGGGTTCCGCGCGGTGAACCCGGTGGGGATAAAGTTGGCGACTATCATGTTGAATTCCTCCAGGGTCAGCCGACAAGGGGGGAAGGCGTGGTCCAGGAAGGCTTGCGCACACTTGGAACGACCTTCGCTCTCTCCTGGCATCTTGAAGAGAAAAAGAGAGGAGAAAAAGTCGGAAATGCGAGAGCCTTTGCGCCGCAAGGATCGGCGAAAGCGGTTGACAGGGGGACGAATGTTCGAGAGGAAGGAAGTAAATGTGGGGGAGTAAATGGGGTAGGTGGATCGGCTTATTTATAGAAGATACGGTAATTATGAGTTTTCTTTAAAAATACGGCGGGAGAACGGTCAACGGGTCAACAAATCAGGACGCCTCGACTCCTCGATTTCCGTCCTGTCTCGTCAGCTCTCCTTGGACCTGCAGGAAGCGAGAACCTCCAGGGAGGGCTAGAAAAAAGTCAAATCAGCTCGGTGCGAGAGAAGTATTGAACAAGGCATATGAGTTAGGCATTCGCAAAGTATAAAGGAAAGCACGCAAAAAACAGACGGGAGGGACACAGACATAAAGGGCCTCTCGCTCGGCGAGAGCCCCCAAATAATAATATTAATAATGATGAATAACAGACAACCCTTATGATAATCGTCTGATGCAAAAAGGCGCAAGGGGTACAAAGGAGAAGGGTAGGCTGGGAGGTTGAGAAAAGAAGGGGTTGGCCCCAAGGGCTCAGTACGGCACCCACTGCCAGCAGCCTAGTTCTTGTCTGCCAGACCTTGGAGGGTCTCGCGGGTCAAAGAAAGCAGTCAGGGTGGTTAGCCCCTGGTTGGCCAGGCGGAGCTGATCTCGAATGCGTGCGACGTGTCTTCCAGGGGAGGTTCCAGCGGAAAGCGTATCCTGGAATTCCACCCCGCCAAGGAGGTAGGCGCAGTCCCGCTAAACAACCGCCAGTCGCCGCTCCATCGTCTCGTGGATCCTCTTCACCGCTGCGGAGTTAGCCTGTTGCTGCCGCGCGAGCTTCGACAGGGCTCCCGCGATCCTCTGCCTCCGCACCTTGCCGCTTCCGGAGGCCTCGAGAAAATCCTCCATCTCACTGGCGGAGGGGAGGGGTGAGTCTTCTTCTTCTTCCGCTTCATCTTCGCCTCTTTCTCCTTCCGCTTCTCACTCCTTCGGCTCTGGAGGACAGATTTTGGTCAGAATAGGAGAGGAGTGAAGGAAAAGTTGGGAGGTTCTCGCATACCTGGGGAGCAATGGATACCCTCCCCCGATGGTTGGCGAGAAGGGCCGGGCTGGCCCTCTGAACACTTTTTGAAAAGCAGATGGAGCGGCTTGCCCCTGCCCGGGCGAAATATCCTACGCTCCGGAGTCTCGGTCTCGCCCATGGGGGGAACAGAGACGCCCTCTCTCGTCGGAAGCTGTGATCCTGGCGCGGGAGCGGATGGCTCAGAGATAACCCCTCCGGCAGGGATGGCGAGATCGGGCGCCGGATCGGTGCGATTGGCCGGGGAATTGGGCATGGCAGCCCCCGTGACTAGCGGTGCAGCCCCCGAAGCGGACGGTGGACCCTCATTGTGAAGGCGGGTCGCCTCAGTGTCCGCCAGTAGAAAGTTGGCGACATCTCTGTTCCCCCCATTTTGAAGTATTTAGGTAGGAGAATGGGTGATCCAAGGTAATAGGGATGGATATTATTCAAGATGATTTTCTTAGTTCAAGCTCAAAACCTCATGCAATACTCGATATGTATGAATGGAAGATGAGGATTCATGAATGTTGAAGCCAAAAACTGGCCTCAACGAGAGTTCAGACCTTGGGGTGTGGCCGACACCTACTTCTCCCAAACCTCGACCCATGACTAGTCGCAAAGAACTGGACACTGACCCTAAGCCTCAGCTGGGAGGTCCCTCCACTAACCCGGAAGTTCTCTGAGCGCTTCCCCTCCAAAGGCAATTGCTGTGCTAGTTGTACCTCAAAAAGCTCTGGAAGGCAAAATGAGAGTATCCGACAGTCTGCTTTTTGAGGTATCCTGTGGGTCTATTTATAGATTTTCAATATCTGGTCTGCAAAAAACGTACTTTTGCTGCCCTAAAATTACTAAAATGCCCCTAAATTGGTCTGTCAATAGCCAAACTCCGCTATTCTGAGTAGCTAGATGCAGACCAGGGGTATTTAGGTAATTTCAGGTCTGAGTCCAACCTGGCGGAAGCTCTTCCTGCTGAGCTTTGCGGGAATCCGGCTTGCCCCAAGCGCAAGCCTTCACGCCTATCCCGGGCGGGAACCAAAGGCTGACGGGAGCGTAGAGTGGAGAAGCAGCACTCAACGCCAAGGGCTGGCGGCGGCGTTGAGTGGAGAAACATCACTCAACTCCATGAAGCCTCAGTCAACGACAAGGCTGGCGGCGACGTTGAGTGGTGAAGCATCTCTCAACGCCTAAGGGCTGGGGGCGTTGAGTGGAGAAGCATCACTCAATGCCAAGGGCTGCAGGGGTTGTTGAATGGAGAAGCATCACTCAACGCCAAGAGCTGGCGGGAGCGTTGAGTGGAGAAGCATCTCTCAACGCCTAAGTTTGGGGGGAGCATTGAGTGGAGAAGCATCACTCAAAGCCAATGACATCAGTCAACGACAAGGGCTGGCGGCGGCGTTGAGTGGAGAAGCATCACTTAACGCCATGAAGCCTCAGTCAACGCCAAAGGCTGGCGGGGTACGAAGCGCGAGCCCTTTCGCCTGCCCAGGGCGAGAGCATTTCCGCCTCCCCCCGTTCAGCTATGGCTTAAACCTAAATCTGCTCGACGAAAATAACTTAAGTCGAAGGCTCAGTTCGGCATTCGACGCATTTCTGGTTTAGCGAAAGGCGCTCAACGAAAGGATGTTCTCAGCACGACGAATTGAACCCTCCTAGTTCGCCGAATTATGTTCCCAGCTCGACGAATTGAGCTCGACGAACTGACGTTTCTTGACCCCCTGGACGAGAGCCTTCCCGCTACTTACGGCGAGACCCCTCCCGCCCGCTTTCATACTTGACCCAATTATAAGTCCATATCAAGCCCAACCCTGGTCCTTGGAGGATCCTGGTCCTACTCAGCGAATATGAGGTTGTACACAATCCCCGCTCTTTGCGAGCTAGCCTTGCGCTCGGAAAGACACATCCAACCCCAAATATTCGGTGAGTACAGGATGACCTGACAGGGAATCTTTTTGCAGACCTCACCTTCGTCCTATAAATACACAGCTAATTTTGTTCCTCAGACCACCTTTGCCGTAATTACTCTTTGCTTGCGTCTCTGCCGTGCCATGAAAATGAGCGCTAAAAACGTTGAGAATCCGCTCTCGGCAGAACTCCAGGCCCACCTCGCTGCGGCCCAGGCGCGAGCTCGCGCCAACTGCGCCAAGGTTGCCCCTTGGCTAATGGGCAAGAGGCCCGCCGACGAGAAGGTAATGGGGGAGAAATCCTCTGGCGAGAAGCCATCCGGCGAGAAGCCAGCCGGCGAGAGCTCCCGCCCAAAGAAGAAAGAGAAGAAGGCCAATTCCGTCAGGCGAGACCTGTCGACGGAGAACCGAGCACCACCTACCCCAACTCCTGATCGTGACGAGGTCCCTTCTTCTCTGTCGGAGGTACCCTTCTCGCCTTTCGCCCTTCCTGTTAGCGCGGAATGTTGAAAAGCTTGAACATGGTTGTGTACTGAAGTACCACTCTTCTCGCAGGGGACGGTAACTTCGGCTTCATTTGGTTCGGCGGTGGCGGGTCGATCCGGCGGGTGGAAACGGAGTGTTCGAAACGGAGGGGGGAGGTGGCTGCTCCAAACGAAGCTTTTTGGGGCGTTTCTCAAGGCGGGCGGGTGGAAACGGAGCAAACGCCGCCGGAGGTTCATTTGTTTACCCTCCTTCCGGCGACGTTTGCCCAAAACGGAGCAGCGAAACGCCCAAACAAATAGAGCCTTCATTTACTCATCTAAATTGTGCATTTCTTTTAAATCTCGTTGCATAAGCTTAGATCATCTAATGTATTTTATTACTTTATTTAATCCAAATAGCCAAATAAAATAAGAAAGAGCTTCCACTACATTCATTATACTTCTTTCCAATATGGGATAATTTGTTCTCCAACAAATAAATAATGGTAACAGATTTCAATTAATAAGTACTGTGCCTCACTTCAATTAGCCTGGAAAAATTTCAAGTTAAACATGACTAACAGAAATATCAAACAATGTTGGTTATTTTAATTCACCTGATAAAGATCAGCATAGGTAATTCTTCTATGCTCTTCCTTTATTGGCTCTGCAAACCAAGTACAAATTAGTCAACATGGATAATACTGATAAAGGTCGAAGTAATGATATAATGGAGTTTACCCAAGAGATCTATGGCTGTTTTTAATTGTGTGTTATAACCATCCCTGTCCACTTCATCAAACCTAATTGAACCATTGGGCCCGCCAGTTTTAGTTGTTTTATCATACTTGCAAGAATCATTCAACCTGTAATGAAAACAAAGAAATTTGATTGTGGCAAAGTGTGTTGGGAATAAAGACTTCCTTTCTTTCAATTAAATCATCTTCAACACCATTTACCATCCTTCACCACCACCATCAACAGCTTTTACACACCCATTTAGGGTTGCCTCCATGAAATTTAGTGTTAAACCTAAGTTTTAAACAGCAAAAATAATCTTGAACAACATTCATATTAAAGTAAGTCTAATATTCTCCTACATAATCCTTACACACTAGCTAATGGGGATCACGGATCAAGGGAGGGCTGACACTTACAAGAGCCCACACGTGTCTATATGCACAGGAGGCAGAGAAAAGATCGTCGGATAAATGATTCAAGCTGATAGTTGAGTTCGGAGCGATGGCGGAAAATTTCTATGTATTTTTATTTACTTGTTTTATTTTTACTTCAAGTAAAACTAGTACCTTTTTGTTTCAAATGATTCCTATAGATGTCTATAAATAGGAATCTATAGGCTGATTTTCAGGTATTCCTAGACCATCTCTCTACTTTCATTTGTCTTATCGCCATCATTTCTCCACCCCACTCAGTCGCCGAAAACCACTTACCTAAGGTGTTGGCCAATCACACCACATTTTCATGTCACCAATTAACTAACCATTTACACCTGTAACCACCGCCCATTACTTCTAAAATTATTACGGCAAACAACCTAGTTATTTATAGCCTACAACTAACACTTAATATTACAACCACTAATCATATCCTCTGAATTGAGTGTCTTGGTCAAGCAATCTGCAACCTGACCCTTGGTCGAGACATGGCTCAACTACAGTAGCCCACAATCAAGTTTCTCCTTTATGAAAAACCTATCAATCTTTATATGCTTGGTTCGATCGTGTTGGAATGGTTATTTTCAATATTGATGGCTGACTGACTATCACACCACAGCTTCATCTTATCTTTTTGATTCAACTTCAACTCCACAAGCATCCCTTTCAGCCACTACTGACTGTTTCTTGCTCCTCCAGAAGACCAGGTTGTCTCCCACAAATATGCAATAGCCTTAAGTGGACCTCCTGTCATGCGCGGAACTTGCCCTCAATCATCACGTGCTCGTTCCTTCTGAAGGTCTGCCCCTTTCCAGGAACATTTTTCAAGTATCGTAAAATCTGGTACACGCCAATCTATTAGATTGGCGTCGCAGCAGGTTTGCACCCCAACATCCCAGTTTCTGTAAAGAGATCTAAAGCATATTTCTTTTGGAAAAGGACTATCTCCTCTGCCTCATAAGCAATCTCAATCACAAAGAAATACCTAAGAAGACTCCGATCCTTCACCTCAAACTATTTTCCTAGAGCCCCCTTAACGCGGCCAATCTCCTGCTCATCATCCCTCGTGATGATCATGTCGTCCACATACACCACAAGCATGGTGATGTGACAATCATTCTGCCTGAAAAAAAACTGCTTGATTTGTATTGATCTGGTGATATCTCATCACAATCATCGCTTTCCTGAACCTGACGAACCACGCGCGAGGTGATTGCTTTAGCCCATAGAGGGACTTCTTCAACTTGCAGACTGCCTTTTGTCTTGGTCGTTCCAAACCATGGTGGAATCTCCATGTAGACCTCCTCTGCTAGATCTCCGTGAAGAAATTCATTTTTCACATCTAGTTGATACAACATTCATCCATCATTCACGGTCAGGCTGATCAGAGTCCTAACGGTGTTCATCTTCGCAACGGGTGCAAATATCTTGTCATAGTTGATGTCATAGTTCCGGTTGCACCCCTTGACAACCAATCGAGACTTATAGCGCTCGACCTGTCCATCTGGGTTCTGCTTCACAGTGAACACTCATTTCCACCTGACAGCCTTCTTGTCATTTGGCAGTTGTGTCAGCTTCCAAGTCTTGTTCTTTTCAAGAGCCCTCATCTTATCCTTCATCATTCTCTTCGTTTTAAGATCGCCTTTGGCAACCTACCAAGAGTTAGGTACAATAATACTATCCAAAAATACAATAAATGTTTTATGAGAAGGGGAGATATGATCGTAAGAGACAAAGGACGCAAGCTCCCAACCGTATCTATCAGGAGGATTTCCAGCATTGCTGCAAATAGTCTTCCGTAATGTGAGAGAAAGAGAAGGGAAAGGATATCACCTGAGACTTGTGGTGATGTAGGTGTTATAGGAGTAGGAAGCGACGTTAACGTAGCAAGGGACTAGGAGCTACACTGGGCACAGGCATTGGATCTGGTACTGCTGATAGCTTCCTCCTCCTACTGTACGTAAGCAGCTCCCCCTGAGTACTAGGTCTAACATCTCGCCTCTCCTCTTCAATCTCCTCCTCCAGCTCCTCATCACTCTCCTGCTCCTCCACAGATCTTCCCTATCATATTCCCAGATCTGTCACCAACCTCTCCCTCTCTTGCCTCATATTTTTAGTATCAGATAATTCTAATGTAGGTAGGATGCCTATTACGCCACAGGATACGACGACGCATGATGAGCCTGATCCACGTTGGGGGCACACGTATCAGCGTCGACCTCTTACAACGACCGTATGATGGAAGTCGGGCGAACTTATGTTTTATGTTTTTTATTATCGTATGGTTTTCTTTCGTTTGACCCATGTGTTTAAGCCCAAGTGGGGGCGTGTTTTGAACTTGATTATATGCTGCTTGGAACCATGGGAAAAGGCATGAAATGAAATTAGTATTTCCCTCTCTCTCTCTCTTTAAATCCCCTCTCTCTCTCTCTTCCCCTTCTCGACCCGCGACCCGTGCCCTAGCCGTATCGCCGAAGTTCGCCGATTTCGCGTGCAGGCCGACGCCGCCCAACTCCTCTCCTCCGGTATCTCTCCCTCTCCCTCCCTACCCACTTCTTCATCTCCCTTCTCTCTCACTTCCTCTTGTTCTCCCTCATTTTCCAACCATAGCACCCACAGGATCCCATACCGGACCGACCCAACTGTGGAGATCCTCGTCCTCCTTGGGGCCAATCACTAGATCGAGATCGGGAGACCGCAACAACTTGGTATCAGAGCCAAACGTCAGCCCTTCTCTCTCAGGAACCTACCGATCCGCCTTTACCGGTCTTCGCCGGCCGCTGGTTCTTCTTCCACCGCCCGCAAATCCAGCAAGTCTTCACCCTGCACCACCCGCAGACCTCGCGCGGCCACCGCCAATGGCCGACGGCGGCCCCTCCCTCACCCAAGTGATGGAAATGTTTCAAGCTATGTTAGCCACCCAAAATGAGAAGATGGAAGCACTTAACGTCGTTTGGACTCCATCCAAAGAGCTCCGTCGCCGCCTTTTCCTCCTCCAGCGGTTTCTCCAACGGCCAGTCGGGTTGCTTCGGCTCCTCGGGAGGATACCTTCTCATTTCCTTGCATCATCCGCATGGATTTTTCTATCTTTGAGGGACGTGAAGACCCCCTCCCATGGCTCACGGGATGAGATTTCTTCTTCACCAACCAACATACTCCGGAGGAGGAACGTGTTGGCCTGGCCTCTTTACACCTACTTGGTCTGGCCTCTTTCCACCTACTTGGCCCGGCGCAACTGTGGGTGACTCAACTACTTCGCGAGCAACCCGACGCATCTTGGGAAGACTTCCGGGCCGGTTTGGCCCGGCAATGCCAGGGAATCCACTTGGTGATCTTATCACCCTAAAGCAAACCGGGACCATTGAGACATATCTGGAGCAGTTTTAGTTGTTGTTATCCCGTCCCACTTCTGTGCTACCGTCACAGCAGGTTTCTCTTTTCACGGCTGGACTACCGGAACGGCTACGTTGGGACGTTGAGTTCCAAAGGCCACCAGACCTCCTCACAGCCATAAGCCTCGCCTGTGCGTGCGACCGCTGCATTGCCTTGGACCGGCCGCCTCCGGGCCGCCGTGATTTCTTCAGCCCCCGACCACCCGCAAGCTTGGCCGCACCAAAGTTTCCGCCGGGAGATGAGCCCCCGCGACCGACTTATCGCCGCCGTCTGTCCCGCTCAGAGATGGCCGCACGCCGCGAGAAGGGGTTGTGTTTTAATTGTGATGAGCTTTACACTCCTACTCATCGGTACAAGCGTTTGTTTTGGTTGGAGGTCGATGATCCGCCAGATGAGGAGGATGATGCGTTTGAAGATTCGGGGACACCGCAGCTCTCTCAACACGCCCTTGTCGGGCCGCAAGAGGGGAACACTATACAACTGTACATTACGGTGGCGGACACATCTCTCTTAGCTCTCTTGGATACGGGCAGCACCCACAGTTTCATTGGGCAGGACAAGGCCAGATGGCTTCGCCTTCCCTATGTTGCTCGTAGTCACGTCAAAGTGGCAGTCGCCAACGGCCAGCAGATGACATGTCCGGGTGTCTGTCGGCGTGTCGACTTCATAGTGGAGGGATACCGCTTTCAGACCGATTTCTTCGTGGTGGACCTTCGAGGCTTTGACATTGTGTTAGGCGTCCGCTGATTGCGCACCTTAAGACCCCTCACATGGGATTTCGATCGGCTGACTATCTCTTGACACAAGGGCTCACGCCGGATACAATGGCAGGGGCAAGCCCCGGGGCAGTCCCCCGCATCCTTTTTAGTCCACACCGAGCCGCTGGCCATTTCTTCTCCTCCGTCGAGGGATCACCATCGAGATGTTACCCAGCTGCTGCAGTCTTTTTGCGAGCTTTTTAGCCCGACCTTGCGCCTTCCCCCACGGCGAGGACAGGACCACCGCGTTTGCCTTCGTCCAGGGGCGACTCCGGTGGTGGTACGGCCATACCGTTACTTTTTTTACAGAAGGATGAAATTGAGCGGCAATGTGATCTTCTCCAACATGGCCTCATTCGGCGGAGCATGTCTCCTTTTTCGTCACCGGTTCTATTGGTGCATAAGAAGGACAATTCTTGGCGCATGTGCGTGGACTACCGGGCGTTGAACGTCATCACCGTCAAGGACAAGTTTCCTATCCCGGTAGTCAAGGAGCTTCTCGACGAGCTACATGGGGCATGTTTCTTCACCAAGCTCGATCTCTATTCGGGCTATCATCAAGTTCGGATGGCAGAAGCCGATGTGGCGAAGACTGCTTTCCTCACCCACCACGGCCATTTTGAATTCCTAGTTATGCCCTTTGGCCTAACTAACGCGCCATCGACCTTTCAAGCATTGATAAACGAGGTATTCCAAACCCTACTACGCAAATATGTTCTCGTATTCTTTGACGATATTCTCGTGTATATCCGTACTTGGGAGGAGCACCTACTACACCTTCGGGTCATCCTTCGCTTGTTACGGACGCACCACTGGATCCTCAAGGCTTCCAAGTGCTCATTCGGCCAACGCTTTGTTGCCTACTGGGGACATATCGTCGATGCGACGGGCGTAGCCGCCGACCCGGCAAAACTCCAAGGTGTGGCGGCATGGCCGCAACCGCAATCCATTACCAGTTTACGGGGTTTTCTTGGACTCACAGGTTACTCCCGTTGTTTCATCCGGGATGACGGCACCATTGCCGCTCCCCTGCTTGCGCTACTCCGGAAGAACGCTTTTTCATGGTCGGACCTCTACTCGGGCCTTCCACTCCCTCCAGACTGCTCTACTGTCTGCTCCGGTCCTTCGCCTACCAAATTTCACCATACCCTTTCTTGTGGAGTGTGACGCCTCCGGCGTCGGGTATGGGGTTGTTTTACAACAGGAGGGGCACCCTATAGCCTACTTCAGCCGGCCGACGATCATACATCACGGCAAGTTGCCTGCTTACGAGCAGGAGCTCATTGTCCTTGCAAAGGCCGTTCGGCATTGGCGGTTGTATCTTTGGGGACGGCCTTTTCTCATCCGGACGGATCACTTCAGTCTAAAATACCTGCTGGAGCAAATGCTTACTACCATCCCTCAACAACGGTGGGTGAGCAAACTACTCGGTTCGATTTCCAAGTAGAGCACAAGGCTGGTGTTCTAAACCGCGCCGCCGACGCTCTCTCGCGCCGCGACACACCATCTGAGGCCTCTCTCCTCGCCATCTCCATTCCGACGACGCAGCTCTTCACCACCCTTCGCCAGGAAATCCAGAGCACTCCTTCCTTGGCCGACCTACTTCGTCGGGCCGAACAAGGTCTCGCAGGACCGCACTGAACATCCCACAACGGATTGATTATGTACCGCTCTCGATAGTATGTGGACGCGACCTCGTCTCTCATTCCGACTATTATTACGGATGTCCATGTTCGCAGTCATGAGGGGGTTCACCGTACGCTACAACGCCTCCGCCTAGAATTTTATTGGAAAGGGATGCGCAAGCATGTTCATGGTTTCATCGCCGCCTGCATTGTATGTCAACAAAACAAGACCGACCATCTTCTCTCAGTCGGGTTACTACAGCCCCTACCGGTTCCTACTCAAATCTGGGCAGATCTCTCCATGGACTTTGTAGAAGGACTGCCCTCCGTTCGCGGTAAGTCCATCTTGATGGTGGTGGTGGACCGATTTTCGAAGGGGGCCTTTTTTATTGCTTTGACCAGGCCACTCGTTGTGGAGCACGTGGCGCGGGTTTTCTTTCAGGAGATCTTTCGGTTACATGGCATATCGGAAACTCTTGTTTCTGATCGTGACAGGGTGTTTACCGGCTCTTTTTGGAGGGAGTGTTTACCCTCAGCGGTACCAAACTTGTGTTTTCTTCCGCGTATCACCCACAGTCTGATGGACAAACCGAGGTGGTCAACCGGACCTTAGGCATGTACTTGTGATGTATCACCGGCGACCGGCCCCGCGACTGGCTGCGTTGGCTACCTTGGATCGAATATTGTTATAACACTGCATATCACATCGCGCTGCAAACCACTCCTTTTCGCCTTGTCTATGGCCGCGAACCCCCTCAACTCTTGTCCTACTCGGGCGGTTCTACACGTTTGGCAGCTGTGGACAAGGAATTGGAGGAGCGCGACACATCTTTGGGGGCAGCCCGGAATCGCCTCCCCCGGGCACAACACCGTATGGAAATTGCTTACAATCGGGAACATCGCGATCTCACTCTAGCGGTGGATGATTGGGTGTGGGCAAGGCGTCGTCCTTTCCGCCAAACCTCCGTCACCCGACCGGCTTCCAACAAGTTGGGGCCCAAGTTCTTTGTCCCTTTCAAGATCACGAAGCGCATTGGAGATGTTGCTTACCGCATCGTCTTGCCCCCGGAAGCCCGCATTCATGATGTCTTCCACATCTCGCAGCTCAAGCCGTGTGGCGGGCCTCCGCCACCGACACCTCTAGTTGACATTCCACCACAGCTTGAGGACAAGATGTCTTCCGACGAGGGCGGTGATGTTACGCCACATGATACGACAACGCGCGATGAGCCCGATCCGCGTTGGGGGCGCACGTATCAGCATCGACGTCCTACCACGACCGCATGATGGAAGTCAGGCGAACTTATGTTTTATGCTTTTTATTATCGTATGGTTTTCTTTCGTTTGACCCGCGTGTTTAAGCCCAAGTGGGGGCGCGTTTTGAACTTGATTATATTCTGCTTGGAACCATGGGAAAAGCATGAAATGAAATTAGTATTCCCCCCCCCCTCTCTCTCTAAATCCTCTCTCTCTCTCTCTTTCCCCCTTCCGACCCGTGACCCGTGCCCTAGCCGAATCGCCGAAGTTCGCCAATTCCGCGTGCAGGCCGACGCCGCCCAACTCCTCTCCTTCAGCATCTCTCCCTCTCCCTCTCTACCCTCTTCTTTATCTCCCTTCTCCCTCTCTTCCTCTTGTTCTCCCCCATTTTCCAACCATAGCACCCACCGGATCCCATACCAGACCGACCCAACCGTGGAGATCCTCGTCCTCCTTGGGGCCAATCACGAGATCGAGATCGGGAGCCCACAACAGTGCCCTCTTATCGGTAGTACCGCTCTACCTCTCTAAAGTGAACATTCATGCTCACAAAATATCTTTTCTATACTGAACTCCAGCACGTGTACCCCTTTTGAGTATGAGAGAAGCCCACGAAGATACACTTGACTGCCCTCACATCAAGCTTACCAACACCCAGTATGTAGTCCTTCACGAGGCACATACACCCAAATACCTTCAAGGGAAGGATCCCCCATTATGTCCCTACAACTGCTGATACGGAGACTTCCACCCCAGAACCTGTGATGGCCTCTTATTGATCAGTTGTATCGTTGTCAACACCACATATCCCCACAGACTCCGAGGAACCTTCACGTTGAGCATCATACTTCTTGCCACCTCCAGAAGGTGTCTGTTCTTCCTTTCCTTCACTTTGTTTTATGTCGATGTGTGTGCACAGGTGGACTGGTGCAATATCTCATAGGCTGATAAGTATTCCTCTATTGCACTATTACTGTATTATGTCTCTTTATCCAATCTTAGTACCTTAATCATTGCAGTGTATTGTGTCAGAACAAGCTTATGGAAATCTTGGAAGCAAACAAGTACCTCACTCTTATGTTTCATCAAATATAGCCAAGTAACATGAGATGCACAATCAACAAATGTTACAAAATACTTATAACCATTCCAAAAGCTTATAACACAAGGTTCTCATACATCGGAATGAACTACAAAAACAGAAGAGCTTCTTTGGCTCGTACTAACATACGAACTCTTATTAAGCTTGCCTAAATCACAAGCATCACATACCAATTTTGTTTTATTTGTTATGTAAAAAATAGTAGGAAATAATCTAGCTATAGTGATAAAAGAAGGGTGTCCCAACTGCCTGTGATGGAGTATCAGCATATCATTTGCACTCATCTTTTGTCCTCTCTACCACAGATAGAAAAGCCGCATCCAATCCTTCCCGATCCAGATAGTACAGCCTGTCATGCCAAGTCCCAGTCTCAGTCCCAAGAATCTGCCTCGTCTTTTTTCCTGAAAAGTCATCTTGGAAATATCAAAATAAACAACACATTTCAGTTGAATGGTCATAAAACTAATGGATAAGAGACTAACTGGAAAAAATGAGTATGCAAAACATTGGATAGTTTTACTGAACTTGAACAATTAACAGTACCCTTACCGACCACTAGCTGGAACGTATCGTCCATCATCTGGATGCTATCTGCAGTAGTTAGGCGAGTGTAGGAGGAGAACTCGGTTGCATTTCCTGTCACGTGATGTGATTCACCTGAGTTAATGATCCAATCTGATGCCTTGAAGGAAGATATGGATGTAAAAGTAAGAGATCCATCAGCTTGGTGGGCATACATAGCGCCCCCCCCCCCCCCCCCCCCAGCTCCATCCTTGTTCCCCTCGCCCATTTGTTTCTTCTTGATGCCCATCATCATAGTAAGTAGGGGGTCTGCTCCTATGTATAGATAATGTCGACTTCCTCCGCATTGTAAGTCACGCCCAAATTGGCTTGATAGCCTCCTCGGCCAAAACGAGCTCGACCACGTTCCTGTCCACCAACCAAATCTCTCTCCTTGGGTGGCTTGGGGCAGGCTTGCCACAGATGGTCCACCTCCCCACAGTTGTAGCACTGTCCGGTTTCTTCCCTCTGTCCTGTAACACTAGGGGCAACAACCCCTAGTGCTGACTTCAAAGTAGTAGACCCTCCTGTCTCTGCCTGAAGTTTGAGACATATCTCCTTCCGAATCATGGTAGAGATGGTCTCGATAAGTATAGGAATCGTCGTACTAGAAAGAAATAGGGCTTTTCACTGATCAAACTTGTCATCTAATCCATTCAGGAACTTCATCGTTCTCTCCTCCAAGATAATCTTGGAGGCACAACACTATGAGTCGCTGCAACACATCCCGCCAGAGGCGTAATCGTAAATCACTCATAACCGTTCCAACTCAGAGGCGTACTCCTGCACTGTTTTCTCTCCCTGACCCTGAGTAGTGTCATCAATTTCTCCCTTTACTCATAAGACCCGCGGAGTGTTCCCCACGCCATCATATGTATCCTTCAGCTTGTCCCAAACCTCCATGGCCGTCTCAAGGCCATCTATCGTGGCGGAAACAGATGGGACGACAGAGTTGAGAAGCCACATAAATACCGTCATATGGACCGACTCTCACTCATCTCCAGCCGAGTTCTCTGGTTTCTTCACTGCCCATATCAGGAAGCACCCAACCTGTTTCGCTGCAAGAATTTACTTCACGCGACGTGACCAACTCAGGTAGGTTGTCGGTCCATCAAGCTTCAAATCGATCGGTGGAAGTTGAAACTTCGTCGGTCGTTGTGATGAACCCAACACCCTCAACAATGTGGCCAACTCATTCGGGCCCAACATCTTAAAGACATCTGTCATCGTACCTTCCTTCGGCGCCATGGATCAACTTCCCTACCGATCAACACCTCTTGTATGGCATCAAGCAATACCTCCTGCCCTAGATCCGATCACCGTATCCTGAGATTCGCTAAGATGCAGACGTGCGGTCCGGCGGTGCTGAATACCTGCTGCGGAGCGATCGTACGACGTGCAGTGCTGAAGGCCCGTTGGTTTCCCAATGCGATCGGTCTAGCCGCAGTCAGAGACAGCGGCAGCCGCTAGATGCGGAAGGGGCGTGCAGTGCTGAAAGCCCGCTGGTTTCCCACTGCGGCCGGTCTAGCCACAGTCAGAGACGGCGGCAGCAGCTAGAAGTGGCGGCGGAAGGGGCGCTCCTGCAGCGCTAGAGGCAAAAGAGTTTCGTCGAGCGCAAAGGGGAAATCGTTCGTCGAGTGCAAGCGGTGAGGTCGTTCGTCGAGCGCTGCTCGGTTCCCCCCACCCCACCCCACCCACGCACTGATACCAAGTTGTAAATGAATCGCATAAAATTATTAGGGCAAACAACCTTGGCTATTTTATAGCCTACAACTACCACTTAATATTTCAACACTTCCACTACCATTTCCTACCCCAAATGACTTCTCCTCTCAGTCAATCCACGCCTCCAGCCATCACAAATTCCCTTCGACCAGTAAAACTTGCCTACTGCCGCAAATTCTCAAGACCAAGCCCATGTTCCTCCATCCAACATCAGTCGGCCAACTTTCTGAACCTATTTCAGCCATCATACGACATGTCCGGCAACCCCACCGCCTTCTCCCGCAATCCAACTACCCTCCCCTTAACACAGCAACCTTAAACTTCACTCTAGCCTCCCCGCAACCACTGGAAGACAATTCTGACGTCTGAATTCAGTGCATACTGCAATTATATTACTGGACAGCCCTCTGAATTAGCCTCTTACTGCATCTCCAAACTCACATTACTTGTTTAAGTTCTCCTGTGAAGTTTATTATTTATTGTTTCGTAACTTTAATTCAACAAGAAATTGATCATTTATTTAATACTCTCGTATCGATTGTAGTTGTTCGCAAACTTCTAAAGTTCAGAATTTATTGTTATTTAATTATAGGACAATTTTATGTGCATCATATCATTTTTGTTGGAAATGTCAATGTCGGTCTATTAAAGTTTGTAGGAGTGTGTGGGTTTTGTCCCACATCCTGAGTTCGGTTTAAGTATTTTGTTGTAAGTTTTATATATTGCCCCTACATGGGATAAATAAAATTGCACTTGTTATTTTCCTCATACTTCCAACATGGTATTAAAGCCTTTCTCGATCTGAAACCCTAAGAAAAATTTTCCTGTGGGCCGGTCTGCCTCTCCCTCCCTCTGGTCGGGCTCATCTCGTCCTCCTGCTCCCATTCCACATTTTTGTTCCCGCTCTTGTCGACGAGGTCGATCGCTGATTCCGTCGACAGGAGCGGCTCCACTCCCGTCGCTTGATCTCCACGACCGTTGCTGCACACCGCGGTACCGGCGGAAATTGAATAGCTCTGGCTGGCACTGATCTACATCGGAGACATCGATCCACTCCACAGTGTTGCACCGTCTGCGACATCGACGCCGATCCCACCTGCTTCCGTCGTGCGTCGTCCTGATCCCGTGCATCTCTGCCGCTGGAGTTTCTCCCGCCTCCAGATCTCGTCGTCAACCCTTGTTGCGCATCCGTCGGCATCGACATTTCATCTCTACCGCTGGAGCTTCTTCCGGCGCCGATTCTTATCGCAGCATCTTCGTCTCCCGTCTGGCTGATGTTGTGTTGGTGCTGGCATCATCACTCCTTGTCGCAGATCTGTTCTCGTACTTGTCTCTCTGTTGCAATTGTCGACGACGATGCTATCCACAGGCGATCTTGTGGATGATATTGTGCTCTAGCCGCCTCCTACTACTGCTCATGATACCTCTCCCTCATTCTTCTGAAGTTTCCAGTGGATTCCTGCAACAGTATGCCCTTCGGGAGTGTTGATCAAGCGCCGTAGTTGCTGGTTTTCTTGTGGTCGTTTTATGTGGGCTGTTATTGTCTGTTATTTGTATTTGTTTTTTTGTGTTTTATGCATATATGCATGTGTTATCTATACGTGAGGGGAGTGTTTGGAATGAGGGCAACTCGAATGATCTTTCCCGACCTGTCGTCTTCGTTCCACATGGCCTCTGGGCTTTTATTGTATATTGTTAGCGTATCCCAGGTTTGTCTTTCGATTGGTCATGTGTTGGGGTGCGATTGTGTTGGTAGTTCCAATCTCAGCGAGTTGTACCATGTAGGACCGTGTCGTGCGAGACTGTGTCGTGTGGGACCGTCTTTGCGCGGATTATCCACGATGGATTATCCCTAGTTGCCCGTTTGATGATTTGCTCCACATTTTTAGTTCTCCTTTGCATGTGTGTGTAGATGATGTTGGTTGACCAGTTTCCAGTGAGCCAGCATCGTGTGTGGGTCATGCGTCGTGTGTGGGTCAGCTCCGTGTGTGGCTATGTCCCCGGCTTGATTCCTCGGTTTGGATTTTTCCCCGGTGGCTCGTCTGGCTTTTTTTCCCGAATCATCTACCTCCATTGCCTTTATTTTTTGTTGTGTCCAAATTTAAGGGTCCCCCCTTCAGCTTGAGGGGGGTGTTGAAAATGTCAATGTCGGTCTACTAAAGGTTATAGGAGTGTGTGGATTTTGTCCAACATCTTGAGTCTAGTTTAAGTATCTTGTTGTAAGTCTTATATATTGCCCCAATATTTTTTTTTTGAAAAGTATATATTGCCCCAGTATGGGATGAATAAAATTGCACTTGTTATTTTCCTCTTACTAATTTCCCGCGACACTACACTTATACACGTTCACTACAGTTCCAATAGGGCACAAATGCATATTCACACTACAATCATCCTACTTCACTAACTCTATCAACTTGTTAAATAGGTGCATTTTCTAACCGTCACAGTAAATAGCCAAACCACCAAAGTCTATTTTTTTATTGATGTCGAGCTCGGTCTCTGTTGCGGTTCACGCCTCTTGAGGACCGGGCTGTGGGCCCAGGCAGGCCTCAACCATCAGCCTGCAATTCCGCACCTATCCCGGTACCGTAACAGGGCCGCAGCCCATACACCCTAACCTGTCTCCGCGTCTATTTAACCTTTGTGGCGGGATGTTGAGGCCAAGACCCCCTTGATCTCTCATCAAGGAGGTCTTGGGATCGAATCCTGGCCTCAACATCCCGCCACAAAGGTCAAATAAATGCGGAGACGGGTTGAAGTGTATGGATCGCGGCCCTGTTACGGTGTCGGGATAGGTGCGGAATTGTCAGGTGATGGTTGAGACCTTCCTAGGCCCACGACCGGTCCTCAGGAGGTGTGGACCGTAACAAGTGCAGCTCGGTCGGTGATAAGAGATCATGAAAGTTCTCTCATCAAGGAGATCTTGGGATCGAATCCTAGCCTCAACATCCCACCGCCAAGGTTAAATAGATGCGTAGACAGGTTGGGGTGTATGGGCCACAGCCCTGTTACAGTGTCGGGATAGATGCGGAATTGTCGGGTGATGGTTGAGCCATAAATGGGCCCACGGCCCTCTCTCGGGAGGCGGGGACTGTAACATTCTCCTTCTAATATGATCATCCCTTAATTTAGCTTTTTCTAATTTTTTTTTGCACAACCAATTTAATATTCTCATCTCCTCCGCTCTCAACTTAGATATAAACAATTTTTTTTACTAACCAACACTCACATCCCTGCCATATTCTAAGAGAACTTCATCTTGAGACCACTTGTTGAATCGTGTAGGCAATCTTAAAGGGGGTGAATAAGATTTTATAAATTTCACCATAAACACAAAGTTGTACGCAGAAGAATAAGAAAATAATCACAAAAGTAAATTAACAATTATTATGAATAAAAATGTATACCATTACGAGAATTTTCGCACGGGCTACGTCGTGCTCGATGCTCTCGGGCGGGCTTCAACCACCTCCGCACGGGCTTCGCTCGTGCTTGATGTTCCGGGCAACCTTCGGCCGCATAGAAGCGGGTTTCTCCCGCTTCCACGCAAATCACCAGCTCGACGCCGCACCCGCCAGTTGCTGCCCCTGGAGCACTATGGTTGTTGTTTGATTTTGCATACGCGCTCCGGGGGGCCGCGAGTGGTGGGGGCGCCGCCGAACTGGTGGATTGCATGGAAGCGGGTGAAGCCCGCTTCTATGCGGTCGAAAACTGCCCGAAGAATCAAGCACAGGCGAAGCCCGTGTGAAGATGGTCGAAGGCCACCTGAGAGCATCGAGCACGGGTGTAGCATCGTGCGAAGATGCTCGTATAGAAATATGAAAGAAAAAAAATCTAAATATATAAATATATATTATATTATATATTTATATATATTATATTTATTATATTTATATATATTATAAATATATATATTTTATATATATATATATATATATTTATACTTCTATTATATATTTTTATAATAAATATATATATATTATATTATATTTTTATTTTTATTTTTATAAAAGCCAAAAAAGCGAGAGAGAAAAAACACGACGTAACCCGGCGGCAGAGGCCATCGTTGTCGGTGGGGGCCTGACCAAACCATACCAACGGGGTCGCCGGATGCCAGCGACCCCGGCGGGGGTAGACCGGAGGCGGTCCGGTAGGGCCACCGACGGTGGTGGCCCTGACTGTGACCACACTGGGGTCGCCGGTGTCCGGCGTCCCTGTTGGTGGGGTTTGCTTAGGCCGCCTCCGCCGCATCCGCCGGCGGTGGTGCCTTAATTTTTGTTATATAAAAGCTAACGGTAGGTGGTCACGGTCGAGGCCACCGCCGGCGATGGCCCTACCAGACCACCTCCGGCCACCCCCACCGGGGTCGCCGACGTCCGGCGACCCTATCGGTGGGGTCCAGTCAGGTCGTCGCCAACTCAGCCGGCAGCAGTGGCCTCCGTCGTGGAGCTCCAAAAAAAATTTTAAAATCAAAACTCAACGTTGGGGGTAGGGGTAAAATAGGCAATGTAACGGAACGACAGCCCACTGTAGCAATGAGAACTTCCCTTATTATCTATATATTATCTATACAAATATTGTTCTTGATCCTGTAACTCCAAGATTGAGGCGATAATACAACTCTTTATTGTTTCTATATCGAATCTCCACGACGCGGTTGTCTACCGACACACATTACCCAGATGCCCGGCTAGCCTTCTGATGGGGATCAGAATAAGCCGCGTGATTGTGATCGATGGAGGAGATTGAGCCACCACTCGGTGGGACCCATTTTGTTCTTCCTCGCGGTTCATTATCCTGCGCCTTTTTTCTTCCCGTACAACAGGTTTGTTGTTATCCAATGAGCATTTTCTGGCAGCAAACCTCAATCCACGCCAGCATTCCTGCAGTTGAGACCCTTCCCCAGAGAAGTCGTCCACCATCATTTGACCATCGTCGGGTCTCCATTATTGTGAGTATTAATTTAATGTGCCGTGTTATTTTTTTTTCGATTTTGGATGGACATACTATATATACTTGGATATTGAGATTGTTAGTGCTATTGTTTAGTTTCTTTTAAATCTGTTGAGAGGAGAAAAATTATATTATCATTACGGAAACATGTAACAATCCTCAATATATAGAAGTGACAAACATACAAGCACAAAATAGAATAAAGCCAAAACTTAACACTCCACCTCAAGTTGGGCTTGTTATATCGGTACCACCAAACTTGGACATAATGTTACCAAAACACCTATGAGACAGCCTTTATCAGTACATCAACCAGTTGTTGATCAGAGGGGACAAATGGATTGCTAACAACTCCCCTCGCTATGTTTTCCTTGATGAAATGTCGATCGACTTCAACATGTTTAGTGTGGTAATGCTGAACATGATTGTGAGTGAAGCTAATGGCGGCCTTGTTATCACAGTATAGTCGGATGGGGTCTTTGTCGTGAATCCCAAGTTCAAGCAAAAGGGATCGAATCCACATCCTTCGCATATTCCCTGGGTAATAGCCCTAAATTCTGCTTTGATACTGGATCTGGTAACAACATGTTGTTTTTTGCTCCTCTAAGTCACCAAATTTCCCTCAACCAAGGTACAATACAAGGAAGTGGATCTACGATCATCAACTGACCCTGCCCAATCATCATCTGTGAAAACTTCAATGGATAATTCTTTGTTCGGAGAGAACAAGATGTCATGTCTAGAAGAGGTTTTGAGATATCTGATAATTTGATGGGCAGCATCCAAGTGGTGTGATTTGGGAGCGTGCATGCACTGGCTAATAACTCCAACAGCATAAGAGATATCCGGGCAAGTATGAGATATGTAGATGAGTCTCCCCACCAGTCGTTGAAATCCATTGATATAGGTGGCAGGTTCTCCACCATCCCTCCCCAATCTACATATCCATTGATATGTAGATGAGTTTCATCAGTAAAGTTCTGAGTTTAGTTATTGTCGTGTCCAAAAATTAGATACTAAGTCATTACAAAAAATTAACAAAACTAAATTAGCACTAGCCACAGTGATAGACTTCGGATAGGGAGAATCCGAGTACTTTGCAGGCCGTTGCGAAGTAATTTGATGAGTGGCACCAGAGTCCACAATCCAACCTGGGCTGGTGGAGAGACAAGCAGTACCTGTGTTGGAGACGGAGGCGACGGAGGCCGAGGGTGGGTTGAGCAGGCCCTGGAGATGCTGGAGCTGAAGACGGACGGTCTCAAGATCAGGAGAACTGGCTTCAGTAGCGACAGAAGCCGTCGGGCGAGGGGGATAGCCGATTTTCTTGTAGCAGGTCGCCTCAAGATGACCATCTTTCCCGCAGAAGGAGCACTTTGGTCGGCCATGGCCACGGCCCCGCGAGCCCGAACGTCCCCCCCCCCCCCCCCCAAGCAGAAGTGGGAGGGGATGGTAAGAGCGGAGGGGCCTGCTGAAGAAGAGCCGGTGGAGAAGGAGCAGGAGGATATGGAGGAGGGGAGACCCGGAGAATCATGGAGCAGACATCAGAGAAAGATGGTGTGGTGGGAGCAGCCAGTACCTGAGCACGAAGACTCTGAAGATGAGATGGAAGTCGGGCCATGATGATGGCAATGCAAGCAGCTTGCTTCTGATCTGGCTGAGCAGCATGATCATTGGTGGGCGGCTGATGCTGGATCCAGGCTTCAGCAAGGGTTTTAGCCCGAGCGACAAACGAGGTCATATCTGAAGCACCGCCAGTGTCGAGAGTGAAGAGGTCAGTTAGGATGTCATAAAGATGCTGAAGGCTGTCGCGGCCGGAGTACAAGAAATGTAGCTCATCTCACATAGCCTTGGCGGTGTCGTGGTACATAGCCATTTGATAAGGCTCACCTTCCAAGGAATTCATAATCCAAGTCTGAACGCGTCCGTCATTGCGGAGCCAATCATCCGTAAGAGGAGATGGAGGTGCCTGAGTAAGGTGAGGCAGAAGTCCCTTAGCCTGAAGAACCCGCCGAACTGAATGCACCCAGGGAATAAAGTTTTTTTTGCCAGAAAGAGAGATGGTAGTGATCCGGAGCTCGTCACGGAGTTCGGCAGAACAGGTCGGGCGGTCTGGAGGACAGGCCGGGTGGACAGTAGGCGGACTGGCCGCCGAGCTCGTAGAGTTACAAGAAGAAGCCATAGAGACAGGCCGCAGAACCAGACGACCTAGGAAGACCGCCGCGGAAAGAACAGGAGGCCGCAACCCTAAACCGCGACCAAGAAAGCGGAAAAGAAAAAAGAGTCCGCATGGTCACACTGGCACCAGCGATGAGACAGATCGCGACCCAAATGCGGAAAGAAAGAGAGTCTGCACGGTCTAGGTGAACACAGTAGCGGTCAAAACACAGGAATCAGTCCGCAGCGGACAGGAGCAGTCCACAAGAAGAGAGGGAGAGTAACAGGAGGTAGCGGAGAAGAAGCGGACAGAGAGGGGCAAGCCGCAGAGGAAAGCGGATAGAGACGAACAGCTCGCGAAGGCAGATTGCGAGATCCAGGCCGCAGGAGGCAGGCCGCGAGAGATCAATTAGGTGCGGTCAGAACGAAGGAGACCGCGAGGATCGGAACCTCCCTCTGATACCATGTAGAGAAAGCTCAAAGCTTGTATGTATTGATTGAGTATGTAAATACAAGGAGAAAATACAAATATATAGGAGGAAGAGAGAGAGAACAAATCATATACAAGATGTGGGACTAAAAGAAAGAAAGCATAAATGGGCCTAAAAACATGGGCCCAATACATGGGTTATTCTAACAGCCTCTATCGCCTTCACAATTCCAACCTCGATGGTTGATGGGTGCAACAAGTGGAAAAATAACACATTAAATGTGAGATTTTTTGGAATGAAGCAATCAGACTAAAAATACCGAAATAAATTGTATTGACGATTGTACAATGTGCACAGTATCATGTGGATGTGTGAATACCATGTACAATAAATAGTTCCATCCCCTAACTGCAAGCCCTACTTCATCTTCGGACGCCAGTCTTCCCATCCACCCCCACTCCAGTCAGTGGAGGAACTAGGATTTTACAGTCGCCCGGGCACGATAAATTTTAAAATGCATATCAAGATTTGTCATATCCTATGTATAATGAACCAAGTATATGTTTGAAAAAATAGACTAACTTATCTCAACACAAATAAATATGTATCTTGCAACATTAATAAATATGTCTCATGCATATCAACGCACGTGCCCGACCGTGTCCCAATGTGGGTCTGCCTGTGGCCGGAGGAATCATGTCGGAGTCGCGGAGGAAGACTCGCTCCGTATCGCTCGCATCGACTGCGCGGAAAGTGACGGAATTTCGCCAAAAATAGGGCCGGGCACGTGCCCGACCGTGTCCCAATGTGAATCCGCACGTGACTCCAGTTGTCAGCCCTACCTCCACCCGCAAACCCTAATTCCCATTCTTTATCGTTTGTCGCAAGCTTGAGCCTCCAGCCACTAATTTCTGCCACCAGACCCCTCCATTTCATGTTTCCTTTCACCAAAGTCGCCTCCAACTCGCAACAACTGCACCCCAAAACCTCCTGATGTCAGATCTTCTTACTCGTGAGTATCTAGTATTGTGTTTTAATTTTTATTATTGAATATGTGAATGTATATCGCATAGTGTTTGGAAATCATGATTTTGTGTGTTATTATTGCATTTTCCTATTTCATGTAGTTCTCATTTGTGCAAGTGTAGTTTGAAGCCCTTCATACGAAGGAAGTTGTCTTGTTTATTCACTTGAAAATTGATGTGAACCGTTTGCCGTCTGGCCAAGCTTCTTTTAATTCCAGTGCTTATATTAATTCCATTGCTTACTTTAATTCCGGATTAATTCAATTCTCACACGCATCATACTATTTAGGTTTGTTTGAGTCAATCACGCACCACTCTTATAAACGTGCATTAGTGTCGGCACTTTCACAGCTTACCATGTGTCACTTTCCCATAAACTCAATCAGGAAATGTTTGCTTATTATAGAAACAAAAGTGGGCAAAGGTTCAAGTTTCTTCTTATTGCTAAAATTCTGAACAATCTGACTTCATTTTGGTTATATTTGCTTATTATGTACTTTTGGTTGTACATGTGTTTGTTCAATATGAATACATGTTAAGGATGAGAAAGGAAATACTTGATGTTTGTTATTCATTCATAAAGGGGTATTAAATAAGACAAACATGGACTCTTAAAGTTAAAATTGCAATGTGCGACTAAACCCCAAACACACACGTCTCTAATAGACTAACATTGGCACGATATTTTCAACACTCTCCCTCAAGCTGGAAGGGAAACCTTCAGCTTGAAAACATCAAATAAAGGTAATGGAGGTAAGCGATTTGGGACAAAACATCAGACGAGCCACCGGAGAAAATTCCAAACTAGGGAATCAAATCGGTGACATAACCACGCACGATATAGACACAAACACGACGCAAATCCCACACATGACGTGAACTTGCTGGAATTAGGTCAACCAACATCATCTACAAACACAACATGTGGAGGATAACAAACGATGTGGGGCTAATCATCAAGTGGGCAACCTGGGATAATCCGTGTGGATAATTGTTACGGACCTGCACCGCGAGGAGCCCCCTTGGCGGACATACACGCGTCGCAACCGCGTTACTGACGAATCGGCTTAGCGTCGATGGCGCCGTTATCTTATTTCTATTATGTTTTGTATGTTTCGTTGTTTATTTCAGTTTTGGCTACTCTTATTATTGGCACCCCATGTAGTATAAATGGGTTAGTGTGCCTAGGGTTTGGTATGCAAGATTGAATCTAAGAAACGGGTTGCTCTCGTATTGAGTTCTCTCTCTCACTCTCTCCCTCTCTGCCGACCGGTCCCCTTCCCCTACCGGATTCCCCCTCATTCCCGCTACCCTAATACTTGGTCCGACCTGCAGCTCTGCCTGCGACAACGCCGCCGGAGAAGCATCTGCTCGCTACTGTGCGCCGCTCCTGCATCTGCATCGTGGACCGGCCTCGCCATGTTCCCGCATCGCCGCGACAACCGTGTCGCCCTGTGTCGTCGCGACATCTGCGTTGCTCCTGCATCGTCAACCGCGTCACACGGTGTCCGCATCGGCCTTGCCCTATTCCTGCATCGCCGCGACAACGTCGGCCGTCTATGACCTGCTCCACCTGGCTGCATCCCGACAACCCCGCCAACCCCATGGACAACGACGTCATCGCCATCCTAACTCGCTTGGACTCCCTGGTACCGCCGACCAACGCCTCTGCGGCGGAATCCTCCGCGGCGGCGTCTATCTTAGGGCGACCCCCGACGGTTGACCCTCCACTGACTCCACTACTGCTGCCCCTGACCCACCGCCCCGCCCTCTCCATCGAAATCCCGTCCTTCGCCGGCGTAGGCCCGATGGGGTGGATCGCCAAGGCAGAACAATACTTCAACCATCAGTCCACTCTTGAGCCGAACAAAATCACCCATGTCTTCGTCGGATTGGATGGCGCGGCTCTTCATTGGGTTTGTTGGCTCCGTCAGTCCAACCCGCCCTTATTTGAGCAGATCTGAAGCACGGGATGATTGGCCGCTACGACTTCCGCTACACCGGCTCTGCTATCGAGCATCTGTGCGGAGTGCGGCAAATGGCCTCCTTGGAGGAATACATTGATGAGTTTGTTACGTTGGTAACCCACGTTCCGGGCCTTCCGCCAGACCACTACCTTGTCTTCTTCATGCAGGGCCTCCTACCACGGATCCGCTCGCGCCTCCGCACCCACCACCCGAGGAGGGTGTCAGAAGCCTTGGACATGGCTCGCCTCGTGGAGGCAGATCTTGGTCCCTGTTCCCAGGCTGCTCCGCTACCCCCCCCCCCCCCCCACTCGGCCGACCACCGTTCCTTCGGCCCACCCGCCTCGACCACCCTGGAAAGCGGCCAATGCCGCACCAGCCCGCGGTCCTCCAGCAGCAGGCCGGACGGCTAGGGGCCCTCCTCTACGTTTATCCAACCAAGACTACAATGATCTCCGGTCGAAAGGTTTGTGTTTCCGATGCCGCCAACCCTACGAGCCCAACCATGACTGTTCAGTCAAGGAATTCCACGCCATTGTGGGCGACCTGGAGGCCGAAGTGACTTTGGCCGATTTTGAGGCTTTAGAGCTGGAGGAGAACGACGTTGGCTAAGACGATGTCGCGGTCGCCGCCGCGTCTCTCTGCCTTCTGGAGCTCCTGTGCTTCTCAGTGGGGGGTATTTTCGGCCCACATACCATAAAGTTAGCAGGGTGTATTCAGCAGCGCCCGATCGTGGTGATGATTGATAGCAGGGTCAGCCACAATTTCATTTTGGCACAGTTAGCCATGCAGCTCCAGCTTCCGTTGATGCCCTCCCCGGACTTCACAGTTTGTTTGGGGGACGGGCGGCGCCGACCGACGATGGGTCGTTGCCCGCACTTGTTACTCTTGGTGGCCCCCTGTACGGTGACGGCTGACTTCTATGCTTTTGGTTTGGGCAGAATTGACGTCATTCTGGGGGTCGCTTGACTCCGTACCCTCGGCGACGTCAACGTCAATAGGGCCACCATGACGATAGTTTCCTCCAGGCGGGCCGACCATGCCGCTTGGTGGGGGATGCTACTCTTCACCGTTCTCCTATGTCCTTTCGGGCCCTACAGCGCACGCCGGGGGTGGACTTCTCGGCTTGGCTATGGCCGATTACCGCAGACACCTGCCCTACCCCGGACCAGCCGCCGGCCTTGCAGGAGCTCCTGACGCACTTCCAGGATGTGTTCCAACAACACACTTGCTTACCTCCCTCTCGCTCCACCGACCACTCCATTCTTCTCCAGGACGGCATTTCCGCCGTTTTGGTTCGGCCATACCGCTACGGACATATTCAGAGGGATGAGATCGAACGGCTGGTGCACGAGATGCTCCTGGCCGGCATCATCCACCCCAGTGTGAGTCCTTTCTCCAGACCGATCCTCTTGGTTCGGAAGAAGGACGACAGTTGGCGGTTCTGTGTGGACTACCGCGAACTGAACAAGGCGACTATTCCGGACAAGTACCCATTCCGGTGATCCAAGAGCTGCTAGACGAGCTTCACGGCTCCACCTTCTTCGCCAAGTTGGACCTGCGCGCCGGCTACCACCAGATTCGGGTTCGCCCCGAGGACATTCCCAAGACGGCCTTTCGGACTCATGACGGTCATTTTGAGTTCCTCGTCATATCGTTTGGTCTCACAAACGCACCGGCAACGTTTTAGGCGACCATGAACGACATTTTTCGAGCGGTACTTTGCAAGCATGTATTGGCTTTTTTGATGACATCTTGGTGTACAGTTCAACTTGGCAGGCACAGTTGGAGCACGTCCGTAGTACTCTGGCCACTCTTCGGCGCCACGGCTTGGTGCTGATATAGAAAAAGTGATCCTTCGGCGTTGCGGCAGTCAGCTACTTGGGTCACACCATCTCGGCGGAGGGGTGGTGACGGACGAGGACAAGGTGTCAGATGTCCTTCATTGGCCGACCCAGACGTCTCTCCGTGAGGTCCGCGGTTTCCTGGGCTTTACCGGCTACTATCGGCGCTTCATTCAGCATTACGGGAGCTTAGCACGCCCCCTCACTCAGTTGTTGCGGGCCTCGGAGGAGGGACCCTTCCAGTGGACAGTCGCGGCGGTCGCCGCTTTTGCCGCCCTGAAGTCCGCCATGGTCCAGGGCCCGGTGTTGGTCATGCCTGACTTCGGCCTTCCCTTCGAGGTGGAATGTGACGCCTCCGACACCGGCGTTGGCGCGGTCCTCAGTTGAAGGGCCGCCCTGTGGCCTATTTCAGTCGGGTATTCTCGAGCACACTTCGTATCCGTTCGCCCTATGAGTGCGAGTTGATGGGCTTGGTTTTGGCGGTACAACATTGGCGGTCTTACCTTCTTGGTCGACCCTTCGTGGTTCGGACCGACCACCACAGCTTACGGTACCTACTTCAACAGAAGATTGCTACTTCGGCACAACGGCTTTGGACGACCAAACTGTTGGGCTATGACTTCACCATTGAGTTTCGGCCCGGTCGGACGAACCGGGCGGCGGACGCTCTTTCCCGACAGTTACATTCACCGGAGATTTCAGCTCTTTCTCGCCGAGTTTGGGAGGAGGCCACCGTGATTCAGCAGGAGGTTGAGGCGGACCCCCACCCTTGTCGCTATCCGGACGGCCATGATCGCCTCCGCCGATTCGCCCCCCCCCCCCCCCCCCCCCCCACCCCCAACTCTCTGATCGGCGGGCGCCTTTTCTACAAGGACCGCCTCGTGATCTCTTCGACGTCTCCGAGCATCCCCCGCCTCGACCAAACTGTTGGGCCTCTCTTAATGGGCTTTATTTATTTATCTTTAACACTCCCCCGCAAGCTGGAGCGTACAAGTCATAAGCACCAAGCTTGGATAAAAACTGATGGTACAAAGTCCGAGAGAGAGCTTTGGTGAAAATATCAGCAACTTGACTGGATGTCGAGACATGTTTCAACACTAACTTCTTTGATTGAACCTTTTCCCGAATGGAATGACAGTCAACTTTGATATGCTTTCTTCGCTCATGAAATATCGGATTCTTTGCAATATGTATGGTTGCTTGACTGTCGCATAACAGGGTAGCAGGAGAGGTGACCTCGGATACGACCGCTGTCATAGCACGGTACTCAGCCTCAGCAGATGAGCGAGCAACAGCAGACTGTTTCTTGCTACGCCAAGTAATAAGATGTCCACCAAGGTAGGTGCAAAAACTCGTTCTGGAGCGTCTATCATCAAGGAAACCTGCGTAGTCAGCATCAGAGTACGCAACAAGAGATAAGGAAGCCGATGGTTTATAAACAAGTCCTTGTCCAGGAGTCTTCTTTAAATATCTGAGAATCCGCTCGACGGCTTGGAGATGAGAGGTCCGAGGAGTATGCATGAATCGGCTTACAACTCCAACAGCAAATGAGATATCAGGACGTGTAACTGTGAGATAGATTAGTTTCCCCACCAAGCGTCGATAATACTCTGGATTGGTAAGAACAGGGTCAGTTCCAGATTCATGTACAGACATCTTATGATTCACATCCATCGGGGTGTCTGTAGGTTTGCATCCAGAGTAGCCCGCATCTTGTAAAAGATCAATGTAGTACTTTTGTTGAGATGGGACCAGACCATCAGGTCTTCTTGCAACCTCAAGTCCAAGAAAGTATCGCAGATTACCCAGATCTTTTGCCTGAAAAACGGAGTTTAGATGTTGTTTGATGTTTTGGATCCTGATGGTGTCGTCGCCCGTGATTAGAATATCATTCACATAGACAAGAAGAAAAATAATGTATGTTGTTTGATGACGAGTGAAAAGAGAGAAATCAGTAGAGCTCCGCCTGAATCCGATCTCGCGAACCACTTTACTGAACTTATCAAACCAGACGTGAGGAGATTGTTTGAGACCATATATAGACTTCCTGAGATGACATACACGAGACACCCCCGTGGTCTCAAACCCAAGTGGTTGATGCATATACACAGTCTCTTGGAGATCGTCATTGAAAAAAGCATTTTTGATGTCCATTTGATGCAAGGGTCATTGGCGGTGCACAGCATGGGAGATCAGGACCCGAACAGTATTCAGTTTTGCGACCGAAAAGAAGGTTTAGTCATAGTCAAGGTCATGTTGCTGAGTGAATCCACTGGCCACAAGACGAGCTTTGAGACGATCAACCGTACCATCAGGAGCATGTTTGATTGCAAAAACTCATTTGCAGCTAACACAAGACTGGTCAGGAGGGAGAGGAACAAGGTCCCAAGTCTGGTTAGCCCAGAGAGCTGTCATCTCTTCGTCCATGGCCGCACGCCAGCCCGGATGTTGTAGAGCGTCCTGCAAAGAGTTAGGAAGATAAATAGTGAAGAGAGAGAAGGCAAAGGTGAGAAGAAGCAGAGATGTGATGGAGGGATACATAGTTTCCCATGGGATGAGACGTAGAGGGTAGTGTTTGATCATCAATGCGCGCGAGATCATCAGTAGAAGAGGGCTGTTGTCGGGCTGCTATTCGGGATGAGCGACGAGTGTAGACACGGAGAGGTGGAGGAGGAGGGAGAGGGGGTGAGGCTGGCACTGGAGGAGGGGAAGATATGGGAGGTAGAGATGTGACAGGGACAGCCGGACGAGGAATAGTGGAATGTGGTGGTGGAGCGGAGGGGTTGGAGTAAAAACCTTCATTTTCATTAAAAGTGACATCACCGGAAATGAACACCTTGTTGACTATAGGAGAGTAGCAAACATGCCCCTTTTGAGTACGAGAGTAGCTAACAAATATACATTTTGTGGTCCAAGGGGCAAGTTTGTCAGTTGGTGGTCCGAGAGAGTGAACATAACAAGTATAACTAAATGTACGGGCTGAGAGAGAGTGTTGCATCATGGAGACCGGACGGTCTGCCGATTTGTCTGGCGGTCTGGCGGGTTCTCCCAGCGGCTTGGTAGTCGGGCTGTTGCTGATTGGTTTCTGGCGGTCTGGCGGCTTATCCCAGCGGCTTGGTAGTCGGGTTGTTGCTGGTTAGTGTCTGGCGGTATGGCGGCTTATCCGATCGGCTTGGTAGTCGGGTTGTTGCTGGTTGGTGTCTGGCGGTCTGGCGGCTTATCACAGCGGCTTGGTAGCCGGGTTGTTGTTGGTTGGTGTCTGGCGGTCTGGCGGCTTGTCTATGGTGACTTGTAAATATTGTCGGGTTGTCTTCTGCACATTGTAGTTGTCGTGGGGGTAGTCTAACCGCGCGGCTTATGCGGCTTGTATAGATGTTTGTTCCTGTAATTATTAGTCTCATATTGCTTATTTGTAATCTCTCTTCTCGCTTTCATTCTATAAAAGGGAGGTCATACCTTTGTAATAGACACCTTTTTTGGATAATAAAATTTTTTTACTCAAATTTTTCGGTCTACTTGTTTTCTATTCGCACATTGTATCAGAGGATTCGATCTTTTCCTCCTGATTATGTGAGCTTTCTCTGTACGCGCGACCTGTCCGCGCGGCTTGATCCTTTCTTCTCGCGACTTGTTTCTTCCGCCTGTTTGAACAGTGTTTGCGCGGCTTCTTTCTCCCCTTGTCATTGCCCTTGGTGTGTGCGACCTCTCTGATTCCCCATTCTTCTCGCCGCGACCTGTTCTCAAGTCGTCGCGACCTGTTCTTCTTGCCGCGATCTGTGCTTAGTCGTCGCGCCCACCTTTTCTAGTTGCTCTTCTTCTTAAGTCGATGCGACCTATTGTTAAGTCGCTACGACCTGTTCTTATTGCTGCGACCTGTGCTTAGTCGCCGCGACCTGTTCTTCTTGTCGCGTCCGGTGCTTAGTCGTCGCGCCCTCCTTTACAAGTCGCGACTTGTTCTCTCTTTGCTCTCTTCAATGGCAACCTCTTCTTCGAAGTCATCCGCCTTCGTGGTCATGTCTTCAGGTAGTGCTCACGTCGCTACTCAAGGTAAATGGTTGATCGACTCTGGTGCTACCAATCATATGACCGGCAATCCGCAATATTTTTCTCCTAAAACAGCATGATCGGTTGCCCTCGGTCCTTATTGCGGACGGCTCTCCCTCTCGGTCCATGGAACAGGAGTGGTTTAAGTCACTCCGTCTCTTCGCTTGGCGGACACCCTCTACGTGCTCACTTTCTCTTGCAATTTGTTATCTGTTACTTCTCTTTAAAAGCAACTACAGTGTTCCGTCACATTCACTTCTACTACTTGTTCTTTTCAGGATCCGGGCTCCAAACGGACGATTGCTACTGGGACTGAGAGCGGCGGCCTCTACTTCTTCAACAACGTTTTTGCACTGTCAGCCTTATCCTCCTCTTTACTGATCTTCTCCAATGGCACCTTCGTCTTGGTCATGCTCCTCCAAGACTTCTTCGTCAGCTTCTTCCCCACCTTGCTCAGCAGAGTCCTCTCAACTGTGACGCATGTCAGCTTAGCAAGCATCACCGCTCCTCCTTCCCACCGAAGCAAGGTCGTGGATCTTCCCGACCGTTTGATTTAGTTCACTCTGACATCTGAGGTCCTGCTCCTACTCTCGTCATAGGTCGAGGTAGTTCATATTTTGTAACATTTATTGATGATTTCTCTCGATGTACGTGGGTGTATCTTTTAAAGGATCGCTCCGAACTATTTTCTGTATGCACATCGTTCTATAATATGATTAAGAATCAGTTTGATGTATCTATTAAAAATTTTCGCTCTGACAATGCTAAGCAATATCTCAGTAATGATTTCTCTTATTTTTGTATGCAACATGATATTATTCATCAAACTAGCTGTGTTTATACCTCACAGCAAAATGGGGTAGCGGAACGTAAAAACTGTCACCTCCTCAATGTTGCTCGCACTCTGATGACAAAAATGCAGGTTCCTCGCTCCTATTGGGGCTACGCTGTCATCATCTTCTGCTATCTCATTAATCGAATTCCGTCCACGGTTCTCCATGGTCAAACCTCATTCTCCATTCTCTATCCGGGCAAGAATCTGTTTCCTCTCCCTCTACGTATCTTTGGGTGCACGGCTTTTGTGCATGCTCCTTCCGCCACTCATGACAAACTCGCCCCACGTACCACCAAGTGTGTATTTTTGGGTTACTCTACTACTCATAAAGGCTATTGTTGTTTTGACCTCGTTCTTCGTAAACAATACGTATCCGCAGATGTGACCTTCGAAAATGCATCATATTTCTCTTCTGACTCCTCTCCCTCTCCAGATATTTCTGCTCCTCCCACCATCCTCACCACCACGTCTACTCCCATCGAGCTTTCTCCACTGTCTCCTCCTCTCTCTCCCTCTCCACCGCTGCTCTCTCCCTCCTCTCCGCGGCCGTCTCTCTCCTCTCCCGGACCAGCTCTCTTCGCCACGGATGCTCCGGTTACTGAGGAACACGCCGACTTGGATCATCCCATTGCTCTTCGCAAAGGGGTGTGGTCGTGTACCCAGCACCCGCTGGCTGCAGTTGTTTCCTATGATCATCTAACTCCTTCTCGCAGGGCGTTTGCATTGGCTGTCTCAACAACTGCCACTCTTCGTACCTACCAGGAAGCTCTTGTTGTTCCTCATTGGAAGGCTGTCATGGATGAGGAAACTGTTACCCTCACAGAAAGGGGTACCTGCACCCTTATCCCCCCCCCCTTTGGGCACTGATGTGGTTGGCTGTCGTGGGGTCTTTGTTGTAAAGTTCCGTCCAAACGGCAGCGTGGATCGATACAAGGCCTGTTTGGTCACCACAGGCTTCACTCAGACTTATAGTGTTGATTACTTTGACGCATTCTCTCCCGTTGCTTGTCTCAGTACCATTTGGGTCCTTCTCTCTATAGCTGTCAACAGGGATTGGCCTATTTCACAGTTGCATGTCAAGAATGTCTTTCTCTATGTTGATCTTCAGGAAGATGTATGCATGGAGCAACCTCCTGTGTATGTTGCTCAAGGGGAGACATGAGTATGTCGGCTGAAGAGGACCATCTATAACCTAAAGCAAAGCCCTCGGGCTTGGTTTGACAAGTTTAGCGGCATTGTTGCGGCTATTGGTTTTGCAAGAAGTTCTGTCGATCACTCCTTATTCATTCGCAAAACCTCCTCGGGTCTAGTGGTTCTTGCTGTATATGTGGATGACATCCTTCTTACTGACGATGACCAGGCTGGGGTAGATTTGACAAAGAAACACCTCTGTCAACACCGGGTCACGAAGGATATGTGCTCCGCCAAATACTTTCTGGGAATTGAAATCTCTCGCAAACCCAACTTTTTGGTCCTCTCCCAATAGAAGTATGCTCTTGATTTACTAAAAAAGGCAGGGTTGACTGGTGTTAAACCTGCTCGATGTCCCATGCTACTGGAGAAGACAAAACTTGGACAGATGACTCGCCTCATCTATCTGATACTACGAGGTACCGGCGTCTGGTGGGCAAACTCATTTATCTCACGGTGACCAGACCCAACATCTCATATGATGTAAGCAAGGTTAGCCAATTCATGCAAGCTCTTAGGGAATGTCATCTACAGTCTGCCCTAAGGATATTGGAGTATGTCAAAGCAGCACCAGGGAAAGAACTGTTTTTTCAGAAGAATGGTCACTTGAGCGTTGAAGCGTACTCAGATTTGAGCTATGCTGATGATAAAGTAGACCGCAAGTCAATATCGGGCTTTTGCACATTTGTTGGAGGAAATCTTGTGAGCTGGAAGAGTAAGAAACAGTTTGTTGTCTCCCGCTCTAGTGCAGAAGCAGAATATCGTAGTATGACGTCGACCACATGTGAGTTAAAGTGGTTACGGGCTCTCATGCTTGACTTAGGAGTGGTGTACAACTATCCTCTTCCTATGTTCTGCGACAACAAGGCCGCGATATATATCTCCAAAAATCCGGTCTTTCATGAGAGAACAAAACACATAGAAGTCAACTGTCATTTTATTCGAGAACAGATTTTGAAGAAACAAATTTGTACTCTGTTTGTCACTTCTGACAACAAATTGGCAGATATCTTCACCAAGCCGGTGGCCGCTTTTTTGTTTCACATTTGCGACAAGCTGGGTATGATTGATATCTATGCTCCAGCTTGAGGGAGAGTGTTGCAGCATGGAGACCGGGCGGTCTGGCAGTTTGTCTGGCGGTCTGGCGGCTTCTCCCAGCGGCTTGGTAGTGGGGCTGTTGCTGGTTAGTTTCTGCCGGCTTATCCCAGCGGCTTGGTAGTCGGGCTATTGCTGGTTGGTGTCTGGCGGTCTGGCGGCTTATCCCAGCGGCTTGGTAGCCGGGCTGTTGTTGGTTGGTTTCTGACGGTCTGGCGGCTTATCCCAGCGGCTTGGTAGTCGGGCTGTTGCTGGTTGGTTTCTGGCGGTCTGGCGTCTTGTCTATGGCGACTTGTAGATATTGTCGGGTTGTCTTCTGCACATTGTAGTTGTCGTGCGGGTAGTCTAAACGTGCAGCTTATGCGGCATGTATAGATGCTTGTTCCTGTAATTATTAGTCTCGCATTGCTTATTTGTAATCTCTTTCCTCTCTTCCATTCTATAAAAAGGAGGTCATACATTTGTAATAGACACCTTTTTTGGATAATAAAATTTTGTTACTCCAATTTTTCGGTCTACTTGTTTTCTATTTGCACAAAGAGAATGGAGACTTGGAAGGAAATAGGAGACCGAACAAAGACACAAAGTTAAGCATGGAGAAGGGCATGCGATTAATGAGATAACAAGCAGTAGAGACAGCAAAGTTCCAATATTCGGTGGGTACCTGCATTTGAAGCACGATTGACAAAGTGACACCAAGAAGATGTCGATTCTTCCGCTCGGCCGCACCGTTTTGTTGGGGGGTATACGCACACGAGGTTTGATGAATAATCACAAACTCGGTGCATAAATTAGAGAAGGTGTGACTAGTATATTCACGAGCATTATCAGTGTGAATCATCTTTAATGTAGTAGAAAATTGCGTACGTATTTCAACAATAAAGGCACGAAAGACAGAGGTGAGTTCAGTACGGTCAAGAAGTAGATAAAACCATGTGAGGCGTGAATAGTCATCAATAAAGGTTACAAAATACCGATAACCAAAAATATTGGGCACTTTATAAGGACCTCATATATCAGAATGAACTAAAGAGAACGGAGTACTACTCCGATTACATGCAGGGGAAAAGGAAACATGATGTTGTTTGCCAAAAATACATGATTCACAAGAAAAATTCTGTAATGAAACATCAGGAAGGGCCTTCTTGAGAATCAGAAGAGGAGTATGGCGAAGACGACGATGTCAATCGACGGAGGGAACAACAGAGAGTGTAGTAGGAAGAACATCCAGGAGATAAAGCTCGTTTGACAGCCGTCCTCTACCAATGATTGTCTGTGTTCGACGATCCTGCATGACAAAAGAAGGAGAAAAGATTAGACAGCAATCAAGATCGTGAGCAAGCCTACTAACAGACAGTAGGTTGAAGGGGAATCTCGAAACATGAAGAACTGAGGTTAAGGAAAGAGTATGAGTAAGTTGTAGATCAGCAGTCCCAGACACCGGAGTAGTGTCGTCATTTGTCACAGTGATAAACTTCGGATACTCAGAGTGCATATACTGAGGGGGTTTTTGAGAGGTAATGTGGTGGGTGGCTCCAGAATCCAAGATCCATTGAGAGTTGTAGGAGAGACAGGAGATATCTTCAGTGGAGAAAAAAGCAATCGAGCCAGAGAAACGGTTAACCACGCCTTGGAGCTGCAGAAGCTGTAGGCGAAGATCGTTGATATCCTTCTGAGTGGACAAGGAGAGGAACCTGGAGGAACAGCAGCAGTAGTAGTAGCAGTAAGATGAGAAGGCAACCCATGTTTGCGATAGCATGTAGTTTCAAGGTGACCATCACGTCTGTTGAAGCCAAAAATGGCCTCTGTGGAGTTCGGGGTCCCAAAAGAGGGGTGACCTCACACCTACTATACTCGGGAGAACGTCGCGGACCGGAGACTTAGGAAGCTAGGAACAGACCCTCGGCTCTAGCGCGGAGGTCCCACCACACACCCGGAAGGTTACCAGAACTCTTCCCCTCCCTTACCAAAGGGCTAGGCAGGGCGCCTTGGAGAGCTCTCTCTACTCTACCAAGAAGAAGCTAAGGGAGGAGGAAGCTAGGATCAAGTCCCTCTCCAAAGGCACCCAAGGGGGTCTATTTATAGTTTTCCCAAGTCCTGGGGGTAAAATGTCCAAAATGCCCTTGGGAAAAGTAGACTTTGGGCCAATATGAAACAGCCATGCCGGGGGGTAAAGAGGTAACTCCCCCCGAGGGCAAAACGGTAACAGCATGATCCACAGAGGTCTAGGGGACAGAGGGCGAATCCTCCACGAACTAGCCTCCTGGGGAGAGTAGGCTGGCCGCCCGGTCTCGCCCCGCGGGCTCGCCGTCTGGGGAGAGAGGGCTGGCCGCCCGGTCTCGCCCGCGATCTCGCCGCCTGGGGCGAGAGGGCCGGCCGCCCCGTCTCGCCCCGCGGGCTCGCCGCCTGGGGCGAGAGGGCCGGCCGCCCCGTCTCGCCCCGCGGGCTCGCCGCCTGGGGCGAGAGGGCCGGCCGCCCCGTCTCTCCCCGCGGGCTCGCCGCCTGGGGCGAGAGGGCTGGCCGCCCGGTCTCGCCTCGCGGGCTCGCCGCCTGGGAGAGAGGGCTGGCCGCCCGGTCTCGCCCCGCGGGCTCGCCGCCTGGGGCGAGAGGGCTGCCGCCCGGTCTCTCCCCGTGGGCTCGCCGCCTGGGGCGAGAGGGCTGGCCGCCCAGTCTCGCCCCGCGAGCTCGCCGCCTGGGGCGAGAGGGCCGGCAGCCCCGTCTCGCCCCTGCCCAAGGCCAGGGTGTCGGGGGCGGGATCCTGGTCTCCAGCCAGTCTCGCCATCCTATCTCGCACCTAGCAAGCCAGGGGGGGTGCCGGCCATCTTGTCGCACCCGCCCCTCTAAAGGGCCCGGGGGAAGATGCCAATTTTTCCTCCCCCTACTAGTATGTTTCCAAGCCAGAGCCAAAATTGGCCACCGAGAGTACAAAACCTCCAAAAAGCTTAAAAACGTGTCTGCCTTGTTTTGGGCTCACTCTTCGCGAATACGGGGTTGTACAACGTCCACAGTAGGGACACTTGAGAGCAGAGCGCCCAGCACGTCCCCGACCACGGGACGTGAAACGGCCTCCCCGAGTAGAAGAGCCTCGGGCAGGAGCAGGAGTAGGGAGTAAGGGCTGTTGAAGCAGAGCCGGAGAGAAACTGGTTGGAGCCTCGGAAGGTGGTGTAACTTTGAGCAACATGGAGAAAACATCAAACAGGGAAGGTGTAATAGAAGAGGAGAGAATCTGGGCCCGGACACTGTGAAGATGACTAGGAACACGGGCCATCAGCATAGCGATCCCACCAGCCTCCTTCTGTGCCCGTTGGATAGCTAGATCGGCAGAGGGAGGTTGGTGTTGTATCCAGGCCTCCACCAGGGTTTTGGCCTTTGCAACAAAGGAAGTTAAATCGCCCGTGGCCCATGGATCCAGTGATTGAAGAGCGGAGATAATGTCAAATAGGTGTTGTAAGCTATCTTTTCCAGAGTATAGGGAGTGCAATTCATCCCACATTTCCTTAGCCGTTTCATAATACATTGTCATGTGGTAAGACTCTGTGTTCATAGAGTTAAGCATCCAAGATTGGACCCGGCCGTCATCGCGAAACCAGTCATCAATAGGGTCAGCAGGTTTGGCCCGAGTAAGGTGAGCGAGCAGACCCTTTGTCTGCAGAACACGACGGACCGAATGAACCCATTCGACAAAGTTGGTCTTTCCACTGAGAGATATAGTGGTGATGCGAAGTTCATTACGAACCTCGGGAGGCAGGGCGGCGGCACGAGCAAGCAGAGGAGTAGCCAGCGCTGGTTCACCCGAGGCCATGGCGGCTAGCAGACAGAAGTCGGGCGGCTAGCGGACAGAAGTCGGGCGGCTAGCAGACAGGAAGAGGAAACTGCAGCAGGTAAGAGGGGCGGACTTGAGCAGGAGCTCGCGATTTTGAGAACTTATGGCTGAAGCAGCGACGGGCAACGGACTGGAGCAGGAGCTCGCGAGGGAGAAGAGAGACGAGTTGATTGGAGCAGTCCGCAGCGGGCTGACCAGTAGATCGCGAGCGAGAAGAGCTAGGCGGGAATACTATCTGCGGCGTACTGAGGCAGAACGCAGCGAGCAAGGGAAGATCATCCACGGCGAGAAGACTATCCGCGGCGGATTGAAGTAGACCGCAGCGAGCAAGGGAAGAGTCCGCGGCGGGAAAAGCAGAGGGAAAGCAGTCCGCGGCGGGAAGACAGTCCGCGGCGACCTGAAGCAGGCCGCAGCGAGCAAGGGAAGAGTCTGCGGCGGGAAGAGCAAGGGGAAAACAGTCCGCGGAGGACTGAAGCAGACCGCGGCGGGAAGGCAGGAACAAGTGGACCCCACGGGACAGAGAGGCGAGGCTATAAGAAGCCCGAAGAGGAGGAAGGTGGAACCACGGAGGGGAGAGGAGGCGGTTAGACAGGTGCAGTCCGCAGAAGCCGGGCGGCTACGACGGTCAGAGAGAGGAGGCGGGTAGAAAGTGGAGTCCGCGGGAAGCACATGGAAGGAAGAGTGACTCTGATACCATGTAGAAAGTGATACGCAGGGGAGAGAAAATCACCCTTAATTGTATTATTCTCAAAGAACAAAAATACATACACTTATATAGAGGGAGAAAGAGGGAGAGACTCTTACATTTACAATGTGGGACTAAATCAAATATACATGGGCTTATATAAATGGGCCTCTCCTAAAGGACTTTATTTATTTATCTTTAACAAGACTGATATTGACTCGATATTTTCAACAATATGTTTATGTTGAATGTCGTTTATATCTTTAAATAAAAAGTGTGTATACTATTTTAACTACATTGATACGAACTAGATCAAGAACAAGCACACGAACAACAACTTGCATTGCATGAAATTAAAGATACAGGCTCGGGAGACACGCTCCCTCCAAGCACCCGGAAGTTGGGCCCTTCAAGGCACTCATCTCTCCCTATGAGATCTCAAAAGACTAACACTCAAAAAATAAGATTTTACCACCTAAGGGACTCCTTATATAGATGAAGGTCACCCTACTAGACAATGGCACTACATGACAAATTACATAATTGACAATAACATAATTAATTGCGAAATATAAGATAGTCCATAAAGGTAGGGGCAACATTGGGAGAGTTCTTGAGTGGTGATGGCGGTCGACTGAGTGCATGTGTGGAAGGCGTATATATATCAACGCACTCCTGACTTGAAAATTAACCTTGTCCTTGAGGTCAAGTGAGGCGGCGCGGACGTACAGGCAGCCACAATGACCAAAACGCCCCAGTTAGGCCATGATCACGAGCATAGTCGAAACGGGCTGAAATGTAGCAGAGCGAATTTGTTGGGTTCATTGGAAACGTTATTCATAAGAAATGTCATATAAAAAATGGAGCGAATGTTAATTAGTGCACACGCAAAGCCGAAAAAGATTTTTGTAGTGGAGAGCAGTTGATATTGGACATTAAGGAGGCATGGGGTGGGGAGGTCGGGTGGGCCCCACAGAGAACAGGAATTAATTGATTAAGGAAATTAAAAGGAGGTAGGAACTCAAAAGCCATGGGGTTCCACGGCTCCGGACCTAGACCGGAGTGGCATTGCTGCGTGAGAAGGCACGGGTAGACGTAGAAATCGAGAAAGGTGTGCGACGTGTGACCAAAGGGGAGCGAGAAAGGTGGGGCAAAGCAATGGACAGCAGGTTGGCATGAAAGCATGCGATGAGGCGACAGCACAGTGATCGAGGGATTGGCGGGAAAAAGGAAGAGGGGGAAACGGGGAGGGAACAATGCATCGCATCGAGAGGATAACCAGCGAGAAGGAATCAGAAAGCGCGAGCTCGGCGAGGAAGGACGGTTGGCGCAAGCTTAGGGGTAGTGATTGACGACACGGGGGAAGGGTGGCAGGGATAACACTGAGAACAGGCAAAACAGTGGAGATTGTGGGATCGACGGCCAACTGAGGTGAGCTGAGAATGAGCGGTGGTTGGGCGAGGAAGGGAGGAAGCGTCGATCGTGCTCAGGAACTTGGCCTGCGGGCAAGGTTGGGGTGAGCAGCGACCACCACGACAAATGTTTTGTTGTTGGCGGTGGAAGTCCAAAGACGAGGAGGCTGGATCAAGACTCCAGTGGGCAGGGTGTGGCTCGGTAGCATGCGGGGCGTCCGCGGAATGCCATGGGGCGAACCGTCGGAGTTGGGAGTAGATCGAGCAATGTACGGAGGAAGCAAAAAGAGTCGGTGACGCAACTCGTGCGCGACGGCGAGGATGTCATCTATGGTAACATCGAGCCAATTGCAGTGGGCTTGCAACGAGGCTGCAAGGAGAGCCACGGTCGGTGGTTGTTGGTTGTTGGACGGAATGGAGGAGATCCCCGTAGGGTTCCAATGGAAACCATAGAGGAGCAACAGGTCAGACAAATTTAAACGAGCTATCAACGTCGTGGAGAGAACAAGCACATGAACAATAACTTGCATTGCATAAAATTAAAGAGACAGACTTAGCACCCGGAGGTTGAGTCCTCCAAAGCACTCATCTCTCCCTCTGAGATCCCAAAAGACTAACACTCAAATATAATATCTTGCCATCTAAGGGGCTCCTTATATAGATGGAGATCATCATATAGGACAAGGACACTACAGGACAAATTACATAAATGACAATTCCATAATTAATTGTGAAATAGAAGATAATCCATAAAGGTCGGTGCAACTCCGGAAGAGCTCTCGTGAAGTGAGGGCGGTCATCCATGTGCGTATGTGCAAGGCATATACGTATCAACATAGTACTGCATCCGTATTTTAATTGTGTCATATAGTCGTACTAGGCACATAGCATACTAAGTCCTCATACCTATATTGGTTTTTTATAGCACAAGAATCAAAGGCTACCAAGTAACAACAGGTAACAAGGTATGAATAAGGATATACATGGTTAGGAGAAAATCATGAGAAGGAAGCAGCAACAAACAAAAGAGAAGCTATGAAAGAAGAAAGTGGAAGACCTACACGTCTTCGCAGCTGCAGTTGGGTAGGTATCGAAACTCTTTCTTCTCAATTCTATTTGTCAGAAAGTAGTCAGCCTACCCACTAGGTCCAGCAAGGCAGCAACTGGAAAAACTGAGGCTTCTACATTTCTACAATCCTGTGATTAGTGGACACTTCCAATGTACTATCATGAATTACCCTTTAAAGATAATATGGACATCCTAAACTTTGGCATGGACAAACATAGTTACTTTTGGTAGAAGGAGATTACAAGTCGTACGAAGAAAAACATGGAAATGAAGAAGGAAGAAGCACTAGATGAAGGATAAGAGATGAATAAAGGGGAAAAAACAATTACGCAGCAATAATCATAGTCAGGTATCACATCATTTTTTTCTCTCTTTAGTAGCGGGAGAATCAATCCATGAGAGGAGAAGATCGTGGGAAAAAAAGGATGCATCAAATGTAGGACTAAGGAGAGGCAAAGGATTTAGGAAGAAAAAATTGAAGCCTACAATTGATTCAACCAATTGAATTCCACGCCCCTAATAAATAAACCAAATGAATAAATTGATGTTCCAAGTAAACTGATATAAGCAAAAGACTCGTCATCACATTTAAAGGAATCCAGTGAAAAGAAGCATCTTCCTACACCCGACCATACAAAAGTATGTTTCTAGATAAGTCAAATCATTTTACACCATTGCACTCCATCACAATAAAAAAAATGAAGTATAAAAAAACACGTCAAAAAATTATAAAAATTGTTAAGAATTGTGATATTTGTCCACACCATTCCATGGTAGAAAGAAACAGATGAGTTCTCGAATATGACATGGTGACAGCAAGGAAAACCAACAGAACCATCATAGATAGCAAGAAATCTATGTCAATCTTTTTTCTTCCCTGTTGAAGCAAATGAACAAGAATAGGGAAAAAAGTGAGAAATTCCAGTTATTGCATATGCCTCACCACCAAATATGCCAAAGGAAATGAATTCTATCCTCAAGAGGACGAAAATGAACAAGTAGAAATCAAGTTATCAGAAAAGATAGGACGTGAAAATAAATGATGCTCATTGTTCCCGTGGCCCAGGAAAAGCAAAAAAAACAAGGATTGCAACTAAAAAGTAATATTCTACTGCAAAAGGAGATCACTAGCGCAAAACAAGGGTAAAAAGAGGTTCACTATGAGGAATGGTCCATCTTCAAATGTAGCTAAGTTACAACAGAAAAAGAGGGAATCTTCCCACATTTTGAGCTTTTCAAATGAATGAAATCCTTCTAAAAAAAGGGAACAATGATTCGGGGATCCGATCATTGTTAAATTGTAGTACTTTTTGGTTTGACCAAGAGATAGAGAATTACAATTGTGGTGAATTTAGGTCACACCATTCAATTTGAAAAGCATATCACCAAAAGTTTGGGGGAAATATGTATATTGTGAATAAGGACTTTTTACTATCCTTGATTGTGAGAACGAGACATTTACAATGTACTCATGAGCAACTTTCCATTCAACCAAAATCAAACTTGGGTTGCAAGTAACATTCATGGTAGGGCACAAATGTAGAGGGCAAGCAACATTCACAGCTGCAACATGAATATGAACAATAAAGAAAAAAATGCATACAATCCCTTCCTAAAAATGTATATTCGCGCAAAAAGAAGGAATCAATTTTGGGGAAAATATAAACCATTCAATGAAAATACGAAGAATCGGGGAAAGCCAGCTCACGCAAGTTGAAGCATTTTGAGCGCGCAGTTTTTGCTGGAGATGAGCGCGCGCAAATCCGTCCGAGCCCTTTCGATCTCCTTCAGGTACTCCCCGTCAACCACCGGCCCCGACATGTCAACAAAGACGCAAGAAAGTGTGGAGCGCAAAATTATTTATGGAGAGAAGAAGAAGAAGAGAAGCGGAAGATTGGAGGAATGGATTGGTTTAGGGTTTAGTTATTTAAGCGGAAGAAGAGAAGCCGAAGATTAGAGGAATGGATTGCTATGTGTGTAGAAAATTTGCAGACGAATTGGCAATTATATCGGCACACGTGACTTGCACTGGTATGGTTGGAGATCGAATCGGGTCCGGTTTGGTTGACATCTGAATATTCACACTCAAAAGACTTAAATTTTTAGGGGTTTTTTTTTACTTCACATACGCAATCTCATAAGGTGCACGCAAAACCCTTTACTCATGCATCTCGCCGCAGCTAGGTTTCGCGTTTCTCCTCCACCGACACCGGGTTTTTTGCTCACGATACATGCCGATCTCGCCGGAAACGCCTCCGTCCGCCAGCAAGTCGTTGTTGACCTCGCCAGTAGAGCCATTCTCCCCCGGCCAAGGTGTTCCAGGTGAGCTTTTTAGCCAGATTTTTTGCGACTCCCCTCCGCCCGACGCCAGGTTTTTTGCCCACGAAACACACCGACCTCACTGGATAAACCTCCGTCCGCCAGCAAGACGTTGTCCTCGCTGGTAGAGCCATTCTCCCCCAGCCGGGGTGTTCCAGGCGAGCGAACCAGCCAGGTTTTTTGTGATTCTCCTATGCCTGACGCCAGGTTTTTTGCTCACGAAAGATCTGATCGGTGTTTCTCCATTTGAAGGTATAAACATCTCCTGAATGTGTTCTTCTTCCTTATTGTTGTAATAGGTACGAAGAATTTCTTCTGAAGAATTTCTGATCTGCACGCCAGGTATTTTGCTCATGAAATTTTATTCTGGAATTTTTTCCTTAATAATCAATGTCTGCATCTCTCGTTGTAATAGGTATGAATATACTCACAAAAAATATTTTACTACAATTTGTTTGTATGTGCATTAAATGTTTACATACATCTTTTTTTGTCATGAAGGTTCAAACCAAAATGAAGAAGAAATAAATCAATAGTTTGAAATTGATTTGAGCAAACATTTTCAAGGCGACAAAATCTTTTGTTCCAAGGAGGAGCTTATTGAGTGGTCTTGAAGTGTTAATAGAAGTCTTGGCTATGTGATCATCATCAAAACATCTGATAAAATACTAGTGTGTGATAGAGACGGGTACTACTGAGAGAACCAAAACAAAAAGGTTGGGTGAACAGGGGTTTCCGTAAAACTACTTCCAAGGAATGTGATTGTTTATTTTTCATCAAAAGAGTAAATGTTGAAAATGTAAAAGAATGGAGATTAGAGGTTCTTTGTGGCGTGCACAATAATGAGAGTGTTCGCTTGGAAGCACATGCTTATGCAGGGAGGTTAGATGAAGATGAGGTTAATCGTGTCAGTGCAAACAATACAGTTATTAGAACAATCTACAATGCACGAGCAAAGCTACAAAGGAAGGAATTGGATGGTCTTTCTATGATACAATATTTGTACAAATTGATAGACAATACATTCTATATTAGTTTCAACACCGTAGACGAGAGTTACAAAAAACTAAAAGTTTGTTTTTTGTACATCTGCTTGCAATCAAACTTACGAATATGTTTCCAACAGTTTTTGAACTTGATTGCACATACAAAACGAATAGATATCGGATGTCCTTACATTGCTTTGTTGGAATGTCATCTACAACAAAAACATTCCATTTCATGCTTTGCTTTCCTGTCTGACGAAATACAAACAATTTATGTTTGGGCTTTGCAATGTTTCAATAGTATATTTGCAACAGATACTATGTCAAATGTTATGATAATGGATAGAGAAATTGTTTTAATGAATATCATTGCAAATATTTTTTCACAATCCAAAAAATATTCTATGTAGAGTTCATATAAATCAGAATATTTTGGCTCATTGTAAGAAACTTTTTAGTATGAAAAAGAATTTGAAACATTTATGTTTGAATGACAAATGATGATTGAAGCGGTTACAACAAGTAATTTTTATATTTGCTACAATAAACTTGTTGTACAGTTTTCAGCATTTACATTCAGATGTTATCGACTATGTCACATCAACTTGGGTAGAGCCATATAAGAAATATTTTATTTCAGCTTGGATTGATAAGTACATGCATTTTGTAAATTCTAGCACAAATAGGGTTGAGGGAGGCTATAGTTTATTTAAAAAATCTTAGAAGTATCCATTGGAAACTTGACAACTGTATGGAAGACCTTTGACCGAATTATAACCCTACAATATACGTGTTGGGTCCGTGGACTACAATGTACCTGACTTAAAGAATGTCATAGTCAATAATATACACAAGCATGTATGTGATATGTGTTCAAGTACATGTATGTAGGAAGTCTACTATTCAATGATTAGACAAGTTATATATGTCAGAGGTTTAACTGGACAGAAGAATAAAACATTTGGGAGAGCCAGAAATTTGGCTAAGTACAAATGCGCCGAGTGATCACATATCACACAACGCTAGTGGCCAAAAAGCGTCGACAGATATTCAGTCACTCAAAGCCACGGTGAAGCGGGACTTAAATTTGGCTAACTTCAAATGCGTTGAGTGAATGCAGTTCACTCAACGCCTACTAAAAAAATTTTGTCCAAGTGGAAATGTGTTGAGTGAAGGCAGTTTATTAAACGCCTACTCAGAAATGTTATTAAGTGTAAATGTGTTGCGTAAAGACCGTTCACTCAACACCTACAGAAGAGAAACTGTCAAAGTTTAAATGCGTTGAGTGAAGGCAGTTCACTCAACGCCTGCTTAAGAAAATGAGTTGAAGTCAGATGCGTTGAGTGATCAACATTCACTCAACGCCTCTTCAATAAGGTAGAATTCAACTAAGGGTAAATGCGCCGAGTGAAGGCAGTTCACTCAACGCGTATGGACTTAACCGTTTACAGAACGCTTCTACATTATGTACCTCGAGCTCTTTGGCCAGCCGTAGCCCTGCTATGACGGCCTCGTATTCCGCCTGATTGTTGGTGACGAGGAAGTGCAAGACCACAACCTGCTCTATGATGACCCCCTAAGGGCTTACCAACACTACCCCTCCCCCAGAGAGTGCCTCCCCAAAAGCGGAAGTCTGACGCTCCTCCTTCAGCCCCTTCTAAGAAGTCCAAACCGTTCGCAACGGACAAGGACAAATCCATCGCCGAGACCCCAGCCAAGGCCCCACCAGCCGCGGAAGAGACGAGTATCACCACAGAGGTTCTCGCTGCCTTAGAAAAAGCTCCCGTAAAATCGGTGTTGAGAGGGCATCGGAATTTCGTCCTTGGCAAGAAACATCTGGATGAAGAGGGTTAACCCCTTCTTCAGTGGGATCCGGAGGTCAACCAAGTCTCCATCTCGTCGCTCCTTCCCTGATGGCTGGAGCAGGATACCAGCAGTGGCGAGGCCTTCACGCTCGGCTTCGGGCTTTACAACTGGGTGGATGTAAACATCTATGACCAAGAATCCACCAGGGCTCTCGCCCATGAAGTTAACTGTCATTTTTTTAGAGAAGAGATATTGAAGAATCAAATTTGTACTCTATTCATCGCTTCTGACAAAAAACTAGCAGATATTTTTAGAAAACTAGTTTTTGCTTCTCTTTCAGATATTTGTTGCAAGCTAGTCATGATTGAGATATATGCTTCAGTTTAAGGGGAATGTTAGAAATTAGCGGCTTGGTGGACTGGTCTCGGTGGTCTGTTGGTTTGGCGATCTTGCGGTCTGGCGGTCTAGCGATCTAGCGATCTGGCGCTTTAGCTTGGCGGATAGAAGTAGCGGAGAGGTCTGGCGTCCTGGGTTAACGGTCTGCCAGTTATCCTTTGTATCCGCATCGGAATATCATAATGTGGTCTGATGACCAACAAGGGTTAACCACAGTGCGGTCTGGTGATCAGGGTTCTTGGCGGTGCAGTATGCTGAGTTCGGTTATAGTTGTTGAAGCTTATGAAGTCCAGACAAACTACTTGCTTGTCTTGTAGGCAAGTCTAGCAGACTAGTGGTTTAACAATCCACAGTGTAGTCCTGGCGGTTTGGCAAACCACGTAATTGAAGACGAGCAACCTGCAATTGCGGATTGGGGGCTTGGTCGCTGTTAATGTAAAGCGGTTTCCATCTAGCTGTCGGATGTACTCATGTAACTACGTAATAAATAGTTTCTCCTGATGTTTAGCCTTGCTTTTTGACCTATTCAAACTACATATTCCGCGTGGCTTGTAATTTGTCTCTCAACGCTTGTTGAATTCTCCTCTCTCCCCCATCTTCTATAAATAAGGGTGCATACCTTTATATTTTTTTCCCTTTTTGGACCAATAAAATTTGTCTTTATTTAACCATTTTTACAGAACTTTTCCTTTCTCCACTTCTTCTCCTACGTTCTTTGGAATTCCGTCGGGAACCCCCCTCAATCTTCAAAGCCGCCCTTAAACATCTCATGCACTTCGAAGATCTTTGAGCACCTTTAAGCACTTATTGGGTATTTCCCATTGCATGTCGTTGTAAGCGTTCTCGATCACCTTGCCCCCTCCTGCACGCAATTTCCAAGCTCGCTCCCACACTGGCCGCGTTTAAGTGTGTCTAGCTTGCTCCGCTCCTTGTGTGCTCCCATACAGGCCACTTTTAAACGTGCTCCTGAGCACGCCACTTCCAAACGTGCTCTGGCACACACCGCTTCCAAGTGCCCCCATACGTCCTCCGCCCTGTGTGCACTCCCACGTGTGCAGCTTCCAAACGCACTCATGTGCGCTTTGCTTCCAAGTGTGCCCACGCGTGCTCTATTCCACGTGCTCCCCCACACACATTGCTCCATATGCAACCCCGTGCGCTTCACTCCAAGTGCGCCCCCGAGCGCTCCACTCCAAGAGAGCCTCCACGCGCTCTGCTCCTAAGCGTGGCTTTGTACGCTCCGCTCCCAGGCGTGCATCTAGAATGACGTCGGCAGTCCAAAGAATTTCTACAAGGAGCATAAAACATCTCTTATGCGTACACCAGTGAAATCCGTGCATGTTGCGCCCTCCTGTCAATGACAAGCTTCCAGTCAACAACAAGTCGACCGCTCCAGACTTTTCTAAAGGCAACATGAGGCAAGCCACATAAACTATGGTATATAGAATGCGCCACTCAAGCCTCTAAGCAGCAGTCAAAATCTCTAGTACGCTCAAAAGTGCAACACTCCCCACTGTAACAAGCAAAGGAGTTAGCGACATATTGCCCTCGCATTCTCAAAAGACACTGTAACATTACCAGACTAGTGGAGGTTTGGTCGACACAGTCCATGCCACGTGGTTTTAGAAAACTCTAATAATTTAATAGCAGATCTTAAAACCAGATTATTGTTGAAATCGGGAAAATTTCCCACTCCAAAATTCAAATCAGGTGCAACCTAAGGTTACTAGTTCAGTGATCGAGCTTGACAGCTTGACCGGCAAGGACCAATACACTAAGGGAACACTAAGAGGACCCCAGGTGCTGCGATAGGGAAGTCCCGCCACGTACTCAGATGCTTAGAACAAGCTTCCCCTCCACTACCAAAAATGGGCGAGCAGGGTATAAGGGTGAGACTAACTTGACGAGTATCTCAAGATGACGAGCAAGGGGGATGATTATTGTCTCACAGCTCAGGACTTTGATAGCGAGATCAAAAGAGTTAGCCAAAATTATCAATCCTTGTACCCTTGAGATCCTATTTATAAGAAAATCGAAGGGGTTTGGGGGTCTTATTCATAGCCTGTTGAAAACTGTGAAGTGAAAGTGGGTGAATGGAGGACTTGGGCAACCTATCCACGCAGACTACAAGGACAAGGTTGGCGGACAGCCAAGTCGGCGGGGCTGGTGCAGACGGCTTGTTCTGTGGCGGCCTGGGCGGTCTGTTCGCGCGGACTACGCAGATAGCAGCAGCGGTTAGCCTGGCCGGCTTATGCTCTGCAAGCAGCTGGATCCCAGAAGGTAACCGGGGGGATAGCGACTCTATTCGCGGAGTCCAGCAAGAAGTGGACTAAAGAAATGGAGCTCGACAGACCGGCTTGGTAGAAGCCTTGGTCTTGCTCTGGTGGAGCGGCAAGTGAAAGTCGCGGATGTCGCCAGTTAGCGCGGACAGGTGTTGGAGTTCGCCGAGGCAGGCTGACTGGTTCCTGTGTCCGCCAGTAAGTACAGACTGGCCCTTGTGGCTAGTGATGTGGACTTGGTGGTTCTGAACCGTTTTTAAGTTTCACTTCTTATTTCGGTTTGAAATATCTAAGACTCATAATTCTATGAGGCAAATGTAAGATGTCAAATGTCTGACAAGTTGGAACCCAAGTCGGATAAATGTTATCTTGTGGGGTATCCTAATGAAACTAAAGGGTACTATTTCTGCCTACCGTCTGATGGAAAAGTGTTTGTCGCGAGGGCTGGTGTCTTTTATTGAGAAAGAGTTCTTAAGTAGAAAGTCCACCAGAGTAGAACTTGAAAAAATTCAAGAACCACAAACCGTGAATGAACCGGAATTGGAACCTGAGCAAGGACTACAAGTTGTTGTAGCTAGAGATCCTGCTTAAGAAACACAAGTTCCATATAGATCTAGTAAACCAAGGTTTGAGCCCGAGAGATATGGATTTTTTGTGTCTCAAATAAGTAATGTATTGCTTATGGATCATGATGATGAGCATGCAACCTACTAAGAGGTAATGTATGGACCGAACTATGAGAAGTGGCTTGAAGACATAAAATTTGAAATACACTCCATGTAAACAAACTAAATTTGGACCTTGGTGGGACCACCTGAATGGGTACGACCCATAGGGTGCAAGTGGGTCTCCAAGAAGAAGACCGACATGGATGGGAATGTACAGACATTCAAAGGGCGATTATTGGCTAAAGGTTTCCAACAAATTAATGGTGTTTACTATGATGAAACCTTTTCCTTTGTTGCCCTGGTTATGTCCATCAGAATTTTGCTTGATATTGCTATGTATTATGACTACAAGACCAGACAGATGGATGTTAAAACGGCTTTCCTAAATAGAAACCTCCTTGAGGAAGTGTATATGACACAACCCGAGGGTTTTGTATCTTAAGGTGAATCCACTAAAATATACAAGCTGCAGAGATCCATTTATGGATTAAAATAGGCTTCTCGAAGTTGGAATCTTCATTTTGATGAAAAGATCAAAATGTTTGGTTTTATCAAGAATGAGGATGAACAATGTGTTTACAAAAGAATTAGTGGGAGCATTGTTGTCTTTCTGATATTATATGTAGATGACATACTGCTGATTAGGAATGACAAATCAACCCTACAAGTTGTTAAGAACAACCTAGGGAACTGCTTTTCCATGAAAGACTTGGGTGAATCGACTTATATACTTGGTATTAAGATCTATAGAGATAGATTGAAGAAGTTGCTGGATTTGACCCAAAGTATATACACTGATAAGTTATTGAAACAGTTTAACATGCTTGAGTCCAAGAAAGGATTCTTACCCTTATCTCATGGTGTGAGTCTCTCTAAGGACCAGTGTCTTAAATCTTGGGAAGATAAGAACCGCATGAAGTTGATTCCACATGCTTCAGCAATTGGGTCAATCATGTATGCAATGATATATACTCGACCCGATGTTTCTTATGCTTTGAGTATGACTAGAATGTATCAGTCTAATCTTGGTGAAAGTCACTGGATTGTTGTCAAGAGTATCCTAAAGTACTTGAGGATGACTAAGGATATGTTATTGGTATTTGGTGGAGAGGAAGAGCGTGTTGTAAAGGGTTACACAGATGCTAGCTTCCAAAGTGATAGGGACGACTCAAAGTCTCAGTCAGGATTTATATTTTGCCTAAATGGAGGAGTTGTTCGCTGGAAGAGTTCCAAGTAGGAGACAGTTGCTGATTCTACAACTGAGGCCGAGTATATCGCTGCAGCAAATATGGCGAAGGAGGTTGTATGGATTATGAAAATTATTGGCAAGTTAGATATAGTTCCTAGCATTATTGATCTTGTAGTTCTCTACTATAATAACAACGGTGCAATTGCACTTACTGTAGAACCTAGATCTCATCAGTGCTTTGAGCAAATACTTCGGCGGTTCCATATTATTCGAGAGATTGTCGATCGAGGGGAAGTGAGCATTTGCAGAGTGCCAACTGAAGAAAATATAGTTGGTCCACTAACAAAGCCTCTAGTTCAGAGCAAGCATGATGGTCATGTTAGATCTATGGGTATACGATACCTTAATGATCAGCCCTAGTGAGAGTCATGTGATTTGTATGTTTGTCGGTTGTAATAATTCATTTGATGAATAATGTACTATACATTTCATTCTATATTTTGATAAGTTCTTTTATTGTGTAAATTTATTTACATTATGATAGATTAATTTAGTGTAATAAATGCCCTTAGAATGTTTGCTTCCATATGAATCAAGTGATGACTTGAATGTGAGAGCCTGTGCTCTTAAAAAGCTTCATTCTTAAATGGTCCCTGGTCGAGTATCATCTTAGAAACTAAGGGCGATGATGATGCATTAATACAAGCATGTGCATTGACTGATGATGAGTTCTCACAGGTCATGATATTGTGATATCAAGTCATCACATGGGTATTTGTTAGTGAATAAGTTGTACTGGACAGACCCACCATAAGAATATTTTATGGATATTTATATGAACATGTCACAAGTATGACTCAAGTGGCAATAGTATTTGTGGTCCTTTAACCTGAAGTCGCAGCATTCATCGAGTGAGGAAGCACGTGCTTTGATGATATCAAAAGTCCAGTCTTGAGAAAGTTGAATGATAAAGGTGGTTATTGGGTATGTTACAAATCATTTGGGTATTTGCATGTGAGGAGAGATGAGATTTGCCCACCTATATGAAAGAATTGGTTTCAAGATATCCTAAACACCTAGAGGGTGGGTGAATAGGTTCAATTCCTTTTTATTAAGGCAGCCAATATATTTACTGATTAGACAATTAATTCAGTAATTAAAATAGCACAGCAATAAAGAACACACATCCAACACAGAGTGCACACAGGTTTATAGTGGTTCCCCAAGTGATGGGTACATCCACTTTCCCCCTTCGTCTATCTAACAATATACTAGATTCGGCCTAACTTCATTCTTCCTTCTCAGATTCTCTGATCTTACATCTCAGAACCCGAAGATGGTTCCTACAACTCAGACTTCAGCAAGTCCTACAACTTAGAGTGAGTCCACACTCCTACAGCTCAGGCAATCAAACCCTACCTCAGGCTCTTCCACAGGTCTACAACTCAGAGAAATGAATCCCCTACCTCAGGCACTCAGCCCTACCTCAGCCTTTATAATTTTAGGCTTACAACTTAGAGAGATAACTCTCCTACACTCAGATCTATAATAGATCCTACAGAGAAATTTGATAATACAAAGAGTAAATCCTTCACCCACGTATAGAGAGAAAGGGTTGAAGGTTTCTTGATCAGTTCTTGATAGTCTGAAAGCTTTAGATTCAACCTGTCTTAGCTTCTTCAAAGCTTCTTAAATTTGAACAAAGTAAGGTTGATCTTCTTGAAAAGTTGGAGATGATCCTCAATCCAGCTTCTTCTAATCAGATGCAGTTCTGATTTCTTCTTGCAGACTGTTCAGGATATGCCCTCTCTGGATGACTTGTTGATTTCTGGATGAAGACTTCTCTCCTTGTTGTTGTCTCTTCTCTTATCCTAATTGTTGATAGAACATGTCTTTATATAGACATCATCTGAGGTTACCGGCTGTTCCAGTTTATAACGACCTTCTGACAGCTCTGACAGATACAACAGCTGTGTTGATCATGACAGTTGTCAAGTCTCCAGTCATTACATCTGATACTTTAATGAATTTCAGCTCAGCAGCAAAGTGTCGAGACAATACTGCAAATGTGTCGACACAAATAGTTCATGTGTCGACACAATCCTTGGTGATGTCGACACAGCTTGCATAATGTCGACACAACACTTCTCTATCTTCTTGACATAGCTTCTGCGGAATGTGTCGACACAAGTCCTGTGTGTCGACACAATCACTTCTTGTCTTGACATGGTTGACTTCAACAAAGATTCTGGTGTGTGTCGACACAAGTCCTATGTGTCGACACAGTTATTGTTGACTGAGTTTTCTGTGTGTTGACACAAGTCCCGTGTTTCGACACAGCTGTTGTCGACTGAGCTTTCTGTGTATCAACACAAGTCCTGTGTTGATGCATGAAAAAGACACCGCCTAGTTAACACGGAGGGGGTGTGTTCGGTCTCACAAGCTGGATGGAGAAGAGGAAAGAAGGCTGCGGGGGAAGAGGAATGCAGGAAGCTTCTGAGTGCTCGAGAGTGGAGCAAGCGCTTGTCAAGGAGTTGCGGGGATAGAGGAGAGGGTGCTGAGAGCAGACAAGAAGGCTGATAAGAGAAGGAGGTTGATCAGAAGATGTCAAGCAGAACGGTTACTATGACAATTGTGCTTGCAGGTTGGTTGCTAAGGGAGCTGAGCTGAGCTAGGGAGAAGGGAGAGAGAGGGGGTCGCTAGCAGCGGCAACAACAGACTTTGCCCGCCGCGGCTTAAATGTCACTCTTGCGACGGGCTTTCCTTTTATTGATAGCGAGAGTTACAACTTGCTAATATACCTTTACAAAAAAGCAATAAAAGGTACAAGAAGGAAGCTGGCGGCTAAGGAAGAAGTGCCAGAAGAGGCCGCGCGGACAGAAGAGCATCGCCGGCAGGCCGCGCGGTTAAGGTCAACGGGAGACCTCGCGGACTGGAGAACCAGAGGCCGGCAGGCCGCGTGACTAAGCAGAGAGAAGGGGTGTGGACTGAGAGATGGAGTCCGCAGGAGGGCTTGCTGGCTGACTTTGAGCGTGAGCACGTTGGCGATCCTCCTGGGACTCCCCCTTTATGAGAGGCATGGGGTCTATTTATAGGCCCGAGGAGGTGACGGCTTGCGGTGACGTTACCCCCGGTGAGACGATAACTGGAGTGAGAAAGAGACAGAGTCCGCCGAGTCCGCAATAGGCCGCGCGGACTGGGACTTGGTACTAGAGCCGGTGCTTCTGTCGGTAAAATGGGAGACTTAGTGGCGGACTGCGATGCGGGTTCGCGGAGTTCGTCACTGCTGAGCTGAGATTGTCCGCCTACTGCTGGGGTGACGGATGCTGGAGGCCAGGCGGCAGACTGTAAGGAGAATCTGCGGAGTCCGCCGCTGCTGAATTGAGCGAGTTGTAAGGGGTGCGAGCAGGTGAGTGCCCGCGGAGTCTGACGAGTTCGCACGAGGTTATGCGGACTGGGACTATCTTTTGAAGGATCTGATGCCTGGCGGGATGGAAGGAGTCCGCCACTACTGACTGAGTCCGCGCCAAGATTGCGGACTGAGGAGGAGTTGACCCTGCTGCTACTGGCTGAGCCTGACAGGCCTGCGGTCTGAGGAGGACTGCATAGAGAGTCCGCTTTTGTTTGAGATGGAGAGCCTGACTATTGAGGTTGTTGGGGCTCACCAATGAAGGCGGACTGGAAGTCTTGACCACACCTCGAGTCCGCCGAGCTCGCGATGTTGCTGCTGGTCTTGGCGAGTAGCCGGAGCTGGAATCCACACCCTGTAGACTGGCTGGAGGAGTCGGCTGCTCGTGTTGCTGGGTGAAGGGATATGCGACCTGTTGCCGGCCTAGGCGGATATACTTCTGAATCTGCCAACATTGGATGTCTCCCGTCAATTGCGAGCTAAGTTGCGGGTTGCTGTCGGCCTGAGCGGGCAGGAGTCTGAATCCGGCAAAGGAGCATCTGTTGAGACAGCTGTGGTTAAGCTGAAGAGGAACGCGACTTGCAGGGGCGGACTGCAGGAGGAGTCTGCGGTCCCTGCAGACCAAGGGAACAAGGCGCGCGGCCTGGTCGGTCAGACCGCTGAGACCGCCCAAGCCGTGTGGCCTGGGCGAACAGAAAATTCTGTCCGCCCAACCTAGGAAACAACCTCTAGGAGGAGCCTAGCACAGGCCACGGCGAGCGAGCTGGCTGTCTTGGGAAGGATCACCGATTTCGGGATGAACATAATCCCCGCACTTTTTTAAGTTCGGAATAGAACTTCGAAAAAGTTGGAGACCCACGAAAATCGTCATCCACCCCAAAGGAAAGAGAAGGGGCAAGGAGAGATAGAACCTGAAGCCTCTCCTTAGGAGTTTGGTGATGCCTGTCTATTTTCCTGCAAGAGGAAAGTTAGGGTAGGCATGTATGAGTGGTACATCTTGTGCGTGCCTGAGTTTGCCTTTGCAAAATGAAGAAGATGTGTTTTCCACTAAGTTCTGCAAAAATAAAAGTGAGAGGAAAACACAGAATCATAATGACTTGCAAGTACCTGATGGAGGCTTGCAAGCACCTGTTATCCTCTGTAAAAAAAGAAGGATGAAGAGTATACAAGAAAGAAAAAATAAGCTGCAAGTACCTGGAAGGGACTTGCAAGTCTTTGCTGGTTTCTGCAAAAGTGAGGTTTTTGAAACAAATTCGGGAGTAGAGAAAGCTACAAATACCTGAAGGCAACTTGCAGATATCCGCTGGTTTTTGCAAAAGAAGAGTTAAAAGTAGGCACAGTATATGAAAGTAACTTGTAAGTACCTATGAAGACACTTGCAAGGGTTTGCTGATCTCTGCAAGAAGAGAGTTAGGAGCAGGCAAAAACATGAGAATAGCTTGCAAATACCTGATGGAGAAACTTGCAAGGACATGCTGATCTATGCAAAGTGAGAGTCAGAAGCAGGTATTGCATACAAAGAATTAGCTGCAAGTACCTGAATGAGACTTGCAGGTGTCTGTTAATATCTACAAGGAAAGAGTTAAAAGCAGACATACATATATGAAAAGTGCTTGCAAGTACCTGAGAGAAGGCTTGCAAGTGTTAACTGTCGATGAGATAAGGTGGAGATGATCAAATGGCAAGGAAAATGTCTGATGAACTCTTTATCATGAAGCCCAGATCAATAAATCGAGCGTTAACTGTTGATATGGCTTGATGGTCATGATCAGATTAGAAGAGAAGAAACTTGATGAATTCTGTCAATCTTAACTAGATTGCAGTAACATGGCTCGATGATCAAGGAGAGTAAGATTCTTTGATCAATGTTTGACGCCATTAGATTTTGATAAGAGTAATGAATAGCTCTGCGAACCATCATCTGATAGAGCTCGAGCAAGTGATGCATATAAGATGAGCAAAGTGAATGTTGGAAACCCCTTTGGTAGGTCGGATTAACCTGTTCACCTGTGAAAGAAGGCAGTTGACAAAAAGAGGTCTATACTCGGAAGTGACTAAAGAAGGCTCGATGCTGCCACAGGTCTTCCCCGTGGGCCTTATGCATCGCTTGCCTGAGAATGGTCAAGCCAAGTACAGTCCTACTCAAAGCGGGCTGGTCGCGCATCCTCTAGGAGGGCACAAAAGAGAAAAGCAAGGAGAGATCCTGAGAAGGATCGTTAGATGCACTGCTCTCTTGCCTCGGGTACAATCATCACTGATCAATGAGGCTAGTTGCGCCAAGTGGCCTATTGCTTGTCTGTGGATTGATCAGTGGAGTTGTGGGATCCCGCGAAGACACGGCTTGAGAGTACCAGAGAGTGTTCGGCCATCACAGTTGTGAGATGATCAAAGTGACAAGGCTACGCTTGATCGCTATTGCTTGTCAAGTAAAGATCATCGTAACTGTAATGGATCCTTTGCGAAGAACAACAGAGCTAACACATGGGGCTCCCCTAGCACACGCTCTGTGTCAGATGCCGGCTAGGATCCTAAGTCTGAAGCCTAACATCGTAGATTGAACGGCTCCCACTACACATATGGGTATACTCCCGCCATATGTGGTCGAAGCGGTCGTACCAGAGAACAATCTACTGAGGGAGAATTTCGGACTTGGTGATATCTCACGGGTGTAGTGACCTCTTTGGCAAAGAGAAAAGTGGAGGAAGAAGCATCACAAGAAGGGAACTGTGTCAGTATAAGATCCCAGATAAAAGCTTTGTTGAAAAATAGTAATGAACACTTAGAAGTGTTTTGTAAAGAGAATGTTTGCAAAGGGTAAGAGTAGAGATAACTCATCACGGTTGAGAGAGAATTTGGAGGACTATGAAGTCCTTTGCTGACTTAAAATAGCCTTCCAAGCACACCCTCATCATCGGCATCGAAGCATTCGACAGTTTTGTTAACAACGAGGAGAAGGGGTTCTTTGACTAGGTTCACTCCTTTTGAGGAGCAAGGAACATTTGCAACTTCTTTACCCTTTGAGGTTGCTGGATCAGGGTGATCTTCTCTGGGAAGCAGGTCACGCATCTTATCCTGTCGGAGCATCCTTTGCACAAGTTAGCGTAGTGCTCGGCAGTTCTCAGTCAAGTGACCTGGCTCTTTGTGGAATTCACAGTATGGTTTGGATTCTTTAGACCTCTGGTCGGTTGGTCGATAGGGCTTCTTGTAGTTTGACCTATCTTTCATAATTTGGATTACTTCTTGCATGGCCTCGTCGAGATCAGACTCATGCAAGTCATTGCCTTGTTGCTGATGAACTGCTATTGTTTGCGAAGACGGAGCTAGTGGCAGTAATGGGTCTTGAGCACGATCACGGCTCGGGAAGGAGTATCGATGGCGTTGAAATCTTCTCTCCTTTCTTGAGTGAGTTGGGAAATGGTTGTGAGGAGACCTTGGAGGATGCTTGTAAGAGAGATCTTCCTCAGATGTAAGCTTGGAGATGAAGCTTGAGTTGCTCTTTTCTCCTCGAATGTACGAGTTGGCCAAGGCAATCAACTCTTGGTATGTTCTTGGAGCACGAACATTGGCTTAAAACTTAAGAGGCCCTTCACGGAGACCGTGGATAAGAGCCACTCGGTACATTTCTTGATCAGCAATCTCGATGTCCAAAATCTCTCTTTGGAATCGATCAACAAACTGAGACCAAGTTTCATCGCTGCGCTGCTTGATCTCAAAGAGGGCTTCAGGACCGCTCTTTCTCTTGGTTGAGGTAGAGAACCTGAGCAAGAACTCCCTTCGCAGATCAGCAAAGGAAGTGATGGAGTGAGCGCGAAGACCATAGAACAAGTCCCTCACTTGCCCATCAAAGTTTGTTACAAGGAGCTTACATTTAGTCGCATCTGTAAGGGTTTTGAGAGCAATGACTGACTCAAAAGCTTGAAGGTGCTTCACCGGATCAGTCTCTCCGGTGTAGATTGGTAACCGGGGCTCTCTGAAATTTACTGGAGTTGGTTCGTGAAGAATATTCTCTGTAAGTGGTGAATGTTCTTCTTGTTCTCCTACAGCATAAGGATAAAAAGGAGCATAAGCTGCAGCTGCAAAATAAGCAGGAGGATAAAAAGGAAAAGTTATTGCAGGAGGAGCAGAGGCAGGAGCTGAAGGGTAGGGATGACTTCCCTGAAAATTGAGAAATCTAGCAGGACTTCCCCGGGCTGCTTCCCGGAAGAAGTTTTGGCAAGCAGCAAATTCTTCATCTTGAGGTCGCAGAGGAGTTGCAGGCCCTTGAGGGAAGGTTGCTGTGTAAGGAGGATAGACCGGCGGGCAAGCTGGAGGACAAGCTTGCTGGTGCTCCAAAGTTGGTGTTGGATTGATTGGAGCAGCTGGAGCAGCTGGAACTATTGCTGGTTGAGAGTCTAGTCGCTGCGTGATCATAGCGAGCATTTGGTTGATTGCTTGTAACTGCTGAGCATTCTTACGGCGTGATTGCTCAAAGGCCTCCCAGAGAGGATCATCTATAGGACTTGGAGCAAAGTTCTCGGCTGGTTGCCGATCTGACATGGCTAACTTTCGTTGTTCACAGTCTATTCGGATCTGAAGGCCGCGTGTTAACTATTGATGCACGAAAACGGCGCCGCCTAGTTAACACGTAGGGGGTGTGTTCGGTCTCACAAGCTGGGTGGAGAAGAGGAAAGAAGGTTGTGGGGGAAGAGGAATGCAGGAAGCTTCTGAGTGCTCGAGAGTGGAGCAAGCGCTTGTCAAGGAGTTGCGGGGATAGAGGAGAGGGTGCTGAGAGCAGCCGGGAAGGCTGATGAGAGAAGGAGGTTGATCAGGAGCTGTCGAGCAGACGGTTACTATGACAGTTGTGCTTGCAGGTTGGTTGTCGAGGGAGCTAAGCTGAGCTAGGGAGAAGGGAGAGAGAGGGGGCCGCTAGCAGTGGCAACAACAGACTTCGCCCGCCGCGACTTAAATGCCACTCTTGCGACGGGCTTTCGTTTTATTGATAGCGAGAGTTACAACTTGCTAATACAACTTTACAAGAAAGCAATAAAGGGTACAAGAAGGAAGCTGGCGGCTAAGGAAGAAGTGCCAGAAGAGGCCGCGCGGACTGAAGAGCATGGCCGGCAGGCCGCTCGGTTAAGGTCAACGGGAGACCGCGCGGACTGGAGAATCAGAGGCAGGCAGGCTGCCCGACTAAGTAGAGAGAAGGGGTGCAGACTAAGAGATGGAGTCCGCAGGAGGGCTTGCTGGCTGACTTTGAGCGTGAGCACGTTGGTGATCCTCCTGCCCCCCCCCCCTTTATGAGAGGCATGAGGGTCTATTTATAGGCCCGAGGAGGTGACGGCTTGCGGTGACGTTACCCCCGGTGAGACGGTAACTGGAGCGAGAAAGAGACGGAGTCCGCCGAGTCTGCAACAGTCCGCGCGGACAGGGACTTGGTACTGGAGCCGGTGCTGGTGTCGGTAAAATGGGAGACTTAGTGGCGGACTGCGATGCGGGTTCGCAGAGTCTGTCACTGCTGAGCTGAGACTGTCCGCCTACTGCTGGGGTGACGGATGCTGGAGGCCAGGCGGCGGACTACAAGGAGAATCCGCGGAGTCCGCCGCTGCTGAACTGAGCGAGTTGTAAGGGGTGCGAGCAGGAGAGTGCCCGCGGAGTCCGACGAGTTCGCACGAGGTTATGTGGACTGGGACTGTCTTCTAAAGGATCTGATGTCTGGCGGGCTAGAAGGAGTCCGCCACTACTGACTGAGTCCGCGCCAAGATTGCAGACTGAGGAGGAGTTGACCCTGCTGCTACTGGCTGAGCCTGACAGACCTGCGTTCTAAGGAGGACTGCATAGAGAGTTTGCTTTCGTTTGAGATGGAGAGCCTGGCTGTTGAGGCTGTTGGGGTTCACCAATGAAGGCAGACTGGAAGTCTTGACCACACCTCGAGTCCGCCGAGCTCGCGATATTACTGCTCGTCTTGGCGGGTAGCCGGAGCTGGAATTCGCGCCCTGTAGACGGGCTGGAGGAGTCGGCTACTCGTGTTGCTGGGTGAAGGGATATGCGACCTATTGCCGGCCTGGGAGGAAATACTTCTGAATCTGCCAACATTGGATGTCTCCCATCAATTGCGAGCTAAGTTGTGGGTTGCTGCCGGCTTGAGCGGGCAGGAGTCCGAATCCGGCAAAGGAGCATCTGTTGAGATAGCTGTGGTTAAGTTGAAGAGGAATGCGACCTGCAGGGGTGGACTGCAGGAGGAGTCCACAGTCCCTGCAGACCAAGGGAACAAGGCGCGCGGCCTGGGCAGTCAGACCGCTGAGACCGCCCAAGCGGTGCGGCCTGGGCGAACAGAAAATTCTGTCCGCCCAACCTAGGAAATGACCTCCAGGAGGAGCCTGGCACAGGCCGCGGCGAGCGAGCTGGCTGCCTTAGGAAGAATCGCCGATTTCGGGGTGAACATCCTGTGTGTCGACATAGTTGTTGTCGACAGAGCTTTCTGTGTGTCGACACAAGTCCTGTGTGTCGACATAGTTGTTGTCGACTGAGCTTTTTGTGCGTCGACACAAGTCATGTGTGTCGATACAGTTGTTGTCGACAGAGTCTATGTGTGTCGACACAAGTCCTGTATGTCGACACAAACTGGCTCCTGGTGTCGACACAGCCTTCCCAAGTGTCGACACAATTCTTCTTAAGTGTCGACACAATTCTTTTCAAGTGTCGACACTTGTACTTAGAAATTTTTTCTCCATTTGCTTAACCTGCACATTCAAACTCAACACAACATCAAATACACCTTGATAAATATCATTAAGTTAGGTGAAGCTTCTCCAAATCTGGTACACATTTTCCAATGTACCCAACGATCTCCCCATATTTGCAGAAGTCATAACCCTTAGTCAATGATATACATCATTTTATAATAAAACACAGAATATGATGTATAAAAGCATTATTTGACCGGGAAATACATAAACAAAACCAACATATTATGTCATCACAGAATATAATAAAATATAGTGAACATGAATCAATATTTTGTTGAATTACAAAAAGTTTCTGAACAACAGATTACATAGATTTTAGAACTCAAGATTACAAAGTTCTAAAATCTAGTCAATATATTTTAGGGCTGATCGGGCTCCTTGATTACAATGTCTTTGCCAGACTGAATCCTTGCTTGTACACTATCTTCAGTGCCTTTAGCTGGCTTCTTTCCTTTAATATCCTTCTTCTTGTGTTCTTCAGCCTTAACCTTTTGCCTTTCAAAATAATGATAAGGCTTTGGAAAGTATTTGTTTGGCTCCACAGCAGTAGCAGGTATCTTCCCAGCTTTGTGATCTCTTCTAAACAAATGAATGACATCTTGTCTCTATTGATACTTGATCCACTCTTGTTCAGAATACCACTTGCCTCTATCATGCATTTTGTCTTTAATAGCTTGCCAGGAGTGAGGATTATATTTCTGGAGGTGGGACTGCATCTTTCAAAATCAGGCTTCAACTCAGCCTGCTCTCTAAACCTTTTCTTAGATAGTTGAGCTTCTTGCTCTCTTTTTAAGGCAGCTTCAGACATCTCAACTTTTTCAATAATTACATTTTGTACCTCTGGTGGAGGACTATACATTTGTTGAACAACAGATTGAATGCCTTTAAAGTCAACAGGTGGATAAATGATTTGAGCCACCTCCTGCTGAACCCCTTCATGGGTAGTAGGGTGAATGCCTGACTTAGCAGTGTTATCATCATCACACAAGGGGGGATAACCAAGAGTGGCTCTGATAGCATTAGTTATCCATTTAGCATGTTCAGAGCCTGCATTGACTAACACTCTCTCCCCCTTTATGACTTCTCTTTCTACATGGTCTCGCAAATCACCCTTTTGAAATCTTATCTGTTCAGCGAGATAATTTGTACCTTCTTTGTAGAATGACCTAAAATTCTGCAGCTGATCAGAAATTACCTTCTGAGAGGCCTGGATAGTAGTGTAATATCAGTCAAATTTGCTTTGAGTTGTTTATCAAATTCAGACTTTTCTTTAACAATACTAGCAATGACATTAGTGGCTTGATTCTTAAGTTCTGTGACAATAGCATTATGAGACTCAGTAAGATTGTCATTTATTTTTATTTGATTTTCCAAAACATAGCCTTATTTCACTATTATATCATCTATTTGAGTCTTTTTCTCTTGTTGTTGTTTAGCTAGGTATACTACAGCATTACCTCACTTATGGAAGAAATTTGTCATCTCCTTTTTATGTAGGTTTACTTCAAATTTAATTGATTTAATATCTTGAGCCAAGATAAGTTGTAGTTCTTTATGGCTTTCATCCACATACTTTTCAAGAGCCAGTCTTTGCTCATCCATTTTAACTTGCAGTGCCACCAACAGTGAACTGAAGTCAACTACTGGAGCTGGTGGTTAAGAGACAGTCTACAAGGCTTTCTTATACCTTGAGCTCTTCTTTCTATAGACCATCAGTTTCCTCTTCTTTACATTAGATGCTTCTTCATCATCAGAAGCAGATGAGCTTTCAATGTCCACTGTATCTTTTGGAGTAGGGTCAATAATTGGCTGATCCTTCTTATTGCTTAATAGCCCCCCCTCAGTCCTTGGCAGTTCCCCCTTAGTCCTTGCTTCTTGTAAGTCAGGAAACAACTCCTCTAGAGTGAATTCTTACTGCATTTGAACAGGAGTAATATCTCGCTCTTGTGCAGTAGATGGAGTGTCATCAAATGTAGATATGTCCTTCATTATAATGTCTGGTGCTGGGACATTATCTTGGTTAGTCTGTTCAACATCAGTTAGATGCACAATTAGTGTATCTGGCTCAGTATCTATTGTAGCTTGATTAATACCATGTATTACCTCAAGGATTGTTTGAGTGGCTGTTTTACTCTCTAATGCAGCTTGCTCTTTTTCATGAGCAACCCCTGAAGTTGATGGTACCGGAGAAGCAGGAACTTTAAGAGACTCCCCCCTGGAATGGATCCATGAGGATGGTGCTTTCAGGTATCTGCTCCTCCTGCACCTGACCATCATCTATATTGGCAGAAGCAGGTGATTTTCTAGCAATTTTTTGTCTTTCTTCATCTGAGATGAAGATCACCTCTTCTTCTGAATCACTGGAAGATTCTACTATCTTGGGGGTTGATTTCTTCTTTTTCTATAGTTGTGGTGGTTGTTTTTGTGGAGTAGAAATATCCTTTGTCAAGACCCTTTCCCATCTGGATAGTACTGTTAAATCCATTCTTCTCATATGGTTTATCTTAGACCCTGCTGTGTGCTTCATCACTTCAGTAATATTCTCAGCCAGATATAAACTTAGTATTCTGCCTAGGTTTGGTTTCTTTAAACTTTCTTTGATCTTCTCAAAGATCACAGCAGACCACTTGGTTTTGACCTTAAATATGACTCTAGTCATTAGATTGAACATATAGGGTGATATCCTATCATGTCCTCCAGTTTTGCACAGAATTACTTTTCCTATGATTTCAGAAAGAAATTTTCCCTGGGAGTTCTTCCCCTTTCTGTGCATAGAAGTTCCAATCTTAATGGTGGGATCCAATCTACACCATTGCAGAGCTTCTCTAGTCAGGGAAGATTCAACTTCATCTTCTTCTTGAACCCTTGGCAGTTGTAGTGTCTTCCTCAAACTCTTCAGGGTGAGTTTGACATTGGTGCCTTGAATGGATGACTTAATTTTTTGGCATGTTGAATCCAGTGTAGCTGCTGTGTAAAATTCAAGAACCTCCTTCTTCCAAATCTTGGTAGATTATGAGATCAAGTATTCTAAGACATTCTCTATTATTAGGGAAATCATGTCTTTGATTTCTTTAGTTCCACTCGCAAACGCATCACGAATGAGTTCATAGCCTTCATTGATGTTGTCTTCCAGTTTTGGCGCCATTTGGGATGAGAGATTTAGGAGAAGAGAGATGAAGATTTGCCGACACAAAGGTTTGGTCTCGAGAATGTTGAGAGCGTAGTCGACAAAGTTGTGCTTTGACCTATTTATATGTTTGGAAACATAGAAGGTCAAAAGACGGGTTGAAATAAGCTTAATGTGTCGACACTGTTGAGATGGTGTCGACACAGACTTCTAAGGTCTCGATAGAGGCATTCAATACTATGTGTCGCCATCGATTGCGATGTGTCGACACAGACATCCTTAAAAGTCGACACTAATATCTGTGTCGACACAGGCGATTGTATGTGTCGACACCAATATCTAAATGACAGAAATTTTATGTGTCAACACCAAACTCTGAGAGTCAACACAACTTTCTTGATGTGTCGACAGCGGCAGAATCCGGTTCAGGAAGTTCCAGAAAATCGCCCAAGTCAAAATCGGTGAGAATCGAAAGTGAATCTCGCCGAGTCGCCGAGAATCAAAGGTGATTCTCGACGATTCGGCGAGAATCAAAGATGATTTTCGTCGAATTTGCCTTGGTTGCACGCACAGCTTAGGCCAGGTCGAGACGGCGAGAATCAACCAGTGATTCTCGACGATTCGACGAGAATCACTTGGTGATTCTCGTCGATTCTTACTTATAAGCAGAGGTGCTCGCTTAGAAGTGGCTGGATCGAGATCGGCGAGAATCAACCACTGATTCTCGCCGAATCGGCGAGAATCACTTGGTGATTCTCGTCGATTTACACTTAGACGAATTTTCGTCTTTCCACCCATGAAGTGCTCCTTGACCCATCCTTGCTCCTTGTCTGCTCCTGCATAGTTACAGCCCTGTGCTTGAAAGTAAGTGCACTCCAATAGAGAGAGTACACGTAGGCCAACACACTGATCTGCTCAACAAGGTATTACATCGTGCAGACCCGTGTATATTGACCTACTGCACCCTGACATTGGTGTGCACTTAGCGTGGAATAACTGCAAGCACAACTTGAAATAATTTGTCAAAAACATTGCCTATTTACCTTAGCTTGTTCAGGGCTTCTTCAAATCAGGTACGTTGTGGATACAATACCCAACATCAGCAATTTGAAAATTAGTATTGACAAATTCTAAACTGATGTCTTCCTTTTCAACATGATCTCTAAGGAAATGAAATCTTATTTCTATGTGCTTAGTTCTGCTATGAGAGACAGGGTTTTTAGCAATAGAAATAGCACTAGTAGAATCACAAAATAATGGAGTTCTACTTACCTGGATGTCATAATCCTCAAGTTGATGTTGAATCCAAAATAGCTGAGCACAACAGCTGCCTGCATCAACATATTCAGACTCAGCAGTGGATATAGCCACTCTTGTCTGGTTTTTGCTGCTCCATGACTCCAATCTTCCACCAAGAAAATGACATGTGCCAGTTGTGCTTTTCCTTTATTCTTTACATCCTGCAAAGTCTGCATATGAATAGCCTATCAGTAGAAAATCTCTATTCTTAGGATACCAAAGGCCAAGATTTGGTGTTCCCTTAAGATATCTCAAAATTCTTTTGACTGCAGTATAATGAGATTCTTTAGGGCTTGCTTGATATCTAGCACAAACACATGTAGCATACATGATGTTTAGTCTACTAGCAGTCAAGTAAAGAAGGGAACCAATTATCTCTCTATACAAAAACTGATCTACAGGTTTTCTTGCATCATCTTTGTTTATAGACATACTTGACCTCATTGGAGTTCTCATGGTGGAGGATGACTCCATACCATATTTCTTAATTAACTCCTTGGAGAACTTAGACTGGGATATGGACAAGCCATCATCAGTCTGTCTAACTTGGAGTCCCAAGAAGAATTTCAGCTTACCCATGCTGCTCATCTCAAACTTCCCTTGCATAAGTTTTGCAAACTTCCTACAAAGGTTGTTTTCTGTTGAACCAAAGATAATGTCATCAACATATATCTGTACTAGGATGATCTTGCCTTTATATTCCCTAAGGAATAGAGTTTTGTCTATTTTCCCCCTTGAGAATTTGTTCTCAATGAGGAAGCTAGACAGTATTTCATACCAAGCCCTTGGGGCTTGTTTCAACGGGAGACCACGCGGACTGGAGAACCAGAGGCCGGCAGGCTGCGCGACTAAGCAGAGAGAAGGGGTGCAGACTGAGAGATGGAGTCCGCAGGAGGGCTTGCTCGCTGACTTTGAGCATGAGCATGTTGGCGATCCTCCTGGGGCCCCCCCTTTATGAGAGGCATGGGGGTCTATTTATAGGCCCGAGGAGGTGACGGCTTGCGATGACGTTACCCCCGGTGAGACGGTAACTGGAGCGAGAAAGAGACGGAGTCCGCCGAGTCCGCAATAGGCCGCGCGGCCTAGGACTTGGTACTGGAGCCGGTACTACTATTGGCAAAATAGGAGACTTGGTGGCTGACTGCGATGCGGGTTCGCGGAGTCCGTCACTACTGAGCTGAGACTGTCCACCTACTGCTGGGGTGACGGATGCTGGAGGCCAGGCGGCGGACTGCAAGGAGAATCCGCGGAGTCCGCCGCTGCTGAACTGAGCGAGTTGTAAGGGGTGCGAGCAGGAGAGTTCCCGAGGAGTCCGGCGAGTTCGCACGAGGTTATGCGGACTGGGACTGTCTTCTGAAGGATCTGATGCCTGGCGGGCTGGAAGGAGTCTCCAACTACTGACTGAGTCCACACCAAGATTGCGGACTGAGGAGGAGTTAACCCTACTGCTACTAGCTGAGCCTAACTGGCCTGCGGTCTGAAGAGAACTGCATCGAGAGTCCGCTTTCGTTTGAGATGGAGAGCCTGGTTGTTGAGGCTGTTGGGGTTCACCAATGAAGGCGGACTGGAAGTCTTGACCACACCTCAAGTCCGCCGAGCTCGCAATGTTGCTGCTGGTCTTGGCGGATAGCCAGAGCTGGAATTCGGGCCCTGTAGACGGGCTGGAGGAGTCGGTTGCTCGTGTTGCTGGGTGAAGGGATATGCGACCTGTTGTCGGCCTGGGCGAATATACTTCTGAATCTGCCAACATTGGATGTCTCCATTCAATTGCGAGCTAAGTTGCGGGTTGCTGCCGGCCTGAGCGGGCAGGAGTCTGAATCTGGCAAAGGAGCATCTGTTGAGACAACTATGGTTAAGTTGAAGAGGAACGCGACCTGCAAGGACGGACTGCAGGAGGAGTCTGCGGTCCCTGCAGACTAAGGGAACAAGGCGCCCGGCCTGAGCGGTCAGACCGCTGAGACCGCCCAGGCCGTGCGGCCTAGGCGCACAGAAAATTCTGTCCGCCCAACCTAGGAAATGACCTCCAGGAGGAGCCTGGCACAGGCCGCGGCGAGCGAGCTGGCTGTCTTGGGAAGTATCGCCGATTTCGGGGTGAACATCCTGTATGTCGACATAGTTGTTGTCGACAGAGCTTTCTGTGTGTCGACACAAGTCCTGTGTGTCGACATAGTTGTTGTCGACTGAGCTTTCTGTGTGTCGACACAATTGTTGTCGACAGAGTCTCTGTGTGTCGACACAAGTCCTGTGTGTCAACACAAACTGGCTCATGGTGTCGACACAACCTTCCCAAGTGTCGACACAATTCTTCTCAGGTGTCGACACAATTCTTCTCAAGTGTCGACACTTGTACTTAGAAACTTTTTCTCCATTTCCTTAACCTGCACATTCAAACTCAACACAACATCAAATACACCTTGATAAATATCATTGAGTTAGGTGAGATTTCTCCAAATCTGATACACATTTTCCAATGTACCCAACCATCTCGCCATATTTAGAGAAGTCATAACCCTAAGTCAATGATATACATCACTTTATAATAAAACACAGAATATGATGTATAAAAGCATTATTTGACCGGGTAATACATAAACAAAACCAGCATATTATGTCATCACAGAATATGATAAAATATAGTGAACATGAATCAATGTTTTGTTGAATTACAAAAAGTTTCTGAACAACAGATTACATAGATTTTAAACTAAAGATTACAAAGTTCTAAAATCTAGTCAATTTATTCTAGGGTTGATCAGGCTCCTTGATTACAATGCTTTTGCCATACTGAATCCTTGCTTGTACACTAGCTTCAGTGCCTTCAGCTGGCTTCTTTCCTTTAAGATCCTTCTTCTTGTGTTTTTCAGCCTTAACCTTTTGCTTTTCAAAATAATGATAAGGCTTTGGAATGTATTTGCTTGGCTCCACGACAGTAGTAGGTATCTTCCCAGCTTTGTGATCTCTTCTAAACAAATGAATGACATCTTGTCTCTATTGATACTTGCTCCACTCTTGTTCGGAATACCACTTGCCTCTACCATGCATTTTTTCTTTAATAGCTTGCCAGGAGTGAGGATTATATTTCTGGAGGTGGGACTCCATCTTTCAAAATCAGGCTTCAACTCAGCCTGCTCTCTAAAACTTTTCTTAGATAGTTGAGCTTCTTGCTCTCTTTTTAAGGCAGCTTCAGACATCTCAACTTTTTCAATAATTACATTTTGTACCTCTGGTGGAGGACTATACATTTGTTGAACAACAGATTGAATGCCTTCAAAGTCAACAGGTAGATAAATGATTTGAGCCACCTCCTGCTGAACCCCTTCATGGGCAGTAGGGTGAATGTCTGATCCAGTAGTGTTATCATCATCACATAAGGGGGGATAACCAGGAGTGGCTCTGATAGCATTAGTTATCCATTTAGCATGTTCAGAGCCTGCATTGACTAACACTCTCCCCCTTTATGACTTCTCTTTCTACATGGTCTCGCAAATCATCCTTTTGAAATCTTATCTGTTCAGCGAGATAATTTGTACCTTCTTTGTAGAATGACCTAAATTTCTGCAGCTGATCAGAAATTACCTTATGAGAGGCCTGGATAGTAGTGTTAATATCAGTAAAATTTGCTTTGAGTTGTTTATCAAATTCAGACTTTTCTTTAATAATACTAGCAATGACATCAGTAGCTTGATTCTTAAGTTCTGTGACAATACCATTATGAGACTCAGTACGATTGTCATTCATTCTTATTTGATTTTCCAAAACATAGTCTTGTTTTACTACTATATCATCTATTTGAGTCTTTGTCTCTTGTTGTTGTTTAGCTAGGTATACTACAACATTATCTCACTTATGGAAGAAATCTGTCATCTCCTTTTTATGTAGGTTTACTTCAAATCTAATTGATTTAATATCTTGAGCCAAGGTAAGTTGTAGTTCTTTATGGCTTTCATCCACATACTTCTCAAGAGCTAGTCTTTGCTTATCCATTTTAACTTGCAGTGCCACCAACAGTGAACTGAAGTCAACTGCTGGAGCTGGTGGTTGAGAAACAGTCTACAAGGCTTTCTTATACCTTGAGCTCTTCTTTCTATAGACCATCAGTTTCCTCTTCTGTACATTGGATGCTTCTTCATCATCAGAAGCAGATGAGCTTTCAATGTCCACTGTATCTTTTGGAGTAGGGTCAATGATTAGCTGCTCCTTCTTAGTGCTTAGCAGCTCCCTCTCAGTCCTTGGCAGCTCCTCCTCAGTCCTTGCTTCTTGTAAGTCAGGAAACAACTCCTATAGAGTGAATTATTGCTGCATTTGAACAGGAGTAATATCTTGCTCTTGTGCAGTAAATGGAGTGTCATCAAATGTAGATATGTCCTTCATTATAATGTCTGGTGCTGGGACATTATCTTGGTTAGTCTGTTCAACATCAGTTAGATGCACAATTAGTGAATTTGGATCAGTATCTATTGTAGCTTGATTAATATCATGTATTAACTCAAGGATTGTTTGAGTGGCTGTTTTACTCTCTAATGCAGCTTACTCTTTCTCATGAGTAACCCCTGAAGTTGATGGTACCTGAGAAGCAGTAACTTTAAGAGACTCCCCCTGGAATGGATCCATTAGGATGGTGCTTTCAGGTATCTGCTCCCCCTGCACCTGACCATCATCTATATTGGCAGAAGCAGGTGATTTTCTAGCAATTTTTGGTCTTTCTTCATCTGAGATGAAGATCAACTCTTCTTCTGAATCACTGGAAGATTCTTCTATCCTGGGGGTTGATTTCTTCTTTTTTTGTAGTTGTGGTGGTTGTTTTTGTGGAGTAGAAATATCCTTTTTTAGGACCCTTTCCCATCTGGATAGTATTCTTAAATCCATTTTTCTCATATGGTTTATCTTAGACCCTGCTGTGTGCTTCATCACTTCAGGAATATTCTCAGCCAGATATAAACTTAGTATTCTGCCTAGGTTTGGTTTCTTTAAACTTTCTTTGATCTTCTCAAAGATCACAGTAGACCAGTTGGTTTTGATCTTAAATATGACTCTGGTCATTAGATTGAACATATAGGGTGATATCCTATCATGTCCTCCAGTTTTGCACAGAATTACTTTTCCTATGATTTTAGAAAGAAATTTTCCCTGGGATTTCATCCCCTTTCTGTGCATAGAAGTTCCAATCTTAATGGTGGGATCCAGTCCACACCATTGCAGAGCTTCTCTAGTTAGGGAAGATTCAACTTCATCTTCTTCTTGAACCCTTGGCAGTTGTAGTGTCTTCCTCAAACTCTTCAGGGTGAGTTTGACCTTGGTACCTTGAATGGATGACTTAATTTTCTGGCCTGTTGAATTCAGTGTAGCTGCTGTGTAAAATTCAAGAACCTCCTTCTTCCAAATCTTGGTAGATTATGAGATCAAGTATTCTAAGCCATTCTCTGTGATTAGGGTAATCATGTCTTTGATTTCTTTAGTTCCACTCACAAACGCATCGCGAACGAGTTCATAGCCTTCGTTGATGTTGTCTTCCAGTTTTGGCGCCATTTGGGATGAGAGATTTAGGAGAAGAGAGATGAAGGTTTGTCGACACAAAGGTTTGGTCTCGAGAATGTTGAGAGCGTAGTCGATAAAGTTGTGCTTTTACCTATTTATATGTTTGTAAACATAGAAGTTCAAAAGACGAGTTGAAATAAGCTTAATGTGTCGACACTGTTGAGATGGTGTCGACACAGACTTCTAAGGTCTCGATAGAGGCATTCAATACTATGTGTCGCCACCGATTGCGATGTGTCGACACAGACATCCTTAAAAGTCGACACTAATATCTGTGTGTCGACACAGGCGATTGTATGTGTCGACACCAATATCTAAATGACAGAAATTTTATGTGTCGACACCAAACTCTGAGAGTCAACACAACTTTCTTAATGTGTCGACACAACTTACCTTATGTGTCGATACCAACTACTAAGTGTCGACACCTATTTCTTTATGTGTCGACACACATTTACTTAGTCAAATTTGTCATTCTTATTCTAAGTTCAGCATGTCTAATTCAATTTTAAAATAATTGAATTTAGTTTCATCTAGTGGTTTGGTGAACATGTCAGCAATTTGAAAATTAGTATTGACAAATTCTAAACTGATGTCTTCCTTTTCAACATGATCTCTAAGGAAATGAAATCTTATTTCTATGTGCTTAGTTCTGCTATGAGAGACAGGGTTTTTAGCAATAAAAATAGCACTAGTAGAATCACAAAATAATGGATTTCTACTTACCTGGATGCCATAATCCTCAAGTTGATGTTGAATCCATAATAGCTGAGCACAACAGCTGCCTGCATCAACATATTCAGACTCAGTAGTGGATATAGCCACACTTGTCTGCTTTTTGCTGCTCCATGACACCAATCTTCCACCAAGGAAATGACATGTGTCAGTTGTGCTTTTCCTGTCTTCTTTTCATCCTACAAAGACTGCATCTGAATAGCCTGTCAGTAGAAAATCTCTATTCTTAGGATACCAAAGGCCAAGATTTGGTGTTCCCTTAAGATATCTCAAAATTCTTTTGACTGTAGTATAATGAGATTCTTTAGGGCTTGCTTGATATCTAGCACAAACACATGTAGCATACATGATGTCTAGTCTACTAGCAGTCAAGTAAAGAAGGGAGCTAATTATCTCTCTATACAAAGACTGATCTACAGGTTTTCCTGCATCATCTTTGTTTATAGGCATACTAGACCCCATTGGAGTTCTCATGGTGGAGGATGACTCCATACCATATTTCTTAATTAACTCCTTGGAGAACTTAGACATGGATATGGACAAGCCATCATCAGTCTGTCTAACTTGGAGTCCCAAGAAGAATTTCAGCTCACCCATGCTGCTCATCTCAAACTTCCCTTGCATAAGTTTTGCAAACTTCCTACAAAGGTTGTTTTCAGTTGAACCAAAGATAATGTCATCAACATATATCTGTACTAGGATGATCTTGCCTTTATATTCCCTAAGGAATAGAGTTTTGTCTATTTTCCCCTTGAGAATTTGTTCTCAATGAGGAAGTTAGACAGTGTTTCATACCAAGCCCTGGGGCTTATTTCAAACCATATAGGGCTTTCTTAAGCCTATAAACATAATTGGGATAATGAGGATCTACAAAACCTGAGGGTTGTTCTACATAGACTTCCTCTTTTAAGTCACCATTCAGAAATGCTGACTTGACATCCATTTGGAACATCTTAAACCCTTGGTAGGCAGCATAAGCAAGGAATATCCTTATTGCTTCCAATCTTGGCACTGGGGAAAATGTCTGATCAAAGTCAATTCCTTGTTCCTGCATGTACCCTTTGGATACTAGTCTTGCCTTATTCTTGACTATAATGCCCCTTTCATCCAATTTATTTCTATAGACCCACTTAATTTCAATAACATTGTGATCCTTTGGTTTTGGAACTAACTTACAGACTTTACACCTTCTGAATTGATTCAGCTCTGCCTGCATGACATAAATCCAATTTGGGTCTTTTATGGCCTCTTCAAATTTCTTGGGTTCCACTTGGGACAGGAAACTTGAACAAAGGACTGTGTTCATGTTCTTGCTTCTGGTTTGAACACCATGTCTTGGATCACCAATAATTTGGTGTGCTGGATGATCCTTTAGATGTCTTATTGTTGAAGGCAATCTATATATAACATGAACTTCTCCAATCTCCTCATCAAGATGATCTTCATTCTCTTCATCATCAGCTTGTGGGTCTTGTACTCCCCCTGGACAACACCCATCATTCTCTTCATCCAGCCTTGTAGGTTGGTATTCACTAATGGTTAGCTTGTCCATCTTCTCTTTCAAGCCTATAGAGCTACAAGAATTGCTTGACAACTCACAGTTAATTAGCTTAGATTCATCAAATACTATATGGACAGATTCTTCTACAACTTGAGTAGTCAAGTTGTAGACTTTGTATGCCTTGCTGCTATTGCTGTACCCAACAAATATCCCATCTTGGGATTTGGCAGCAAACTTAGTTAGATTAAATTTGTCATTGTTAAGTATATAACACTTGCTACCGAAGATTCTAAAATAGGATATATTTGGTTTTTTGCCTTTCATAATCTCATAGGGTATCTTCTTGTGGCTTTTAGTGATGGAAGCTCTATTGAGAACATGACATGCAGTGTTTACTGCCTCAGCCCAGAAATATTCTGGGAGAGAAGTATCATTTAGTAGTATTCTACCAGCTTCAATAAGAGTCCTATTCTTTCTTTCAGCAATTCCATTTTCCTGGGGAGTTCTAGGTGAGGAGGACTCTTGATGAATTCCTAGTTCTTCACAAAACCTTGTCATGCTTTCAGACTGAAATTCAGTTCCATGGTCACTTTTGATTTTGACCACTGAATTGTTAAGTTCATTCTGAATTTGCCTAACAAAATTATGGAAGACTGTTGGAGTTTCAGATTTCTGCCTTAGGAAGAAAACTCATGTAAATCTAAAATAATCATCTACAACCACAAGTGTATAGACTTTCCTACCTAGACTATGAACTGGCATAGGACCAAATAGATCCATATGCAGGAGATAGAAACACCTCACTGAATCTTTAGTATCAAGACTATGGAAGGAGGATTTGGTCTGTTTGCATTTTTGACAAGCTGAACACACACCCTCCTTAATACACATGACCTGAGGACCATTCCTCACTAACTCTTTACTAAAGAGTTATCCTATAGTCTTGTAGTTAAGGTGAGCTAGCCTCTTGTGCCATTTGACACAGTGAGAAGTTTTCTCACCAACAACAAGACAAACAGGAGAATCTTTATTCCCATTCACAAAATTTAGGCAATAAACATTTCTCTTTCTATAACCAGACAAGATGACCTTTTGATCACTTGTCCTTCTAATCTGATACCCATTCGTATTAAATGAGGTGTCATATCCAATATCACTCAGTTGTCTTATGTTTATTAGGTTAAGTTTTAGACCTTTCACATAAGCCACTTGGGTGATAGTGATAGAATTATTGGAAATGTTATCAAACCCTTTGATGACCCCTTTTTCAGATCCACAAAAAATTACTTTGGGTCCATTTTCTATGGGAGAGTAGTCCTTTAACATTCTTCTTGTTCCAGTCATGTGCCTGGAACATCCACTGTCCAAGTACCATATTGGGGAATGGCCACTTGGACTCACCTGCATCAAATAAAATTTTTTAACCTTAAAACCCCAATAATTATTGGGTTTTAGGTTCAGGTTAGACTGAAACTTAACATACTTGCCTACAGCCTTTCTAACAGGTAAGCTGGCATTCTTCCTGACAGAAGTGTTGTGCCAACAGTCAATGGCATAATGACCCACTTTCCCACAACACCAGCACTCATATCTATTGTATCTTTTTTCAATACTGTCTTAACAGCTTTGCTGCCAGCAGTTTTTAAAGCTGTAGGTACAGTGTTTTCTTGATTGCTGGGGCTGGTGCATCAAACATTGATGGTTCACGAAGAACATAATGTGTTTGTTCATGGGCTGCCCTATTGGCATTCACACTCTTGTCATTCAGATAACCAGGCTTACTGTGATCATGAGTAATGTCATGATCATATTTATTAGTTGGATGCACCACTTTTCTGAAGGAAATAGGGGGTTTGGAGATTAGTGGCTGAACTGAGGCTTTGCCTTTTCTTTTAGAATTTGCTGCCCTAGTTCTTCCATTAAAACTTAAACTGTCTTACCCTTTTGTGCAATGAAGTTATCAATCAAAGGTAAGACAGACTTTGACTTTGAGAATTTAGCCACAAGTTCCTTTTATATTTGTAGTATGACTTCCAGACCCTTGATCTGATCATTTTTGAATGTAATCATACCCATCTGAATAACAGTTATGTTTTTCAGCTTGGCAACCTCATTCATCTTCTGATCTAGCAATTTTTCTAAATCAGATGCAGCCAACTTAAGAGATGCAATTTCCTTAGCCTGACTTTTGACAAGGTTTCTGCTTCTCTTAAGTGCATGCAATAGATCATATACTCATCAATAAGTTGACGTACATCCCCTTCTGATTCAGAACCATCCACATCTCTTGATGCAGATGCTTCTGATTTTGACCCTGTATAATAATCAGAACCTGATGAAAGGTTGTTTACCTTACTGGGACCAGGCTAATCCTGACACGGATCTTCTTCAGATATAGCTATCAGCCCTTTGTAATGAAGACCCTCAACCCCAGTGATATATTCTAGCAATTGCAAGAATTCTGTCTCCTCTGAATCCTCTTCAGTTGTAAACAGTCCAATGTAGGCTTCAGCTTCAGTCTTAGCTTCAGAATCTGATGATGAGGAATCAGTCCAGCTTTTCTGCTTCTTTGCAACAAAGGATCTCTCCTTCTTGCCCCTGTTTTGCAGTTTCTTTTTGTCATTTGATTCCTTTCTTTTGTCAGGACAGTTAGCAACAACATGTTCAGGTCTGTTACAACAATAGCAAACAATCTTAGTAGAAGTTAATTTACTAGGTTTAGTGTCATACCTGTCCTTTCTTGAAGATTTCCTTTTCTGATAATAATCATTCTTGGACTGTGAGGAGGATGGCTTGGATATCCACTATTTTTTCTTTAAGAATCTTTGAAATTATCTTGTGAAAGCAGCAAAGTCTTCATCCGAATTAAGGCTGTCTGATGTGTGATTGTCAGAATTTTCTGAGATGACTTCAGCAACCTTCTTAGGAGGAGATGGAGAAATCCTCCTATCCTTCTTTGTGGCTTAAACCTTGAAGGCAACTGACTTCTCTCTATATTCAGACTTATTGCTTTTCTCCTCCTCCTTTCTAGCAGTGAGCTGCATCTCATAGGATAATATTTTTCCAAATAGACTTGGTGGAGGTGTATCTGCAAGCCTGGCCACCTCTCTGATGGCACATATTTTAGTATCCCAGTCCTTGGTTAGAGATCTAAGCAACTTATCATTGAGCACATATGCGCTAAAAACCCTTCCATATGACATCAGCTCATCGACTATTCTGAAAAACTTCTTGTTGCACTCAGTTATGCTGTCTGTTTTGGCTTGTCTAAAACGTTCATATTCCTAATATAACATAGATTTCTTGTCCTCTCTCACTTCTTCTGATCTCTCCATATAGACAATCAAGGTGTCTCACATCTCCTGGGAGGTTTTGCAGTGAATCAAGTTTTGGAAAGTTGAGTCATCTATAACATTAACTAATATATTCTGTGCTCTTTTATCCATAATAGCTAAGATGATCTCATCCTTTGTCATTTCAGAATAATCTTTTGGAGTCCTGAGATTTGCATCAAGAATTGAGACTTTCATGGGAATGAATGACCCTTCTTTAACTGTAATATAGATTCTTGGGTCAGATGCTTCCATAAACAATCCGACTCTCTCTTTCCATATATCAAAAATTTCTTTCCTACAAATAGGAAATTTCATGGATCTAAGTTCCTTGTGATTTTCTCATGAACCCATTTTGTCCAAAGAATAACTGCCTTATAGATCAACTCAGACTATTAAGTCTCTTTTTGAGTAGCCTCCCTTTGATATTACTTGAAAGAATTGGTTTCAAGATATCCTAAACACCTAGATGGGGTGAATAAGTTCAATTCTTTTTTATTAAGCCAGCCAATATATTTACTGATTAGACAATTAATTCAGTAATTAAAATAGCATAGCAATAAAGAACATACAACCAACACAGAGTGCACACAGGTTTATAGTGGTTCCCCAAGTAATGGGTACATTCACTTTCCCCCTTCGCCTATCTAATAATATACTAGATTCGACCTAACTTCCTTCTTCCTTCTCAGATCCTCCGATCTTACAGCTCAGAACCCAAAGATGGTTCCTACAACTTAGACTTCAGCAAGTCCTACAACTCAGAGTGAGTCAACACTCCTACTACTCAGGCAATCAAGCCCTACCTCAGCCTCTTCCACAAGCCTACAACTCAGAGAAATGAATCCTCTACCTCAGGCACTCAGCCCTACCTCAGCCTTTATAATTTTAGGCTTACAACTCAGAGATATAACTCTCCTACACTCAGATCTATAATAGATCCTACAGAGAAATTTGATAATACAAAGAATAAATCCTTCACCCAAGTAGAGAGAGAAAGGGTTGAAGGTTTCTTGATCAGTTCTTGATAGATCTGAAAGCTTTAGATTCAACCTGTCTTAGCTTCTTCAAAGTTTCTTGAATCTGAACAAAGTAAGGTTGATCTTCTTGAAAAGTTGGAGATGATCCTCAATCCAGCTTCTTCTAATCAGATGTAGTTCTGATTTCTTCTTGCAGACTGTTCAGGATCTGCCCTCTCTGAATGACTTGTCGATTTCTGGATGAAGACTTCTCTCATTGTTGTTGTCTCTTCTCTTATCTTAATTGTTGATAGAACATGTCTTTATATAGACATCATCCGAGGCTACCGGCTGTTCCGGTTTATAACGACCATCTGTCAGCTCTGACATATACAATAGTTGTGTTGATCATGACAGTTGTCAAGTCTACAGTCATTATATCTGATACTTTAATGAATTTCAGCTCAGCAGCAAAGTGTCGAGACAATACTGCAAATGTGTCGACACAAATAGTTCATGTGTCGACACAATCCTTGGTGATGTCGACACAGCTTGCATAATGTCGACACAACACTTCTCTATCTTCTTGGCATAGCTTTTGCGGAATGTGTCGACACAAGTCCTGTATGTCGACACAATCACTTCTTGTCCTGACATGGTTGACTTCAACAAAGATTCTGGTGTGTGTCGACACAAGTCCTGTATGTCGACACAGTTGTTGTTGACCGAGCTTTCTGTGTGTCGACACAAGTCCTATGTGTCAACACAGCTGTTGTCGACTGAGCTTTTTGTGTGTCGACACAAGTCCTGTGTGTCGACACAGTTGTTGTCAACAGAGCTTTCTGTGTGTCGACACAAGTCCTGTGTGTCGACACAGTTGTTGTCGACTGAGCTTTCTGTGTGTCGACACAAGTCCTGTGTGTCGACACAGTTGTTGTCGACAGAATCTCTGTGTATCGACACAAGTCCTGTGTGTCGCCACAAACTAGCTCCTGGTGTCGATACAGCCTTCCCAAGTGTCGACACAATTCTTCTCAAATGTCGACACAATTCTTCTCAAGTGTCGACACTTGTACTTAGAAACTCTTTCTCCATTTCCTTAACCTGCACATTCAAACTCAACACAACATCAAATACACCTTGATGAATATCATTAAGTTAGGTCAGGCTTCTCCAAATTTGGTATATATTTTTCAATGTACTTAACACTATATGATAAGAGTTGCATCCATGGGCCCCTTGATGGAATAGGACTAGGAAATGCATGGTCGTGATTGGTTGAGTCAATATGTGATATTGGACTCATCAATTTCTGAAAGTCCATTCTAGATTAGGAAACTAGGATTGAAAAATTATGAGGGTGACACGATCTATACCTCTAGTTCTATCCGGATGTAAGGGACGAAGGGACATGACAACACTGATACATTGGTCAAAATGGCTTTCGAGTTTTATACTCTTATTTCTTGGGGAGCAATGATAAATTGCTAGATGCCACTTATTGTTTGTGAAGCTTTTGTTTGATACTTTCGAGATCAAGTGGGAGACTGTTGGTCTTACCATGGTGATCTGGAAGTGATCAAACATGTAGTCTCACCGTCAATGTAATATGAGCCTATGTGATTGCACATAAGAGCATTGGAGAAGTTAAAAAGATTTGTGTTGGCCTTACTCATATGTGATATAAATGAAGGACCCAGCCTATGACATTCTGGATGTGAAGGATTTTCATTCTGGGAACTATATTGTGAATATGGGCCATCAGGTAAGTGGTCGGAAGAATCTAAGGGAAATTCGTCAAGTATAGTCGTAAGGTTTCGACGAATAGTCTCGAATTCGTCGAGTATAGTCGTGACATCTCAACGAGTCTGTTTGAATTCGTCGAGTATTGTAATGTTATCTCAACGAATTGGACTTAATTCGTAGAGTATCGTCATGACAGATTCGACGAGTTAGACCCTAATTCGTCGAACATCACCTTAATACTTGGACGATTTGCCCTGTCTCAATTCGTCGAGTATACTCGTGTTATTTCGATGAATTAACTTTGATTCATCGAATAACGACGTGAATACTCGACGAATTCTATATCCTCTGATTTATTTCCTTTAAGTCTGGTTCGATGTGGTCTGCGGGTATTGGCTGGTTCGGTACTAAGTATATATACGATATGTACAGTGAACCGAACAACTTACTCGATTTTTCCTGACCTAATCGAGCGAGTCGGCCTCTTCTTCTTCCTCCCTATGATGGAACAGTTCTGCTAGCTAGTTCGTGAAAGTCGATCTCGACTCCGACCGTATGTCGTTCCTGTACATCGCCGTAAATTGTTTCCTAAGCGCCGTACTCATCGCCTCCGCCTCTCCTTTAAAGGTTCTAGTAAACTGTGGAGACATTGAGGGCGAGGCTTCTTCCAACCTAGATCTTATGTGACAAGATTGTAGGGCTCTCTGTGCTCGTGTGGATATATGTAGAGGCATTGACATTATTCTATACTCAGAACTCCAGTTGTTGTCATTTGTTGGATTTCATCGGAGCACCTTGGTTGAGTATTGACTCAATCCCTCAAAGGTATAATTTTATTAATTGCATTTTACTTCTTGATCAATATTCATCGCTAGATCTGAACTATTTTGGGTTTTCTTGTTCCATTTTCACTGCACACAAACGTTGTGACCTATAGCAAAACCCAACAAGAACGTAGTACTTTGATTAGCTATGAGGACACCTTCACAAAGTATTATAGATACTACCTAAAAATCAATTATATGTTTCCAAAGAAACGATCTTATGAACTTCTGGACGCCATAGATGTATCTGTGTTCCAATTTGGAATATTTTGGTTACTGTTCTTCTAAAGTTAATTAGAACTCATCAAGTTTGTAATGAAAACAATTAATAGAAGAAGAGTCAAACCGAGTCAGATTATGTTATCAAATTTGGAATAACACTCTTCTCCTAGGTAAGTAAGATGAACCACGATGAAGTTTTTAACATCAGATTTAGAATGAAACAACTTATCAGATTCATACTCAGCAGCCACGGACATTAGCATACACAACACGCTTGCTTTGATAAAGCAATTAGAAAGATCAAAATATTTGTACTTCGACTAAACTAAATTGTCTAACATTGAACTAAGGTTGAACTAAATAGCCATTAGTCTCATTCCTCCCACTGTTTTGATTACCCGATATTTAGGCATTCCTTTTGTCAATGGATCAGTAAGGTTATCCTTCGAACGCACATCGATCAATGTAATAATTTCTTATTCTTTCAGATAATTCAGCAGAACATGTCTTTGTCGTACACGTCTTCTCTTAGTATAAAAGATGACATTCTTAACGACTTAACTACTGTTTGATTATCATAATACAAGCTCAAAGAATTGACTTGTAGCCTAGATAAAAAAATGTCTAGAATCAAATTCCTGATCTAGCCTACCTCTTCACCAGCCAATGCTAAGATAAACAACTCGACTTCCATAGATAAAAAAGGTATACGTATCTGTCTTTTGGATTTCCAAGCAATAGTAGCTCCGTCTATAGTGAATACAAATACACTGGTATACTTACTATTATCAACTTTTGAACACCACGTGACATCAGAGTATCCATCCATAGTAGGAGGGTTACCAGTGTGTAACATCTTAGGTTTCCCAGATTTAAAAAATAACTACTTTCTGGTTATTGGAAGATACCACCAGGCGGTGGTGATAATGCTGGCGGTAGTGATGAAGTCAATCCAGTCGAATTTGTGCAGTCGATCCAGTTGATGCAGTCGAGAAAGTGATGAAGTTATATTTGCTAATGCCAGGCAGTAGTGATACTACGGGCAATAGCATGCCACATGTCAAGTGATGCTTAGGCGACCAATAAGCGACAAAGAGGTGCTGGGTAATACCACCACCATGGCTTGAGCTACCGCCCAACGATAGCAAGTTACCGTATGGCGGTATCTAATTTAAAGAGAATGGCAAATTAAATTGGGCCATCCACGTCTTTTTGCTTGGTGATCCTATGGCTGAGCATAGAGCTGAGATTGGTAAGAGGTTGATAGAGTTATTTCCTTCTCATTCTCTCTTTCACTCTCTCTCTCTATCTCGCTCATCAAGTGAAGAAACTAAAAGAGAAGAAGGAAAGGAGAGGAAGAAGAAGGTTGAAACCAGTCCTTTATAAGAGCTTGGAAGAAGTTCTTGTGGTCGGATTTGCGAGCTATGGCTAGATCTGTGGAGAGGAAGATGTTGTGAATGCTTCCATCCAGATAACTTGCACTTTCATGGCTCCTAAGCGATCTACAAGGGTAACAATCTTCCGTCTTGGACATGTGAAGTACTCTTTTTGGCATAGATGCATAGCAACCCCCACCAATTGGTGATGAACATGAAGTTTCCAGCAGGTTGAACGGTGGTATCTGATGGAGAAAATCCCGGAGGTGTTTTATGAAAGAGAGAAGATGAAGATGAAGATGATTTTCTCTGAATCTATATTCGATAAAGGCAAGTGTAGCTTATCGTTTATAGTATAGGATATAATATCAAGGTCGTATTAGAACCAAGGCTCGTCGATTACTTCTACTTCAAAGAGATTTTTGTTATTTTATCAATTAGATACTTTGAGTTGGTTTGCAAATAAGAGAATGATTAAACGATAAAAGAGGATGATTAAGCAATAATTTAAAAACAAGTACTTGATCTTGAATCACCTTGGAATGAAAATGACCAAAATTAGATAAATCCCTAATTCTCTTTAATGAAGATGCTTGGACCGTGGAGGTTCCCAAAATATGAACACACCTCTTTCAAGGCTACACCCAACTGAGTTTAGGTTGATCAACAGAACTTTCGTTCTACAATTGAAACCCCTAAAACTCGCTTTATGTGGTGAACCCCTCTATTGGATTTGACTCCAATTCGGGAAATTTACGTCGTCTTCTTTCAAGGATTGCATTCAACTCCCTTTACCCGTGAGTGATCAATCCATACGCATGATCCTTTCAGCTACTAGAGTACGAAAATAGAAGAGAAAATCATATATGCATAATAAGGAAGAGAGAGAGAGAGGGAATATCAAACTATTTAATTTTATTGAGAAGAAGATACAAAAAAGGCATAGAGATATTACAAAGAGAGTTTATAAAAAGATTACAAGTGCGATAAAAGAGATTGCAAGAATATTAAAACATGAAAATATTAAGCTAAAATACTCTAAAAATAAACTCTCAACAGCTCTCTAGAAGTCTCAAATGGAGGAGAAAGGATGATGCTTTCCCCCCTTCCTTCATGCCTATTTATAGGGCCAAAACCAAGGGGGTAGAGTTGGAATTTGGTATGAGGATGAAGCTTCCCTTGTTCAAAAAGCACATGTTGGTTTAAAAGTCAAAGATGGATACTCCTTTTCACACTTGTCATGAAAAGCATGATAAAAGTTAGGTAGCTTTCTCTCTTTCCAAGAAGCTTCCTTTAAGAACACATGCTGAATATATAGTCAAAGATGGCTACTCCTTTTCACACTTGTCATGAAAAAATGATAAAAGTTAGGTAGCTTTCTCTCTTTCCAAGAAGTTTCCTTTAATAACACATGCTGAATATATAATCAAAGGTGGCTAGCCTTTTTCATACTTAGGAGAAAATATCTCATCGGACCATTGTGGCTTCATTCCCTTCTTGAATATGGTTTAGTAACAAGTAGCATGACTGCACTTGACATTTAATTTCGCATGCCCTATCTGAAGGCGTGTTCTGTAGAATTGATAATGCAACTTGTCTCTAGATCCTACAAAATAGTAAAATAAGCATGGTTATGATAGAATTATAAAAAGATACGGTTTAACGGATAAAATTAATAATATCTATATATTTATATTAGATTATTTAGATTTTTGTATTAATAACTTAGGTCAAATTATGCATCATCAAATTCCCCCAGACTTATTATTTTGCTTGTCCTCAAGCAAAGACATACGAGTTAGGAAAAATAAAAAAAACCAAACAAATTGGCTATGCCAAACATGAGTATGATGCGAAATTAAGGTAGAGGAATTATGAAAAGAAAACAAAACATTTTTACTTAGTCTTGGCACAAAATTTTACAATTTTCACCAGCATAAAAAAATAAATCATCCCATGTTTTTAAGCAAAACTAAAAATTAAGTAATGTGATAAATGAAAAAGGATATTGAGTTGCTACTAAAATCTAAGAGACATTTTATAGTCATATCAATCTAATTCAAAGGTCAATACTACTACCTAGAACGTACTCAATTTACTTTCTCGCTACCGTACTAAAGGTAAACCTTGGAAGCATGAATCAAAAGGACTTTTGTTAGGTGTAATTTTTTGGCTTAGGTTTTAAGGGTGTGGAGTTCAAAAGATAAACATGAAGGGTAAAACACACTTAAATCAAAAAGAAGAGCTTTGCAAAGAACTTGTTGCTAGAAAATAAAATTTTGACACCCCAAGTAATTTTGCAATATAAAGTTGGGGTTAAAATGTCATTCATAATCTTTTTTTTGCATATATATAAATATATATATATATATATATATATCATATATTCTTCCTTCTTTTGAATCAAATGAGTTTTTACCTCTCTTTTTTTTCTCTTTTATAGCAATTGAGATATAATACAAATCTCCACCATTTTCACAAAATATCGTACACACAAGTGACATAAAGATCAAAAAGTTTTAAGTATGCAACATGGGTAAGCTATATAGCTCTGGCGAAAAATAAGTGGGGCTTATAGAAAGAAAATGGAAAAGGCACAACGTGGCTAGCAATGGTTAGGAATTTAAGGTTAGGGATGCAAAAGCTCAAACTAATCAAAAGTTGCCTAGATCATCTTCATGATCTTAAGTCTACTTAAAGCAAGGTATTAAAAAAAATTCTAGAGACGCAAATTCTAGATAGAAAATAAAGATAATTGACTTCTCATGAAAATGAAGATAATAAGTGTCTTACATTAGTTCGCATCTACTATACTTAACACTAATCAATCATTTCAAAGATTTTTAAAAGAGAAAACAAGGGATGATAAATTTTATAAAAGTGAAAAACATAAAAAAATGGCTATGAAAAAGTGCAAATATTTAAGAAAGTTTTTTCAAAAATAACATGTTACCTTAATTAGGAACACTACATGAGTCAACATATTACTCATGAAACATAGACAAAATGAAATTTAATTTACTTTATTTCAACTAAACAAGTACATAAATGATTAAAAACAAGAAAATGCAAAGTCATGTGGTATTAAATGATTTAGCAAAGATTAACTCAAATTATTAATTATTTTATATAAGTTTTATCCTTTTTCGGTATATATATATATATATATATATATATATATATATATATATATATATATATATATTAATTTTTTTTATTAGTTAAGAAATTATACCCCCATATTTAAATTTAAACATTGTCCCCAATGTTTAAAACCAAGTATGAAGCAATAAAAATGCAATAAAAATGCAATAAAAGAAGAAGTGAGGAAAGAGGACAACCCTGATGGTGAAATTGAGGAGGCTAGATGGAAACCTGCAAAAACATGTTAAAACAAAGAAAACAATAATAAGAAGATAAAGTTTGGGGTGCCTCCCAAAAGCGCTTTGTTTACCGTCGCGTAGCTTGACTAATTGACATGGAAGATTATATGGAGAGGGTCTCAATATTGGTGACCAAAGTATCATTAGAAAAAGAAAATTTTAGCCGGTGGTCATTCACTTTAAAGGAGTCGAGTTCCGGGTGGAAAATAAGAACGGTCTCATATGACCAAACCTCTTTGACGACAAAGGTGTCGGACCATCGGGATTTTAATTTACCAGGAAAAAGACAAAGGCGTGAGTTATAAAGAAGGACGAGATCCCCCGGTGAAAAACTTTTAGGAATTTTAATATTTTTATCATGGTAGAACTTTGAGCGCTCCTTATAAAACTTATTATTTTCATAGGCATTACCACGTCATTCATCTAGTTCATTGAGTTGGAATTTTCTTTGCTCGGAGGACAAAGTATAATCAAGATTGAGGAATTTCAGCGCCCAATAGGCGCGGTGCTCTAACTCAACTGGAAGGTGGCACGCTTTGCCGTAAACTAATCGGTACGGTGTACAACCGATGACGGTCTTGTATGCCGTCCAATAAGCCCATAGAGCATCATCGAGCTTCAATGACTAGTCCTTCCTATTAAAAGAGATAGTCTTCTCCAAAATTCGCTTGAGCTCGGGGTTCACCACCTCCACTTGGCCACTAGTCTGTGGGTGATAGGCGGTGGAGAGTTTGTGTGTAACGCCATATTTTGCTAAAATTTTAGCAAATTGGTTATTGCAGAAGTGTGTGCCCCAATTACTAACTATAGCGCGAGGTGTGCCAAAATGAGAGAATAATTTCTTTAAAAATCTGACGACGACTCTTGCATCGTTGGTTGTGATAGCTTGTGCTTCCTCCCACCTCGACACATAGTCGACCGCAACGAGAATATATTTATTATTAAATGAGGGAGGGAGAGGACCTATGAAATCGATACCCCATAGATCAAAAATTTCACACTCCAAAAAGGATTTTTGGGGCATTTCATCTCGACAAGATATGTTACCTGACCTTTGGCAGTTGTCGCATCCACTTACAAAAGAGTGAGCATCCTTAAAGATCGAGGGCCAGTAGAAACCGACCTCCAGCACTTTCCTTGCGGTACAACTTGCTTGGTAATGTCCGCTGGTTGGTCCTTTGTGACAATGCCGTAATATTTGCAAGCCTTCCTCGCTCGACACACATCTTCTCACCACTTGATCTGCACAGATACGAAATAAGAAGGGGTCCTCCCAAAAGTAGTTCTTTGCGTCGGAAAAGAATTTCTTCTTTTGCTGACTTGAAAAACCTTTTGGTAGGACCCGAGCCACTAGATAGTTGGCCAAATCCGCAAACCAAGGGGTAGAAGAATTCGTTAATTTTTTGATGGCAAGGAGGCGCTCTTCAGGGAATTTATCATCAATGTCGGCTTCCGCCAGCATATCCGCAGCAGGGTTCTCTAAGCAGGAGAGATGATCGGCCGCCAAGTTCTCCGCTCCTTTCTTGTCCCAGATCTCCAAGTCAAATTCTTGCAGCAAGAGGATCCATCTTAATAATCGGGGCTTGGCGCATGCCTTGTTTAGTAGGTACCTAAGGGTAGAATGATCAGTAAACACAATGACTTTAGAGAGAGTAATAAAAGACCTAAACTTATCAAACGCTAAAACAATTGCTAGAAGTTCTTTCTCTGTAGTGGTGTAGTTTGCCTGTGCGGATGTGAGTGTCTTGCTTGCATAATAAATTGGGTGAAAATACTTGTTCACCCGTTGGCCTAACACTGCGCCTACAACAATGTCACTTGCATCGCACATTATCTCGAATGGAAAGGACCAATCCGGTGCTACTAGAATTGGCGAGTTGATAAGCTTATCTTTGATAATATTAAAAGCTACTAAACATTCATTATCAAAAATGAAAGAAGACGCTTTTTCTAACAAGTGCGTTAACGGCTTTGTAATTTTGGAAAAATTTTGTATAAACCGCCGATAAAAACCTGCGTGACCAAGGAAACTTCTAATAGACTTTACATTTGTGGGAGGGGGAAGTTTCTCAATCACCTCGATCTTGGCCTTATCAACCTCGATTCCTTTACCTGATATTTTATGACCGAGGACCAACCCCTCTCGGACCATGAAATGACGTTTTCCCAATTTAGGGCTAGATTCGTATCTTCGCAACATTGAAGAACACGATCAAGATTAGCTAAGCATGATTTAAAAGAATTTCTGAATACGAAAAATTCATCCATGAAGACTTCCATCACATCCTCAACCAACTCATCAAAGATGGCCAACATACATCTTTGGAATGTAGCTGGTGCATTGCAAAGGCCAAACGACATCCTTCTATAAGTGAGGGTGCCGAAGAGACAAGTAAAGGTTGTTTTCTCCTGGTCCTCGGGTGACATTAGGATTTGGAAACATCCTGATAAACCATCAAGAAAGCAATAGTAGGAGTGACCGGAAAGGCGTTCTAAAATTTGATCAATGAATGGCAAGGGAAAGTGGTCTTTTCAGGTGGAATCATTTAATTTTCTATAGTCGATGCACATCCGCCAACCCGTAACAGTACGAGTTGGAATTAGTTCATTGTTCTCATTAACCACTACCGCCATGTCGCCTTTCTTTGGTACTACTTGCACGGGGCTAACCCACGGGCTATCCGAAATCGGGTAGATAATTCCCGCATCTAAAAGCTTAATTACTTCAGCCTTAACGATGTCTTTCATATTGGGATTAAGTCATCACTGAGGCTGTACATGTTGAAGCCAAAATTTGACTTCGACAAATGTTCGCAAAATAGGGGCGTAGCCGGCACCTACTTGGCCTAAGCTCCGACCTCCGACTGGTCGTGAAGGACTAAGAAAAACTGGCCCAAAGCCGCAGCAGGGAGGTCACACCGCTTACCCTGAAGGTCACAGAGAGCTTCCCCTCCAAAGCCAAAAGCTGGGCTTGGAGTTCCTCAGAAGACTGTGCCGATGATTCCCCTTAGGAGTCTTGAAAAAGTCCCTTCTGAAGAACCCCTATGGGTTTATTTATAGATTTCAGAATCTGAACTGCCAATAACAAAACTGCACCGCTCTGATATTACCAGGGTACCCTTGGCTTGGTCTGCCAACAGCCAAACTCCGCTATTCTGAGGAGCTATATGCAGTCCATTAAGGGTAAGAGGGTAAAAAAACCCGGGGTAGAAAAGTAAAAACCCCTGTTTGACAGGGAAATATTAAAAAGGCCTCTTCTCGCCCTGGCGAGTGGAAAAGCCGCTGCCGGCGAGAGGGACCCCACTGCCCGTCTCGCCGGCGCCTCTCTCCCTTTGCTGCGAGATATTCTCGCTGCTGGAGGCTCTCTCGCCTCTGGGGACCCTCTCGCCTCTGGGTGGGGTATCTCGCCCATTGGAGAGTCAATCATCTCGCCGCTTGCGAGTGGACCCCCCCTGGTCCCATTTGCCCATCTTGACCTATTTGCTTCTTGAGGGCTCTTTGCGAGCCCGAGGTTGTACACAATCCCCGCTCTTTTTGAGATTATTCTAAGCTCGAAAAGAATGTTCAACCGAGGCTCGTTATTTAAGGCGCATTAAAAACGTATTTATGAGGAATCTTTTGAGGCCCCCACCGGGGCCTATAAATATATGACTACTGCCCCGCACACCTGGCGCCCTGCTCTGCATATTCTTCTTCCCTATCTTGAGTTCTTTTGGTATGACGCACAGCCAGAGCTTCCGTGAACGTCTCGCACTGGTGCGAGAGCAGCACAAGGCCAACGTGGCTTCTTTTACCTCTTCTTTAGTTCGCCCTCTCCCCCCGTCGTCTCGCCTAAAAAATACGAAGGCCGGTGGTCCGTCACCTGCCGCAGGAGATCTATCTCGCGTCGCTTTGGAAACCATCCCCACTCCTCATGCGTCTCCTAAGGAAAAAGAGGTCGGTACTTGCTTTTACCACTGTTATCTCCACGACCGGGTGCTCTCTTTTGCTGACTAGTGTTTTTTCAGGGGGCTCTCGTGGTTCCGCAGCCCCCAAAGAGTCCGCGAGATGGTTCTGCTGCCCACAACGAGGAGTTCGATTCGCAACCCTCTTCTACTCCCCCAACTACTCCCAGCGAGAGGAGGAACGACCCTTCCCCGATCGTCGATACCTCTCGTCATCCTGGTAAGGGACCTTCCCTCGCCCTTTTGAATCCCCTTCGCTATTCTCACTCCCTTCTGCGAGTGTCTCTTCCACCTTGCCTCTGCACCCCTTGCGCAGATTCTCGGGCCAACTCTCCTATTGAGGAGCAGCCAAAGCGACTCTCCGTCTCGCCTCCTCCTGTAGACGGGATTGAAGACTATCTGGGTGACCCTTCAAATCCAGCGGAGATGAAGCGGAAGACGACTGAGCTTTTTCGGAAGCACGCGCGCATCATCCACTCCTTGACACTGGATAAGCAGGCCGCGGAGAAGTGCATCGAATCGCTGGAGAGCGAATGCGCTCGCCTATCTTCCGGAGCTAATGCCGAGCTAGATGTCGATGGTACCAACCCCGAGGCCATCATTAATGAGACCGATATGCAGCTCCGTCTCGCGCGCCGCGGTCTTGAATCCATTCGCTCCTTCCACTCGCGGAGTAGACCTCCCCGTGGGGGAGCTCGCGGTGGCCGCTGGGAATGGCGCCCGTACTGAAGGATGTCCGTCTCGCTATTTGTCTTTTTCTTCTTCTCGTGAAAGCTGTAATAACAGCAGTCTTGCCAAAGTGTGTCGAGAACTTGGTGCCCGCGGGACGATCTCTGGGATATATATATTTTTATTACTTAATTTTTCATTCCTTTAACTCTCCTTTTAATTTATGCTATATATATATATATATATTTCCTGATTGCGCCGATCGAGATTTAGGAGAGAGAAAAGGACATCGACTCTTCCTCTCCCCTTATGTTTTTTCCCGCCCATTAATCATTTGTTATGTATCGGTTATAAATATGCCTAGTCCGAGATTAGATACCGCACTTTCCACTTCCGCTGTTACCCAAGCTCTTGGCTCTCTGACTCTTCCGTCTCGCCGGCCCCTCTCGCCTTCCTCTCTTGGATATCTCGCCAATATCTTCCTTTGTCTCGCCGAAGACCATTTCGCCAAAGAAGATGGGTAAGAAGAAGGTTGAGGAGGGTGAGGGGCGCAGCCGCTATGGGAAGAGGTTTACCGACCATGACTTCCCACTCGGCAGGCTCCCCCAAGAAGATCACGATAGGTTTGCCCGCGAGTACCTGGGGGAAGGGGTCGAGTCGCGTCCCCCCATAGTCGGCGAGTGCATCAATACCTACTACCCGGAGGAACTCGCCTTCCCCGTCTCGCATTTCGAGGCGGGGTTGCGGCTGCCCCTTTGGCCTGAGGTGAAGCAGGTCTTCAAATACTTTGGTGTCGTCCTGGCACAGTTCCACCCTAACGCCATCTCGGTGTTGATCGCCTTCGCCTGCTATATGCGCCGGGAGCGCATCGAGTTCAGCTTGACTGCCTTCCGCAAGCTTTTTATCTACCATGCCAATGCCGATGGCGTCTCGTACTTTACTGGGCAGGGGCTTAAGGTATGCGAGATGCCCAACAAGAACCACCATTGGCTCACTCGATTCGTCTTCATCCGGGGAGACCGAGCTGACTTCGGCGGCATCCCTCTCGCACCGGTTTCTCCGCCAGAGAGTTTCTATGCCACTCCCCAAGTCAGTGGCCCAGAGAAGCTGCTGTGCGAGTACTTAGTCGATAAGAATTTCGAGGTCAACTTCTTGCGGCGAGGTCTCGACTCGCTTCTCCCAGTGCTCCCGGGCGAAGGTATTCTTATCTTATCCTTTCGTTCTTCTCTTCTCGCTTATTTGTCGTTTCGCTTCTTTATAACCCCTGCTTGCTTTTAGGTGAGCGAATTGTACCAGCGCTCCCTCCTTACAAGAGCATCATCCACCCCGCAAAGGGTCTTGATCTCGCCAACGCAGCAGCAGAGGCGGCGAGAGAGTCCCTGGCGGCCATCCCGCCGAAGAGGCCCGGAGACAACACGATCCCCTCTCGCTCCAGCCCTCCCAAGAAGAAGATGAAAAAGGCTGTAGTTATTTCCAAGGAAAGGAAGAAAGCTCCCCAAGGGAGCCCTATTTCTATAGGGGAAACTCCACCGCCCCTCTCGCCTAGCCATCAGGCCGTCTCGCCTACTCGCGGGACGGTACTCCCTGATCAACCTATCACCACCTCCAACCTGCCTGCTACGGGATCCAACCCGCGAGATGCTGCTTCTGAACAGGCGGCTGCCACCTCCTCTCGCGAAGGCGGCTCCTCTGGCCGTCCCGCCCCCGCCTCTCATATGCATTACAACCTGGGTCCCGTGGTTCATGATGTCGTTGGCGACCCGGTTCTGTTGTGGGGGCGGGACGCCAACTGTGTGTCCATCTCCACCCTCCTTCCACCTTGGAAGGATCAAGAGGTCCCTACCAGCCATGCCTTCGCCATAGGGTACGGCCTCTATGGCAGCCTTGACGCCGTTTCGCCTGAAAGCGAGTCCACCAAGGATCTTGTGCTAAAAACTTCCCATCACCAAATGCTGGCCTTGGAGTTCTCGCACCGCTCCTCTCGCCGCCTCATTTACATCAATTCAAAGTGGAAGGACAGCGAGGAGAACCTGGAGGCGGAGCGAGAGAAGTCCATCGGGCTAGCGAGAAGGTTATCTGATGTCGAGTCCCTCCTCACGAAGGCCCAAGGCGGCGTGGTAAGCCATAACCTTTTCCTTGGGTCTTTTTCTTTTCCCATCATTCTTGGCTAATTGCTAGGTCGTCCCGCAGGATGCCGAGACGGCGGAACAACTGCGCTCGCGCATGGCGGCTTTGAAGGAGGAGGTCCGGGTATTGACAGCTGAGAACGCGCGCCTTCAGGCTGATGCTGCGTCGTCGTCTCGCCACGAGCCCTTCCGGACACCTCCGCCACATTACTCTTACGAGGAAGTCGAGGAGCAGTGCCGAGACGCTGGTGTCCGTGCGGCAGAGCTGGTGCTGCAAATGATGAAGGATCTGGGGGTAGTGAAGGATGAATCCGAGACTGTGACTGCAGGCGACTTGGTCCCTGAACTTTATAGCGAGGAGAGCGATGATTCTTCATCTGGCGAGGAGGACTGATGCGCCGCCTCCAAGATTTTGAATCACTCTCTCCTCCTTTCATTGTTGTAAAAACTTTAAACCATATTTTTGTGGTATCTGCTAAGTGACGAGCGAGTGCTCATTTTTGTTGCCTCTATTTTTGTTTTCTATTTTGTGAAGTTAATCCCTGGTTTGTTCCGGCCTGCGGGATGGTGCTGTCGCTTTGTCTCGCCGCGTAACCTTTCCATATCTGCCTTTTTATGTTTTATGCGAGACGGCTTCTCGACGCGCTTACGGCCGCGAGTTGACGCAATACCTTGCCTTGCGAGTGTCCTTTCGCTAGCGGTGAGACGGTCCTAAAAAACCATCCGCTGCGAGTGCCGCCAGCTGCCTTACTCCACACCCCTTGTCCTTAGTTTATTTTTCGTTCCCTAGGACTAAGCTGAGTAATGTCGCTTAAGGAGACTTTCCCCCCATCTAGCCTGCGCAACAGGTCTACCTGGGGCCGAGCCGAGCTCGGGGTGCCGATGAAGATCTCAAACCAAAACCTATCCCCCACAGGCGAGCCTTCGGACCTGCCAGCTAGATGAGAGCCTGCGCAGCGGGTCTACCTGGGGCCGAGCCGAGCTCGGGGTGACGATGAAGATCTCAAGCCAAAACCTATCCCCTACAGGCGAGCCTTCGGCCCTGCCAGCTAGATGAGAGCCTGCGCAGCAGGTCTACCTGGGGCCGAGCCGAGCTCGGGGTGACGATGAAGATCTCAAACCAAAACCTATCCCCCGCAGGCGAGCCTTCGGACCTGCCAGCTAGATGAGAGCCTGCGCAGCGGGTCTACCTGGGGCCGAGCCGAGCTTGGGGTGCCGATGAAGATCTCAAACCAAAACCTATCCCCCACAGGCGAGCCTTCGGACCTATCAGCTAGATGAGAGCCTGCGCAGCGGGTCTACCTGGGGCCGAGCCGAGCTCGGGGTGCCGATGAAGATCTCAAACCAAAACCTATCCCCCACAGGCGAGCCTTCGGACCTGCCACCTAGATGAGAGCCTGCGCAGCGGGTCTACCTGGGGCCGAGCCGAGCTCGGGGTGCCGATGAAGATCTCAAACCAAAACCTATCCCCCACAGGCGAGCCTTCGGACCTGCCAGCTAGATGAGAGCCTGCGCAGTGGGTCTACCTGGGGCCGAGCCGAGCTCGGGGTGCCGATGAAGATCTCAAACCAAAACCTATCCCCCACAGGCGAGCCTTTGGACCTGCCAGCTAGATGAGAGCCTGCGCAGCGGGTCTACCTGGGGCCGAGCCGAGCTCGGGGTGCCGATGAAGATCTCAAACCAAAACATATCCCCCACAGGCGAGCCTTCGAACCTGCCAGCTAGATGAGAGCCTGCGCAGCGGGTCTACCTGGGGCCGAGCCGAGCTCGGGGTGGCGATGAAGATCTCAAACCAAAACCTATCCCCCACAGGCGAGCCTTCGGACCTGCCAGCTAGATGAGAGCCTGCGCAGCGGGTCTACCTGGGGCTGAGCCGAGCTCGGGGTGCCGATGAAGATCTCAAACCAAAACCTATCCCCCACAGGCGAGCCTTCGGACCTGCCAGCTAGATGAGAGCCTGCGCAGCGGGTCTACCTGGGGCCGAGCCGAGCTCAGGGTGCCGATGAAGATCTCAAACCAAAACCTATCCCCCACAGGCGAGCCTTCGGACCTGCCAGCTAGATGAGAGCCTGCGCAGCGGGTCTACCTGGGGCCGAGCCGAGTTTGGGGTGCCGATGAAGATCTCAAACCAAAACCTATCCCCCACAGGCGAGCCTTCGGACCTGCCAGCTAGATGAGAGCCTGCGCAGCGGGTCTACGTAGGGCCGAGCCGAGCTCGGGGTACCGATGAGGATACCTCTTCCTGTCATTAGGACTTCACGACAAATAGTGAACAAGAAATAATTTGAGAAGTATATTATATTGATTATGCTTTGAGTACATATCTTCTGCTCTCCCTTCTTATGGGTAGAAGCGTTTTAAGTCATCCCCACTCCAGGAATGGTTTAAGGTCCTACCCTCCACATCCTGGAGGTAGTAACCCCACGCTTTCAACACTCTCTCTACAATATAAGGTCCCTCCCAATTTGGATTGAGCTTTCCCACCGGGGCAGACATCCTTGCCGCATCAACCTTTTTTAGTACTAGGTCTCCTTCCGTGAATTGCTTTATCCTGATATGCTTGTCGAAGTGTTTTGTCATTCGACGCTTGATCTCTTCCTGTCTGATGGCTGCTACGTCTCGCAGCTCCTCTGCCAGGTCTAGTGAGAGGCGCATGCCTTCTTTGTTTTCCATCCTCCATGCCTCGTCTCCATCACCTGCAGCCGCAACTTGTGGGGATCGGACCTCGAACTCCACCGGTAGTACCGCCTCACATCCATGGGAAAGCTTGAAAGGAGTCTCGCCAGTGGCCGTGTTCGGGGTTGTTCTCAGAGCCCACAGGACCAAGGGGAGCTGCTCTACCCAATTCCCTCTCAGATTCTCCACCTTCTTCTTTAGCAAGTTAACGATAATCTTGTTTGCCGCCTCCACCTGACCATTGCTCCTGGGGTGGTGGACGGAGGCAAACCTGAGGTCGATGCCCAGCTGAGTGCAGAAGCTGATGAACTCTTCACTAGAAAACTGGGGGTCGTTATCCATGATGATGGCCTGAGGCAGCCCGTACCTGCAGATGATCTCCCCCCAGACGAAGTTCCTGATGACTTGGGAGGTCACCTTTGCTAGCGCCTTAACCTCCAGCCACTTGGAGAAGTAATCTATCATAACCAGGAGAAATCTTCTTTGTCCCCTAGCTAGGGGGAAAGGCCCAACTAAATCCATCCCCCAAATGGCGAAGAGCCATGGTGTTGTAATGCTCCGGAGCCTTTGAGCCGGCAAAAGCTGGAGGGGGGCGTAGAGTTGGCATTTTCGGCATTTCCTTGCAAACTCTGTCGCGTCCTTCCTCAGGGTGTACCAGAAGTACCCCTGTCTGACCACCCTTGCCTCCAACGTCCTCCCTCCGGAATGACTACCACATTCCCCGGAGTGCACCTCCTCCAGAATATGTCTGGTCTCTTCCTCCGTCACGTATCGAGCTAAGAGACCCGAAAGCATCCTCCGGTGTAGCCCTCCTTCATGCATGAGATAATGAGCCGCCTTATGGCGAAAGTTTCTTGCCTCCTTGACCCCCTCAGGGAGGGTTCCTGTCAGAAAGAAGATAACAAAAGGATCTACCCATGAGGGCCGCCGATCCACTTCCATTAGCTCCCCCTCTTCGATCACTGGATGGAATAAATCAGTCAGGGCACCCCCTTCCCAAGGTCCGAACTTAGCCAATCGATCGGCAGCAGCGTTCTCTTCTCTGGGGACGTGCTAGATGGAGAACGTCCGGAACCCCCCCGATGATTTTCCTCACCCTGGACAAATATTTCACCAGGGTGGGATCCCGAGCCTCGAATTCTCCACGTATCTGAGATGCCACCACCAATGAATCTGTGAAAAACCTCAACGTCCTTAATCTCGAGCTCCTTAGCCAAGCGAAGGCCGGCTATCACTTCCTCGTATCCTGCTTGGTTGTTGGTTGTGGGGAAATGCAAGGCGACTGCTTGTTTTATGGTTACCCCTTGAGGACTTGTTAGTACCACCCCTGCTCTAAGGGAGTGCTTTCCCAAGGCCCCGTCGACCATTATCTTCCATGCTTTCGGTGGCTGCGGCTCCTCGGCCCCGACCTCTGCGACGTAGTTTGCCAAGAAATCGGCCACCACCTGTGCCTTAATGGAGAGCCTTGGTACGAACGAAATGTTGAATTCACTCAACTCGATAGACCACTTGGCTAGCCTACCCGAGTGCTCTACTCCTTCAAAAATTTTTCGGAGAGGATGGTCCGTCACCACCCTAATCGAATGTGCTTGGAAATATGGCCGGAGGTTCCTGGCTGAAACAATCAAGGTGTATGCCAGCTTTTCTAGGATAGGGTAACGAAGCTCCACCTTCCTTAGGATCCTGCTAACATAATAAATGGGCAGCTGCTTTTTTCCCTCTTCTCTGACTAGGACGGAGCTCACCGCCTCTGCTCCCACTCCTAGGTACAAGGTCAGATCTTCCCCCTCTTTTGGGCTTTGAAGCAGAGGAGCCAGGGAGAGTTGCTCCTTCAGCTTTTGAAAAGCTTGTTCGCACTCTGCGGTCCATTCAAATCTCTGATTCCCTCGTAGCACTTTAAAGAAAGGTGAGCACTTCTCTCCTGACCTGGAGAGGAATCTGCTAAGGCCGGCCAGCTTTCCTGTCAAGCGCTGCACTTCCTTAGCGTTTCGCGGTGATTCTAGCTCCAGAATGACTTTTACTTTATCGGGATTAGGTTCTACCCCTGCCGGGGTCAGAAGGTGCCCAAGGAATTTCCCTCGACTTGCCCCGAAAACACATTTTAAGGGGTTCAACCTCATTTTGAACTCCCTCAAGGTGGCGAACGTCTCCTCCAGATCCTGGAGATACGAGTTCACTCCCTTGCTCTTTACCACGAGATCATCAACGTAGACTTCTAGGTTCCGACCCCTCTGGCCCTGGAAAACTCGATCCATCATCTGTTGGTATGTCGCTCCCGCGTTTTTTAACCCAAAGGGCATCATGTTATAACTAAAGCACCCTTCCCTTGTGATGAATGAGACATCCTTGATGTCAGGAGGGTGCATCCGGATCTGATGGTAACCTGAAAAAGCATCCAGAAAACTCATAATAGAAAAACCGATGGCTGAATCAACCAGCGCGTCGATTCGAGGCAGGGGGTAGCAATCCTTAGGGCATGATTTATTTAATAAAGAAAAGTCGATACACAATCTCCATTTTCCTCCCCCCTTCTTCACCATTACTACATTGGAGATCCAGCCTGGATACTGGATCTCTGAGATGAAGCCCGCCTCCAGGAGCTTCTTGACCTCCTTGCGAATGGGCTCCTCCAGCTTGGTGGCGATAGCTCTCATCTTCTGACGTATGGGGCGAGTGCGGGGGTCCAGATTTAGGCGGTGGCAGGCTACGTCCGCATCGATGCCCGGCATGTCTGCCGCGCTCCAAGCGAAGACGTCGACGTTGCTCTGAATGCAGGCCCGCATCCGCTCCTGGTCTTTGGGGCTCAAGCCCCCGCTGATATGCACCCTTTGTACATGCCCCTGGCTGGTGTGGACCTCCATCTCCACCACTTCCTCGTCCACCTCCAGCCACGACTGCTCCCAATCGTCCCCTGCTTCTTCTTCCTGCTCCGGCTCTTCCTCCCCTCCTGCTCCCTCAACTTTCGTCACCTTGTCCTGCTGCATCTCAATTTCCATGCCCCCTCGGGCTTCCTCCTCAGCCCCTTCTCCTCCCACTTCCTCCTGCCTTCCCTTCTGTGGCTCCAACTCCCCGCTCCTCCGGACCTCCTGCACACCTCTTCTTTGTTCCCCCTCAATCTCCATGGCCCCCTCCAGGCTCTCTTGCTGCTGCTCGGCCTCCACACCCCACTGGGCTTCCTGCACATCTCTTCCTTGCTGCTTCTCAGTTTCCTCTCCCCCGACTTCCTCTTCGGTTCCTTCTCTCGTTTCCTCTGGGCTCACCTCCTTTTCTCTGACTGCTTCTTCATGCGCTGCTATCTCTTTTTCCAACCTCTCTGCTTCTGTCATCCAAGATATGGTGTTGATCGCTGTGACGTAGCACTGTCTTGCCACTTTTGGATCCCCCCTGACCCTGACCTACACCCCTCCATTGTTAAACTTGAGACATTGATGGAAAGAGGAGGGGACGCAGCGAAAGGCGCTGATGAGGGGATGCCCAAAGATGGCGATGTAGCTGCTCGGGGCGTCTACGATCACGAACCGGCAGTTCTGTGACACGCCCCCCAACCTCACGTGCAGCCCTACTCCCCCTTCCACTTCCTTTCTCTCCCCGGAGAATCCGAACAACGGTTCATCCGAGGCCAAGATCCTTTTGGTTTCCACCTGCATCTCATCAAAGGCCCTCTTAAAAATCACATTTACGGAACTCCCATTATCCACCAGGATCTTGGAGACCGTAAAGTTTTCCACCGCTGTCTAGATCACCAAGGCATCGCAGAACGGGTCCTCATACTCTGGCATATCCTCTGAAGAGAAGGTAATTTTTTCTAGTGAGGGTGGGGTTTGGGAGGTTGAGGCTACCCCCTTTCGGAACATGGTCTGGAGGCTCCCCTTCCGGGTGGCCTCGATCCCAATCCCCCCATGGATGGCCCCGATTCCCCCCCCCCCCCGGTTCCCACATCCACCCGGTCCTCGCACCTATCCTCCGCTTCCCCTTGCTGCACTTCCACGATCCTTATCGGCGGATCCCGCCTCCTCAATCCTCTGGCCTCTCTCATCTCCAAGAACTCTGAGCACGTGGCTGTTGCGTGACCTCCCTCCTGATGGAAGTCACAGAAAGGCAACGCCACCCCACCCCTTCTTCCTTCTCCTCTTCCTCTCCTTTCTCCTCCTCGAGCTCCTCTTCCTTGACCGATCCACATTGCCTCCTGCTGATGCTGAAAATGATCCCTCACTCCCTGTCTCCATGCCGGTTGATCGAACCTCCTTGGCTCTCGGAAGTTATCTCTTCCCTGGAAGCCTCCTCCTAACTCCTGGGGGCGACCCTCATGAGGCCTCCAACCTATCCGGTTGTTCGGCTCTCGGCCCCCCCGGTGATTCTGTCCTTGGTGTCCCTGGCCTCGGGGCTCCTCCCTCCTTCTCTCTTCTCTCTGCTCCCTCTGCTCCTTTTGCTCCTTTTGCTTTCCCGCTCTTGTTTCCTTTGCGTCGTCCTCCGCCAACCTGGCTAACCTCCTTGCAAACGCCGGATTGGCCCTCTCAAAATCCGTCTCCTTCGCCGCTCTCTCCATAAGCTCCTCAAAAGAGAGGGGGGCACCCTTTTCAACTCAATGCTAAAGAAGCCTGGCCACAGTCCCAGGGTGAATGCAAGCATCAGCGTATACCCAGGGACCTCCTGGACCTGGAGGATCTCCTCCTGAAACCGATCCACGTAGTGTCCCAAAGTTTCATCCTGGCTCTGCCTTACCGAGAACAAGCACTCCGCCTCCTTCTTACGCTTCTTCGATGTTGAAAACCTCAATAAGAAACCCCTCCGCAGATCCTCGAAACAATAGATCGATCTCGTCGGTAACTGATGGAACCAGTCTCGCGCCTTCTCCTTCAAGGTGATGGCAAACAGTCGACACTTAAACGCATCCATCATCTGTCTTATCGAAACCACATCTTCAAACCACTGCACATGTTGTACCGGATCATCCTTCCCCGAGTAGTAAGACATGTCGGGCTCCCGGAACCCTTCTGGCACCGGAGCCGAGATGACGAGCTCACTGAACGGGCTCTCGCCGACTGCTTGCCGAGAGGGCACGTCTCGCGGCCTCGGCTGGCTGGCCTGATCTGCGAGACCGTGCCCAGGGAAGAGCTCTCACACAGCTGCCTCCTTCTCGCCGTCTTCTGCAGGGATCTCCTTCCCGGGACGCTGGCCTGGGAAGAGCTCTCGCGCCGCCACGTCCCTCTCGCCGGCCTCCGCGGGGACCTCCTTCCCCGGGCGCTGACCAGGGGCGTTCTCGCCTAAGAGCGGGACCACCTCGGTCGGGACCTGAGGGGTCGCCCACTCGCTCCTTGCCGAGAAGTCCAAGCTTATGGTTTGCATGACCTCTCGCCTGAAGTCCTCCAGCATTTTCCTCGTCGCCTCTTCTACCTGGGAGGGGGAACCTCCAGAACCAGATCCTTCTCCTTCACCTCCTGCCATAGGACTAGACTCAAACTTTTCTTGAACCGACTACTTCCACGCTCACCGCACCAGAACTGTTGAAGCCAAAATTTGACTTCGATAAATGTTCGCAAAATAGGGGCATAGCCGGCACCTACTTGGCCTAAGCTCCGACCTCCGACTGGTCGTGAAGGACTAAGAAAAACTGGCCCAAAGCCGCAGCAGGGAGGTCCCACCGCTTACTCGGAAGGTCACAGAGAGCTTCCCCTCCAAAGCCAAAAGCTGGTCTTGGAGTTCCTCAGAAGACAGTGCTGATGATTCCCCTTAGGAGTCTTGAAAAAGTCCCTTCTGAAGAACCCCTATAGGCTTATTTATAGATTTCAGAATCTGAACTGCCAATAACAAAACTGCACCGGTCTGATATTACCAGGGTACCCTTGGCTTGGTCTTCCAACAGCCAAACTCCGCTGTTCTGAGGAGCTATATGCAGTCCACTAAGGGTAAGATGGTAAAAATACCCGGGGTAGAAGAGTAAAAACCCCTGTTTGACAGGGAAATATGAAAAAGGCCTCTTCTCGCCCTGGCGAGTGGAAAAGCCCCTGCCGGCGAGAGGGACCCCACTGCCCGTCTCGCCGGCGCCTCTCGCCCTTTGCTGCGAGATCTTCTCGCTGCTGGAGGCTCTCTCGCCTCTGGGGACCCTCTCGCCTCTGGGTGGGGTATCTCGCCCATTGGAGAGTCAATCATCTCGCCGCTTGCGAGTGGACCCCCCTGATCCCATTTGCCCATCTTGACCTATTTGCTTCTTGAGGGCTCTTTGCGAGCCCGAGGTTGTACAGTACACTATCGCGAGAATTATCTTCGAGTAATATTTTGTGTGTGCAGAAGGAGTGGCTTATCCCTTTAATATCAGATAATTGCCAAGCTATGGCTCGGCGATGCCTATTTAAGATTTGAATTAATTTGAAAATTTCGAATCACACAAAGTAGAAGAAATGATGACCGGCAATTTAGAGTCTTTTCCTAAAAAAGACATATCTTAGGTGGTCTGGAAGTTGCTTAAGCTTAAGAGTGGGTGGTACTTCGTAAGAGGTCATAATTTTAATACTCTCTAAGACAATTGGCTCAGGAGGCGAAGAACGAGATAATTCCTTAAAACAAAATAATTTGGCATGTTCCGCATCATTACAAGATGTGGGACCGGAATCAAAAAATGAAGAAAAATCTTCTTCAAATGATGCATCTAGATGGTAACAAGAATCATCATTTGAAAGAGAATTTCACATGGAGGGGTTGATATTGAAAGTAAATTCATCATCTCCAACACGAAGGAGGAGATTTTCGTTACTCATACCTATTATTGTGCGGGAGGTGGCAAGGAAGCGTCGGCCGAGTATGAGGGGTACTTCGGCATCCTCTTCGATGTCAAGAATGACAAAGTCCACCAGAAAGATGAACTTGTCAACCTTGACTAATACGTCCTCCACTACCCCTACTGGATACTTAACAGAACGATCTGCTAGTTGTATGCTTATTTTTGTTGGGATTGGATCTCCTAATCCTAATTTCTTAAACAGAGAGTAGGGCATTAGATTTATGCTAGCACCTAGGTCGGCGAGGGCATGCTTTACTAATAAATTGCCAAAGAGGCACGAGATAGAAAACCGTCCCGGATCATTCAATTTTAGAGGCAATTTATTTAACAAAGCTGTCGAGCATTCTGCATTGAGGGAAACACGCGAGATATCTTCAAGTTTCATTTTATTGGAGAGTAACTCCTTGAGATATTTCGCGTATTTAGGCATTTGATAGATTGCCTCGCAGAAGGGAACATTTATATGAATTTGTTTTAAAATTTCTAAAAAAAATTTGTATTGTTCCTCTACTCGCTAATTTTTAATTTTAGATGGATAAGGGGGTGCAGAAGTAGAAATAAGAGGAGATTTTGAAGCATTCGGAGAATTAGAAAATAAAACTGGAGGGGGTAAAATAGAAATAGTTACCTCGGTCTCAATCCTATTTGGTGAGGTTACCTCCTTTCTGCTGTGGAGGGTGATGGCATTTGCGTTCTCCCTTGGATTCGTCTCAGTGTTTCCCGGTAAAGCTCCATGCGGGCGCTAGGTAATCATTTTGGCAAGCTGGCCAATTTGATTCTCTAAGTTCTTTACAGATCCGGTGAGATTCCGGATGTTGGATTCGTTCGAGGCAACATATTTAGAAAATACCTCTTCAAGCGAAGAGGGCTTTGGTGGTGGTGGAAGAAAACCAAGTGGGTTCATATTAGGCGGGCGTTGGGCATTACCTTGGTTGCTCCATGAGAAATTCGGGCGGTTCCTATAACCCGAATTGTAAGCATTGTTATATGGAGCGTTGTTCAGGTTAAAGGAAGGCCGAGTAAGATTCCCCATGAAATCAACCTCTTCTTCAATAAAAGTATTACTATTATTATTAGCCCAAGAAGGAGTGGCGGAGGAAACAGACATCTTTGCCACTTGCTTGCTTAAACGTTCAAGTTGTAAAGCTAAATTAGCTGTCATATCAACTTCATAAAGTCCTGCCGGCTTGCTAGGGCGCGCTCGGGTAACATTCCATTGAAAGGCATTCATGGTCATTTCCTCAAAAAGCTCTTGAGCGGCCTCTGTGGTTTTATTATTGAGAGTACCCCCGGCGGCTGCATCAATCATCTGCCTTGTTTGGAAATTTATGCCATTATAAAAAATTTGTACTTGTTGCCAAGTAGAAAGTGCATGGTGAGGACATCTACGCAAAAGCTCCTTGAAGCGCTCCCATGTATCGTAGAGAGTCTCCGAGTCGATTTGCATAAATGAAGAGATATTAGTATGTAATTTGGCGTTCTTGGTAGGAGGAAAATATTTAGTCATGAATTTTTCAGCCATTTCGGCCAATGTAGTGATAGATCCTCTAGGAAGAGAGCCTAACCACTGCTTGATCTTTGACCGCAAAGAAAATGGAAATAGTCGTAATTGAATGGCGTCATCAGTAACGCCATTGATTTTGAAGGTATCATAGATTTCAAAAAAAATTGAAAGATATTGATTTGGATCTTCGTCTGGTAAACCATCAAAAGTAACTGATTGTTGCACCATTTGGATGATGCTAGACTTGATCTCAAAATTATTATTAGCTATAGTAGGGCGAACAATACTAGATTGTGTCCCTTCCAAGTTCGGTCATGCATAATAGGACATGGTCCGTTGCTGGGCTTCATTAGGATTGGGGTCACCCATAGTTGCTATATTAGTATCTCTGATAGATTCTTCGAGAATAATTGGTAAATCCTGTCCACGAGATTGAAGGCGTATCCTAAAGGTGTGCTTAATTTCTGGATCAAAATGGGACTCGGGATTATTCTAAGAACTTGCTCGGGTCATGTACTAGAAGAAAAGAGAAGAGAGTGAGATATGATTAAAGATAAGTTTAAAAATTATTAATGTAAATTTTTTTCGCTTTTGTTCTTTTTAGGCGGTTTTAGGTATCTTATTAAGATATATATATTTTTTAGAAAAAAAAAAGAAAAACGATAAAATTAACAGTTATTCTTTTTTTTTGAAATATCGACGCAAGTCCCCGGCAACGGTGACAAAAACTTGATGGAGAAAATCCTGGAGGTGTTTTATGAAAGAGAGAAGATGAAGATGACGATGAAGATGATTTTCTCCAAATCTATATTCGATAAAGGCAAGTGTACCTTATCCCTTATAGTATATGATATAATATCAAGGTCGTATTAGAACCAAGGAGCATTGATTACTTCTACTACAAAGAGATTTCTGTTATTTTATCAATTAGATACTTTGAGTTGGTTTGCAAATACGAGAATGGTTAAACGATAAAAGAGGATGATTAAGCAATAATTTAGAAATAAGTACTTGATCTTGAATCACCTTGGAATGGAAATGACCAAAAATAGATAAATCCCTAATTCTCTTTAACGAAGATGCTTGGACCATGGAGGTTCCAAAAATATGAATGCACCTCTTTCAAGGCTATGCTCAACTGAGTTTAGGTTGATCAACCGAACTTTCATTCTATAATTGAAACCCCTAAAACTCACTTTATGTGGTGAACCCCTCTATTGGATTTGACTCCAATCTGGGAAATTTACGTCGTCCTCTTTCAAGGATTGCACTCAACTCCCTTTACCGTGAGTGATCAATCCATACGCATGATCCTTTCGGCTACTAGAGTACGGAAACAGAAGAGAAAATCATATATCGATGATATGACCTCTTTAGAGATTAATCAAGGGTAAATCCTAAACATTTGTTAAAAGAGAAAGAGAAGATAAGGATTAAGAAAATGAGATCATTTCATTTCTCGGATCATCTCGATCAAGCACAAAACAAAGTTTAGTTACTCATAAGAGTGTAGGAAATGAAAATCATGTTAAGAATATGCATAATAAGAAAGAGAGAGAGAAAGAGAATAACAAACTATTTTATTTTATTGAGAAGAAGTTACAAAAAAGGGCATAGAGACATTACAAAGAGAGTTTACAAAAAGATTACAAGTGCGATAAAAGAGATTGTAAGAATATTAAAACATGAAAACATTAAGCTAAAATACTCTAAAAATAAACTCTCAACAGCTCTCTAGAAGTATCAAATGGAGGAGAAAGGATGATGCTTTCCCCCTTCCTTTATGCCTATTTATAGGGCCAAAACCAAGGGGGTAGAGTTGGAATTTGACATGAGGATGGAGCTTCCCTTGGTCAAAAAGCACATGTTGGTTTAAAAGTCAAAGATGGCTACTCCTTTTCACACTTGTCATGAAAAGCATGATAAAAGTTAGGTAGCTTTCTCTCTTTTCAAGAAGCTTCATTTAAGAACACATGCTGAATATATAGTCAAAGGTGGCTACTCCTTTTCACACTTGTCATGAAAAACATGATAAAAGTTAGGTAGATTTCTCTCTTTCCAAGAAGCTTCCTTTAAGAACACATGCTGAATATATAGTCAAAGGTGGCTAGCCTCTTTCATACTTAGGAGAAAATATCTCATCGGACCATTGTGGCTTCATTCCCTTCTTGAATATGGTTTAGTAACACAGTAACATGACTGCACTCGACATTTAATTTGGCACGCCCTATCTGAAGGCGTGTTCTATAGAATTGATAATGCAATTTGTCTCGAGATCCTACAAAATAGTAAAATAAGTGTGGTTAGGATAGAATTATAAAAAGATACGGTTTAAACAGATAAAATTAACAATATCTATATATTTATATTAGATTATTTAGATTTTTGTATTAATAACTTAGGTCAAATTATGCATCATCAGTATCCCCGGTAGTAAACTTGTATATAGAATCCGGAATCAAAGTACGAAATAGGCATGTTGTATGAAGCCCATCCAGACAAGTTGGTCTTGATTGGCGATGTATTGTTGTGCGTGCAGAGAAGACTCTGATGTTAAACGTGTAGTTTACAGAGTCATGGGGTATTGTAGGATGTTATAGAGAGTACTAGAGATGGTCTCTAGGAAAATACCCAGGTTTGGTACACAAATATTATTCTTTTTGGCATTGTCCGGTGGTAGTGCTACCGCTGGCTATAGCTCCCAGAGAGCTATATTTGTGAGGCATGTCTCTTGGAGATCAACTTGGGGCTAACATGTTGAGTTGAGAGCCTAGAGTGCCAGTTATGGTGGTCGCGTGTGGCAACATTGGAACGTAATGCAGTTATGTATGTTGTGAACGGGAAAGGAGAGGCTGACCCGCGTCATTGTCATTGACACAACGATTTAAGCAACGAGATATGGCTAAATTATACCTGCATTATGTCATTCCTACTAGATTCCTAAGGCACCTGCAATCGTCGTTGGCATAGGAGAGAGTCGTGGCTACGTGCCTGACTAGTGGAATGTTCAATGTTGAACCATCAAGTCTGGGACTGTGGATGGTTGTGGTGCTGGGAAAGTCTATTACATCGATAATGTGCCTTGAGTGCACGGGACGTGTGGTCACTCGTACCAATGTATGTGGTGGTTGAGATATTGATATATTGCCATCTTTCTTGTAGGGAAGGAACACCGCCGCCTAAAGCGAGGGATGGGATCGTTATAAATTGGTCAGCTAATGCTGACCATTGTCTTATTTTAGCACATATTTGTGGATTATACTTGTGCAGGTGCTGGATAGTCGAGCGGGAAATAGCGGGCTGAAGCTCCTTTTGCTATGTTGGCTGTCCCTCGAAGACCTAAGTGCGAAATATTCACTGTTTTCATGTATGGCCGACATGTGTGACGATGTCTGTAAAATACGTTTGTTAAGAAAGCAGTTTGTAAGGCCTTATGGTCAAATGTTTTGTGTATTTATATATAATTCCCATATTTTGTTAGTGGACATTCCTGGTGTTGGGTTCTTATTTATTAAAAGCATTCACTACCATGTAACTCTGAGTTAGGATCTGTGAATGTTTTGATTTCAATGCATAACTCCACTGACTATTCGTGGAACATGGCGTGGTTCCCCAACCGGACCTTCTGTTATATTCTTCGTGATGGATGGAGGTGTTACATAGTGCAGCATAGAACATAATATTTAGCACCTCTCAGGTATCTCATCAGCCTGTCTAGGGCCTCTCAATGCTCTTTGTCTTGGCTATTGGTAAAACGACTCAGCATGCCAACAAAGAAGGTCATGTCTGGTCCTGTACAACTTGTGGCATGCATGAAAGTTCCAATGATCTTCGAGTAATTTACTTAGTCAATGATGGTCCCTAAATTCAGATGCAACTTGACATTTGGATCAAACGTCTTCTCTATAGGCCTGTATTCTTTATAACTCCAGGTAGAAAGAATTTGCTATATATAATGAGCTTGACTATGAGTAATGCAACCCTTGTCTACTCTAACTATCATTCTTATAGTGGTATCAACATGACCAAGGTCCTTCATGTCAAATGCTTTTGCGAGAGTGGATTTAATACCCCTCACTATGGTAAGATACGACCACAGAATTAACATATCATTCATATGTATGCATATGATGACTGTTTTATTTAAAATTGAGCGATGATAGAGGCACTTGTTGGAGAGACTGAACTGAAATCTAATGCTCTTTATCACTTGGTCAAATTTTATGTGCCACATATTAGGTGCTTATTTAAGCCTATAGATTGATTTGTCTAGCTTGCACACTTTCTCTTTTAGACCTTTATGTACGTAACCTTTAGATTGTGTCATATAGATCTCTTCATCAAACTCTCCATTCAAGAAAGTTATTTTCACATCCATTTGATGAACTATAAAGTTCTCGATATAAGCTAAGGCGAGAAGAATCCTAATAGTCGATATGTGACATAATATGAATAAACGTCAAAATAGTCAATTTCCCCTACTGTTTATAACTCTTAGCTACTAGATGTGCTTTGTATCTAGTTATAGATCCATCATTATGTAATTTCTTCTTCAGAACCCACTTGCATCCTAGGACTTTAGTTCTTTTCAGTAAGTCAACTAGATGTCAAGTACTATTTTGTAGCAGCGAGTTCATCTCATCATCGATGGCATTTGCCCACACTAACAAATTTCTAGATCTCATTTCTTCTTGATAAGAGAATGGATCATCTTTTAAGTGGTACGTAACAAAATTCTCACCAAAGTCCTTAGGGATTCTATCTCTTCTAGATACTCTAACCAGAACAGGTTCCACCTCTAGAGGTTGGGGAGTAGTGCCAGAGGGGCCAGCTTCAGGTTCTACAATAGATTATGCAATCATGTCAGTAGACCGAGAGGCAGTTAAATCACGCTCTTTGATAAATTTATGCTGATAGAAAATATCATCTCTAGACTCTATCACTGTATTAGTGGATAGATTCAGAAACCTGTCAGCTGCACTATATTCTACATTACGTAAATAACATATGTTCTTATTTTAGGTCTCACCTTAGATCTCTTAAGGTCTTGTATTCTAATATAAGTAATATAACCCGAAGTCTTTAGAGTATTATATTTATAAGGATGGTCATGTCACAACTCATACGGAGTAAAAGTGAGCTAAGAGTGTGACACTCTATACAGAATATGATTTGCAGTTGAGACCACTTCCTCCAAAAAAGAGTTTTTTGCATGCCAGCTATGAGGAACATAGAATTTAACATTTCTGTCAAAGTTTTATTCTTACTCCCATCAACACCATTTGATTGGGGTGAGTAAGGAGATATGGTTTCAAGGATAATATCCTAAAAGGCACAAAAGTCCTTAAACCCAGTTGTAGTGTATTCTCAATCACTTCTAAATATCTTAATCTTTAGGTTTAACTGGTTTTCAGCACAAAATTTAAAGATCTTACAGGTCTCAAAGGTTTCATCTTTTGATTTCAATAAGTATACACGATAATATTTGGAAAAATCATCAATGAATGTTATAAGATACTTCCTTCCCCACCTAGTGACATGATTTTGAAAACCACAAAGGTCGAAATATATTAATTCAATAAGGTGTGATTCTTGATACTTACTTGAAAGGATTTCTAGTGATCTTAGTTTATGCACACACCTCACACTTATTAAATCAAATAGATAGGTTTGAGGGAATGTTATGAATCGTAGTTAGATCTCACATTTTTTATAGTTCACATGTTCAAGTCTATTGTGTAATAACTTAGAATCAATCAAGGTTGAACTATCTTAGTTAATGCTCTCATTATCTAGACTAAGTCTATACATACCATTGATCATATACGCAAAATCAAGATAATGTGAATTAACTGCTAAAATTATTCTTTCGTTTTGAGTTGTGAAAGAAATTCCAGTCTTATCTAATAAGCTCATATAAATTATTTTTTTAGTTAAACTAGGTACTACTCTAACATTCTTTAATTTTAAAGTTTTATCTGAAAAGAGAACCAGCTCCATTATCTCAGGATGAGCAACCTCGATCTCTCCTCCATTGTAGTTTTCAACTTTTTCGTTTATTGCTTTGACCTCTAAGAGAAGACCTTTATCATTTGTTACATGACAGGTATCACTGCTATCTAACCACCACTCAAAAGACGCACTGTGGTGACTACTCCCAATCATAATCACGAAGAACTTAGGATTAGAGATATCGACCATCATGTTTGCAGTATTATGTGGGGATTCCTCCTTCTCCTTCAGTCTGTACATTTCAGACTTGAATGTGATCCACTTAGGAGACAGCTTGCTCAAAATCAGACTCGTAAACAGATTATGGACCGTTTCGGACTATTTTTCTTCCAACTTGTGATGCATATTTTCTAATTCTAGGAACTGGAAATGTGTGTTCAAGCGGTCCCAAATTTCTTTTGCGGTCTTATTGGTATTATATCCACAATAACCCTGATTTTAAGAAAGGTCGAGTCAAGCTAAGATGAATTGAGATTGTATTTGATATTATTGTTTAGTTATGTACTTGCAGGTCTACAATGCCAAGTACACACCAATGTTAGGTTACAGTGGGTCATTAAACACAGGACTATATAATGTAATTTCTCATTGTGTAGGCCAATGTGTTAACTCACGTGTAATCTCCCTATTAGGGTGTACTTCTATCCCAAGTACAAGAGAAGGCTCAAGGATGGTCAAGGGTTAGACCTAGGAAAAATAGGAATTTTACCTAAGTAAAATTCGGCGAGTATGGTTAAGCATACACGTCGAATTCGTCGAGTATCGTCGTTGATACACGCCGAATTCGTCGAGTATACTTACCAATACCTTTCGAACTCATAGTATATACTTAGGATAAATTCATTGGAGAAGTGAAAAATCTATTAAGTAAAATTCGTCGAGTATCATTGTGCATACTCGTCGATTTTGTTGAATGTATCTTACGATACTCGCCGAATTCGTCGAATATGCTAAGTGATGCATGCTGAATTCCTCGAGTCAAGTAGACACTACTTGTCTAGATTTTTCTAAGTATAATTTGTTGAATATCATGACATCGAGAGCGTTGAGTCATCTCGATGATATTCGACGAATGCACCCTATGGCGTTGAGTGGTCAAGAAGTGTTGAGTGCAATGACGTTAAGTGTGTTGAGTCTTTCAGCTAATACTCGGCGAATTCATCGAGTATACCTACTGATACTCGACGAATTCGTCGAGTATGACTCCTCGCCGTGGCGTTGAGTGACCAGCTGACCTGGGATGATTTGGCTAAGTCATTTTCGTTGTATATCAAGATATATTTGACGAGTATCATTATGATACTCGACGATACTCGACGAAGTTGACTTAAGTCATTTTTCCAAAAAAATTCAAAACTAGTCGCGGGTTTCTGTCGGCCAAGCACAGTAATTTCCGCTTTTGTTTTTGGAAATAATCTTTATACTGTTGGAGGGTTTATCTCTATAAATACCTAGGGATATTCTTCTTTATTACTAATATTGCTTTTGTGCTAAATTGATCACCGATTCAAAACGACAAAACATTCCAAATGGCAACCCGTCGGCCTCATATTCACACGTAACTTTCTGATCGGTTGATACCAGCAAGCACAATAAGATCTCGTCTTCCTCGACCTCTACATCTGGATTACTATCTTCTAAAGACTTCTATTCCTCTAGATCTAGACGTGTGAAGACTCAAGATTAAAGTTCTTCAAGATTTCAAATTCCGAGTTCTCCAAGATTCAAGATCAACCCTTTCAAAGAACGTCGGAGCGGAGACTTGTAATCATTATTGTTATTGTAATATTATTTTAAATATTGTAGGAGATTTATCTCCGAGTTTATAGATCTGTCTGTGGATTGAGTGAGTAGATCCATTTGTGGATCGAGTAGTAGATCTGGTTTGTGGATCGAGTAGTAGAAGCGTCATCTCTGAGTTGTAGGAGTTGTGGATCTGAGGTGTAAGATTTGATGAAATCTGAGTTTGGTGAAGTAGCCAAATTTAGCCCTTCATGGTAGATAGGCGAGGTGGGAAAGTGGACGTACCCAACTCAGAGAACCACTATAAATCTCTGTGTTTGTGTGCTTGATTTTTAAGTGATTTTTGTTCCATGAAAAGACACAAACATCACATATTCACCCCCCTCTAGATAATTTAAGTAGACACTGGATACTTTTAGTTGGTATCAGAGGAGCATTTTGTTTGATAATACTAACACCTTGAACAAGATCCCTGATCTCTCGTTTATAGATTCCATATATTCACCATGGACAGAAGCAAAGACATGTTATCTATAAAGCTGCATGTATGCACGAAAGAGAACTTTCCCATGTGGAAAGAAAGTGTCAGGTTCTTCATGGAAGCAGCAGATCCCAGAATTTTTCAGATAGTAGAAGAAGAACCACATATACCTACTCAAGCTTCAACTCTGAATCCAGCTGAAAGTGAGAGTTAGATCTGAAATACTCTAGAGGGGGGATGAATAGAGTATTCTTAAAAAATTCTTAACAGCTATTACAGCTTTTACTGTAAATTAAAAGTGTAGAAATAAATATAGCTAGCACATAATAAACCTAAAACACAAGCACGGTAAGAATAAAAGAAAAAGGGACAACCAGACGACACAAGAATTTTATAGTGATTCCCCAACCTGGGTACATCCACTCTTCTACCACCCTTGGTAGGAATCCACTCAGATTTTTGATCAGGTGTCTGACACCAATGAGCTTTTGATCAGGTGTTCAAAAACTAATCCAAGTCTTTTGATCAGGAGACTTGCAACCAAGGAATCACTTTTGAAGGGAGATCACAACCCTTTATATAGTGAGGGGTGAGAGATGATTTTGTCTTCTCTTTCTCAATATACAACTTAGAAGACTGTGGATTTGATTATAGCTTATGGCTCCCCCTGAGATGTAGAATGAATTAGGGAAAAAGAGGATCTAAGCTTCAGGGTGATAGGTCTTCAAACTGAATTCTTGACCAGTAATAATCTTCAGGAACTTCTTTGACAGATGGAACTGATGTTGTCCTTTTGAAGTGTCCTGGAGTGCTTGAAGAAAGAAGACTCTAGGTATAGGTATTGTTATTCTTCTTCTTTAGGTACTGATGAGCTTCTGGTCAGGGGCTTCTCTGTATCAAAGAATGCTTATTGTTGACAGAGCAGATTGTTCAAGACTGAATGTTTCTCTGTAATCTCTGTATGCCTCTAAGAGTGTTTTGCTCTGTGAAAAACTTTCTTAATAATCCTTGATTGATTCTATCTATCTGTGTGTATCCGTTATTCTCTTCTATTCTTTTATATTTTCTGTCGAAATTTGTCTTTCAAAAATTTGAATTCTTCTGCAATTAATGCTGACAGCCTTGAGAATAAACAGCTTTGATTTATTTCCCCAACTGTCCCATGAAAAATGACAAGCAATAATCCTGGAGAAGACCATAATTAATGCTCCTCCTAACAGTTATATTCAGAGAATGTTAGAGCATTAATTACTCAGGAATTATCGCATTAGAGTGGGGATAGAAGGCCGGAAATAACTAAGTTTGGAATCGTCGAACAGATAGCAGAATTCGTCGAGCTGAGTCTGCAGTTTGTCGAACTGAGAACTTATGTTCGTCGAGCTGAGTTGCGGAATCGTCGAGCTGGAAACTGAACTGTTGTCTCTTTTGAACTTTGCCTATTCTGTCTGAAGTTCGTCGAGCTGGTAAATGTGTTCGTCGATTGGAGTTCAGCAACTATTCTGGAGTTGTCAAAGATTCTGTGTGTCGACTGATATCATGTGTGTCAACACAAGTCTTCTGTGTGGTGTCGACACAATCTTTCCACAATGTCGACTGATGATCTGGGTGTCGACACAAGTTCTTCTAGTGTCGACTTAGTTGGTGTCGATATATATTCTGAGTGTAGACACAAGTCTTCTGGTTCCAGAATTCGTCGGGCAGAGAACTGAGTTCGTCGACCTGAGACTAGAGAACATAGTCTCAACAGAATGTTATAGTAGTCCAAAGATTCGTCGACCAAAGAATAGTGTTCGTCGAGCTAAGTCTGGAGAACCTTGAATTCGTCAAACTAAGTCTGGAGAACCTTGAATTCGTCGAACTGAAAATGATTCTGGACTTAGAGAAAAATTGATAAACCTCTGGCAATAGAGTTGAAGTGGAAGTCCAAAAATCGTCGAGCAAAGAATGAAGTTCGTCGACCTGAGAAGTAGGTTCGTCGACCTGAGTCTAAATAACAGTCTGGACTTAGAATTCTGAAGGTGGAGTCCAAGGATCGTTGATCTGTGACTGAAGTTCGTCGAGCTCAGCTCAGAGAATATTTCTCTAAGATCGTCGAGCTGAGAACGACTATCGTCGACCTGAGTTCGACGAACGTCGAACTCATTTTACTTAATTTCTTGAGAAATCTCTGAATCTTTATAAAAACTCTAAGTCTTGAGTCTCTGGCAGTCTGATTATGGCTTGTTCATGTGATGTTATTACTGAGGACTTGGTCTACACTCTAGGATACAACTATGATATGGATATACATGTTGGGTCACATCATCCTAGCTTAGTGAAGCTAGCCCAAATCAAACTAGGGATCCAACAATCTCCCCCTATTTGGGTGAGGTCACTAATAGACTCAAAATAAAAACATAAATTAAACAAAGCAGGAAAAACATATATCTGGCAGAGATAATTAACACATGCAGCAGATATATTTACACAAGAGCTTTGTTCAGACAATATGAAACAGTTTAAGAGAGAAAAATAGAAATAAAATAGTTCAGATTTCATTTCTTCTGCTTCTTCTCCTGATGCTTACATCCTTGTCCTTGTCTCCTGGCTTGGTAAAGATTATTTCCCTGTTTGGATTTGAAGCTTGTTCCACAGTCATTATCATGTCAGCAGCCCCTATAATCTTCAGAGATGTAGCTCTAAGGACCACTGCTTCAGGATGTAATTTCATATAATCATCAACATTAAAAATTTTGTTAGCCTTTTCAAACCTTTTCAGTTCTTCTCTCCTATATTTGAACATTGTAGTGTATTCAGAATTATCCCTCCCTTCAGCCTTTGCCTTGTTAATCATATAAAGGCCTACTAGTTCCTGGAATTTGGCCATTCTAGCTGTGTTGGCTATTTCTAGATCTTCATAAGGAACAGGAGGAGAGGTTGATCTTCTAGAACTTTCAACTTGTTGATATTGATGTTGTTGATGTTGTTTTCCTGAAGAGTGTTGCCTGTGCTGACTATTACCAGGGGAAGATCTGTCATGATGTCTTTGATAAGTTTAAACAGGGGCAGACCTTTGAGAGCTTGAACCAGGAGCACCAGCTGCAGGAGGCGGAGGAGGTGGTGGATCTTTTATATACCTTTGAACTGGTGGAGGAGAGTACCTTCTACTCTTCCTTTTCTTATGCTGATTCTTAGATAGTCACATCCATGCTGGCATCCCTTTATATGGTGTTATCTTTTGAAGAATGTAATAGGGAGTGTCATTGTTTGGATTAGGCTTAGGAGCAGGAGCAGGAGGAACTTTTCTTTTCTTTGATACTTGCTTCTTCTTCTTTGTATTCTCCTCATTTGAGTCCTCATCCTCATCTTCATCATCATCATTTTCAGAACCTTGAGGGTTATCATATAAATCATTCAAAGCTTTCAAAGACTCAGCAGAAATAACAGGCTTTTCTGGAGCAGGAGCAGGAGTTCCAATAAGAGTTGGAGGAGAAGCTACAAAAGAATCATAACTAACTTGGACAGAGCTTTCAGCTGCTGCCTTATTTTCATTTTCAATATCAGCCAAGATCAGTTCATCTAGATCTGGCATGGGGGAGTCATCCATGATAAAGGTTGGTGTTGAAGGTATTATTGGGGAAAATGGAATAGCCACTACTTCTGGAAGTGGAGTGACTGCTGGCTGTGCAATAGCAAAACTTTCTCTAAGTTGCATAGCAACTTCTGAAGAGATGGGGTAAGTGTATGGTATAATAGCCAAGGATGGCTTAGTAATCTCAGCTGGGAGGTAATTCAAATGTATAATATCAAAAATACTTAACAAATTAGTAATATCTACTGTGAGATTTAGAATAAAATCACCAACAGTATTTATTGTCTCAGAGACTGACTCTTCCAAGTCCATGTCAGTATCAATAAAATTAATAAAATCAAGATCATCTGTATCAATATACTTTGTACAGTCAACTGCTACTGTTGCTGCCTCTGCTGCTGCAGCTGCTATTGCTGGAACTACTACAGCTACATCATCAGATATCTCCCCCTGCATGGTTTCAGCAAGACCTGAAGCCATGCCCCTGACTGAAGAGGGGGCAGTAGTGAGGGCAGTGATCTGTGCAGATAGGGTAGTAATTGAAGTAGCAAGAGGTGTAATAGCCTCTGCTATTAGTGTTTTGAGAGGGGAGTGAGGAGGGCAATTAGAGAAGTAATGGTGGAGGTGTCCAAAGGTGGAGTGGTAGATGATGTTGCAGAAGGTGTAGAAGTGGGAACTGTGGGAGGGATAGAAAGTGGAGCATCAGGTATGTGAACATCTGGAGGGGATGCATGTTGAGGGATGGTAGATGTTGATGGGGATGGATGGGTGGCATCTTCCATGTGGGTGATTGGAGGAAGAGGGGAATTGGGAGGTGATGGTGGTATGTTGAAAGATGGTATGAAGGATAAATGAGGAGGAAGTGGAGATGATGGATGAGATGGTACTGGTGAAGCATGTGGAGATTCTGGTGGAGTAGGAGGTTGAGTAGGGGATGATGGAGGTGTGGAAGAGGGATGGGTTTGTGTGGCTAGAAGGGGGGCTGGAAGAGATGGTGGTGTTGGATGAATCTCTTCAGTAGGTTGGGGAGTGGCTGGAACAGCCTTGGTGCCTTCAGAAGCTGGGGTGGAAGAGGTAGAAGCCTTGGTTGGCTTGGTTATTGTCCTCTCCCACCTGCCAAATAAGGCACAGGTTAGCCTTTTACTGGCAGTGATGAATATGGTCTGGGAGACCAGTGATTCAGCAGCTTTTTCTTGAAAAAAGATCCATAGGATCCTTCCAAAGCAAACTTCCTTTTTATTGTTTTTCATCTGTATCAGATCAAAAAGAATCTATGTCCAATCCACCGGTTTCTTATTTATGATTGCACACATGACCAAAAACTGGTGTCTGGTGATGTAGTCATGGGCGGTATGTTTCCCAAGCAAAACTTTTCCAACCAAATCTGCCAAAAACTTATAAGGAGCAGAGAGGTGTTTCTTCAAAAGTTTATTAGGGTTATCTCCAGTATAACCCATTAGGCCCAGCATCACGTCAGACTCCTCTATTTCAATCTCTAGTTGTTCTTCTCCATTCCTTAATCCAAAAAATTTAGTTAAAATTGCGAGACTTAAGGAGACGGGGTTACCCGCAATGGTCCCTGTCATCGTATTCTCCTCTGTTGGCGATAAGGTATAGACCCATTCTCTGATTTCAGTGTTGTGCAGTTTGATTCTTCTTGACATCAAGGTTTTGAGTTCTTGTTCTTCAAGTAGTTCCAGAATGTAAAGGAATATAGGATCAGAATGCTGAAACGAATCGAAGTCCACATCAAAACATGTATCGAACTTCATGCCTGCGAGAATGCTTTCCTGAATCGCCATGGAATCACCTGCAAGAGAGACACAAAAATGGCGATCAAGTGCAAAGGAACAGAAAGCGCGGGACGGAGGTCGAAGAAAACCTAAATATATGATTTTCAAGAATATGAATCGACAGACTACGTTCCACGAAAATAGAAATAATTCTTCGAACTGAGTTTGACGAAATAATTTTGAATGAAATAATTTGTTGATCTTATCCAGAAGAATTGAAGACAGTTCGTCGAACTCCGTTCGACGAATATCTTCTAAAGCAAGTTCGTCGAACTCCGTTCGACGAATATCTTCTGAAGCAAGTTCGTCGAACTCCGCTCGACGAAAATTGTTTCACTCATAGAGAGTTCGTCGATCTCCGTCCGACGAATATCTCTCAAACTTTCCCTGGTTCGTCGAACTCCGTTCGATGAACTTTGGAAAATTTGTCGAGTGTAGACAGAAATTAAATAAAGTCTTATCCATTGATCATTCTAAGTTGATTTACAAAGAACATATGATTTCTCTCATCCAGAGGTTTGGTGAATATATCAGCCCTTTGTAAATCAGTGTAGATATAGACAAGCTTGATTTTATTGTTGTCTACACACTCTCTAATGAAATGATATCTTATGTTAATATGTTTTGTCCTACTATGGTGAACTGGATTCTGGGCTATGGCTATAACACTTGTATTATCAAAGAGTATGGTTGAATTATTTAAGTTGAACCTATAATCTAGAAGTTGATTTTGTATCCAAAGCATCTGTGAACAACAGCTGTCTGCTGCAATATATTCTGCTTCAGCAGTTGAGGTTGACACTAATGTTTGCTTTTTACAAAACCAAGATACTAATCTCATACCCAGGAACTGGCAAGTCCCTGAAGTACTTTTTCTATCTACCCTGCATCCAGCAAAATCAGCATCAGAGTATCCAGTTAACTCAAATTCTGATTCAGCAGGATACCATAGGACTAGATTAGGACAACTCTTTATATATTTCAAAATTCTTTTTAGTAAAATTAGGTGAGATTCTTTAGGGTTCACCTGGAACCTAGCACAAAGACATGTGACAAACATAATATCTGGCCTACTTGCTGTGAGGTATAATAGGGACCCAACAATGCCCCTATAAAGTTTCTGATCCACAGGTTCCCTGGTACATCAGAGTCCACAACAACATTGGTAGCCATGAGTGTTTTCTTTGCTGAGGCATCAGCCATCCCAAACTTCTTTAGAAGTTCTTTAGCATATTTTGCTTGAGAGAAGAAGCTGCCATCAGGGAGCTGCTTCACTTGGAGACTAAGAAAGTAGGAAAGCTTACACATGCTACTCATTTCAAATTTGGAATGCATGAGATCAGAGATCCTCTTACATAATTTGAAATCTGTAGAGCCAAATATAATATCATCCACATAGATTTGTAATAATAAGATTTGGTCCTTATGATGTATAGTGAAAAGTGTTTTATCTACAGTTCCTCTTGTAAATTTATGCTCTAATAGAAAACTAGCTAAGGTCTCATACCAAGCTCTTGGAGCTTGCTTTAGACCATAAAGAGCCTTATGCAATTTAAAAACATGAGAGGGGTAAGTTGGAGAAGCAAAACCTGGAGGTTGTTCTACATAAACCTCTTCTTTTAGCACTCCATTTAGAAAAGCACTATTCACATCCATTTAGAAGACCTTGAATCTCTTATATGCGGCATAGGCAAGGAATATTCTTATGGCTTCCAACCTTATAACAGGTACAAAAGTTTGATCATAGTCAATTTCTTCTTCTTGCCTATATCCTTGAGCAACAAGCCTAGCCTTGTTTCTCACAATTATTCCTTGGGCATCCGCTTGTTTCTGAAAACCCATTTGGTTCCAATAACTGGGTAGTTTTGGGGTCTTGGAACCAAATCCCAAACTCTATATCTCTCAAATTGATTTAGTTCCTCCTGCATTGCAAGGATCCAGTGGGGATCCTACTCAGCATCATGGATGGATAGAGGTTCAACCTGAGAGAGAAAACATGTATGCATCAATTTTTGGGTGAGTTGATGCCTTGTCTGTACACCTGCTGATATGTCTCCAATCACTTGAGATCTGGGGTGATCCCTAAGTGTGATAAAATGCGTGGGTAGAGTTGGTTGTGCAACAGCATTTGGAATTAATTTCTCCTATTGAATTGTATTTGCTGTTGGTAGAGATTCATTTTCTTCAACTTCTTCTTCTTCACTTTCTTCAATGGCTTGTGGAGAGGGATGAGTTGGAACCTCTTGGGTGAGGTTTAGTCCATCCAAGGTCTCACACAAGTGGGGTACTTGCAAGTTGCTATTGGTAGAAACTTCTTTCTCCTTGCAATACATGTTAGTCTCATCAAATGAAATATGAATGGACTCTTCAATTTTTAATGTTGATTTATTAAAAACCCTATAGGTCTTGCTTACTTGGGAATATCCTAGAAAAACTCCCTCTTCAGCCTTAGCCTCAAACTTTCTAATGTATTTTTTGTTGTTGTTATGAATATAACATAAGCATCCAAATACTTTGAAGTAGTTGATTTTAGGTTTCTTCCCTTTTAACAATTCATAGGGAGTCCTGTTCTTTAGTTTGTGAATTAGGCTCCTATTCAGGACATAATTTGTTGTGCTTACAGCCTCTGCCCAAAAGGTTAGGGGCATGTAAGCATCTGCAAGCAATGTACCTGCAGCTTCAATAAGTGTCCTATTTTTCCTTTCAGCTACCCCATTTTGTTTGAGAGTTCTAAGAGCTGAGAAGCAATGCCTGATACCTTCCTTCTCACAGAACTCATGCATAAGAAGAGACTCAAACTCTGTATCATGATCACTTTTGATCAATGCAACATGAGTAGAAAACTCAATTTATATGGTTATGAGAAAATCTGTAAGAACCTTGAAGGTATCTGACTTAGATCTCAAAAATAATACCCAACTGAACCTGAAGAAGTCATCCACTATAACCAAAGTGTAGGATTTTCCTCCTAGACTTTGTACAACAATGGGTCCAAAGAGATCCAAATGTATCGAGTACAAAATCTTAGGTGAATCACTCTTATTAATAGATTTAAAACTAGTTTTAGTTTGCTTGCCTAATTGACAAGCCCTGCAGAGACCTTCCTTCTTGTAGGGACCAGAAAGTAGACCTCTAACAAGGTTGTGTTTAGATAGCCTAACAATATTTTTCAAATTTACATGACCTAGTCTTTTGTGTCATAAGTCATTCTGATTATTAGTTAAATTAAGTAAACAGATATTAGTTTTGGAAGGAAGAAAATTTACTAAGTATATGTTGCATTGTCTATTTCCAGTTAAAACTATTTGGTTGTTTTTATCAATAATAGAACAAGTGTATGGGTTAAAGTATACCTGATAACCATCATCACATAACTGACTTATGAAGATGAGGTTATGCTTGAGTCCACTTACATATGTCACCTTTTTGAATGTGACAGCTTCTATTCTTACTTCTCCAAATCCTTCTGACTGACCACATTTGGAGTCACCAAAGATAACCTTTGGCCCCAGCTTGGACTTGTAGTTGGATAAGATGTCCTTGCTGCCAGTCATGTATTTGGAGCAGCCACTGTCCAGGTACTAAGTTTGATTTATCCCTGGACAGCTCTTCACCTGCAATAGAAAACAGTTAATAGTTTTTGACACAGGTTACCTTGGGTCCTTTGTATTGCTGATAAGAGAAGCTGGAAATAACAGTGAATTCAGGTTGGGACTTGTATCCTAGGGGTGATATCTCCTAGGTGGTATGATCCAGTCAGCTAGTGGATTAAATGGTTTCTTGGAAATATATAAGTTATTTTTGAAATTATAGTTTTGATTAAGTCTTCCAGGGTTCGACGAATTTCTGTAAGTTCGTCGACCAGAGTTCGACGAATTGGGTTGAAATCGTCGATCTCTGCCCAGAGAATGAACATGTTCATTCTCTGTGCCCCACGTTCGTCGACCTCTGTTCGACGAACCAAACAGAGTTCGTCGATCGCAGTTAGACAAATAAATATAGCTATAGTTTGCGTTTAGAGTTCCTCGATCTGGGTTCGACAAACTGGCCCCATTTCATCGATCTGAGTTTGACGAAAATTGCTGAACCTTGTTTTTACTATGTGTTTTCTGGTTTTTGGTTTTCTGTCCTACTGTCTTAGGGATCTTTTCTACTGTTTGTTTGTCATTTGCTGTTTCTTTCCCTTTAGCAGATACAAATTTTATTAGAGTTGATAAAATGTTCTTCCTGAAAATTGGGGGCAAACCTTATGGAGCACCCAAGCCTTGTTTTTCATTAAGTTTGGCATTAACAGTACTTGTGGTATCCATCAGCTTGAGGCTTCTCCCATTGAGAGTTTTCTCAAGTTGTTTGGGCTCACAAAGCTCAGTTTTTAGTGAAATTATTTTTTCATTTGCTAAGGTTAATTCATCTTTTAACCTAAATTTTCAGATTGAACATTCTCTAAGTTTCCTAATTTTTCCCTAAGAATTTTAATTTCTTTTTCAAAATTAATCAAATCTATGCACATTAACTTGAAATCAGATTTAAATGTTTCAGAGCTGTAGTCAAAAGAGGACAATACCTGATCTGCCTCTGATTCACACACTCCTTCATCTTCAGACTCTTCTTCTTCTGAGTAACTTCTGGAGGCATCAATTGCCATGATGCAAGCCTCCTTTGCTCTTGCTTCTTCCTCATCTTCACTGGAGCTTGAAGATATTGTCTCATCTTCTGTCTCACTCCAGGTCTCAGTCACAAAGCTCTTTTCCTTTTTCTTGTGCTTGCTGGAAGAGGGTTTGCTGGTATGTTGTCTTCTAGTTTCCTTCTCTCTTCTCTTCTCTTTCTTCTGGTTCTCTGGACACTTAGAGAGGAAGTACCCAGCCTTCCTGCATCCATAGCACACAATTTCTTTGGTTGGTGTCTTGTCATATTTTGGCTTGTCATCATTTCTTGATGACTTTCTCCTAAAATCCTTTTTGGCCATTTTGTAGAATCTTTTAGCAAAGAGACTCATGAGCTCTTCATTTGATGTTGCAGTCTCTATCTCTTCAGTGTCTTTGAAGGCAATACTTTGTTCTCTTCTGGTTGCTGGAGGTGTTCTTTGTTCAGCTGCCTCCCTGGTCTTTATCAACTGTTCATATGACTTCAGTTTGCCTAATAGAGATTCAGTTGAAATCTCATTCAGGCATCTGGCCTCCTTGATGGGCCAAATTATTGTATAATATGAGCTTGGGAAGCACATCAGGATCTTGTCATTCACTTCAGTAAGAGTGATGTTCTTATCCAAGGTTTTTAGCTCATTGATAATTGAGCTTAACCTATTGTACATATCAGAAACTGTCTCAGCTTCTTCCTTCTTAAATTTCTCACAAAGGGATATGAGATTTGATCTCCTATCCTTTCTCTCATCTGCTGATCCATCCATCATTTGGTTTAGGGAATCCCAAATGGCTTTTGCTGAGGTGCACTCAGCAACCTTCTGGAAGATATCATCTGACATAGTTTGTGTCAGGATATTCATAGCTTTGACATCTGCAATTTTTGCCTTTCTTTGAGTTTCAGTCCACTCGGGTGGTGGAACTACTATTGAACTTGTAGGTGTTGCAGAGGTGGATGCTTGTGGGGGACTTGTCAAGATTGAATTGTAGATGTCTTCATCAATGAAATTCATGTACAGCCAAATTATTGCCTTCCAGATGGCAAACCTATTAAGGTTGCAAACTGGAGATCTGCTTCCATAATCCTTATTTTGTGCCATGACTGTGTTTATAATTTAAATGAAAATGAAATAATGTGTAGATCTAACAAAAGATCTTTTGGTTCAAGATTTAACTTGTACAACCAAAGAAACCCCCTCTGATACCAATTGAAAGTGAGAGTTAGATCTGAAATACTCTAGAGGGGGTGAATAGAGTATTCTTAAAAAATTCTTAACAGCTATTACAACTTTTGTTGTAAATTAAAAGTGCAGAAATAAATATAGCTAGCACACAATAAACCTAAAACACAAGCACAGCAAGAACAAAAGAAAAAGGGGCAACCAGACGACACAAGAATTTTATAGTGGTTCCCCAACCTGGGTACATCCACTTTTCTACCACCCTTGGTAGGAATCCACTCAGATTTTTGATCAGGTGCCTGACACCAATGAGCTTTTGATCAGGTGCTCAAAAACCAACCCAAGTCTTTGGATCAGGAGACTTGCAACCAAGGAATCACTTTTGAAGGGAGATGACAACCCTTTATACAGTGGGGGGGGTGAGAGATGATTTTGTCTTCTCTTTCTCAATATATAACTGAGAAGACTATGGATTTGATTATAACTTATAGCTCCCCCTAAGATGTAGAATGAATCAGAGAAAAACAGGAGCTAAGCTTCAGGGTGATAGGTCTTCAAACTGAATTCTTGTCCAACAATAATCTTCAGGAACTTCTTTGACAGATGGAACTGATGTTGTCTTTTTGAAGTGTCCTAGAGTGCTTGAAGAAAGAAGACTCTAGGTATAGGTATTGTTGTTCTTCTTCTCCAGGTACTGATGAGCATCTGGTCAAGGGCTTCTCTATATCAGAGAATGCTTCTCATTGACAGAGCAGATTGTTCAAGACTAAATGTTTCTCTGTAATCTCTGTATGCCTCTAAGAGTGTTGTGCTCTGTGAAAAAACTTTCTTAATAATCCTTGATTGATTCTATCTATCTGTGTGTATCTGTTATTCTCTTATATTCTTTTTTATTTTCTGTCGAAATCTGTCTTTCAAAAATTTGAATTCTTCTACAATTAATGCTGACAGCCTTGAGAATAAACGACATTGATTTATTTCCCCAACTGTCTCATGAAAAACGGCAAGCAATAATCCTGGAGAAGACCATAATTAATGCTCATTCTAACGGTTATATTCAGAGAATGTTAGAGCATTAATTACTCAGGAATTATCGCATTAGAGTGGGGATAGAAGACCGAAAATAACTAAGTCTGGAATCGTCGAACAGATAGCAGAATTCGTCGAGCTGAGTCTGCAGTTTGTCGAACTGAGAACTTCTGTTCGTCGAGCTGAGTTGCAGAATCGTCGAGCTGGAAACTGAACTGCTGTCTCTTTTGAACTTTGCCTATACTGTCTGAAGTTCGTCGAGCTGGTAAATGTGTTCATCGACTGGAGTTCAGCAACTATTCTGAAGTATTCAAAGATTCTGTGTGTCGACTGATATCCTGTGTGTCGACACAAGTCTTCTATGTGGTGTCGACACAACCTTTCCACAATGTCGACTGATGATCTGGGTGCCGACACAAGTTCTTCTAGTGTCGACTTAGTTGGCGTCGACATATATTCTAAGTGTAGACACAAGTCTTCTGGTTCCAGAATTCGTCTGGCAGAGAACTGAGTTTGTCGACCTGAGACTAGAGAACATAGTCTCGTCAGAATGCTGTAGTAGTCCAAAGATTCGTCGACCAAAGAATAGTGTTCATCGAGCTAAGTCTGGAGAACCTGGAATTCGTCGAACTAAGTCTGGAGAACCTTGAATTCGTCGAACTGAAAATGATTCTGGACTTAGAGAAAAATTGATAAACCTCTGGCAATAGTGTTGAAGTGGAAGTCCAGAATTCGTCGAGCAAAGAATGAGGTTCGTCGACCTGAGTCTAGAGAACAGTCTGGACTTAGAATTCTAAAGGTGGAGTCCAAGGATCGTTGATCTGTGACTAAAGTTCGTCGAGCTCAGCTCAGAGAATATTTCTCTAAGATCGTCGAGCTGAGAACGACTATCGTCGACCTGAGTTCGACGAACGTCGAACTCATTTTACTTAGTTTCATGAGAAATCTCTGAATCTCTGTAAAAACTCTAAGTCTTGAGTCTTTGGCAGTATGATGATTGCTTGTCCATGTGATGTTGTTACTGATGACTTGGCCTAGACTCTAGGACACAACTATGACCCTGACTATACATGTTGGGTCACATCATCCTAGCTTAGTGAACCTAGCCCAAATCAAACTAGGGATCCAACACCAGTGATTATGATCTCTAAAAAATGATGGATTTAACGAAGGATGAAATTGTTTTGGTCTCCTTGGATAAAAAAGCGAAGAACATCATTGCAAGCGTAGTGGATGACTCTATGCTCCAAAACTTATCCCACTGCACGTCTGCCAAGGAAATGTGGGATTGCTTAGTAGTTCTGATGAAAGGGACCAAAGAAGTTCGAGACGATCGAAGATCTTTACTGAATCAAGAGTATGAAGCATTTAAGCAAGGATCAAGTGACATTATTGTTGACAGCTTCGAAAATTTTTTCATGATCGTCAACGACCTCAGGAACTATGATCTCACTTTCACTAATGGCGAGCTCAATAACAAATTTCTAAGATCACTGACTAAGGATCGGGATACCAAAGTTGTTGCCAATAAGAAATTTGGGAAGCTACCGGAAATCGAACCCCATAACCTGTTTGGCAAATTGCTCTCCAACAAACTCCAGATGAACACCAGGAAGAAGGAGGAGCAAAGCACCAGAACTTCTAGTAGAGAAAAATCAGTGGCTCTGAAGGCTGAGGGTTCGAGAAAGTCTAAAGTTGTGTCACCGATAAGGACACAAGCTCCTGATACTCCAGAATACTTTGAGCCAAGCACGTCAGGCTCCGAGCTATCGGATGGAGAATTTTCTCTTATTTCCAAACAGTTCAAGAAACTGCTGAGCAATATGAGACAAATGAAAAATCAGTCATCCTCTTCTAATTTCAGGAGATCACATCGTGATGGTGATCGAACGAAGAAAAGCTACAACAAGGAGGAGAGGTATAAATCAAAACCGAACAAACAGTTTTCCTCTGACATTGTTTGTTACTATTGTAATAAGTTAGGACATGTGATTACGGAGTGTCCCTATAAGAAGTAGGATGGTTCCAAGAAGGAAGAAAAGAGACCCTTTAAGGGAAAGAGAAAATAAGAAGTCGAAGACTCTCAGTGACAGTGACTCGAGTGAGTCAAGCTCAGAAAATGAGGAAGCCTACTTCGGGATTATGGCACAATCAGACGAGGAAGTGGGAAACTCCGAGTACCATGAGAAGGTAAATTCGCACACAATACTCTTTGAGTCTGAAACGTCCACTAATGGTCATGAAGGCTACTCTTCTGATGAGGACGAATCATAATTGATGGCTCAACACGAACACCTATTAAAGTCTTTCGAAAAATGTCATAAGGTAGTCCGAAAGCAGTTAAAAGAGATTGCCTCCCTCAAGGTAGTGGAAACTAATCTGAAGGAAGAAATTGCAAAATTACTTCCTCTCAGAGATGAAGTCCATTCCTTGAAAGAGGAACTTAAGGGCTCCACTGAGACATTGAGTCTGAAAGAAAAATATCTTGATGAGCTAGAAGAGAAGCTTGCGGTGGAGAGAAAACTCGTTGAGAGTTACTCCAAGCCGAAGACTATTCTCCCTCTCATTGATGAGTTTTCAGCTCAGAAGAAGGGTAGTGATCTTGGCCACGTAGCTGGAAAGGGTAAGGCTGCCAGGAAGGCTAGCGCTAAGAAAAATGGGAAGGCACTCATGGGTCAACCCTCGTTTAGGAAGGTAATCTTCCCTACAAACAAGTGTGACCTGGAGTCATCCTACGGTCATTATGCTAGGCCTACTTATGTAGGGCCTAAGAATAGATATCAAGGATGGACCCATCCCCGTGACTTTGGTGCTAGCGTGTTTAAAGCACCTTATGAAGAAATTTAGATGAACAGTTATGGTCCGTATGTACATGGCCAAAATAATAAGAAGGCACCAAAAGACAAATCTGATGTGCCTAAGGCTAAAGAGATGGGGAGCTCCTATGTATGTTGCAACCAGGAGGCCTCTACCTCATAGAATGCTGACCCTACTAGACCTTAGCTCCAAAAGGTTAAACATTAGTATAAGAGAAGATACAACAGGTTTGACTGTTGGTGCTCTGGAAAAATTAGTCATTTTGGCGTAGATTGTTGGTACAATCCTGCCAATTATATAACCCCACGAGTTAGCAATGAGAGACTGACCAATCGCAAGGTTAATGTTCCTAGAGGTGTTCAACTAACCAGGAACCGAGGACCCAAATACGTTTGGGTTCCTAAGGTAAAATGATTTGTTTTTGCAGGTATGTCCAAAGGTCACAAAAAATCTGATCTGGTATTTGGATAATGGATGCTCTCGGCACATGACCGGGACAAGAAGCCTTTTACTTGAGTATACCCCAATCAAAGACGAACCAAAAGTGATCTTTGGAGGGTCAGATAGGGGAACAACAAAAGGCTATATTATGATTTCCAACGACGTAGTCTCTTTCACAGACGTAGCTTATGTTGAAAGATTACACCATAATCTTATAAGAATAAGTCAGCTATGTGACAAAGGCTATATCGTTGAGTTTTACAAGGACAAGTGCTTGATAAAACCGTCTGCAAATTTGGAGATGGTCTTAACAGGCACTCGGAGCAGAAGTATTATATGTTTAAATTTTCTTTGTTTAGACAATTATACCCCAGTGTGTTTTATGGCTAAAAGTAGTGCATCACTTTGTGACCAATGACACAATAGATTAACACATATTAATTTCAAAGTTATAAATATGTTATTTTATCATAAATTAGTGTGTGATGCCCCAACATTAAGTGCCTTAAAAAGAGTCCATGTCACTCCTGTCAAATTGGTAAGCAGACACGGACTGCCATCAAGGGTATTGCTGAAAAAGATTCTTCAAGAAGTTTATACTTACCATATATGGACTTATTCAGTCCTATGTCAATTCACAACTTAGTAGGTAAGGTCTACACGTTAGTAATTGTTAATGACTACTCGTGTTTTACTTGGGTGTTCTTTCAGAACACAAGTCAGATACATTTGATTCCTTCACTAATTTTGTCCGGCAAATTCAGAATGAATTGGACTGCTCAGTGGTAAAAATTAGAAGTGACCACGGAATAGAGTTTGAGTCTGGTGCCATGATAAAATTTTGTGAACGTCAGGTATCTTCAATGAGTTTTCCTCCTCGCGCACTCCACAGCAAAATGGAATTGCTGAGAGAAGGAATAGAACCCTAATTGAAACATATACAACTATGTTGAACGACGCTTTACTTCCGGATTACTTCTGGGCTGAAGAAGTCAACACATCATGTCACGTGCAAAATAGAGCGCTTATCAACAAAAGCCATCGTAAGACCCCCTATGAGCTATTGAAGGGTAGAAAACCTACTATGTCCTATTTTAGAATCTTTGGAATTAAATTCTTCGTACTTAATAATGAGAAGTATTACCACACAAAGTTTAGTGAAAATGTTTTGAAGGTATTTTTGTAGGTTATAGTAGTCTTAGTAAGGCATATATGATTTTCAATAAGAAAACTCTGGTGGTAGAAGAGTCAATAAATGTTGTATTTGATGAGACAAGCTTGCTCCAAAGCAGCTCGGCTAGTGTTATTGGTGCAGATGCAGGTATTAGGTTCAAGGAACTAAGCTTGGATGAAGATATCAAGGAAGAAGCTCCAAGATCAGTCAAGCTCGTCAATCCAGGCTTGGTGGATGAAGAACCGCTAGATGAAGAATTGCCACAACCTATAGAGGATGCACCAGATGTTGCAGTGCCCGCTGGAGGGAGAGCAAGGAATCTAGGGTTCAGACACCTAAGAGATCATCCAACTGATCAAATAATAGGATAGCCAGGTGACGACATCAGAACCAGAAGAGGTACAGCTGATGAGATTATGCGTCTAAGTTTTCTGTCGCAGGTTGAGCCAAAGAAATTCGAAGAGACAAACAAGGATGCTTCTTAGATATTGTCAATGCAAGAGGAGCTCAATCAATTTGAACGTTGCAAAGTTTGGGAGCTGGTACCCAGGCCAAAGGGACACAACGTGATCAGAACCAAGTGGATATTCAGAAACAAGCTGGACGAACATGGAGTAATCATCAAGAACAAGGCCAGACTTGTAGCACAAGGATATAGACAAGAAGAGGAGATCGACTTCAACCAGACCTTTGCTCCAGTGGCTCGGTTCGAGGCGATTTGGTTGTTTCTTACATATGTTGCCCTCAAAGGCTTCGCCGTCTACCAAATAGACATGAAGTCGGCATTCCTCAACGAGAATCTGAAAGAGGAAGTATACGTAGCGCAACCTCCAGGTTTTGTAAACTCTCAATTCCCTGAGCATATGTACTTTTAAAATAAAGCATTATACGGCTTAAAACAAGATCCAAGAGCTTGGTATGAGACGTTGTATAACCTTTTCTTGAGAACAAGTTCATAAAGGGAAAATAGACAAGACATTATATCTTAGGGAAGTAAAAGACATGATTCTGCTAGTGCAAATCTATGTCGATGATATTATCTTTGGCTCTACGAAAGACAACATTTGAAAAAAGTTTTCCAAACTTATGCAATGGAAGTTTGAAATGAGCAGCATGAGAAAGCTGAAGTATTTCTTAGGACTTCAGGTGAAGCAATTTGAAGATGGAATTTTCTTCTCTCAGACAAAGTTCACCAAGGAGATTCTTAAGAAATTCAGAATGGAGAATGTGACCTCTGAGGACTCCAATGGGTTCAACTGTGTCTCTGGACAAAGATGAGAAAGGGAAACTTTTTGATGACACTAAGTACAGAATCATAATTGGATCCTTGCTCTACCTAACTGCCAGTAGACTAGATATAAGGTTTTCAACATGTGTCTGTGCTAGATTTCGGGTGAACTCTAAAGAATCTCATTACGTCGCTGCAAAGCGAATTTTAAGATAACTTAAGGTACCGCCCAATCTTGACTTATGTTACCAAAAAATAATGATATCGAGCTAATTGGTTTTTCAGATACCAATTTTTCAAGAAGCAAGGATGATAGGAATAACACTTCTGGGACGTGTCAATTCCTCGGAATACGGCTTATCTCATGGAGCAGTAAGAAGCAGAATTGTGTGGCAACTTCTACTACTGAGTCAAAGTATATCTCTACGGGTAGTTGTTGCGCACAACTTCTATGGATCTGGAATCAACTAGAAGACTATAATTTGAATTTCAGAGAGATTCCAATGTATTGCAACTCATCCAGCGCAATAGCGATCGCAAACAATCCACTCTCCCACAGCCAGACAAAGCACATCATGGTGCGTTATGACTTCATCCAGGAGCATGTGTAGAACAAGGACATAGCCCTCAGCTATGTCCCGACAAATAAGCAGGTCACAGATATTTTCACGAAGCCGCTGGACGAGGCCAAATTTTAATTTTTCAAAACGAAACTAGGTATGCTAAATATCGACTCATAACGAAGACCAAGTAAGAAGGAGGAAATCTATCAGGAATTACTTCAGGAAATCAAAAATATTTGCAAGGCAAATGCGGCTACAAGTAGACAGCAAACTCACTGATTCGTCGGATATCAGTGGATACTCGCCGAATCTGACTAAGCTTCTGGTGATTCTCGCCGAATTCAACTTAGGACAAATTGTAAATTTCTATATTGGATCCGAAGAACCAACGACAATTAAGGTATGCGCTTCTAGGCAAATTTGAAAATCATATATGTTGAAACCGAAATCTCGGTCTTTTGTGGAGTTCACCCTTGGGGAAGGGGTGACCGCGCACCTACTACCTTAAAGCGAACGATCTAGGCACAAGACTAGGAACACAAGGGACAGACCCAGAGTCTTAGCGTGGAGGTCCCACCGCATACCCGGAAGACTAACTAATTCTTCCCCTCCTTAGACAAAGGCTGAGACAAGACACCTTCAGAGGGCTCTCTTGGCCGACCGAAACATCTAAGGAGGATCTCAAGACCAACTCTCTTCTATCCAGATGTGTCTCCTTGGGTCTATGCAAAATGTTACTCACTCGTCCTACCAATGACGCAACCTCGCCGAGCAATTCTTCTTTACGTAGCCTCAATTAGGCTGCTAACAACGTAATATACGCCTTTTAGGATCTGTACAAGGCATCACGAGCATTTTAATTTACAGGAATATAAATTCCATACTTCGGCACGCAGGCCGGCAACATAAGCAAAATAGGCCTTCAAGGGCCGGCACAAACTTGAGCTTAAGCACGCTATTCCCCGTTTGGTACTACAGCAACTGTACGCCAACGTCTCGACAAGCAGCGACAAACTAAACATTGGTTGACCCAAAGCAGACCAATTACATTGCGCTCACCCCTTTTTTGGGGCTATGATGCTTATTCCCTACAAATAGATAATATATAACTTCCTCGAAGTCTTCTCCGGGAACCCCAGAACATCACCAATCCGGCTCACACGTCCGGATGGGCTTCACACAGCATGCCTAAATCCGTACTCACGATTCCGGATACTAAATGCAATTAATTGCGGGGATGTACACATCGACCCATCGGAGAGCCCCCTTTCCCCCACCCATCGGTGGAGAGGAGCTTCCATGCAAATATGAAAATTGAGGGCTTCACCTGCCCAAGAAGAAACTTCGTTACCCTTGACACATGTTTTGACGGCGGTGTCAGGAGGGGAGCTCTTGGCTATTCTTGCTGAAGGCGGTGCCTGGAGAGGAGCTCCTAGCCGACCTTGCTCCAGGCGACTGCAGCGGTAAAGTAGAGCTAGGGCTCGGCCAGCCTTGCTCTAGGCGGCTGCGACGGTGAAGAAAAGGCTAGGGCTCGACCAGCTCGTGCTCCAGATGGATCTTGCTCTTGGCGGCGCCGGTGGCCGATCTTGCTCCAACTGGCCCTTGCTTGGCCGGCTACGGGAGAGGAGAGGGGCTGGGGAGAGAGAGCCTCGGGCGGCCTTTGCTTGGCCGGCGATGGGGAAGGAGAGGCCGGCCGGCCTTGCTGCAGGCAGCGACGGGGAAGGGGAGCTAGGGCTCGGGCTACCCCTGTTGGCCGGCGAGGAGAGGAAAAGAGCTGGGGAGAGCCCCTCCTTGATGCGACACCGAGAGAGAGAGGAATATCAGGAGAGTGGGCACCAGCTTCCTCCTCCGGATTTCGCCTGAGCCCTAGCGATGGAGAGCCAACCCTTAGAGATCGGGAAAAGCAAAGGGGACGGCTGTCTTTCTCCTCCCAGCAACCCGATGCCTCCTCCTCTTCCATTTCCCTTTTTCTTTCTCCTTTTTCGCCCCCTGCTGCTATACCCAAGCCCCCTCTTTATTTCTCTATCTCTTTCTCTTTTTTTTGTTGTCCCCCTCTACCCGAGCTCCCCCCTCCCACTTCTATTCTTTTTTTGTGTTTTTGCCTTTTGCCGTCCTCTCCTCGAGCCCCCTCTCTCCCCCTTAAAATATAATAAAATCCTCTTATATTCTCCTCATTAACCTCTATTTATCCCTCTATCAATATATATATATATATATATATATATATATATATATATATATATATATATATATATATATATATATATAGCCTTTACAAATAAAACCACCACGCGCATGCACGAGCGCTCGCATGTGCTCGAACGGGACTGCACCAAATCATCGCCCATAGCGCATCCCGGGCCCGTTACTTGGGGAGAATCCCACTCGGCCGGATACGAGGTTGTACAATATACATACACACACACACACACACACACACACACACACATATATATATATATATATATATATATATATATATATATATATATATATATATATATATATATATATATATATATATATACACTATATTAAAAAGAACTATCAAATAGATGTTTGTGGCAAGCTAAATGAGACATTGAATCAATCACAAACGTTAAATATAAACTGAACATTTGATCACAACCGTTGATCACAGCAACGAATCAGAACCGTTCATAATTTTTCTTAGGACTCCTAAACCTATATAGGACCATAAAATCTAGATATTATGTAAGGCACCCTACAACCCATCAACCCAGATATATGGGCTATAAAATTAAAACAAACACGGTCCCGCCCGCCAGCCTAACAAACAGCCCGACCCGCCAGTTTCGAACCCGCAATCCGCCAGCCTAACAAACAGCCCGGCCCGCCAGTTTCAAACCCACAATAAGATCTTTAAAGGTGCAAACCTATATATACCCGAAAATCCAATGTCAATCTGCCGGTGTGGGACTAAATCTCGCCTGGGATTTAATCCCAGGCGGGATTAATTAGCCGGGACGATTAATCCCGCCTGCTTAGGCGGGATTTAATCCCGCCTAAGCAGGTTTTTTTTAAATATTAAATATTATAAATATTATTTAAATATTATAAATATTATAAATATTATTTGTACTAATATTTAAATAAATTTAAATATTATAAATTTAATCCCTCCTGCTTAGGCGGGATTTAATCCCGCCTAAGCAGGTCCTTTTTTTAATATTAAATATTATAAATATTATTTAAATATTATAAATATTATTTATACTAATATTTAAATAGATATAAATATTATAAATATTATTTATACTAATATTTAAATAAATACAAGTTTTTAAAATATTTAAATATAGGTTGTGCCCTCCTCCAAGGGCGCAGCCCGCCGCGGGGCGGGCGCAGCCAGGTGCGGGCGAAGCCCGCCATCACGGGCCGGGTACTGTGTCGCGTAGCCATAGGGGCGAAGCAAAATATTTAAATATAGATTGTGCCCTCCTCCAAGGGCGCAGCCCGCCGCGGGGCGGGAGCAGCCAGGTGCGGGCGAAGCTCGCCGTCACGGGCCGGGTACTATGACGCGTAGCCATAGGGGCGGAGCCCCGTGTCGGGGGCACAACCCGCCGCGGGGCGGGCGAAGCCCGCCGTCACGGGCCGGGTACTGTGGCGCGGGGCACGAGGGCCATAGGCCCGTGCCTGTCACTCGTATATATATATATATATATATATATATATATATATATATATATATATATATATATATATATATATATATATATATAGGGTAGCCGTAAAGTCCATTCGTCGAAGTTCAGCCGATTCGCCAAAATCAGAAATTCGAACTTTCGACTCACGCGACCACTTCACTGACGACTGGGTTCTATCTTCATTGTTAGGATTGTGATTGTCTTCCTATCGCTAGCTGACTGAAGAACATGATTGTCCCACCGATTTCATGTCGTGGTGTGCTTCCAACAACCTCGGTTTCGTCGATTCCGACTAGCAGCAGTTCTACAGATTTCAATTTCAGATTCTTGTACTTGATTCTACATGGCTCCTAGATGCACCAATGGATTGCTAGAGGGAGGAGAGTTGGTCCGCACAGAGTTTGCTCATGCTTTAGATGAATTCAGAATTGTCACTCTAATGTTGGAGACCGCTGGACTCTCCTTCGTCCTAGAACACCCATGCAAAGTTCTAGATAAGGAAGTTCTTGAATTCTTCCACAATGTGAAGCTCCAACACGAATATACTGTTATCAAGAGCAAAGTTTATAAGAGCACAATTAAAGTCAAAGCATCACTCCTCACTCGGTATTTGCGGCTTCCAGCTTGTGAAGAAGTCGATTACCTCAACGAGGATGATTTTGCAAGAGCTCTACTATTCTGTGGACTACCCAGCGACACCAAGGCCGTTAAAAGGAAAGGGATGAACGAAGAAGGAAGGCTACTATCAGATATCATCGACAAAGTGTTTCTATGCAAGACTGGCTCTCACGACTATCTATCTTCAGAAATGTTCAAGATCCTAGTCACAATCATCTGCAAAAAGAGAATGGATTGGGGTGCGATGCTGTTTAAGAAAAAAGGACAGTCTCCGCACACCTAACTTTGGAAGGATTTTCAGCTTGTACCTGAATCAAATGGACGGTGACAAGTTCGATATGACCAAAGGAGTACCTATCCATCACTTAAAGAAGATCGACTCAACTATCTTCTCTCGATGGGATAGGAGGATAGTTAAGCAAGGGGGAGACCCTAACTTGCTAGTGGAGGAGGAAGGACATGCTCCTATGCTCAGGACTCCTACTCCACACCCCAGTGAAATTCCTGAAGGATTGAGTATAGGAATTGAGGGGGAGTCTGCAACACCACAAGTGGCGACTATTCAAGTGCCCTTGAGTGCACTTACTGAGACAATGTCAGAGATGCAGTATACAGTGCTTCCAACCCCAGAGTCAGTGCGTACTGATGCTTTAGAAGAGGCTATTGACAAGGAGGTTCCAACTCCGTCAGATCAAGAGGATGTTGATGAATACTCTTGTAATTAGTTCAAACATTTTCCATGAAACCTTATCATGTACCCTGGTCTTTCAGATCAATGCCTTGCCAATCACATCTGCTAAGAACTTGCCTTTCAGGTTCATTTCCTTCCTCATGATGGATCATGTGGTGTGCTAAGACAAGCCACAGCATTTGAGAGCTGTCTTGATATCCTCAAAAAGTAGTTCATCTTTCTCATCAGATGGCTCAAACTTGGTCCGTTTTAGAGCCTTACTCAACTTCCTTGAAGTAATCTTGATCTTGTTTCCTCTTATTGAGGTCTTAATCTTGCTGGAAGATGAATCAACTTTGACATTGGAGAAGAGTTCCAACACATCTCTTTTCTAGATGGAGCATGGTTTTGAGAGAACAAATTCTAGGTTAGCGGAATTTATAAGATGAACGACTAGTTGTACTTACTCAGGTGCATCTTTGAATCCATTTCTCACAAATTCAGAACCGTCGAACAGGAAATCAACACCTTTTGGGGCCATTGAATCCATTTCTCACAAGTTTAGAAGAAAATGTTTATACCTTCAAATGGAGAAACGCCGACCAGATCTTTCGTGAGCAAAAAACCTGGCGCCGGGCATAAGAGAATCGCAAAAAACCTGGCTGATCTGCACGCCTGGAACACCTCGGTTGGGGAGAATGGCTCTACCAGCGAGGACAACGACGTCTTGTTGGCGGACAGAGGTTTATCCGGCGAGGTCGGCGTGTTTCGTGAGCAAAAAAACTTGCGTCAGGTGGAGGAGTCGCAAAAACCATGGCTGAAAAGCTCGCCTGGAACACCTCAGCCGGGGGAGAATGACTCTCCCAGCGAGGTCAACAACGTCTTGCTGGAGGACGGAGGCGTTTCCAGTGATGTCGGCGTGTATCGTGAGCAAAAAATCCACCGTCGGCGGAGGAGAAATGCGATACCTAGCTGCGGCGAGATGCATGAGTAAAGGGTTTTGCGTGCACCTTATGGGATTGCGTATATGAAGTAAAAAACCTAAAAAATTAAGCCTTTTAAGTGCAAATATCCATATATGCAGTGCGTATATCAGGACACTTTTTAAAATGAAGAGGGGTTCCATTTACAATTTTGCAGAAAAAACCAAATCGGTCGATTCTATCTCCAACCATACCAGAGAAAGTCGCATGCCGATATAATTGCCAATTCGTCTTGGAATTTTCTACACACATAGCAATCCATTGGGTATTTGACAAAGTGCACCCTGAAAATATCGGCTTTTGGCAAAATGCACCCCGAAAGCTTAAAATTGCCAAAATGCACACCCCAAAGTGGGCTTTCTTGGCAATGTGCACCCATACTGGGTAAAAAATGAAATGACCAAAATGTACATTCTATGGTGCATATTGCCAAGAAAACATACTTAAAGGGGTGTATTTTACCAAATTTAAACTTTCGGAATGCATTTTGCCAAAAACTAATATTTTAAGGATTGACTTTGCTAACTAGTTCAATTCATTGCTCCAATCTTTCGCTTCTCTTCTTCCGCTTAAAGCTCTATTTGTTTGAGCGTTTCGCAACTCCGTTTTGGGCAAACGCCACCGGAAGGAAGGTAAACAAATGAACCTCCAACGGCGTTTGCTCCGTTTCCACCCGCCCGCCCGCCTTGAGAAACGCCCCAAAAAGCTCCGTTTGGAGCAACCACCTCCCCCCCTCCGGTTAGAACTCTCCGTTTCCACCCACCGGGTCGACCCGCCACCACTAAAACAAATGAAGCCTTTAAATAAGTTTGCCCTCACCAATCCATTCCTCTAATCTTCCGCTTCTCTTCTTCTTCTCCATAAAAAATTTTGCCCTCCACACTTTCTTGCGTCTTTGTTGACATGGCGGGGCCGGTGATTGACGGGGAGTACCTGAAGGAGATCGAAAGGGCTCGGGCGGATTTGCGTGCGCTCATCTCCAGCAAAAACTGCGCGCTCATCATGATTAAACTTGCGTGAGCTGGCTTTCCCCGATTCTTCGTATTTTCATTGAATGGTTTATATTTTACCCAAAATTGATTCCTTCTTTTTGCGCAAATATAAGTTTTTAGGAAGGGATTGTATGCATTTTTTTTCTTTATTGTTCATATTCATGCTGCAACTGTGAATGTTGCTTGCCCTCTACATTTGTGCCCTACCATGAATGTTACTTGCAACCCAAGTTTGATTTTGGTTGAATGGAAAGTTGCTTATGAGTACATTGTAAATGTCTTGTTCTTACAGTCAAGGAGGATAGTAAAAAGTCCTAATCAAAATATACATATTTCCCCCAAACTTTTGGTGATATGCTTTTCAAATTGAATGGTGTGACCTAAATTTTACCACAATTGTAATTCTCTATCTCTTGGTCAAACCAAAAAGCACCACAATTTAACAATGATCTAATCCCCGAATCATTGTTCCCTTTTTTAGAAGGATTTCATTCATTTGAAAAGCTCAAAATGTGGGAAGATTCCCTCATTTTCTGTTGTAACTTAGCTACATTTGAAGATTGACCATTCCTCATAGTAAACCTCTTTTTACCCTTGTTTTGCACTAGCGATCTCCTTTTGCAGTAGAATATTACTTTTTAGTAGCAATCCTTGTTTTTTTTCTTTTCCTAGGCCATAGGAACAATGAGCAACATTTAGGTTTCATTTGTTTTAGCGGTGGTGGATCGATCCGGCGGGTGGAAACGGAGAGTTCGAACCAGAGGGGGGAGGTGGCTGCTCCAAACGGAGCTTTTTGCGGCGTTTCTCAAGGCGTGCGGGTGGAAACGGAGCAAACGCCACCGGAGGTTCATTTGTTTACCCTCCTTCGGTCGGCGTTTGCCCAAAATGGAGTTGCGAAACGCCCAAACAAATAGAGCCTTATTTTCACGTCCTATCTTTTCTGGCAACTTGATTTATGCTTGTTCATTTTCTTCCTCTTGAGGATAGAATTCATTTCCTTTGGGATATTTGGTGGTGAGGCATATGCAATAACTCGAATTTCGCACTTGTTTTCCTATTTTTGTTCATTCACTTCAATAGGGAAGAAAAATGATTTGCATAGATTTCTTGCTATCCATGATGGTTTTGTTGGTTTTCCCTACTGTCACCATGTCATATTCGAGAAATCATATGTTTCTTTCTACCATGGAATGGTGTAGACAAATATCACAATTCTTAACATTTTAAATAATTTTTTGACGTGTTTTTTATACTTGATTTTTTTTATTGTGATGGAGAGCAATGGTGTAAAATGATTTGACTTATCTAGAAACATACTTTTGTATGGTTGGGTGTCGGAAGTGCTTCTTTTCACTGGATTCCTTTAAATGGGATGAGGAGTATTTTGCTTATATCAGTTTACTTGGAACATCAATTTATTCATTTGGTTCATTTATTAGGGGCGTGGCATTCAATTGGTTGAATCAATTGTAGGCTTCAATTTTTTCTTCCTAAATCTATTGCCTCTCCTTAGTCCTACATTTGATGCATCCTTTTTTTTCCCACAATCTTCTCCTCTCAGGGATTGATTCTCCTGCTACTAAAGAGAGGAAAAAATGATGTGATACCTGACTATTATTATTGTTGCGTAATTGTTTTTTTCCCTTTATTCACCTCTTATCCTTCATCTAGTGCTTCTTCCTTCTTCATTTCCATGGTTTTCTTCCTACGACTTGTAATCTCCTTCTATCAAAAGTAACTATGTTTGTCCATGCCAAAGTTTAGGATGTCCATATTATCCTAAAAGGGGAATTCATGATAGTACATTGGCAGTGTTCACTAATCGTAGGATTGTAGAGTTGAGAAGAAAGAGTTTCGATACCTACCCAACAACAGCTGCGAAGGCATGTAAGTCTTCCACTTTCTTCTTTCACAGCTTCTCTTTTGTTTGTTGCTTCTTCCTTCTCATGATTTTTTCCTAACCATGTATATCCTTATTCATACCTTGCTACCTGTTGTTACTTGGTAGCCTTTGATTCTTGGCCTATAAAAAACTAATATAGGTATGAGGACTTGGTATGCTATGTGCCTAGTACAACTGTATGACAAAATAAAAATACGGATGAGGTACTATGTTGATAGTTGATACGTATATGCCTTGCACATACGCACATGGATGGCCGTCCTCACCACACGAGAGCTCTTCCGGAGTTGCACCGACCTTCATAGATTATCTTCTATTTCACAATTAATTATGCAATTGTCATTTATGTACTTTGTCGTGTAGTGTCCTTGTCCTATAGGATGATATCTCTCTATATAAGGAGCCCCTTAGGTGGCGAGATATTATATTTGAGTGTTAGTCTTTTGGCATCTCATAGAGAGAGATGAGTGTTTTGGAGGACTCAACCTCCGGGTGCTAAGCACGTCTCTTTAATTTTATGCAATGCAAGTTATTGTTCGTGTGCTTGTTCTCTCCACGACGTTGATAGCTCGTATAAATTCGTCTAACCTGTCGCTCCCCTAGGGTTTCCATTGGAACCCTACGAGGTTCTCCTCCATTCTGCCCAACAACCAACAACCACCGACCGTGGCTCTCCTCGCAGCCTCGTTGCAAGCCCGCTGCAATTGGCTCGACGTTACCATAGATGACATCCTCGCCGTCGCGCACGAGTTACGTCACTGACTCTTTTCGCTTCTCCGTACCTTGCTCGATGTACTCCCAACTCCGACGGTTTGCTCCATGGCATTCCGCGGTCGCCCCGCACGCTACCAAGCCACACCCTGCCCACTGGAGTCCTGATCCAGCCTCCTCGTCTTTGGCCTTCCACCTCCGACAACAAAACATTTGTCTTGGTGGTCGCTGCTCACCCCAACCCTGTCCGCAGGCCAAGTTCCCGAGCACGATCGACGCTCCCTCCCTTCCTCGCCCAGCCACCGTTCACTCTCAGCTCACCTCAGTTGGCCGTCGATCCCGCGCTCTCCACTGCTCCACATGTTGTCAGTGTTATCCCTGCCACCCTTCCCCCGTGTCGTCGACCACTACCCCTAAGCTCGCGCCAACGGTCCTTCCTCGCCGAGCCCGCGTTTTCTGATTCCTTCTCGCTGGTTATCCTCCCGGTGTGATGCATTGTTCCCTCTTAGTTTACCCCTCTTCTCTTTTCCCGCCAATCCCTCGATCACTGCGCGGTCGCCTCATCACATGCTTTCATGCCAACATGCTGTCCATTGCTCTGCCCCACCTTTCTCGCTCCCCTTTGGTCACACGTCGCACACCTTTCTCGATTTCTCCGGACTGCCCGTGCCTTCTCACACAGCCACGCCACTCTGGTCTAGGTCCGGAGCCGTGGAACCCCTCGGATTTTGAGTTCCTACCTCCTTTTCATTTCCTTAATCACTTAATTCCTAATCTCTGTGGGGCCCACCCGACCTCCCCATCCCATGCCTCCTTAATGTCCAACATCGACTGCTCTCCACTATAAAAGTCTTTTTCGGCTTCGCGCGCGCACCAATTAACATTCGCTACATTTTTTATATGGCAGTTCTTATGCATAACTTTGCCAATGAACCCAACAAATTCGTTGTATTACATTTCAGCCCGTTTCGACTATGCTCATGATCATGGACTAACTAGGGCTTTTTGGTCATTGTGGCAGCCTGTACGTCCGCGCCGCCTCACTTGACCTCAAGGAAAAGGTTAATTTATAAGTCAGGAGTGCGTTGATATATATACGCCTTCCACACATGCACTAAGTCGACCTCCCTCACTACTCAAGAATTCTCCCAATGTTGCCCCTACCTTTATGGATTATCTTATATTTCGCAATTAATTATGTTTTTGTCAATTATGTAATTTGTCATGTAGCGCCATTGTCTTGTAGGGTGGCCTCCATCTATATAAGGAGCCCCTTAGGTGGTAAAATCTTATTTTTTTGAGTGTTAGTCTTTTGAGATCTCATAGGATGAGAGGAGTGCCTTGAATGGCCCAACCTCCGGGTGCTTGGCAGGAGCTTGTCTCTCGAGTCTGTATCTTTAATTTCATGCAATGCAAGTTGTTGTTCGTGTGCTCGTTCTTGATCTAGTTCGTATCAATGTAGTTAAAATAGTATACACACTTTTTCTTTAAAGATATAAACGACATTCAACATAAACATATTGTTGAAAATATTGAATCTATACCGGTCTATTAGGACGTTGTGTGTGTTTGGGGTTTAGTCCTACATTGCAATTTTAAATTTCAGAGTCCATGTATGTCTTATTTAATACCCTTTTGTGGATGAATAACAAGCATCAAGTATTTCCTTTCTCATTTTTCAACATTGTATCAGAGCCATTGATTCCTCTCTGATTTCTTCTGCTCCCCACGTGCCTAGAGTGACCGTTCTTCGGCTTCTTGCACAAGTGGGCTTGCTGCGGCCTTGTTTGCTGGCCTCGACCAGCCCCTCCGCTGGTTCTGCGCTCGACGTCAGTCTTCCATACGCAACATCGACACCCATGACTTAGCCCGCGGGCTCCTGCTCCATCGACGATTTTGTCTGGAGTATCCATAGAGTCTCTTCTTCTTGTCGACATCGACACAGATCTGCGTCGCTGCTCATCGTTTTCAACACTGTAGAGCCCATCACTGCTGGCTTCGTCGATCTCGTCGGCCAACTACTGCTTAGATCGACAATAAGTCTCCTTCTCTCGTCGATACCGCCTGACGCTACTTCCACTGATCCCGTCCACAAGCTCAGGCGTGCCACCCGTAGACACGAATGCCATGCACATTGCACATGGTATTCACACATCCACATGATACTGTGCACATTGTACAATCGTCACTACTATTTATTTCGGAATTTTTACTCTGATTGCTTTATTCCAAGAAAATCTCGCATTTAATGGGTTATTTTTCCACTTGTTGCACCCATCAGCCATCGAGGTTGGAATCGTGAAGGCGATATAGGCGATACTGCCATCGATCTCACCGATGGAACGAGAGGGCATGAGCTCGAGGTATGCGTAGGCGCAGGGTAGTAGTGGAAGATTGTGGTTAGCAACGAGGGGAAAGTGTGGGATAGTGATGGCTAAGGGGAAGGGAATAAGCAAAAAAACTAAAAAAAATCATAACGTCACACCCCGAGATCTCACGGCGTTGCACCACTATATGATTAGTGGCTCTGAATTTTCACAAGGCTAACAATGCCTCATTTATAATGAATGGGGGCTTGAGCAGCTTGTGTGAATGACTATGATGACCGTTACTCCCGTGTCTGATTTATACTAATTTAAGTTCACAAAAAATAAAGAAAAACTAGTGAAATAGTAAAATGACACTCCGGGCACGCTCGCCGATTCTCTTATTTTTCTATTACGCAACTAAGGGTATTTGATCTTGCGCGAGTACACAAATGCGTGCCCCGCTGAGTGTTGACCTAATCTCCATTGTCGATCCTGCATTTGATCCCCATCAAAGAGTCACAATCTTTTCTCTTCTAAAAGACCCGAAGCCTAGTCTTTTACATTAGAAAACAGACCTCTGCTATTATAACATGTATAGCGATTGGTCTAGTCCATGTGTATCCGGTAAGTACTCATTATGCACTGGTACTAGGAATGTACTTAGTACTAGTATGACCCTCTGGGAAGAACTGATGCAAGCATCATAGTTCCTTGCTCGTTTATCTACTGCTTTAGTTATGTTGTCTTGATTTTTGTGTGTGCATGTGTGTAGATTTTTTCTTTCATTTTCGGCTGAATTGACTTTCATCTTTTACTCGTTTCTGCAGTTATCGCGGCTATATATTACTGATATTTTGGTGGTATTTGATTGAGGAGTTCACTGGTTTTCCCTTAAATCTTCCTGCACAATTTCTTTGTTTGTGTTGGTGAGATTAATTTTACGTAGTAATTATACCTTCTACCTAAATCTATATATTACTTGTGAGTATCGGAAAGTATGATGACATAATTTTTATTCCGATTGTAAGTGAGCACATGATATTACTCCTACCGAACTTCTGTTTTCTTGAATCTAAATAGTATATTAGATGTTTCTGTTTACTTCTAGTTTTTCAGGCATTTGTGATAGTTTGATCTCTAAATTAGATTAAAATTTTTAATTTGTCTTTTAATTGTTCACCAATGATATTCATAAATCTAAGGTACATCAAAGTTAGTATTAGACCATCTTAGGTTGCCCAACAATGGTGGCCATCACCTCTATTTATAATGATTGTGAGACTTGGACACTTGGTGTGAATGCTATGATTGACCGTTACTCCTGGTGTTTGATTAATACTAAATAAGTTAAAAAGAAAATAAAAGAAAATACATAGAACTAGTAAAATGGCACTCTGGATGCATTCGTGGTCTCGGATCGCCGATCTGATCAACATCTCCTACGCGAATACATAAATGCAGGCCCCGCCGATGGTGGCCCGAACTCTGCCGTCGATCCTGCCGTTGTGCCCCATCAGAGTCACAATCTTTTATTTTCTGAAAGACTTGAACCCCAATTTTGTTTTTACATTTGACAAACAGACCTATGCTATTATAATATGTATAGCTATCCATCTTGTCCACGTTTATCTGGTAAGTACTCTTTACGTACTGTTACTTGGAATGTACTTAGTACCAGTGCACCACCGTCAGGGAAGAACTGATGCATGCATCATAGTTCTTGGCTAGTTTAGCTACTGCCTTGTGATGAATTATGTTGTTGTCTTGATTTTTATGTGTGCATGTGTGAAGATATTGGCCTTCATTTTGGGCTGAATTGACTTTCATCTTATACTTGTTTTTGTAGTTGTCATGGCTATATCTTACTGATATTTTGGTGGTATTTGATTGAGGAGTTCACTGATTTTCCTTGAAATATTCTTGCATAATTTCTTTGTTTTAGTGTTGGTGATATTAATTTTACTTGGCAATTTTAGCTTCTACCTAAATCTATATATTACTTGTGAGTATAGGAAAGTATGATGGCATATTTTTATTTGGATTGTAAGGGAGTGCATGATATTATTCCTACCGACTTTTGTTTTCTTGCATGCTATATAGTTTATTAGATGTCTCAATTTACTTTTAGTTTTTCAGTCATTTGTGATTGTTTGATCTCTAAATTAGATTAAAATTTTTAGTTTGTCTTTTAATTGTTCTCCAAAGAGATTCATAAAACTAAGGTACATCAATTTAGTTGTGGACCATCCATCATGAAGTTACTCATTTCTTGCATCATTTGATTTTTGAGATGTTATCGATGCAACACAAGTTACGTGTCTTGTAGATATGGAGCACTCAAATGACCTAACCTATATCTAGTCGGACCACTTGAAACAATCTCATCATCATAATTCTTTGTCATGGAAAATTTGAGATGACATTGAAGATTAGCCTATCTCTCTAAGCCTTTTGGAGCCAACCCAAACGATATGAGTTGGGATGAAGGATACTGTCCTTAATCAATTCATCATATTAATGCCCTAATTATCTAGGTGGATGAACTAGCTCATATTTCACTTTGAGTTCTCACGATGGTCAACTCTTGATGTCCTTAATGGAGGATGACATGACCTGTGCCCTTACTTTTGTGCTATTAAGATGGAGAGAGGTCAATTTTTTTTCTATGGGACTAAATAGGGTGTTGTTTTCTACCATGGCAACAGTAATAGCCATCTTTGCACCTTTAGGGGAAGAGGTAATTTTTTTTCCTTCTAGCATTTCTCTTTTATGAGGCCTAGTATGTTGTAACATTGTCGATCCTGCCGTTGTGCCCCATCAGAGTCACAATCTTTTATTTTCTGAAAGACTTGAACCCCAATTTTTTTTTACATTTAACAAACAGACCTATGCTATTATAATATGTATAGCTATCCATCTTGTCCACGTGTATCTGGTAAGTACTCTTTACGTACTGGCACTTGGAATGTACTTAGTACCAGTGCACCACCGTCAGGGAAGAACTGATGCACGCATCATAGTTCTTGGCTAGTTTAGCTACTGCTTTGTGATGAATTATGTTGTTGTCTTGATTTTTATGTGTGCATGTGTGAAGATATTGTCCTTCATTTTGGGCTGAATTGACTTTCATCTTATACTTGTTTTTGTAGTTGTCATGGCTATATCTTACTGATATTTTTGTGGTATTTGATTGAGGAGTTCACTGATTTTCCTTCAAATATTCTTGCATAATTTCTTTGTTTTAGGGTTGGTGATATTAATTTTACTTGGCAATTTTAGCTTCTACCTAAATCTATATATTACTTGTGAGTATAGGAAAGTATGATGGCATATTTTTATTTTGATTGTAAGGGAGCGCATGATATTATTCCTACCGACTTTTGTTTTCTTGCATGCTATATAGTTTATTAGATGTCTTAATTTACTTTTAGTTTTTCAGTCATTTGTGATTGTTTGATCTCTAAATTAGATTAAAATTTTTAGTTTGTCTTTTAATTGTTCTCCAAAGAGATTCATAAAACTAAGGTACATCAATTTAGTTATAGACCATCCGTCATGAAGTTACTCATTTCTTGCATCATTTGATTTTTGAGATGTCATCGATGCAACACAAGTTACGTGTCTTGTAGATATGGAGCACTCAAATGACCATGCCTATATCTAGTCGGACCACTTGAAACAATCTCATCATCATAATTCTTTGTCATGGAAAATTTGAGATGACATTGAAGATTAGCCTATCTCTCTAAGCCCTTTTGGAGCCAACCCAAACGATATGAGTTGGGATGAAGGATACTGTCCTTAATCAATTCATCATATTAATGCCCGAATTATCTAGGTGGATGAAATAGCTCATATTTCACTTTGAGTTCTCACGATGGTCAACTCTTGATGTCCTTAATGGAGGATGACATGACCTGTGCCCTTACTTTTGTGCTATTAAGATGGAGAGAGGTCCATTTTTTTCTATGGGACCAAATAGGGTGTTGTTTTCTACCATGACAACAGTAATAGCCATCTTTGCACCTTTAGGGGAAGAGGTAACTTTTTTCCTTCTAGCATTTCTCTTTTATGAGGCCTAGTATGTTGTAACATTGTTCGACACTAGTTTGGAAATACAGATGCTGGTGAGTTCTGATGTGAATTTTGAGTTTTGTTAGCATGCAAAATATGCACAAAGTTGAACTATAATGCCTAAGCGCTAAGTCTTTGCGTTGGCGTTGTAGTAGAAAATGGCGTCTATATTCTAGAGAATTCTGAAGTTTCCACCGGAAAAAGTCTAAATTCCAGAGAACTTGGAGGCTGCTGTTGGAAAAGGATGCTCGGGTTAATGCAACTTGGAGGCTACTCGAAATCTTCTTTTTATTAATCAACTGACTAACTTTATGAACTCCTCAATGACTTTTTCCCATCTTCTTGTATCTTTTAGGACCTGACGACGGGGAAGGTGACTGACTCTGGTAAACTGTTCGATGGACTGTATCTGTATGACCCCTCCAGCTCGGCTTTACCCCCCCCCCCCTCGCATTCTAGGAGAAGAAGCAAGGCCGCGAAGACAGTCGCGCGAAGATAGAGAAGAGACCGCACCAAGACAGATAGCGCGCGAACAGAAGATAAAATACCGCGCGAAGACAAGTCACGCAAAGACAAACCATGAAGACAGGTCACGCGAACAGAAACTGGTCGCGCGAACACAGAGGAGACAAGTCGCACAAATAGAATCAGGAGGAAAAGATCGAGTCCTCTGATACCATGTGCGAACAAGAAAGAAAGAGACGAAAATTTGGAATAACAGAATTTTTATTATCTAAAAAAGTATGTATTACAAAGGTATAGCCTCCCTTTTATAGAATGGAGGAGAGTAGAGAGATTACAAATAAGCAATGTGAGACTAATAAACAATGTTACAACCGACTATACATAAAATCAAACCGCACAAGCCGCGCGGTTAGACGAATAGGCTAACCGCCCGTCAACTACTATAAAGAGAAGAGAAGCCGCTAGGAGAGACCGCAAGACCGCCCGATCATCAAGTCATCTGCATCAAACCGCCAGACCGCCCGGTCTCCAATCAGCAACATCTCGACAACCAAGACGCTGGAGAGAAGCCGCTAGACCGCCCGGCTACCAAGCCGCCAGAGTGAAACCGCCAGACCGCCCGGTCTCCAAACCGCCAGACTGAAGCTGCCAGACCGCCCGGTCTCCATACTGCAACAAATCCTTCTACATAAGCCACTTTTATAATGGAGACTATGTCATTGGTAATCATACCATACTTTTGGTAACTCCTCTGTCTGAACTACCAAAGATAACTTCGGGTTCATTCCTTACTAGAGTATAGTTTTCAGATGGCTCCTTGTTTCATTCATGTGTTTGGAACATCCACTGTCCAAGTACCATATTGACATTTTATGGGTACTTGGACTACCCATATCGGGATCAAGATAATCCTGATTTTCTTCAGATATGGCCACGAGGCTGAACTCTTCATCATCTTCAAAGTCACTCCCAACAGATGATAGTAGTGCTCTTATGCCCATTATGACAGCAGGAAGATCTGCCTCCTCTCCAATAAAAATAAGACCAATATATGCCTCTTATTCTTCTTCTGATTCTGAAGAGTCAAAATCATTGTCTGATAAGCAAGATTTCTTCTTGGCCAAGAAGCTCTTGTCAACCTTCTTATCCTTATGTTGCTTCTTGTCATCAGACTTCTTGTTCTCCTTTCTCTTAAATGGACAGTCAGCAATGACATATCCAGACCTGTTGCGACAATAGCAAACCACATTAGTCTTAAAGTGTTTGTTCCATTTAAAATCATACCTTTCTCCAGAAGGGTCTTTTCTGGACTTCTCCATGTTGGCATCTTTTTGGAGCTAGAGCTAGAATAGACCTTGTTCTTCCAATGCCTTCTCCTGCTTAACATCTTAAACTGTTTGGAGAACAAAGTAAGTTCTCCATCTGACAGCTCATCTCCCGAAGTGCTGGGACCTAAGCTTTCTGACTCAGCAGCCCTTCTTGGTGGAGGAGTCTTTTCCCTGCTCCTTCTTGAGGCTTCAGCTTTGAAGGCCACAAAATTCTCTCTGTTGATAGACTTGGCGGATTCTTATTCAACATTTTTGGAATTTAGTTGAAGCTCATGTGACATCAGCTTGTCAAACAGGTTCTGGGGCAATGTATTGGCCAAGTTGTCAACTTTCCCGATGATACAGATCTTGATATCCCATTTTTGTTGAGAGATCTCAAGAACTTGTCATTCAGCTCATAGTTGGTGAATTGTCTGTTATAAGTGATCAGACTATTCACAATCTTGAAGAATTTCTCATAGCAATCAGCTATGGAATCCTTCTTGCCTTGCTTGAAGGCCTCATACTGTTGGTTAAGGAGGGATTTTCTGTCATAGATCCATCTGATCTCCTATCTCATATCTTAACCAAGATCCTACCTCAGATCCACTCCAAGACCCTACCTTAGACTGCTTCATAGTTCTACAGCTCTGTCTTTATAAATCAGGCTTACAATTCAGATCTCACAGAGATCCTACAGGTTTGAGTAAAAGTTTGGTGAAATTGACTCTTAGAGAAAAATCTCTGAGTCTTCTTCTTGGACTGTGTAGAAAACAGTCCACCTTCTTCACAATAATTAGAGAGTATATCTTCAATGTTGTATGAGCTTGTGCTGTGGAGATCTTCTGCAGAGCTTTGCTCCTTCTTCAAGCTTGAGAAAATTTAAGTTCTGTGTAGCAGGCTTGAAGATGAACAGTGAAGATATCTTGAGCTCTACTAGCTGACTTTTGCAGAAAAGATTAGGGTTTTTAGAGATAGCCAAAAGTTCTTGTAAAGATTGACCCTGCTCTGCATTTATAAGTCAGCCATGACAACAGCTCTATGCCTCTTTTAGAACGTGGCATGAGCGGCTTTAATTATTGTTTTAACCACGATAACTCTGTCGGAGAAGTACGACGTTCTTTGTCCTTTAGTGCTCTGTCTGCTTTTAATTTGTATTTATGAATGACGTCAACATATTTGACGTACCCCCTGTAAACTTAGAAAAAAATCTTCCCGACAACTAGTACAGGCGTTGAGTGCAGTTGTGTGACTCAAAGAATTAACTATAAACGGTTATGTTCATAAGTGTTGAGTGAACTACCTTCACTCGACGCATTTATCCTTAACTGAATGCTGCCTTACTGAAGAGGCATTGAGTGAATGTTGATCACTCAACGCATTTGACTTCAACTCCTTTTTCTTAAGCAGGTGTTGAGTGAACTGCTTTCACTCAACGCATTTGAACTTTGACAACTTCCTTTTTGTAGGCATTGAGTGAACGTCCTTCACGCAACGCATTTACACTTAGCAACATTTCAGAGTAGGTGTTGAGTAAACTGCCTCCACTCAATGCATTTCCACTTGGACAAAATTTCCTGAGTAGGCGTTGAGTGAACTGCCTTCACTCAATGCATTTGAACAGCCAAATTTAAGTCCCACTTCATTGTGGTTTTGAATGACTGAATATTTGTCGACGGTTTTTGTCCACTGGTGTTGTGTGATGTGTGATCACTCAGCGCATCTATACTTAGCCAAATTTCTGGCTCTCCCAAGTGTTCTATTCTTCTGTCCAGCCAAACCTCTGACATATATAACTTGTCTAATTATTGAATAGTAGACTTCCTGCATATATGAACTTGAACACATATCACATACATGTTTGTGTATATTATTGACTTAGACATTTTAGTCAATGGACCCAACACGTATGTTATAGGTTTATCATTTGGTCAAAGGTCTTCCATACACTTGTCAAGTTTTCAATGGATACTACTAAGAATTTTTTTAATAAACTTTGGCCTCCCTCAACCCGATTTGTGCTATAATTTCCCAAATGCATGTGCTTATCAATCCAAGATGAAATAAAATATTTCTTATATGGCTCTACCCAAGTTGATGTGACATAGTCGAGAACGTCTGAATGCAATGCTGAAAACTGTACAACAAGTTTATTGTAGCAAATATAAAAATCACTTGTTGTAATCGCCTCAATCATCCTTTATCATTCAAACATAAATGTTTCAAATTCTTTTTCATATAAAAAAGTTTCTTACAATGAGACAAAATATTCCGATTTATGTGAACTCTACATAGAATATTTTTGGATTGTGAAAAAAATATTTGCAATGACATTCATTAAAGCAATTTCTCTATCCGTTATCATAACATTTGGCATAGTATCAGTTGCAAATATACTCTTGAAACAGTGCAAAGCCCAAATATAACTTGCTCGTGTTTCGTCAGACAGGAAAGCAAAGCATGAATAGAATGTTTTTGTTGTAAATGTCATTCCAACAATGCAATGTAAGAGCATCCGATATCTATTTGTTTTGTACGTGTAATCAAGTTCAAAAACTGTTGGAAATATATTCGCAAGAGGATGTGCAAACAACAGACTTTTTAGTTTTTTGTTACTCTCGTCCACGGTTTGAAACTAATATAGAATGTATTGTTTATCAATTTGTAAAAATACTGTATCAGAGAAATACTATTCAATTCCTTCCTTTGTAGTTTTGCTCGTACATTGTAGATTGTTCTAATAACTGTAGTGTTTGCACTAACAAGATTAACCTCATCTTCATCTAACCTCCCAACATAAGCATGTACTTCCAAGTGAACACTCTCATGATTGTGCACGCCACAAAGAACCTCTAATCTCCATTCCTCTACATTTGCAACTTTTACTCTTTTCATGAAAAATAAACAACCACATTTCTTGGATGTAGTTTTACGGAGACCCTATTTCACCCAACCATTCTTGTTTTGGCTCTCTCGATAGTATCCACCTCTATCACACGCTAGTATTACACGGGGGGTGTGGCGACCAACAATTTTATCAGATGTTTTGATAATGATCACATAGCCAAGACTTCTACTAACACTTCGAGACCACTCAATAAGCTATTCCTTGGAACAAAAGATGTTGTCTGTTTGAAAATGTTTGCTCAAATCAATTTCAAACTATTGATTTATTTCTTATTCATTTTGGTTTGAATTTTCATGACAAAAAAAGATGTATGTAAACATTTAATGCACACACAAACAATTGTAATATAATGTTTTTTGTGAGTATATTCATACATATTAAAACTAGAGATGTAGACATTGATTATTCAATAAAAAATTTCGGAATAAAATTTCATGTGCAAAAAACATGGCGTCTAGATCAGAAATTCTTCAGAAGAAATTCTTCGTACCTATTACAACAATAAGGAAGAAGAACACATTTAGAAGAAAATGTTTATACCTTCAAATGGAGAAACGACGACCACATCTTTCGTGAGCAAAAAACCTGGCCCCGGGCATAAGAGAATCGCAAAAAACCTGGCTGATCCGCTTGCCTGGAACACCTTGGTTGGGGGAGAATGTCTCTACTAGCGAGGACAACGACGTCTTGTTGGCTGACGAAGGTGTATCCGGCGAGGTCGGCGTGTTTCGTGAGCAAAAAAACTGGCGTCGGGAGGATGAGTCGCAAAAAACCTGGCTGAAAAACTCGCCTGGAACACCTCAGCCGGGGGAGAATGACTCTACCAGCAAGGTCAACAATGTCTTGCTGGTGGACGAAGGAGTTTCCGGCGAGGTCAGCGTGTATCGTGAGAAAAAAACCCGTCGTCGGCGGAGGAGAAACGCGAAACCTAGCTGCGGCGAGATGCATGAGTAAAGGGTTTTGCGTGCACCTTATGGGATTGCGTATGTGAAGTAAAAAAACCTAAAAATTTAAGCATTTTGAGTGCGAATATCCATATATGCAGTGCGTATATCGGGACACTTTTTAAAATGAAGAGGGGTTTGATTTACAATTTTGCAGAAAAACCAACCAAACCGGTCAATTCTTTCTCCAACCATACCTGAGAAAGTCGTATGCCGATATAATTGCCAATTCGTCTTCGAATTTTCTACACACATGCAATCCATTGGGTATTTGGTAAAGTGCACATTGAAAATATCGGCTTTTGGCAAAATGCACTCCGAAAGTTTAAAATTGGCAAAATGCACCCCCAAAGTGGGTTTTTTTGGCAATGTGCACCATCTCTAGGCAAAAAATGAAATGACCAAAATGTACACTTTAGGGTGCACATTGCCAAGAAAACACACTTAAGGGGGTGCATTTTGCCAATTTTAAACTTTCGGAATGCATTTTGCCAAAAATCGATATTTTAAGGATTGACTTTGCCAATTAGTTCAATCCATTCCTCTAATCTTTCGCTTCTCTTCTTCCGCTTAAATAAGTTTGCCCTCACCAATCCATTCCTCTAATCTTCCGCTTCTCTTCTTCTTCTTCTCCAAAAATAATTTTGCCCTCCACACTTTCTTGCGTCTTTGTTGACATGGCGAGGCCGGTGGTTGACGGGGAGTACCTGAAGGAGATCGAAAGGGCTCGGGCGAATTTGCGCGCGCTCATCTCCAGCAAAAACTGCGCGCTCGTCATGATTAATCTTGCGTGAGCTGGCTTTCCCCGATTCTTCGTATTTTCATTGAATGGTTTATATTTTCCCCAAAATTGATTCCTTCTTTTTGCGCGAATATACGTTTTTAGAAAGGGATTGTATGCATTTTTTTCTTTATTGTTCATATTTTTTTCTTGATTATGAGTGCATTGTAAATGTCTTGTTCTCACAGTCAAGGAGGATAGTAAAAAGTCCTAATCAAAATATACATATTTCCCCCAAACTTTTGGTGATATGCTTTTCAAATTGAATGGTGTGACCTAAATTTTACCACAATTGTAATTCTCTATCTCTTGGTCAAACCAAAAAGCACCACAATTTAACAATGATCTGATCCCCGAATCATTGTTCCCTTTTTAGAAGGATTTCATTCATTTGAAAATCTCAAAATGTGGGAAGATTCCCTCTTTTTCTGTTGTAACATAGCTACATTTGAAGATTGACCATTCCTCATAATAAACCTCTTTTTACCCTTGTTTTGCACTAGTGATCTCCTTTTGCAATAGAATATTACTTTTTAGTTGCAATCCTTGTTTTTTTTCTTTTCCTAGGCGACGGGAACAATGAGCAACATTTATTTTTACGTTCTATCTTTTATGGCAACTCGATTTCTGCTTGTTCATTTTCTTCCTCTTGAGGATATAATTCATTTCCTTTGGGATATTTAGTGGTGAGGCATATGCAATAACTGGGATTTCGCACTTGTTTTCCTCTTTTTGTTCATTCACTTCAATAGGGAAGAAAAAAGATTTGCATAGATTTCTTGCTATCCATGATGGTTCTGTTGGTTTTCCCTACTGTCACCATGTCATATTCGAGAAATCATGTGTTTCTTTCTACCATGGAATGGTGTAGACAAATATCACAATTCTTTACATTTTTAATTTATTTTTTGACATGTTTTTATGCTTGATTTTTTTTATTGTGATGGAGAGCAGTGGTGTAAAATGATTTGACTTATCTAGAAACATACTTTTGTATGGTTGGGTATAGGAAGATGCTTCTTTTCACTGGATTCCTTTAAATGGGATGACGAGTCTTTTGCTTATATCAGTTTACTTGGAACATCAATTTATTCATTTGGTTCATTTATTAGGCGCGTGGCATTCAATTGGTTGAATCAATTGTAGGCTTCATTTTTTTCTTCCTAAATCCGTTGCCTCTCCTTAGTCCTACATTTGATGCATCCTTTTTTTCCCACAATCTTCTCCTCTCAGGGATTGATTCTCCCGCTACTAAAGAGAGAAAAAATGATGTGATATCTGACTATGATTATTGCTGCGTAATTGTTTTTTTTCCCTTTATTCACCTCTTTTCCTTCATCTAGTGCTTCTTCCTTCTTCATTTCCATGGTTTTCTTCCTACGACTTGTAATCTCCTTCTATCAAAAGTAACTATGTTTGCCCATGCCAAAGTTTAGGATGTCCATATTATCCTAAAAGGGGAATTCATGATAGTACATTGGAAGTGTTCACTAAACGTAGGATAGTAGAAATGTAGAAGCCTCAGTTTTTCTAGTTGCTGGACCTAGTGGGTAGGCTGACTACTTTCTAACAAATAAAATTGAGAAGAAAGAGTTTCAATACCTACCCAACAGCAGCTGCGAAGGCGTGTAGGTATTCCACTTTCTTCTTTCACAGCTTCTCTTTTGTTTGTTGATTCTTCCTTCTCATGATTTTTTCCTAACCATGTATATCCGTATTCATACCTTGCTACCTGTTGTTACTTGGTAGCCTTTGATTTTTGGCCTATAAAAAACTAATATAGCTATGAGGACTTGGTATGCTATGTGCCTAGTACGACTGTATGACAAAATAAAAATACGGATGAGGTACTTGTTATGGCCCCGGACGATCTGCGGTTCCGAGGATTCAAGTACGTCAGAAGACATAAAGGAGCGCCGGACCAAGACCGGGCTGAACCATCCGGTTCAGCCCGCAATTAATCAGTAAGAAGAGGGAGGGCTGAACCACACCGGTTCAGCCCTCAATTGGGGCCGGCCGGCCCTGGGAAAAGGGGGCTCCATAAATACCCCCTTTTCCCCCTCTTGGAGCATGATTAATCTCTTTTTCAGGTATCTTCTTCTTCATGCACTAAACCCTAGCCGTCTTTTTGTTTCTCTTGCTTAGATCCCTAGCAGTAGCATAACATTTGGTATCAGAGCATCCTTCCTGCGACCATGGTGACGCGTACGGAGGCTGAGACGGCGCGTTTGGCCGCCATCGAGGAGAACTACGCTGCGTTGACGGATTCCGTGGCGGCAATCGAAGCAAACATGAAGGATTCGCAACAACACTTGGAGGAACGCCTCGATGAGAAGATGGAGGAGTTGAAATCCCTCCTCTTGCAAAATCTGAAGGGAAAAACCGTAAACGGCGCCGGATCGGACACAGAGGCGACCAATCTCCCTAACGGAGGAAGCACGGGGTGCGGGAGTCAAGGAGTCGGGGCGACGAGCGCGTCGGGACCTGGATTCGGCGCGGGAATCGCGCCCGATATCGCGCGAGGGCCTCCGCTCCCTTCCCGCTCCAGCGGATTGACGGGCGGATATCCCGATCCGGGCGGATGGAGCAGCGGGGGGCTCGGCGGAGGTGCGGCTCCCTCCTGGATGCCGGAACAGTCCCGGACTGGGCCCAGTCGGGCGACGGAGGCTGCGGGAGGGCCCTGGGGGCCGGGCGGAGGTGCGGCTGCTACGTGGGGGTTCGAACAACCCCTGCCGGCTCACGGTGGACTGCTGCGGCAAGGAGGAGGTCCCGGACAGCATCCCGGGCAAGCATGGAGGCCACAACATCAAGGATTTGGGGTGTTTCGCCCCACCGGAGCAAATGTGGTTCCTCTCGGGGGCACAACGGGGAATTTCCCGCCCCCACCAGCAACTGTTCCTAACGGGGGATACGGTCCGGCCACTATGGGGCCGGGAAGGAATCCGGGGTGGAATCAGGGAGGAATCCAAGGAGATTTTGGGCAACCCGGAGGGGTGGGGCCAGACGGTGGCGGTTTGGGAGGGGCTTATCAGAGACCATACATGCAACCCAAGCTGACACGGATGAATTTTCCTAAGTTCCGGGGAGGGGACGCCCTGGAATGGATACAAAAGGCAGAGCTGTTTTTCAAATACCAGGAGATTCCCGAGGCTCAGTGGGTACAACTGGCAGCCTTCCATCTGGAGGAGGACGCGTATCAGTGGACGCAATGGTTTTTGCGGGGACGCACTTTTGCCCCGTGGCCGGAGTTCATCTATGCCTTCTCGGCTCGTTTTGGGCCTCTGGAGTACGAGGATGTGGAAGCCACCCTTCAAAAATTGCGACAGAGGGGGACCGTCACGGAGTATCGGACGGAGTTCCAGAGGTTAGCAAACCGTGTCGCATGGGGGGAGCAGACCTTGTTGAGTTGCTTCATCTCAGGGTTGAAGGACCACTTACGGGACGAGGTCCACGCATACTTACCACGCAGTCTGAGTCATGCCATTAGCATCGCCCGGATACAGGAGGAGCGCTACAACAGGCAGCGGAGCCGGATGACGACCAAGCCACCCGCGGCTTCCGCGGCGGTACGACGCGAGCAGCCACCGGCCATACGGCTGACAGTGACCGGGTTGACATGGCCAGAGATGCAGGCCAGGAGGGAGAAAGGGCTGTGCTTTAATTGCGATGAGAAGTACACCAAGGGACACGCCTGCCAGAAGGTCCAGGTGTTTATGCTGCGGGAGGAGGATGACGAGGAGGATCATCCGGGGGAAGCCGACGTGGAGGATCTGGATTTGGCAGAGTTCGGGGTTTCCTTGCAGGCCATGGAGGGGTGCACCGCCCCGGTGACGCTTCGTTTCACAGGCATGGTGGGCAGGGAGCGTGTGACCATCCTGGTGGATAGTGGGAGCACCCACAATTTCATCAACCCGGCAGTTGCTTCAAAGGTGGGGCAGACGATCGACAGGGGGGCGGCCTTCCAGGTTATGGTGGCAGATGGGAGCAAGCTGAGATGCGAGGGGGTGATGAAGGGGGTGGAGATCCGCGTGCAGAGCTACTTGTGCCACACGGATATGTACTTACTTCCGATTCGGGGTTCGGACATGGTGTTGGGGGTCCAATGGTTACGGCAGTTACAGAGGGTGACTACCGACTGGGTCCGTCTGACGATGGAATTCACCCAGCAGGGGAAGGATTTTTGCCTACAGGGCATTCGGTCTTCACCACTGAAGGAGATTTCTGTGCGGAGCTTGCAGCGGTTAGAGGAGCAGGGATCCCCGCTAGCCATGGTAGTGGGGGTAGAGGCGGTGGCCCACGACCCGCCCGACATTCCAGAGGAGATACAGGCACTTTTGTCCCAGTTCAGAGATGTGTTCCAGGAGCCCCGGGGCCTCCCTCCGCCCAGGTTCAGGGATCACGGCATACAGATGAAGGAGGGGGCTGCGCCCCCGAACGTCAGACCCTATCGCTACCCTTACATTCAGAAGGCCGAGATCGAGAAGAGTGTGAAAGAGATGCTGGCGACCGGCATCATACGGCCGAGCACCAGCGCCTTTTCCTCACCCATCATCCTGGTGAAAAAGAAAGACGGGTCTTGGCGTTTCTGCGTGGACTACCGCAACCTGAATGAATCCACAATCAAGGACAAGTTTCCGATACCGATGATAGAAGAGCTCTTGGACGAGCTGCATGGGGCGAGTTTGTTTACCAAGCTGGACCTCCGTTCCGGCTACCACCAGATTCGGATGAAGACGGAAGACATCCACAAGACCGCGTTTCGCACACACGACGGGCATTACGAGTTCTTGGTGATGCCCTTTGGGCTTTCCAATGCCCCATCGACCTTCCAGGCAGTGATGAATGAGACCTTCCGGCCACTCCTACGGCGATCGGTACTCATATTCTTCGACGATATCTTGATATACAGTCGGTCATGGGAGGAGCATGCTGAGCACGTGGCACAGGTTCTTACAATTCTGCGGCAGCATCAGTTCTACGCCAAGCTGTCGAAATGCTCGTTTGGGCAGTCAGAGTTGGAATATTTGGGGCACCTGGTTTCGGCACAAGGGGTCAGGGCAGACCCAAAGAAGATTGAGAGCATGGTGGAGTGGCCGCGACCGGCGACCGTACGCGCACTTCGGGGCTTTCTGGGTCTCACGGGGTATTATAGGAGGTTCGTGAAGGATTATGGGAAGCTGGCACGCCCACTCACACAGCTCCTCCACAAGGAGTCCTTTACGTGGCATGACGAGGCGGAACGGGCCTTTTCCGCTCTCAAGGAGGCTATGACGACCACCCCGGTGCTCGCACTACCGGATTTCACCAAGGAGTTTGTAGTGGAGACGGACGCTTCAGGAGTAGGAATTGGGGCGGTGTTGATGCAGGAGGGGCGGCCGTTGGCCTACTTCAGCAAGGCTTTGGCACCCCGCACCTTGGGCCTCTCAACGTACGAGAAGGAGATGCTAGCAATTCTTCACGCAGTGACGTTGTGGCGTCCATACCTGCTAGGCCATCATTTTAAAGTTCGCACCGATCACCAGAGCCTGAAACATTTCTTGGATCAGCGGTTAGCATCTCCTCTCCAGCAGAAGTGGTTGACCAAGCTGCTCGGGTATGACTATGAGATTGTGTACAAGCAGGGCAAGGAGAATTTGGCGGCCGATGCCTTATCCCGCCTACCGGAAGGTACCCTCTTTCGCCTGTCGGTACCTTTGATTGAGTCCTTGGATGACATTCAGCGCGAGATAGCCGCGGATCCCGAGCTCCAGCCTATTGTAGAGGCCTTGTCTCAGGGCCAACCCACCACTCCAGGGTACCAGCTGATTGGAGGACATTTGTACTATCACGGGAGGGTGGTCATTTCCGCTTCGTCCGCGTGGAAGGAGGTCATGTTACAGGAGTTCCACTCATCCCCGACCGGCGGTCATGCCGGGGTGCTTCGCACGTTACAGCGGTTGCGGGCCAATGTCTTTTGGAGGGGGTTGCGCAGGGACGCGCAGCGTTTTGTGCAGCAGTGCGACATGTGCCAGCGGCAGAAGTACGAGACGTCATCACCGGCAGGGTTGCTCACGCCCTTGGACATTCCTCAGCAGATATGGGAGACGGTCTCGATGGATTTTATTGAAGGCCTGCCCCGGTCTCAGGGCAAGTCCACGATCTTGGTTATAGTGGACAAGCTGTCCAAATACGGCCATTTTCTCGCTCTCAGCCACCCTTACACCGCGGAAGCCGTTGCGGATCTCTTTGCCCGAGAGGTAGTGCGCCTCCACGGTCTCCCAAGCTCCATCATATCGGATCGCGATCCGACCTTCCTCAGCAAATTCTGGCAAGAGCTTTTCCAGTTGCAGGGCACTAGGTTGCGCATGAGCACCGCGCACCACCCGCAGACAGATGGTCAGACAGAGGTGCTGAACCGGGGCGTAGAGACGTATCTTCGCTGCTTCGTCATGGATGAGCCCCGGACGTGGACTCGATGGTTACACTGGGCGGAGTACTGCTACAACACTTCGTATCACACGGCCGGGCGGATTACTCCGTTCGAGGTTGTCTACGGGCGCGCACCACCCACCCTGCGGTCGTATGAGCCGGGCAGCACCGCTCTGCCGGCCGTGGATCGTGCGTTACGTGACAGGGATCAGACCTGGCTCTCTTGCGGGACAATCTCCGGGTTGCTCAGGACCGGATGAAGTTGCAGGCCGATAAGCACCGCACGGAGCGGACCTTCCAGGTTGGCGACGAGGTCTTTCTCCGTCTCCAGCCGTACAGACAGCTTTCAGTTGCTCGCCGCTCCACTCATAAGCTCTCCCCACGGTTCTATGGGCCATTTCGCATCACTCGCCGGGTGGGGCCGGTCGCATACACGCTTGCCCTTCCTGAGGGTTCTCGCATCCACCCCACCTTCCATGTCTCACTGCTGAAGAAGAAGCTGGGAGCAGCCGCCACAGTGCTTCCTTCTCTACCCGAGGCCACTACGACGGGGGAGCTGCGCCCCAGTCCCGAAGCTGTCTTGCTGTCCCGATGGAAGAAACATGGCACGGAGTACCGTTCCGAGCTTCTGGTCAAGTGGCAGGATCTCTCCGAGGCTCACAACACGTGGGTGGATTTCTTAGAGTTCCGGGAGTTATTTCCCGACTTCCAGCTTGGGGACAAGCTGCCTCTTGATGGGGAGGGGAATGTTATGGCCCCGGACGATCTGCGGTTCCGAGGATTCAAGTACGTCAGAAGACATAAAGGAGCGCCGGACCAAGACCGGGCTGAACCATCCGGTTCAGCCCGCAATTAATCAGTAAGAAGAGGGAGGGCTGAACCACACCGGTTCAGCCCTCAATTGGGGCCGGCCGGCCCTGGGAAAAGGGGGCTCCATAAATACCCCCTTTTCCCCCTCTTGGAGCATGATTAATCTCTTTTTCAGGTATCTTCTTCTTCATGCACTAAACCCTAGCCGTCTTTTTGTTTCTCTTGCTTAGATCCCTAGCAGTAGCATAACAGTACTGTGTTGATAGTTGATACGTACATGCCTTGCACATACACACATGGATGGCCGTCCTCACCACACGAGCTCTTTCGGAGTTTCACCGACCTTTATAGATTATCTTCTATTTCACAATTAATTATGCAATTGTCATTTATGTAATTTGTCTTGTAGTGTCCTTGTCCTATAGGATGATCTCTCTCTATATAAGGAGCCCCTTAGGTGTCGAGATATTATATTTGAGTGTTAGTCTTTTGGGATCTCATAAGGAGAGGAGTGCTTTGGAGGACTCATCCTCCGGGTGCTAAGCCTGTCTCTTTAATTTTATGTAATGCAAGTTATTGTTCGTGTGCTTGTTCTCTCCACGACGTTGATAGCTCGTATAAATTCGTCTAACCTGTCGCTCCCCTAGGGTTTCCATTGGAACCCTACGGGGATCTCCTCCATTCCGCCCAACAACCAGCAACCACCGACCGTGGCTCTCCTCGCAGCCTCTTTGCAAGCCTGCTGCAATTGTCTCGATGTTACCATAGATGACATCCTCACCGTCGCGCATGAGTTACGTCACTGATTCTTTCCGCTTCCTCCGTACATTGCTCGATCTACTCCCAACTCCGACAGTTCGCTCCATGGCATTCCGCGGTCACCCCGCATGCTACCGAGCCACACCCTGCCCACTGGAGTCCTGATCCAGCTTCCTCGTCTTTGTCCTTCCACCTTCGACAACAAAACATCTGTCTTGGTGGTCGCTGCTCATCCCAACCCTGCCCGCAGGCCAAGTTCCTAAGCACGATCGATGCTCCCTCCCTTCCTCGCCCAGCCACCGTTCACTCTCAGCTCACCTCAGTTGGTCGTCGATCCCGCGCTCTCCACTGTTCCCATGTTGTCAATGTTATCCCTGCCACCCTTCCCCCGTGACGTCGACCACTACCCCTAAGCTCGCGCCAACGGTCCTTCCTCGCCGAGCCCGCGTTTTCTGATTCCTTCTCGCTGGTTATCCTCCCGGTGTGATGCATTGTTCCCTCCCGGTTTCCCCCTCTTCTCTTTTCCCGCCAATCCCTCAATCACTGCGCGGTCCCCTCATCACATGCTTTCATGCCAACATGCTGTCCATTGCTCTGCCCCACCTTTCTCGCTCCCCTTTGGTCACATGTCGCACACCATTCTCGATTTCTCCGAACTACCCGTGCCTTCTCACACAGCCACGCCACTTCGGTCTAGGTCCGGAGCCGTGGAACCCCGCGTCTTTTGAGTTCCTACCTCCTTTTCATTTCCTTAATCACTTAATTCCTACTCTCTATGGGGCCCACCCGACCTCCCCACCCCATGCCGTCCTTAATGTCCGGTATCGATTGCTCTCCACTATAAAAGTCCTTTTCGCCTTCGCGCGCGCACCAATTAACATTCGCTACATTTTTTATATGGCAGTTCTTATTCATAACTTTGCCAATGAACCCAACAAATTCACTCTACTACATTTCAGCCCCTTTAGACTATGCTCGTGATCATGGTCTAACTGGGGCGTTTTGGTCATTGTGGCAGCCTGTACGTCCGCGCCGCCTCACTTGACCTCAAGGACAAGGTTAATTTTCAAGTCAGGAGTGCGTTGATATATATACGCCTTCTACACATGCACTCAGTCGACCGTCCTCACTACTCAAGAACTCTCCCAATGTTGCCCCTACCTTTATGGATTATCTTATATTTCACAATTAATTATGTTATTGTCAATTATTTAATTTGTCATGTAGTGCCATTGTCTAGTAGGGTGGCCTCCATCCTCCATCTATATAAGGAGCCCCTTAGGTGGTAGAATCTTATTTTTTTGAGTGTTAAATCTTTTGAGATCTCATAGGGTGAGAGGAGTGCCTTGAAGGGCCCAACCTCCGAGTGCTTGACAGGAGCTTGTCTCTCGAGTCTGTATCTTTAATTTCATGCAATGCAAGTTGTTGTTCGTGTGCTCGTTCTTGATCTAGTTCGTATCAATGTAGTTAAAATAGTATACACACTTTTTATTTAAAGATATAAACGACATTCAACATAAACATATTGTTGAAAATATTGAGTCAATATCGGTCTATTAGGACGTTGTGTGTGTTTGGGGTTTAGTCCTACATTGCAATTTTAAATTTTAGAGTCCATGTATGTCTTATTTAATACCCTTTTGTGGATGAATAACAAGCATCAAGTATTTCCTTTCTCATTTTTCAACATAGTATCAGAGCCATTGATTCCTCTGATTTCTTCTGCTCCCCACGTGCCTAGAGTGACCGTTCTTCCGCTTCTTGCACGAGTGGGCTTGCTGCGACCATGTTTGCTGGCCTCGACCAGCCCCTCCGCTGGTTCTGCGCTCGACGTTATTCTTCCATACGCAACATCGACATCCATGACTTAGCCCGCATGCTCCTGCTCCATCCACGATTTTGTCTGGAGTATCCATCGAGTCTCTTCTTCTTGTCGACATCGACACAGATCTGCGTCGCTGCTCATCGTTGGCAACACTGTAGAGCCCATCACTGTTGGCTTCGTCGATCTCGTCGGCCAACTACTGCTTTGATCGACAATAAGTCTCCTTCTCTCGTCGATCCCGTCTGACGCTACTGCCACTGATCCCGTCGAGCACTACCGACGACTGCAACACTTTCTTGTCCCTCTCCAGTCGACGAATTCGCCGTCTGCTGCGCCCGACGATCCTGGCTTCTCCTTCCTTCAACGTTCCTGTCTCCACTGATCTCGTTGAACTTCTCATCAGTTGATCCTGTCGATCGCTTCCTCTAGTTCTCTCCGCTTTAGATTTGCTCTAGATTTGGCTCTCGCTTCTTCTTGTTACTGATTATGGCTTCCTCTGTAGATCCCGCTGCCACTCCGATCTTTCTATTCCGATCACTTCTTCTTCTTCTTCTTCTTCTTCTTCGCTTCTTCTTCCATCAGGCGCCGTTCTTTGACTCGCCTCTCCGCTGCCCTTCATGTATCAAACAATTCCAGTCGCCTCCCGTCGCTTCCCCTCATGTTTCCGAACTACCGGCTGCTGCTACCCCTTTCGGGGTGTTGATCTCTCGTCGATGATGAAGTTTCTTGATTAGTTGTTTTTTTGTTTGTCTTTAAAAGTTTTGTTGTTGTTGCTGTTAGTGTTTGTGTATTATAACTACGCCTTTATGCACGTGGGTCACGTGATGGGGACTGTTTGAGACGAAGGCGACTTGAATGGTATTTCCTGACTTTTGCCTTAGTCCCGCACGCCATGTAAACTTATGTTGTGTGTTGTTTCTTTTCCCCAATATTTTTTAATTAGTACATTTGTTGTGGCACGATCGTTGTTGCTTGTCTTAATCTCAGCGGGTATGTCGTGTGGGAATGTGTCGTGCAGGACGGTGTTGTGCGGGACCGTCATTTGTGAGGATTATCCACACGGATTATCCCAGGTTGCCCACTTGATGATTAGCTTCACATTGTTTGTTATCCTCCACATGTTGTGTTTGTATATGATGTTGGTTGTCCTGATTCCAGCGAGTTCACGTCGTATGTGGGACTTGCGTTGTGTTTGGGTCTATATCGTGTGTGGTTTTTATTTGATGTTTTCAAGCTGAATTTTTCCCTTCCGGCTTGAGGGAGAGCGTTGAAAATATCGTGTCAATGTTAGTCTATTAGAGACGTGTGTGTTTGGGGTTTAGTCCCCATTGCAATTTTAACTTTAAGGGTTCTTGTATGTCTTATTTAATACATCTTTATGGATGAATAACAAACATCAAGTATTTTCTTTCTCATCTTTAACACATATTCATATTGAACAAACACATGTACAACCAAAAATACGTAATAAGCAAATATAACAAAGATGGAGTCAGATTGTTCAGAATTTTAGCAATAGGAAGAAACTTGAACTTGGGCCCACTTTTGTTTCTATAATAAGCAAACATTTCCTGATTGAGTTTATTGGATAGTGACACATAGTAAGCTGTGAAAGTGGACTGACACTAATGCACGTTTATGTGAGTGGTGGGTGATTGACTCAAACAAACCTTACTAATATGATACGTGTAAGAATTGAATTAATCCGGAATTAAAGTAAGCAATGGAATTAAAAGAAGCTTGGCCACACGGAAAAAGGTTCACAACAATTTTCAAGTGAATAAACAAGACAAAACTTCCTTCATATGAAGGGCTTCAAACTACACTTGCACAAATGAGAACTACATGAAATAGGAAAATGCAATAATAACACACAAAATCATGATTTCCAAACACTATGCGATATTCATTCACATATTCAATAATAAAAATTGAAACACAATATTAGATACTCACGAGTAAGAAGATCTGACATCAGGAGGTTTTGGTGGGCGGTTGTTTCGAGTTGGAGGCGACTTTGGTGATAGGAAACATGGAATGGCGGGGGCTGGCGGCAGAAAACAGTAGCTGGAGGCTCAAGCTTGCGACAAACAATAAATAATGGGAATTAGGGTTTGTGGGTGGAGGTAGGGCTGTCAACTGGAGTGAGGGTGGATGGGAAGACTGACGGCCAGAGATGAAGTAGGGCTTGCGGTTAGGGGATGGAACTATAGGAAAATACATGTGCACATGCACGTCGGATAGGGCCAAGCTCAAAGCACAAGCTCAGGCGTGCCACCGGTAGACACGAATACCATGCACATTGTACATGGTATTCACACATCCGCATGATACTGTGCACATTGTACAATCGTCACTACTATTTATTTCGGGATTTTTACTCTGATTGCTTTATTCCAAAAAAATCTCACATTTAATGTGTTATTTTTCCACTTGTTGCACCCATCAGCCATCGAGGTTGGAATCGTGAAGGCGATAGAGGTGATACTGCCATCGGTCTCACCGATGGAACGAGAGGGCATGAGCTCGAGGTATGCGTAGGCGCAGGGCAGTAGTGGAAGCTTGTGGTTAGCAACGAGGGGAAAGTGTGGGATAGTGATGGCTAAGGGGAAGGGAATAAGCGAAAAAACTAAAAAAAATCATAACGTCACACCCCAAGATCTCGCGGCGTTGCACCACTATATGATTAGTGGCTCTGAATTTTCACAAGGTTCACAATGCCTCATTTATAATGAATGGGGGCTTGAGCACCTTGTGTGAATGACTATGATGACCGTTACTCCTGTGTCTGATTTATACTAATATAAGTTCACAAAAAATAAAGAAAAAACAGTGAAATAATAAAATGACACTCCGGGCACGCTCGCCGATTCTCTTATTTTTCTATTACGCAACTAAGGGTATTTGATCAATGTCTCTTGCGTGAGTACACAAATGCGTGCCCCGCTGAGTGGTGACCTAATCTCCATTGTCGATCCTGCATTTGATCCCCATCAAAGAGTCACAATCTTTTCTCTTCTAAAAGACCCGAAGCCTAGTCTTTTACATTAGAAAACAGACCTCTGCTATTATAACATGTATAGCGATTGGTCTAGTCCACGTGTATCCGGTAAGTACTCATTATGCACTGGTACTAGGAATGTACTTAGTACTAGTATGACCCTCTGGGAAGAACTGATGCAAGCATCATAGTTTCTTGCTCGTTTAGCTACTGCTTTAGTTATGTTGTCTTGATTTTTGTGTGTGCATGTGTGTAGATTTTTTCTTTCATTTTCGGTTGAATTGACTTTCATCTTTTACTCGTTTCTGCAGTTATCGCGGCTATATATTACTGATATTTTGGTGGTATTTTATTTAGGAGTTCACTGGTTTTCGCTTAAATCTTCCTGCACAATTTCTTTGTTTGTGTTGGTGAGATTAATTTTACGTAGTAATTATACCTTCTACCTAAATCTATATATTACTTGTGAGTATCGGAAAGTATGATGACATATTTTTTATTCCGATTGTAAGTGAGCACATGATATTACTCCTACCGAACTTCTGTTTTCTTGCATCTAAATAGTATATTAGATGTTTCTGTTTACTTCTAATTTTTCTGGCATTTGTGATAGTTTGATCTCTAAATTTGATTAAAATTTTTAATTTGTCTTTTAATTGTTCACCAATGATATTCATAAATCTAAGGTACATCAATTTTAGTATTAGACCATCTTAGGTTGCCCAACAATGGTAGCCATCACCTCTATTTATAATGATTGTGAGACTTGGACACTTGGTGCGAATGCTATGATTGACCGTTACTCCCGGTGTTTGATTAATACTAAATAAGTTAAAAAGAAAATAAAAGAAAATACATAGAACTAGTAAAACGGCGCTCTGGATGCATTCGTGGTCTCAGATCGCCGATCTGATCAACATCTCCTACGCGAATACATAAATGCAGGCCCCGCCGATGGTGGCCCGAACTCTGCCGTCGATCCTGCCGTTGTGCCCCATCAGAGTCACAATCTTTTATTTTCTGAAAGACTTGACCCCAATTTTGTTTTTACATTTGACAAACAGACCTATGCTATTATAATATGTATAGCTATCCATCTTGTCCACGTGTATCTGGTAAGTACTCTTTACATACTGTTACTTTGAATGTACTTAGTACCAGTGCACCACCGTCAGGGAAGAACTGATGCATGCATCATAGTTCTTGGCTAGTTTAGCTACTGCTTTGTGATGAATTATGTTGTTGTCTTGATTTTTATGTGTGCATGTGTGAAGATATTGGCCTTCATTTTGGGCTGAATTGACTTTCATCTTATACTTGTTTTTGTAGTTGTCATGGCTATATCTTACTGATATTTTGGTGGTATTTGATTGAGGAGTTCACTGATTTTCCTTGAAATATTCTTGCATAATTTCTTTGTTTTAGTGTTGGTGATATTAATTTTACTTGGCAATTTTAGCTTCTACCTAAATCTATATATTACTTGTGAGTATAGGAAAGTATGATGGCATATTTTTATTTGGATTGTAAGGGAGCGCATGATATTATTCCTACCGACTTTTGTTTTCTTGCATGCTATATAGTTTATTAGATGTCTCAATTTACTTTTAGTTTTTCAGTCATTTGTGATTGTTTGATCTCTAAATTAGATTAAAATTTTTAGTTTGTCTTTTAATTGTTCTCCAAAGAGATTCATAAAACTAAGGTACATCAATTTAGTTGTGGACCATCCATCATGAAGTTACTCATTTCTTGCATCATTTGATTTTTGAGATGTTATCGATGCAACACAAGTTACGTGTCTTGTAGATATGGAGCACTCAAATGACCTAACCTATATCTAGTCGGACCACTTGAAACAATCTCATCATCATAATTCTGTCATGGAAAATTTGAGATGACATTGAAGATTAGCCTATCTCTCTAAGCCCTTTTGGTGCCAACCCAAAGGATATGAGTTGGGATGAAGGACACTGTCCTTAATCAATTCATCATATTAATGCCCTAATTATCTACGTGGATAAACTAGCTCATATTTCACTTTGAGTTCTCACGATGGTCAACTCTTGATGTCCTTAATGGAGGATGACATGACCTATGCCCTTACTTTTGAGCTATTAAGATGGAGAGAAGTCCATTTTTTTCTATGGGACCAAATAGGGTGTTGTTTTCTACCATGACAACAGTAATAGCCATCTTTGCATCTTTAGGGGAAGAGGTAACTTTTTTCCTTCTAGCATCTCTTTTATGAGGCCTAGTATGTTGGAACATTGTTCGACACTAGTTTGGAAATACAGATACTGGTGAGTTATGATGTGAATTTTGAGTTTTGTTAGCATGCAAAATATGCACAAAGTTGAACTATAATGCCTAAGCACTAAGTCTTTGCGTTGGCGTTGTAGTAGAAAATGACGTCTATATTCTAGAGAATTCTGAAGTTTCCATCGGAAAAGATCTAAATTCCATTGAAATTGGAGGCTGTTGTTGGAAAAGGATGCTAGGGTTAACACAACTTGGAGGCTACTCGAAATCTTCTATTTATTAATCAATTGACTAACTTTATGCACTGCTCAATGACTTTTTTTCTCATCTTCTTGTATCTTTTAGGACCTGACGACGGGGAAGGTGACTGGCTTTGGTAAATTGTGCGATGGACTGTATATGTATGACCCCTCCAGCTCGGCTTCTACTCCCCCGCGTTCTCTTTGTGTGGCTTCGTCTTTGATAGGAAGGAGAAGGAGGAGAGAGAGATAGCTAGAGAGGAAATTAGAGAATTAGGGTTTGAGAAGTAGAGAGAGAGTTACCTTGAAATGAGTTTGCATAATCCTCCCAAGGGAGTAGCTCGGGTATAAATACCCGGGCCAAGGAGGGGCCGGCCGGCCCCACCAAAAGAACCCGTTGGTTCAGCCCCGGCCGGCCGGTTCACTGAGAGGGGGCTGAACCAGATGGTTCAGCCCCGTCGCTGCTTGTCGACTCCTTTCTCCTACGAGCGTACTGTCGTCCCGCGAAGCGTAATGGCGGCGTAACATTCCCTTCTCCATCAAGAACCAGCTTGTCCCCAAGGTGGTAGTCGGGGTAAAGCTCCTTGAAGTCCAGCAAATCCATCCAGGAGTTGTGCGCTGCTGAGAGATTTTTCCACTTTATCAGGAGCTCCGGCCGGTACTCCGCGCCGCGTAGTTTCCACTTGAGTAGCACAATATCCTCCGGAAGAGGGCGAAGTTCGCCCGCACTGGTAGTCTCGGGCAATTGAACACATGGCTGGACATTGGCTCCTACCTTCCGCTTGAGCAAAGATACATGAAAAGTCGGATGAATGCAGGACCCCGCCGACAACGCCAACTTGTATGCCACTGGCCCCACCCTGTTGAGAATTCGAAAGAGGCCGTAATACCTGGGAGATAACTTCTGATTCAGACGGCGAGCGACAGACAACTGATGGTACTGCCATAACTTGAGAAACACCTCATCGCCCACTGCAAATTCCCTCTCCTGGCGATGCTTGTCTGCCTGAACTTTCATGCGATCCTGGGCGAGGCGAAGGTTCTCACGCAGGGTTGCTAACATGTGATCCCTGTCCCGAAGGGCCCGATCAATCGCCGGCATGGCCGTGCTGCCCGGCTCATAACTGCTCAAGGTAGGGGGAGGACGGCCGTAAACAACCGCAAATGGGGTCATCCTGCTGGCCGAGTGGTAGGAAGTGTTGTAACAATATTCGGCCCAGTGCAACCACCCCGACCAAGTCCGGGGTTCATCCATAACGAAACAACAGAGGTAAGTCTCCACCCCCCGATTTAAGATCTCTGTCTGGCCGTCCGTCTGAGGATGATGTGCGGTGCTGAAACGTAGACATGTCCCCTGCAGGCGGAATAGTTCAGGCCAAAAGTTGCTCACGAAGGTAGGGTCCCTGTCAGAGATGATGGCTCGTGGTAGGCCGTGCAAGCGGATGATCTCCCGGGCGAACATGACGACAATAGATTCTGCCGTATATGGGTGGCTCAACGCCAGGAAGTGGCCGTACTTGGAGAGTTTGTCCACCACCACCAAGATTATGGATTTCCCTTGTGATTTGGGCAACCCGTCAATGAAATCCATCGACACAGTATCCCAAATCTGCTGCGGGATCTCGAGAGGCACTAACAGCCCTGCTGGCGAGGTCGTCTCATACTTCTGGCGCTGACAAGTCTCACACTGCCGTACAAACTGTTGTATGTCCCGGCGCTTGCCGGGCCAAAAAATATTTGCTCGTGCCCGCTGAAGGGTCCGGAGCACTCCTGCGTGGCCGCCGGTCGGGGATGAATGAAATTCGTGCATCATCACAGTCTTCCAGACCGAGTCTGGAGGGAGAACCACACGACCATGATGGTAGAGACGGCCGTTCTGAAGATGATAGCCGACGGCCACGGTCTCGCCGCGCTGTAAAGCCTCCACCATGATCCGTAAATCGGGCGTTCGGATCACCTCCTCCTCTCATCCAATGAGTCCACTAGTGGCCCTGAGATGTGAGCAACCGTATTCTCGGGTAGACGAGAGAGAGCATCAGCCACAACATTTTCTTTGCCGCTCCGGTAGGAAATCTTATAATCATAACCCAGCAGTTTGGTCACCCACTTTTGTTGAAAAGGGGAAGAAACTCGTTGGTCCAAGAAATGCTTCAAGCTTTGATGGTCGGTGCGAATCGTAAAATGTCGACCGAGAAGGTACGAATGCCACACAGCCACCGCGTGGATGATCGCCAACATCTCCTTTTCATAGGTGGACAACCCCAACGTGCGTGGGGCTAGTGCCTTGCTATAGAAGGCTAGGGGTCGACCCTCTTGCATCAACACTGCGCCAATGCCCACCCCAGAGGCGTCAGTCTCCAACACAAACTCCTTAGTGAAATCCGGGAGCGCCAGGACGGGTGTTGACGTCATGGCCCGCTTAAGTGCTTGGAATGCTGCCTCGGCCTCGGCCTGCCAAACAAAGACATCTTTCTGTAACAACTGGGTGAGAGGTCGGGCAATCTTGCCGTAATCTTTCACAAAGCGGCGGTAATAGCCTGTGAGGCCCAAGAATCCCCTCAGTGCGCGTATAGTCTGAGGTCGCGGCCAGGATAACATGCTGTCAATCTTGTGAGGGTCCGCCTTGACGCCGTTGGCCGACACCAAATGGCCGAGATACTCGACCTCCTCCTGTCCGAAAGAACATTTGGACTGCTTGGCGTACAGTTGGTGTTGGCGAAGAATGGCGAAGACCTGTTCCACATGACGGAGATGGACCTCCCAGCTGGTACTATAGATCAGAATATCATCAAAGAATATCAGCACTGATTGACGGAGGAGAGGGCGGAATATCTCGTTCATGACGGCCTGGAATGTGGAGGGGGCGTTGGTGAGCCCGAACGACATCACCAGAAACTCATAATGCCCGTCGTGGGTGTGAAAAGCGGTCTTGTGGACATCCTCTGCCCTCATGCGAATCTGGTGGTAACCCGACCTGAGGTCGAGTTTGGTGAAACGAGAAGCTCTGTGTAGTTCATCCAACAATTCTTCAATCAATGGTATCGGAAACTTGTCTTTGACCGTGGAATTATTTAGGCCTCGGTAGTTCACACAAAAACGCCATGAGACGTCCTTCTTAACCAGGATGATGGGAGACAAAAATGCACTGGTATTAGGACGAATGAGTCATGCTGTGAGCATTTCTCGAATGCTACGCTCGATCTCGGCCTTTTGGCTGTACGGATACCGATACAGACGAATATTGATGTGCTCCGTACCGGCCTTCAGCTGAATCTGGTGATCCCTGAACCGCGATGGTGGAAGTGAACTGGGTGTCTGGAATATATCAGCATACTGAGCGAGCAGCGCTTGCATCTGCTCGGGGACTGCCAGAGTCGCCTCGAGGGCCTCCGTAATAGCCATAATCATCGCCATCGGGCTGCCTTGCTTCCCTAATTGCTGCAGACTGCGGAGGGATATCTCCTTCAGTGGGGAGGATTTGAGGCCCCCCAGGCAGTATTGCCTCCCCTGGTGGAGGAACTCCATGGTCATCTGCTCCCAATCAAAGGTCACCCGCCTTAGTTGTTGTAGCCACTGCACCCCAAGCACCATATCCGACCCTCTGATGGGTAGAAGATAGACGTTTGTGCGTCCCGAGTACCCCTGGATCTGTAGCTCCACGCCCTTCATTCCCCCTCGCACCGGAGTTTTCTCCCATCCGCCACCATAACGTGAAAAGCAGCAGCTCGGTCAACCTCGAGCCCCACCCTCTGCGCCACTTCCAGATGAATGAAATTGTGCGTACTTCCACTGTCAACCAGGATAGTCGCCTTCTCTTGATGGACTCGCCCTGCCATCCGCATAGTAAGTGGCACATTGCATCCCTCCATTGCTTGAAGGGACACGCCAAACTCAGTCAGATCTACGTCACCTTCCCACTCCGCGGTGGGCGTGTCCTCTTCCTCTGTGTCCTCCCGTAGCATAAAGACCTATATCTTCTGACATTTATGTCCGAGAGCGAATTTTTCATCGCAGTTATAGCACAGTCCCTTTTCCTTCCGCGCCTGAAGTTCCGCCCACGTCAGTCGCATGACCACCGGCTTACCCGGTCCCTGAGAGTCCCTCTTCGCCACTGGCGTCGTGGTAGTAGAACGGGTTGAGATGCGGTGGTGCTGCCGGTTATAGCGCTCCTCCTGTATCCGCGCTAAGCTGATCACATGGTTCAAGCTGCGGGGCATGTATGACTGGATCTCATCTCGTAAATAATCCTTTGAGTCTGGATACAAAACAACTGAGTAGCGTCTTCTCCTCCCACTGCACTCGGTTAGCCAGCTTTTCAAACTCGATTCGGTACTCCATCACCGTCCCCTTCTGATGCAGCTTCTGTAAGAGCGCTTCAAAGTCTTCGTACTCGAGAGGTCCAAAACGAGCGGTGAATCCATCCACAAAGTCGGTACAGGGCACGTAATCCTTGCCTCTCATAAACCACTGCACCCATTGGAACGCATCATCCTCCAAATGAAAAGAGGCCAACTGCACCCATTGCCCCTCCGGGATCTCCTGATAGTTGAAGAACAGTTCTGCCTTTTGCAGCCACTCCAGGGCATCTCCGCCATTAAACTTGGGAAAGTTCATCCTCGTCAATTTTGGCGGCATGTATGGCCGGTGTCCGGCTTGTCCACACCACCCCGCCTCCTGTCCATACTCCGCTGGTCTTCTAGGTTCCCCGGTTTCAAAAGGCATGCCGGGAAAAGTCGGACGGAACGGTCCCGTTGCAGGAGCTCCACCCCATGGCCTGCCGCCTCTCGCCGGAGGAGGCAACAAACCCTCTCCCGTGCCATATTGGGGAAACGGCCATCCTCCGCCTCTGGGTCCAAATCCACCGGAGCCACCCCCATCACTGCAGAATCCAGCCGGACCCCCAGCCCGCTGCTCCGTGCCCGCCAAGACCACTCCCGCCTACGCCGGCCCCGTGCGGCCCGATCCCGCCTGCGCCACCCCATCCGGGGCCCAAGACGCAAGCGCCGGCTCCTCCGGCTGCTGTTCCGCCTGCGCCGGAGCCCCCCGTGCCTGATCCGTTGCTCGGGGTCGATCCCGAGCCCGCGGCGAACCCCGCGCCCCTTCCCGCACCGATTGGGTCCCCGTTGGGGCCGATCCTGTGTGGATCCATCCGTGCGGTTGTAGATCCGCCCGGATCCTCTTCAATCACTGCTTTGCCCTTCAGATTTTGCGTCAATAACGTCATGATCTCCTCCATCCGGGACTCGATCCGCTCTTCTAGCCTTTGCGTAGATGTTTTCATGTTTTCCTCGATGGCGGCCACTGAATCCGTCAACCCCATCAGATTTTCTTCGAGGGTTTCCAACCGGCCGTTTTCTTCTTGTGTTCGTGTCGTCACCATGGTGGAGGAAGGATGCTTTGATACCAAATGATAGGAAGGAGAAGGGGGAGAGAGAGATAGCTAGAGAGGAAATTAGAGAATTAGGGTTTGAGAGGTAGAGAGAGAGTTACCTTGAAATGAGTTTGCATAATCCTCCCAAGGGAGTAGCCCAGGTATAAATACCCGGGCCAAGGAGGGGCCGGCCGGCCCCACCAAAAGGGGCTGAACCCGTTGGTTCAGCCCCGGCCGGCCAGTTCACTAAGAGGGGGCTGAACAAGATGGTTCAGCCCCGTCGCTGCTTGTTGACTCCTTGCGCCTACGAGCGTACTGTCATCCCGCGAAGCGTAATGGCGGCGTAACAGTCTTTTACTTTGGATTTGTGACATTGTTGCCTGAGACATTCCTCTATCTATGTTATGAAATTATTGTTTCTTGCTATGTCAACCTCTGTTTTTAACACCTTTCATTACGATGTATGTGAACTGGGTAAGCACAAACATGCATCTATTCCTCGAATGGCACCTTCTTGTGCTAGGCCTTATGAGATTACTCATTCTGATGTTTGGGGCCCTAGCCCGCTTGCTTCTATTTTTGGGTGCAAATGGTTTTTCTATTTTATCGAATTTTCTAGGTGTACATTGGTTTATCTCATAAAAAGTAAATCTGATGTTTTTTTCCTTTATTTCAACGTTACCATAAATTTATTACCACCCAATTCAATGCCATTGTGAGAGTATTGCGAAGTGATAATGGTCGTGAGTGTAACACCCCGGATTTTTGATGGCGTACGCTTGCTGGGCGTTACGTTGGCTTTGACCGTTGTTCGAGCATGGTTTTTCCCGCGGGCTTGCGAGTGGCTGTTTTGGTAGCCGAGTTGCACGATTCCCCAGCAAACCGGAGTCCAGATGGGGACTCGGTGAGGCCTCTTAGGGAATGCTTGCACTTTTTCGCGCCCGGGTAATGTCGCTCAAAATGAGTTGCTGGTACAGGAAACAAAAAAGAGTAAAAAGTGCTTAAGGCAAAAATGGTCTAGGACGACACAGAAACATTTTTCAAAACAGAGAAAAATAGTCATTTTTGTGCGTGACGCCCCCCGACACGGGCGTGTCGGGGCGTGACCCAGGGCGTGACCTGGGCGTGACCTCCTCGACTCGACGATTTTCCTGTGTCGAGTTGAGCTCGATGAATGGGGTACACGCCCCGTGACACGGGCGTGTCACGGGCCGTGTCCCGCAGTGTCGAGTGTCGAGTGTCGAGTGTCGAGTGTTGAGTGTCGAGTGTCGGGTGTCGAGAGAGGGGACACGACCTGTGACACGGGCGTGTCACAGGGCGTGTCAAGCTGTGTCGAGTGTCGACACTTTGTGTCGACAAGGTGTCGAGACACGGGCTACACGCCCTAGGTCACGGGCGTGACCAACCCGTCACGGGCGTGTACCCGGCCGTGTACCGTGTGGATAAACTTGGATTTGCCGACTTTCTGCGCCGCTTAAGGTACACGCCCTGCGTCACGGGCGTGACACTGGGCGTGACCGGCCCGAAAATCGACTTTTTCCAGTTTTTTTGTGCCGTTCATTTTCTTGATTCTGCATCTAACGATCCAGCTCTGTTCTGGAGAAAATAAGGCCGAAACAGAGTTTCTCCTCCTCATTTCACCTTCTCTCCATCTTCTTCTTCATTCTCAAAGAGAAAGCAAGGGAGAAAGGCTCAAGCAAGGCAAGGAAAGAGAGGAGCAGCCGTCGCGGCATCGTCTCGGTTCAGGCAAGCGGTGTTCTTCACCCTTGCCAATCTTCTTTCTTGTTTTTGATTGTGCAAAATAGCTAGTTTTCTCTTTCAAGTTTCTTAGCTTGTTCTTCTTGTTTTGGGTTCTTCCTCACTAGCCTTATTCTGCTCTTAAATTTCCCTATGCTGAATGACGTTGATTTTCCATGCTTAGTAAGCGTCAAGGGTTGCCTGAGCGTGTGCAGTTATCCCCTGCACGACGTGACATCATAACCCGTAGTTCCTCTTGCTCTGATACGAGGTACTCGTTGAGGAAATGCGGGTTGTGACAGTGAGTACATTGACTGTCACTTTGAATGCTACCTTTGTGACTTGGGTATCATCCACCAAACTTCCTGTGGGTACACTCCTGCCCAGAATGGGGTCGTCGAGCGAAAGAATCGGCATTTTCTGGAGGTTGCTCGTTATTTATTACTTCAGATGCACCTGTCAAAATGCTACTGGGGGGGGGGACGCTGTCCTCAGGGCTACACATCTTAATAATCGTCTGCCAACTCGTATCCTAAACCACAAAACTCTGTTAGAAGCTCTCAATATCCTTCCTACTGAGCTCACTCCTCGTATCTTTGGATGTGTGTGTTTTGTCCATGTGCACCACACCTCCAAGCTTGATCCCCGGTCGCTTCAGTGTGTCTTCATTAGATACTCAAACACCCAAAAAGGGTATAAATGTTTTCATCCTGTGACCCGCAAGACTTGTCTCCATGGATGCCACTTTCCATGAATTCGATGGAAGTGAGCTCCCCCGTTATTCCCCTACCTATATCTCTTCCATATCAGCTTACTATTCCACCTGTGGTTCTACCTCCAGCCCTGCCTCCCCGTCCTACTCCTCCTTTGCAGGTTTATACTCATCGACAAAGGGGCACAAACAATCAGTTTTTGAAGAATCCACGCCTGATTCGTCTACCGGTCCTCATGGTAACCTTGTTTCCACTCAACATTCCTTATCTCATTATGTGACTTATGACTCATTGTCTTCCCAGCATAGAGCCTTTATCATTTCTTTGTCCTCCATTTCCATCCCTTCTTCGCAGCAGGAAGCTCCGTGACATCAAAAGTGGAAAGATAACCCTTGAAAAGAATTGTGTATGGAACCTTGTTTATATTCCTCAAGGCAAGACCGTGGTTGGATGTAAGTGAATTTTTTCGGTGAAACAAAACTCCCAAGGTCTTGTGGACCATTACAGGGCTAGGTTGGTGGCCAAAGGGTATGCTCAAACGTCCGGGATTGATTATCATGAAACCTTTGCTCCTATTTCAAAGATGAGTTCTATCCATATTTTGCTCTCGTGTGCTGCCTGCAAAGGGTGGGGTCTCATCCAGTTGGACGTGAAGAATGCCTTCGTCCATGGAGATTTGGAAGAAGTTTATATGTCTCTTCCTCCTGGTCTTACCTCTGAGGGATCTGAGGAAAAAGTATTCAGACTAAAGAAGGCTCTATACGACCTAAAACAATCCCCGAGGGCTTGGTTTGGAGGGTTCCAACGAGCAATGACGACATTTGGGTATACTCAGAGTAATGTTAATCATACCCTATTTGTAAAGTACATACAAGGGAAATTGACGGAGTTGATAGTTTATGTGGTTGACATTGTCATATCTGGGGATGGCATGGAAGAAATAAAAAAGGGTGATGTTATATGTAAACTGTTTTTGACTATAAACAAACTCTTACTATATACAAACCTGTGCAAATATAATTTTGTTATACACAAACCTAATGTTTATATATATATCAGTACAAAATAAAAAAATTAATTTTTTTAATTAGCTAAGTAATTAATGCAGTAATATTCGATCATCCATTTTAACGGGTTCATTTCATCAATCCGCCAAGGTCCATTTCATGTTGGCAAGGTAACATCGTCAGTTCAAAAAAAAATTAGTTTTTTAACTACTTAATATCATGCTAGTGTTAATCTAATTTTGTTAATTTTTTGTAATGACTTAGTATCTAATTTTTGGACACGATAATAACTAAACTCAGAACTCTACTGATGAAACTTAATCATCCTTATACTTCACCATGCCAGAGTCAACATGAATGGATACCTCTGCGCCAACCATGGAGTAAGAGCCAAGCACAAGACGTGAGCAACTCTAAAACATCTAAAGGAAACAAAGGTGATGGACAATCATGAAGTAAGAGCCGATGAACGGGATTGTGAGGTCGGCAAACGGGAAAGGTAAGGTCGGCGAGGCTAGCTAGGGTACGAGCTTACTCCTTTTGGGAGACTGGTTGGCACCGACGTACGAGATCGTGAAGTCGGTGAACGGGAAAGGCGAGGTCGGCGAGGCTAGCTAGGGCACGAGCTTACTTTTTTTGGGATACAGGTCGACACCTGCTAACGAGATCGTGAGGTCGACGAACGGGAAAGTTGAGCCGATGAGGCTAGCTAGGGCTCGAGCTTACTTCTTTCCAGAGGCTGGTCGGTACCAGAGAACGGGATCGTGATGTCGACAAACATGGAAGGCAAGGTCGGTGTGGCTAGGGTCGGTCTTTCGCCTTTCAGGAGACTTGCAGTCGGGTAGGGCACGTGAATAATAAGAAAAAGTGGTTATTTTTAAGTATTTAAGTGGTTTGTGTATCGTAAATTTAAAAGCCACAAAAACTCTAAAAAATTGGTTTGTATATAATCAAATTTGGTCTATATATAACAGAGCCCATAAAAAATCTGAAGACAAGATTGACTAGTGAATTTAAGGTAAATGATTTTGGGAACCTCAAGTACTTTCTTGACATTGAAGTTGCCAGATCCAAGCACGATATCTTTATCTCACATAGGAAGTACATCATTGGCCAGTTGGAGACTACAGGGATGAGTGGATGTAGACCTGCTGACACCCCCATTGAAGCAAATCATAGATTGGGGAGGGATGGTGGAGAACCTGCCACCTATATCAATGGATTTCAACGGCTGGTGGGGAGACTCATCTACATATCTCATACTTGCTTGGATATCTCTTATGTTGTTGGAGTTATTAGCCAGTACACGCACGCTCCCAAATCGCACCACTTGGATGCTGCCCATCAGATTATCAGATATCTGAAAACCTCTTCTAGACGCGACATCTTGTTCTCTCCGAACAAAGAATTATCCATTGAAGTTTTCACAGATGCTGATTGGGCAGGGTCAGTTGATGATCATAGATCCACTTCCGGGTATTGTACCTTGTTTGAGCAAAATTTGGTGACTTAGAGGAGCAAAAAACAACATGTTGTTTCCAGATCCAGTATCAAAGCAGAATTTAGGGCTATTACCCAGGGAATATGCAAAGGATGTGGATTCGATCCCTTTTGCTTGAACTTGGGATTCAAGGCAAAGACCCAATCCGACTATACTGCGATAACAAAGCCGTCATTAGCATCACTTACAATCATGTTCAGCATGACCACACTAAATATGCTGAAGTCGATCGATATTTTATCAATGGAAACATAGCGAGGGGAGTTGTTAGCAATCCATTTGTCCCCTCTGATCAACAACTGGTTGATGTATTTATAAAGGCTTTGTCTCATAGGTGTTTTGATAACATTATGTCCAAGTTGGGTGTTACAGATATCACAAGCCCAACTTGAGGTGGAGTGTTAGGTTTTGGCTTTATTCTATTTTGTGCTTGTATGTTTGTCACTTTTATATATTGAGTGTTACATGTTTCTGTAATGATAATATAATTTTTCTCCTCTCAACAAATTTAAAAGAAACTAAACGCACTAACAATCTCAATATCCAAGTATATATAGTATGTCCTATGTCCATCCAAAATCCAATCAAAAAATAACACGACACATTAAATTAATACTCACAACAATGGAGACCAGACGGTGGTCAAATGATGGTGGACGACTGCTCTGGGGAAGGGTCTCGACTGCAGGAATGTGTTATGGGCCGATGAATGTGTAGAGAGGAGGCGGGGATACAAGGGGTAAACCGTAGATTGGGAGAGGAGATGCGAAGAACTAGAGAGAGAAAGAGAGGAGCTTGAGAGAGAAGAGAACTTGATTAATACTTTTCTTATACATTACATGACCCCCAGGGTCTATTATATAGAACCTAAATAACACAGGTGTAAATTCCCAATACCATGAAACTAAGCGAAATAATAAAAACACATAAAAGACTACATGACTTGACTTGACTCATACGATATTAAAACACCTAATACACTTAATAAAATAAAACTCGTAATACTAGATAACCAACGACGTGAGCTCCATAACACTCCACCCGTCCTTGGCCTCGAACTTGACCCCAAGCTCGAACTCCACCTGGATGGTTGGATCATCTGGAAGCTTGATCTCCCGACAGAACATGGCCCGATAGTGCATAACGACAGAGGCGGTGTCGGCAAGTAGCGACGACGACGTGGGAAAGACGCACAGTGAAAGTAATGACTTTCGCACGGCCGGTGGAGCGATGGTGAGCAGCAGCAGTAGGGAGGGCAGAGAGACGACGGCCGGTAGCAGAAACGGGTCTATCGGGGTCACCAGAGCACGGGCCGGCAGAAGAGGCGGCGTTGTGGCCGGTGGGAGCGGCAAGGCGGGGGACGACGCGAAAATAGCCAGGAGAGGAGGCGGGAACGGTGGAAGGACGACCATCATGGAGAGATGCGGTACATCGGCGACGCGTGGTGGCGGCGACGACGGCGGTGGCAGCGACGACGGCGGTGGCAGCGATGACGACAATGACGGGGATGATGGCAGTGGCGGCGATGATGTGGTCGGAGGGGGCGGCAATGCCGGGGTTGGCGGAGTAAGAGCCGGTAGAGGAGGCAGCGGCGGCGGAGGTGGCCGCGACGACTGCGGCGATGGCAACTTCGACGACGATGGCCGCAGAGGAGGAGGTGGCGATGACGGTAGCGGCGGTGACGACAACGATGGTGGCGGTGGCGACCACGTCAGCGGCGGCGGCGGTGCGTCGTGAACGGCAGAGGACGGTGGTGACACCATCATTGGAGGGGAAGGTGACGACCCCAGCTCCGGTGGTGGCGTTGACAAAAAACCACCAATGAGTCGTGAGACATGCGGAGGGCGTCGAGCGTGAGGTCGAGTTGAGCATCGACGTGGCCGAGTCAAGCCGCGTGTAGAGCAATGCAGCGGTCCAGCTCGACGAGCCGGCAAGCATCGCAATGCGGTCGGCGTCGCTAAGGAACATGATAAAAATGATGTAATAATTATTTAAGGATTAGAACATTAATTACTTAGAAGTAATTAATTAGAGGAAATGAAATGAGTGGGGGGGGGGGTGGCGGGACTGGAGGAAGAAAAATAAATTAAAAAAGAAGTGGGGTTGAGTGGTGGTGGGGGCCACAAAAAGTTAAAATAATATGGTGTGCTGGTGATGGGGTTTGGGGTTGGGAGGAGTGATAAAGATAAATAAAACAAAAGAATCAGGAAGGATAAAAATAAAACAAGGATGGGACAAGGGCGTGTGCAGGAATGTGTAAAAAAAGGGGGGAAGTAAATAAAGAAAAAGAAAGAGAGATGTGCGGTTGGCAGAGGTGGGGGGACCCAGCAAAAAAGAAACAAAGAAAAATAAGGTAAAATAAAGAAGAGAAGAATTAAAGAGGATGGAAAAGGTGGCGTGGATTATGCGGGTTGAAGGCTTGGGGCTCCAGGAGGTGCAGAGCTCGATGGGTGTGTGGAGACTGACGGAGCAAGATGGGGTTGGCGGGGCTTCGACACGGGTTCTGTTCCGGGAAGGACGACGACGAAGGGTGCTCGGGGTTGGCTTCGGTGTCGTTATTGGAGAAAGACAAGGAGGGCGCTGAAGGTCGACGTCGACGGCCTGGTTTGCTGGATGGAGATGATCTTGTCGGCTATTTCAGGCGGAAGAACGAAGGAGGCAGAGTCGGCTAGAGGGCGACGTCGGCGGTGGGCTTTAGTGAGTTTGCTGGAGGCATTGGGGGGGTGCAACGGGCTAGCGGCAAGGGAGTTGTTGGCGCCGGGGAAGAAAGAGCAGCGGCAGCCCGCGGGGAACGACAGAGCAGTGATCGGAGGGGAGGAAAGTTCCTCTGATACCAAGTTGTTACAGGCCGATGAATGTGTAGAGAGGAGGCGAGGATACAAGGGGTAAACCCTAGAATGGGAGAGGAGATGAGAAGAATTAGAGAGAGAAAAAGAGGACCTTGAGAGAGAAGAGAACTTGATTAATACTTTTCCTATGCATTACATGACCCCAAGGGTCTATTATATAGAACCTAGATGTTACAGGTGTAAATTCCCGATACCACGAAACTAAGCGAAATAATAAAAATACATAAAAGACTACATGACTTGACTTGACTCATGCGATATTAAAACACCTAATACACTTAGTAAAATAAAACTCCTAATACTAGATAACCAACGGCGTGAGCTCCATAACAGAATGCTCGCGTGGATTGGTGTTTGCTGCCAGAAAATGCTCATTGGATAACAACAAACTTGCTGTACGGGAAGAAAAAAGGCGCATGATAATGAACCGCGAGGAAAAATAAAATGGTTCCCGCTGAGTGGTGGCTCAATCTCCTCCGTCGATCACAATCACGTGACTTATTTCGATCCCTATCAGAAGGCTAGCCGGGCATCTGGGTAAGGTGTGTCGGTAGACAACCAGATCGTGGAGATTCGATATAGAAACACTAAAGTGTTGTATTATCGCCTCAATCTTGGCGTTACAGGATCGAGAACAATATTTGTATAGACAATATATAGATAATAAGGGAAGTTCTCATTGCTACAGTGGGCTGTGTCGTTCTGTTACAGTGCCTATATTACCCCTACCCGCAGCGTTGAGTTTCGATTAAATTTTTTTTTTGGAGCTCCACGGTGGAGGCCACTGTCGCCGGCGGAGCCGACGACAACCTGACTGGACCCCACCGATAGGGTCGCCGGACATCCGCGACCCCGATGGGGGAGGCCTGAGGTGGTCCAGCAGGGCCATCGCCCGCAGTAGCCGTGACCGTGACCACCTACCGTTAGCTTTTATATACAAAAAATTTGAGGCACCGCCGGCGGCGGCGGCCTGAGCAAACCCCACCAACAGGGACTCCGTACGTCGGCGACCCCGGTGGGGGTAGGTGAAAGTCTTTATTTCAAGGATAGTTAAATCACCTATGGGGGGTGAATATGTTTCTTAGTCCTTAGTGACTAACTTTTATTTTCTTTTAGTTTGCTGCTTTATTGGTTGGTTAATTTCTGCTTTCAAGATGAGATGTCTGCACAAAGAAACCAACACAACAGAGTACACACAGATTTATAGTGGTTCCCCAATCTTTGGGTACATCCACTCTCCTCCCATCTTGCCAACTTCCTATTGGTCAAGGCACTTCTCCAAAACAATGCTCCAAAGATCTTACACCTCAGATCCCTCAGGATCTCTCAGTCTCCTCCAAGACTTACACCTTAGCCATAAGGGCCTACACTCAGTGATACAAGTATCACCTACCTCAGACAATTAAGCCCTACCACTCAGGCTATGGAGGATAGACTTACCTCAGAGCAAACTTGCTCTTGCAACTCAGAGAGATACACTCTCCTACAGCTCAGGCACAAGTGCCATACCACTCAGTGATCAACTGATCACCTACCTCAGAGCAAGTTTGCTCCTACCTCTCAGATCCGCAAAAGATCCTACTAAATGAAAGTAGGTTGTTGAGGTTCTTGATTGAACACAAGAGGAATTCCTCTGTGCCAATCTATCTTGACTGAGTTAGACTTAGCCCAACTTTGACACCAGGAATGTTTTCTTGAGTCTACTTTTCTGGATTAAGTACACCTTAGCCCCAACTATTTCACAGCAACAAGTATATCCACTTGAGCTGGAAGTGACTTGCAGAACACTGTTCTGCCCCTTTTTGAACTTAACCAAAGGTTCAACCCTCTCTTCTTCACAGCAACAATGATGTAGATGCTTTGGCTTATGCTGGAAGCAACTTGCAGATCAGCTTCTCTGCACCTTTCTGAACTGAGCCAACTGCTCAGCTCTATCTCCTTCTTCACAGCTCCCCCAAGAGAATATTCTTTAGGATTTGTTGGCTGGATCTGTGAAGGACCTACAGCAAGGGTCGACCCTAGCTACTATCTCTTTCTCAGTGAATCACCCTGAGCTTGCTAGCTGGTGCAGATGAAGATGACACCAACAATCTTGCTAGCTTTGACAACTGCAGAGCCTTGCTGAGCCTTCTGGGGGTAATCTTGATCTTCTTTCCGCTTACTATGGTCTTGACTTTACCTGCCGAAGCATCAGCTTTGGCGTTGGCGAATTACTCTAGCACTTCCATCTTCCACAGAAGACAGGGCTCCGTCGGGACGAAAGCTAGGTCAGATTTTTGTAGAAGATTAAGCACCTGCTGAACTTCTTCTGGAGCATCAGCGAATCCATTGCGAACCACCTCTGCTCCTTCGAAGAGGAAATCTTGTCCCTTGGGCGCCATTTCGCCGCAGAATTTGAGAAGGTTAGCAAAAACGACTTTCCGTCGATTTAACGAATACGGGCGGGAGAGACCAAGGAATAGTGACATAGCTTATTGCACAAGCTCTTCTATTTATAATTATTTCCTAAGGGAAGGCGGAAAGTCACTGTCTTATTTGATCAATTTTGATCAGCGGCCAGGATTAAATCTCGACACCTATCTGCAGGCCGTTTTTTCTTCAATTTTTGTTGAGTAAGCTTATTTTGCTTAACATTTGTTTTCTTTAGTAATTATATTGCAACTAATCCCTAACTGAGTTGGCCTAATCTTGCAGGGGTAAGATTGTCCTGCAGTACACATTCTTATATGTGTTTTATTGGGGTGCAATTAGACATAATTTCAATATCCTTAAATTAATTTCACTGAGAGTGTATTAGCCCCCAAGCTCAATTGATTAAACCAAATTTTTGACACTTATTTAACCTAGTATTGCACATGTAATATGTGTCTTTGGGTATGTTGAGACTGGTTACTTCTTGTGGCATAGTGAACATAAGAGTCACGAACATATTTATTGAGAAGAGTTGTTTAGACTAATGTTTTACATCTACTCAGTCATTTGTTTCAATTACCTTATTTCTAACATGCATAATCAGTTTAACAATTAAATAGTAGAATTAAAGCTAGGTGAATTCTACTTATCTCTGCCATGTAGAGTTGAAGCCCATACTGAATTCACAGTCTCTAAGCATACCATCAACTTTGCTTCTGATCTTTAGCCTTTGATGTGCATCTGACTTTCCTTTGCAAGCTCCCCCTTAATAATTGCACTTGTCTTTGACATCTTGTGCATGATGATAAGTTGAGTCATTCCTTGTACCAAGACTTGGGTCTGGTACATCTCTGTCTAGGGACCATAATTGGGTATGGCCACATGGACTTTCCTGCAAAACAAGATTTACCTTACCTTAGGAACCCAATATGACTTGGGTCCTAAGTTCCTGTTAGTTTAAAAATGCATATGTCGATCTACTGGAGCCCTATCAGGAAGACTTTTCTTGCCCATGACACACTAGGGTTGTGCCAACAATCTATGACAAAGTGACCCACTTTGCCACAACACCAACACTCATGAATATTATATCTTCTCTTCTGAGCAAGTCTGACAACATGGTTGACTGCAGACTGAATAGAAGGAAGAGCATCTTCCTTGTTCCAATTTCTCTTAGTCACACAACCTGACTGAGAGTAGGTCTGTCATGAGAAGAGCTTGGTTTTTCACAAGGTCTATCAGTAGCAGTTCTCTTTACAGAGGACATTCTGTTGGTCCCCTTAGAAGATTCCAGGTCTTGCTTCCTGACAGATTTATCCTTGGTCAGAGTGTGTGCAAGGAGACTTTGAGAAAAAGCCATTGCCTGCTCAAGAGTGATGGAGCTGGTGCATTAAATACAAAAGGTCCAGGATGAGCCTTTTGCACTTCTTCATGGGGAGCCTTCTGAGTACTCAGTCTCATGTCCTTTCTTCTTCCATTGTAAGGAACTTTTATAGTCTTACAAGAAAGATTCTCATTCCTGCAGTGGCCATTCCTGGGGTCTTGGCCATATCTGTTGGAAGGGAGAATTACCTTATGAAAGATAGACCGAGGCCTGACAGGAACTTGACCTCTTTTCTGAGATTGGATCACTTTAGAAATCCACTCAGATTCAGATCTTCTCTTGATAGAATCTATCTTAGAGAAGTTAGCCACAATTCTCCTCTCCCTATCAAGTTTCTCATCAAGATCCTTGATAATAGTCCTTATATTTTAAGGACTCAACATGGATATCTACCATGATCTTCAGATGGGCTGCTTCGCTCTCTTTTAGACATAACAAGAATGAAGCTTCATCTTGCTGGGAAGCAGTCAGCTGTAGGGAGGCTATTTTCTCTGCTTGTTTCTTAGCAAGCAACTTGCTTTCCTTGAAAGCTTTCAGAAGGGCCGTATGATTGTCAATCAATTGATTGATATCCTCATTTGTTAAAGGACCCTCATCATCTCTTGATGAGGAGACATCAGAGTCTGTACATGATTCATATCCAGACTCTGAGGATGAGCTAGATGAGAAATATACCTTATTTTGACCAGGCTGATCCTGACAAGATTCTTTTTCTGGTGTAGCTATCGGCCCATGACATCTGCATTCACTTTCTTCAGCTTCATCCACCTCTGTGTCACTCTGAATGTGACAAAGGGGCCCTGATCTTTGCTCTTGCATCTGGAAGGACTTTGTCTTCACCAAGAGCAGCCAACAGACTAATGTTATTCTTGTCCTCTCTGCAGATTTGATACTTCATAGAGTTCCACACCTTATGATTCATCTTTGAACACATAAGTTTAACCTTTTAGCTATCTTTGGAGGTCAACTCAGACTGTTGGATCTTTTTGAGTAACCTCCCTCTGATACCACTTGAAAGTCTTTATTTTATGGATAACTAAATCACCTAGAGGGGGGGGGGGGTGAATAGGTTTCTTAGTCCTTAGTTACTAACTTTTATTTTCTTTTAGTTTGCTGCTTTATTGATTGATTAATTTCTGCTTTCAAGATGAGCTACCTGCACAAATAAAACCAACACAACAGAGTACACACAGATTTATAGTGGTTCCCCAATATTTGGGTACATCCACTCTCCTCCCACCTTGCCAGCTTCCTATTGGTCAAGACACTTCTCCAAAAAAATGCTTCAAAGGGCTTACACCTCAGATCCCTCAGGATCTCTCAGTCAATGTTGTTAAGATCGAGATCTTACCTAAGATCGATCGACAGTGGTAAGATCGTAAAACGTGGGATCGACACGAAACAGTATGATCTTACTTACTATACAAAATAAAAAAAAAGATCTAATTTAAAGATCAATGATCATAAAGCAATATATATATAAAGACACGAAAGAAGAAGACACAGAAGAAGAAGACACGGAAGAAGAAGACACGGAAGAAGAAGACACGGAAGAAGAAGACACGGAAGAAGAAGACACGGAAGAAGAAGACACGGAAGAAGCAGACACGGAAGAAGCAGACACGGAATAAGCAGACACGGAAGAAGAAGACACGGAAGAAGCAGACACGGAAGAAGCAGACACAGAAGAAGCAGCACCTGCTGCGACGACGGAAGCACCACGACGGCAGAAGCACCTGCCGCGATGACGGAAGCACCACGACGGGAGCACCTGCTGCGACGATGGCGGGAGCACCTACTGCGACGACGGCGGGAGCGCCTGCTGCGGGAGCACCGGCTGCGACGGGATTGGGGATGACCTAGAATGCGGGATTGGGAAGAAATAATGCGCGGGATCGAGTCATTTTCATGTCCGATTAAAACGCTATGATCGAATATGATCGTAGGATCGCACAATCCTACGATCATAAACGACGATCCTGGCATTTCTGCAGGGAGTTCGATCCAGCATAGCTCGTTACTCGTTTTCCCCATAAAACTCATAAGATTGTCCGATCTTACGAGCAAAATCGAGATCTTGACAACCTTGCGCTCAGTCTCCTCCAAGATTTACACCTCAGCCACAAGGGCTTACACTCAGTGATACAAGTATCACCTACCTCAGGCAATTAAGCCCTACCACTCAGGCTATGGAGGATAACCCTACTTCAGAGCAAACTTGCTCTTACAACTCAGAGAGATACACTCTCCTACAGCTCAGGCACAAGTGCCCTACCACTCAGTGATCAACTACCTCAGAGCAAGTTTGCTCCTATCTCTCAGATCCACAAAGGATCCTACTAGATGGAAGTGAGTTGTTGAGGTTCTTGATTGGACACAAGAGGAATTCCTCTGTGCCAATCTACCTTGACTGAGTTAGACTCAGCCCAACTTTGACACCAGGAATGTTTTCCTGAGTCTACTTTTTTGGAATAAGTACACCTTAGCCCTAATTACTTCACAGCAGCAAGTATATCTACTTGAGCTGGAAGTTACTTACAGAACACTATTCTGCCCGTTTCTGACCTGAACCAAAGGTTCAGCCCTCTATTCTTCACAACAATAATGATGTAGATGCTTTGGCTTATGCTGGAAGCAACTTGCAGATCAGCTTCTCTGCACCTTTCTGAACTGAGCCAACTGCTCAGCTCTATCTCCTTCTTCACAGCTCCCCCAAGAGAATATTCTTTAGGATTTGTTGGCTGGATCTGTGAAGGACCTGCAACAAGGGTCGGACCTAGCTGCTATCTCTTTCTCAGTGAATCACCCTGAGCTTGCTAGCTGGTGCAGATGAAGATGACACCAACAATCTTGCTGTTGAAGATGTTAATATCAACAACTCACTTGATCTGCTTCTAGACTTGCTTGTCTTGGGCTCTCTGTTCTTCAGCCACACCCACAACAATGACGATTAGGAAGAACTACTGTAACAATTGCTTTTTCGGTAAAGAGTTTCTCCTTTTATTTAATGTAACCCAATGACTTTTTTAGCAGTGTGTCCCACTACATTAATACTGACTGCATCCTTGCTTTAACGCCTAACTGACGTACAGTAGGCCCGCGGCGCCTTTTGTCATGTACTGTGGCTTTGCCGCTAACAATTTGAATATGCTTGACTTTTTGACTTGTTGACATCAACACCTGAAGACTTAGTCAAAATTCAAGCATCAATAGTATAAGCGTTGAGTGAATGAGCTTCACTCAACGCCAAAGTACTTAGCCAATTTTGTCTATCTAGGCGTTGACAGCGTTGAGTGAGTAAAACTCACTCAACGCTTTTTGCCTTAACCCTTTCTGCAGCCTCTTCTGCATGCATGACGTTGAGAGCGTTGAGTGAACATACTTCACTCAACGTCTTGTGCCTTAACAACATTCTGCATTTTAGGCATTGAGAGCGTTGAGTGAACATGCCTCACTCAACGCTTTCTCCCTTAGTCATTTCTGCTTCTTCAACATTTTAAGCGTTGAGAGCGTTGGGTGAGAATGTCTCACTCAACGCCTTTGCTTTAGCTAATTCTGCATCATGACGTTGAGAGCGTTGAGTGAGCACGTCTCACTCAACGCTTTCTGCCTTAGCCAGATTTTCTGTTTTAGAAATCAGTTTAAGTTCGACGAACTCAAAACTCAGTTCGACGAATAAGAAAAACTCAGTTCGACGAATAAGAAAAGCTCAGCTCGACGAATAAGAAAAACTCAGTTCGACGAATTTAGAGTTCAGCTTGACAAATAAGTGAAATCTTAGATCGACAAACTCAGGGCTTAGTTCGACGAACTCTGAACTCAGCTATTCAACAATTGTGAAGCTAAGGCGTTGAGTGAGTGAGCTACACTCAACGCCTGTGCACTTAGTCACTTTTCAGCTCATTTCTCTTTAGGCTTTGACTGTATTTGCCTGACTCACAGCCTTTTGCTGTATGACATTGAGTGAGCTGACTTCACTCAATGTCTGTGGACTTAGCCACATTCTAAACTTGCCACTTCATGGCTTTGACTGAATAGGCTTTACTCAGTGCTATAAGTCATCTGGCGTTGAGTGGGTTGACTTCACTCAACGCCCGTGGACTTAGACAGTTTTCTGTCTTTCCACCACTTAGGTAAATTAAGTGATGATCATATAAGAAGGAGAATGTTACTGTCCACGCCTCTTGAGGAGCGGGTCGTAGGCCCAGTCAGGCCTCAACCATCACCTGAAAATTTCGCACCTATCCCGTCACCGTAATATGGCTGCGGTCCATACACCCCAACCTGTCTACGCATCTATTTAACCTTGGCGGTGGGATTCGATCCCAAGACATCCTTGATGAGAGAACTTCCATGATCTCTCATCACCGACCGAGCTGCACTTTTATGTTACGGTCCACGCCTCCTGAAGACTGGTCGTGGGCCCAGGCAGGTCTCAACCATCACCCGACAATTTCACACCTATCCCGACACCGTAACAGGGCCGCAACCCATACATTTCAACCCGTCTCCGCATTTATTTAACCTTTGTGGCGGAATGTTGAGGCCAGGATTCGATCCCAAGACCTCCTTGATGAGAGAGAGATCAAGGAGGTCTTGGCCACAACATCCCGCCGCCAAGGTTAAATAGATGCGGAGACAGGTTGGGGTGTATGGGCCGCGGCCCTGTTACGATGCCGGATAGGTGCGGAATTGCATGGTGATGGTTGAGACCTGCTTGGGCCCACAACCCGGTCCTCAAGAGGCATGGACCGCAACAGAAACTGAGCTTGGCATAAAAAAAATAGACTTTGGTGGTTTGGCTATTTACTGTGACGGTTTGAAAATGCACCTATTTGACAAGTTGATAGAGTTAGTGAAGTAGGATGAATGTAGTGTGAATATGCATTTGTGCCCCAATGGAACTGTAGTGAATGAGTATAAGTGTAGTGTCGCAGGAAATTAGTAAGAGGAAAATAACAAGTGCAATTTTATTCATCCCATATTGGGGCAATATATAAGACTTACAACAAGATACTTAAACCAGACTCAAGATGTGGGACAAAACCCACACACTCCTATAAACTTTAATAGACCGACATTGACGTTTCCAACACCCCTCCTCAGCTGAAGGGGGGACCCTTCAGCTTGAACACAACAAAAAATAAAGGCAATGGTGGTAGATGATGCGGGACAAAACGCCTGACGAGCCACCGGGGAAAAATCCAAATCGGGGAATCAAACCGGGGACATAGCAACACACAGCGCTGACCCACACACGACCCAGGACCCACACACGATGCTGACTCACTGGAAACTGGTCAACCAACATCATCTACACACACAACATGCGAAAGAGTACAAAAGATGTGGAGCAAATTATCAAACGGGCAACCAAGGTAGTCCGTCTGGGATAATCCGCGCAAAGGCAGTCCCACACGACACAGTCCCGCACGTCACGGTCCCACGCGGTACAACCCGCTGAGATTGGAACTACCAACACAATCACACCCCAACACATGACCAATCAAAAGACAAACTGGGGAGACGCGAACAATATACAACAAAAGCCCAGAGGCCATGTGAAACGAAGGCGACAGGTCCGGAAAGATCATCCGAGTTGCCCTCATTCCAAACACTCCCCTCACGTAGATAACACGTGCATATAGACATAAATCACAAAAAACATATACAAATAACAAAAAATGACAACCCTCATAAAACGACCACAAAAACAGCAGAAAACCAGCAACTACGATGCGAGGAGTATGGCGCAAAGACAAGCACGAGAACAATCTGCAACAAGGAGTGATGGCGCCAGCACCAGCACAACAGCAGCCGGACGGGAGACGAAGATGCTGCGACAAGAATCAGCGCCATAAGAAGCTCCAGCGGCAGAGATGAAATGTCAATGTCGACGTATGCGCAACAAGGGTTGACGACGAGATCTGGACGCGAGAGAAGCTCCAGCGGTAGAGATACACGGGATCAGGACGACGCACGACGGAAGCAGGCGGGATCGACGTCGATGTCGCAGGCGGTGCAACATCGTGGAGTGGGTCGATGTCTCCGATGTAGATCCGTGCCAGCCGGAGCTATTCAATTTCCACCGGTACCGCGGCGTGCAGCAGCGGCCGTGGAGACCAAGCGACGGGAGCGGAGCCGCTCCTGTCGATGAATCAGCGATCGACCTCGTCGGCAGGAGCGGGAGCAGAAATGCGGAACGGGAGAAGGAGGACGAGATGAGCCCGACCAGAGGGAGGGAGAGGCAGACCGGCCCACGGGGAAATTTTTCTTCGGGTTTCAGATCGAGAAAGGCTTTGATACCATGTTGGAAGTAAGAGGAAAATAACAAGTGCAATTTTATTCATCCCATATAGGGGCAATATATATGACTTACAACAAGATACTTAAACCGGATTCAGGATGTGGGACAAAACCCACACACTCCTACAGACTTTAATAGACCGACATTGACATTTCCAACAAAATTGATATGATGCACATAAAATTGTCCTATAATTAAATAACAATAAATTCTGAACTTCATTAATAAGTTTGCGAACAACTACAAGTCTACAATTGATATGAGAGTATTAAATAAATGATCAATTTCTAGTTGAATTAAAGTTACGAATTTTTAAATTAAATGGTAAGTGAATAAGTCTTGCAAGTCGGATAATTAGTGCAAACTATTAAATATTACCATCCCAAAGGATATGATTGTTTTCCCGATAATCAACAATAAATAATAAACTTCACACGAGAACTTTAAAAAGTAATGTGAGTTTGGAGATGAGTAAGAGGCTAATTCGGAGGGCCGTCCAGTAATATAATTGCAGTCTGCACTGAATTCAGATGTCAGAATTGTTTTCGTGTGGTTGCGGGGAGGCTCAAGTGAAGTTTAAAGTTGCTGTGTTATGGGGAGGGTAGTTGGATTGCGGGAGAAAGCGGTGGGGTGGCTGGACATGTCCTATGGTGGCTGAAATAGGTTCAGAAAGTTGGCCGACTGATGTTGGATGTAGGAACATGGGCTTGGTCTTGGTAATTTGCGGCAGTAGGCAAGCTTTACTGGACGAAGGGGATTTGTGATGGCTGGAGGCGTGGATTGCCTGAGAGGAGAAGTCATTTGGGGTAGGAAATGGTAGTGAAAGTGTTGTAATATTAAGTGGTAGTTGTAGGCTATAAAATAGCCAGGTTGCTTGCCCTAATAATTTAATGCGATTCATTTACAACTTGGTATCATTGCGTGGGTGGGGTGGGGAGGGACTGAGTGGCGCTCGACGAACATTTTCCTCCTTTGCGCTCGACGAACCTCTTCCGCCTCTAGCGCTGCAGGAACGCCCCTTCCGCCGCTACTTCTAGCGACTGCCGCCGTCTCTGGCTGCGGCTACACCGGCCGCAGAGGGAAACCAGCGGGCCTTTAGTCTTGCACGCCCCTTCCGCATCTAGCGGCTGCCGCCGTCTTTGGCTGCGGCTAGACCGGCCGTATTGGGAAACCAGCGGGCCTTCAGCGCTGCACACCACATGACCGCTCTGCAGCAGGTCTTCAGCACCGCCGGACCGCACGTCTGCATCTTAGCGGATCTCATGATATGGTGATCGGATCTAGGGCAGGAGGAGGTATTGCTTGATACCATACAGGAGGTGGTGATCAGTCGGGAAATTGATCCATGACGTCAAAGAAAGGTACGATGGAGGATGTCTTCAAGATGTTGGGCCCGGATGAGTTCGCCACATTGTTGAGGGTGTTGGGTTCTTCGCAACGACCGACAAAGTTTCAAATTCTACCGATCGATTTGAAGCTTGATGGACCGACAACCTTCCTGAGTTGGTCACGCCGCGCGAAGTAAATCCTTGCAGCGAAACAGGTTGGGGGCTTCCTGACATGGACGTTGATGAAACCAGAGAACTCGGCTAGAGATGAGTGGGAGTCGGTCCATATGACTGTATTTGTGTGGCTTCTCAGCTCCGTCGTCCCATCGATTTCCGCCACGACAGATGACCTTGAGACGGTCATGGAGGTTTGGGACAAGCCGAGGGATACATATGATGACGTGGAGAACACTCTGCGTGTATTCTGAGTGAAGGGAGAAATTGTTGCCACTGCTCAGAGTCAGGGAAAGAAAATAGTGCAGGAGTACGCCTCCGAGTTGGAGCGGCTATGGGTCGATTACGATTACGTCTCTGGCGGGATGTGTTGCAGCGACTCATAGTGTCGCGTCTCCATGATCATCGTGGAGGAGAGGACGATGAAGTTCTTGAAGGGATTAGATGACAAGTTTGATCAGTGGAGAGCCCTACTTTTTTCTGGTATGACGATTCTTATACTTACCGAGACAATCTCTGTTATGTTTCAGGAGGATACATGTCTCAAACTTCAGGCAGAGACATGAGGGTCTACTACTGTGAAGTCGACACTAGCGGTTATTGCCCTTGGTGTTACAGTCTTACAGGACAGAGGGAAAAACCAAACAGTGCTACAATTGTGGGGAGGTGGGCCATCTGTGGCAAGCCTGCCTCAAGCCGCCTAAGGAGAGAGATTTGGTTGGTGGACAGGAATGTGGTCGTGGACATGGTCGAGCTCGTTGTGTCCGAGGAGGCTATCAAGCTAGTTTGGGTGTGACTATAATGCGGAGGAAGTCGACATTATCTATACATAGGAGCAGACCCCCTACTTACTATGATGATGTGCATCAAGAAGAAACAAATGGGCGAGGGGAGCAACGATGGAGCTGGTGGGGGGGAGGGGGCGCTATGTATGCCCACCAAGCTGATGGATCTCTCGCTCTTACATCAATATCTTCCTCCAGCGCATCATATTGGATCATTGACTCAGGTGCATCATGATGCGCTTACAACAAGTGTACCGCTCGCATAAGTAATATAAAATGGGGAGGCTTTCCCAAATATCAAATCTCTCAAGGAACACCGCAAGGTGGAGTTGTCATTCAAGGAGAACTTGAGATTGAAGTCCTTAGAACGAGGTCACTAATGGGTTTGGTTTTATAGCAAGAAAATAAAAACTAACTAGATCTACTCCTATGCAGGCCTCTATGCGCTGCTTCGCTTGGCGGAATGGAGGAAGTTACAGCGTAGGGAGCGAATAGAACGGCGGATTGAGGGTCGCAAACACCTCGTCGCAACGCGCGCCTCTAGCAATCGCTAGAGCGGCAATACCAACTATGGCGGCGGGCGGAAATATAGGCGCTGCACAAGCAACTAAAGCAGTAAAACGATAAAGATTCACATAGACATGAAACTAATAACGCTTACAACTAAAGTGTCACATCAACTACATATAAATATTTATCCACGCATATACATCAATAAAGCAAGAACAAGTCAAGAAATCGACCAAATCTGAAGGCTCGTCGAGGAGTCGCGGAAGGAATCGCCGGGTTGTCAATCCGCGTCCAAGCTCGGTCCTCAACTACGTCCGGGGTAGAGAAGGCTGTCACTACCCTCCAATGGACCCGTCTTCTTCGTGTCACGATCTGAAAGAATGTTGCAAGCTTCCCTTTGCTTGATGGATACGACGTCAAAACTTGTAATAGAGCTAGGAAGTGAAGGAGCAGGCCGAGAGCAAGCACCGGCGAGAGGTAAGCTTTGCGAGTATGGCCGGAGCTTCTCTCCTTAGTGGAGGATGAAGAGCGGAGGTGGAAGGGCGGAGTTTTGCCCTAAAACGGCGGCAGTAATGATAGAAAAGCGGAACTCCCTGTTTAGAAGAAAATCTGTGCTTAAATAGAAGCAGGTCAGAAAAATCGTCACGCACGGTTTGGCGCACGAACGTGCGTTAACCGTGCGTTATTAACGCGCAGAAAATGGCCTGCGTGGAAGAAGCGTTGACCCGTGCGTTTTACTCATGCACGGGCGCGTATGCCCGTGCGTGAAGGAAAACACACGATTAACCCCAAAGAGTTGGAAATCCCGGTAAGCTGGTGGAACCGTGCGTTTCATTCACGTACGGACACTTCTGCCAGTGCGTGAAGGAAAACACACGATTAACCACAGAGAGCTGGAAATCCCGATAAGCTGGTGGAAACGTGCGTTTCATTCACGCACGGGCACTTCTGCCCGTGCGTGAACAAATCGCACGATTAATCACAGAGCGCATGAATTCCGAGAACAATATGCAGACCGTGCGATTCCTTCTCGCACGGTTTGACCGAAACCGTGTGGGAACAAAACGCACCGGTAACTACAGAGGTCCCCAGGATTGATGTGCATAACGCACGATTATACTGAAACAGTGCACGAAGAAATTTGCACGACCGTGCGTTTTACACAGGAACTGGAATTGGAATTCTGGATATCTCGATCACCGGCATAACAATAAATCCATCCAAACAATCATATAAATCAGAACAAACAAGTGCGATGAGCTCCTAGAACTTACCCTAAACACAAGAGTGCGCAATCGCACACCACATTGGGCCAAAACAATGCACTATTGGCTAAGTGAAGATCTAAGCAAAAAAATATGACTTTTCCAATTGAAAAAGTAGTGCACATGCAAGATAATAAGCCCAGATGAGTCCGAAAAACCCTATATAAATCGGACTAATCAAACCGCCAGACTTAAACATTTGCTCGTCCCTAGCAAATCATCACTAGGAGTTTAAGAAAGCTAGTTGACTAAGCAATTGCATAAATAGAGTACCATGCGAAGTCATACCCTCATGTACAAAAAGCAATAGTATAAAACTCTTCTATGCATGCATAATAATTTCTAATTCCTGTAAACGTAAAGAAGATATTACAAATACTCCTAAAGTGAATCACAGTGAATCATTCGGCTGCGCGTAGAACGAAAGCAGACGGACAATGAGGTGAGCATTGCTAAAGATCAGGTCTCAGGAGAATCTCCAAAGGAATCCACCAATGTCGGTAACCATATGCTTGCCTGTTCACACTCTATCCACGACACTAGTTTGACTGAAGCGCGAATCCGTAGGACTTGGAGTATAATATAGGCTTAGGCGAAGGCGGGGTATACAAAGATAAACAAGACGGACACGCACACCCAAAATGAGACCGCCCAAAAACACTCACAACTATATTCAACGACAAACACGCGCGACGCACCACCAGACTTGGACTTTTGACGGTGCGTGCACGCCATAACGGTCATAACACAATCAACTTTTACAAACATAAAAACACAACTCTACAACAAAATGTTTTTCTTCTTTTTCTTTTATTCCACATTGGGAATTTTCATTTCATTTACTATTTTTTTCTTTTTTTTTCTTTTTATCCAAATAGCCAAAACTAAATACGAAAACACGGCAACACCACAAGCTGCACAAACACCCACATAACTGCCACACATAACGGACACAAAAAAACAACAAAACAAACTAACCAAGCGACCACATTCGGATGTGCGAGTAGGAAAGACTATATGGCTTTGGTAGCGAGGCTTAGGGATGTCAAAGGAATGGACAGGCTCAACGGGGATAACAACGGATAGACGTCGGGAATGGTATAAGGCTCAAACTAGACAAAGTGACGGCATACATCACGCGCGCACTTGACTAACCATGTACCCATGCTTCGAGAGTAGCTAGGAGCAAGTTTTTAGCCACCGAGAAAGACAACCCTTCCTCCCGACTCGAGCAATACGAGGCTATTGAACTCTCACACACAATCCTACACCACCGTTTGATTCATAGCCGGATTCACAACTAGAGTACCGTAAACAAAATCTACGCAAATAGAAAAATAGAAACTATAAGCATATAATGAATTTTAATCTATACAGACTCTAAGTGAGCATGAGTGCACGCCTAGAAACACTTTTGGAGTCAACATTTTACTCCATTATGCAATCCTAAATCAACACAACATTCTTTATTTTACGCACAAGTGATAAGCAAGCTCGACGCGTGCAAGTGCTTAAGTACACGTTCTCAAGTGGGTGCTGTGCAGTGCAATACAAATGCAAATGATATAACAATAAAAACTTCTAGTATGCGAGTGGAATGTGCACGTGAGCGGATAACATCTCGAGTCTCTCCCCCACCAGACTTAATCTATGCAACCTAACACAAGATTTGCAATAAAATCAATGAAATATAAGTCGGGGAGAGGTTACCCCATACTCTGCAAATGAGCATACCAGAAGACGCGAGAGAGCTTGAAGCTAAACCTGCAAAAATTTCAATCACTCCTCCGCGCAAGTGAAGCGCTAACCTGCAAATGAGCTCCAGCAAAAATTATATATACAGTGGAACTATCAAATTTAATCTAAGCTATACAACACGCAAAATAATTTTTAAAACAGTAAAAGTAACTAACTATACATACTTCTAGATAAGTACTGAGGTTATTGTCCACCCAGCACGACTTATTCGACTAACGAAAAGTTCTAATTAATGAGCCTATGAAACAAAAGATGCACATATAACTGGCCGAATATCCATTGCGGTAGCAAGTACCGATACGAAGATAATGCAGTTACCCCTCTACCTAAATAGTAATACCAGCACAATCTCATCAAAAGATATATCCTTGCCTAGCAAGACGCTGTCCAGCGCAGGTCCGCAGGAGGCGATGGCGACGACAAGGGCTTTCACTGCGAAGGAGGTAGGAACCTTCTCACACAAGTCGATGCACTCGCCGACGGCTTGAGCACATGGCTCATCGTCATCCCAACGTACCTGTGGAGACTCAACCCGCACATGCTTAGATAAAGAAGGGGGGGTCAAGTAATAAATGAGAGGAAAAACTAAAATATACAGAATATGTGAGAGTGATCCCGGTATCATTCTCAGCAGGATCCGAGCACAGATCACTGTCGGTATCATGTGAGTTGTATCGGGGGGAATCCGAGAACTCGAGGTACGCAGTGGTAAGAGGGACCGCCTCGTCCAATAAGGAGGTGTAAACCTACGCATCAGAAAGGGGATGCTCCTCATCCCACCGGGGTGCGTCATAGTGTTCCGAAGATCCACATTCTCCTTCGGAGATAGTAAAATCCTCATCCCACTTTGGCGCAACCTCAGACACTGAATCACCAACAAATACGACATCATCAGCCGACTCACACAAAAAAGGAGTAGCACGATAGAGCAAAAATTGCGGAGGGGCAAAACTGCTCTCGAAACCTGGCATTGAATGAGCATGCCCCATCGCAAAATCATCCGCAGACACCTCCCCGTCGACGGGAACAATCTCTACGTCCCATACAGGAGCGCCCATGTGTTCTTGATCCTCTTTTTGCTGTCTAACACCAGAGTGATCGTCATCACTCAAGTAGCTCGTAAAAAGGGAGCGAGAGAACCATGAAAGATCTGTATGCGGCGAGAGATTCTTCGGTAATCTCAACGGGCAAAGAACGAGCAAGATGTGCGATGTCAGTGTATAGGCCCGACAACACCCTCGTAGGCCTGTCCACAGTAGTCCTCCGTAAAGGAGGGTTGATGCGCAGACGCCCGCAGAGGGAGAAGGCTTGCACAGACAGGGGCAATCCTTCAACATGTGGCCTATACCTTGACATAATAAACACCTAATACAATGCTCGGCATTTAAAACAGCCAAGGCGTCGATGTATCGGCGCAAAGTGTCATAGAGACGACACTCAGCAACAGAGTACATTGCGAACAAAAATATTTGTCGAATGGGTGCTACATAACTCAGACTAAAAATAACACGGACCCGCTTTCTAAACCAAAAATCAGAAAGGAGACAAAAAAAATAAACAAAAGAAATAGTAAGCAACTAAAATAATAAGAAAAACAATAATCGCAAGACTTTCTTTCAGAAAACTCACACGGCAGTGTTCCCCGTCAACGGCGCCAAAAACTTGATGCGCTTACGACAAGTGTACCGCTCGCATAAGTAATATAAAATGGGGAGGCTTTTCCAAGCATCGAATCTCTCAAGGAACATCGCAAGGTGGAGTTGTCATTCAAGGAGGACTTAAGATTGAAGTCCTTAGAACGAGGTCACTAAGGGATTTGGTTTTATAGCAAGAAAAGAAAGCTAACTAGATCTACTCCTATGCAGGCCGCTATGCGCTGTTTCGCTTGGCAGAATGGAGGAAGTTACAGGCGTAGGTAGTGAGTAAAACGGCGGATTGAGGGTCGCAAACACCTCGTCGAAACGCGCGCCTCTAGCAATCGCTAGAGCAGCAATACCAACCATGGCGACAGGAGAAAATATAGACGCTGCACAAGCAACTAAAGCATTAAAACAATAAAGATTCACATAGACATGAAACTAATAACGCTTACAACTAAAGTGCCACATCAACTACATATAAAGATTTATCCACGCATATACATCAATAAAGCAAGAACAAGTCAAGAAATCGACCGAATCCGAAGGCTCGTCGAGTAGTCGCGGAAGGAATCGCCGGGTTGTCAATCCGCGTCCAAGCTCGGTCCTCAACTACGTCCGGGGTAGAGAAGACTGTCACTACCCTCCAATGGACCCGTTTTCTTCGTGTCACGATCCGAAGAAGGTTACAAGCTTCCCTTTGCTTGATGGATACGACGTCAAAACTTGCAATAGAGCTAGGAAGTGAAGGAGCAGGCCGAGAGCAAGCACCGGCGAGTGGTAAGCTTCGTGAGTATGGCCGGAGCTTCGCTCCTTAGTGGAGGATGAAGGGCGGAGGAGGAAGAGCGGAGTTTTGCCCTAAAACGGAGGCAGGAATGGCAGAAAAGCGGAACTCCCCGTTTAGAAGAAAATCTGTGCTTAAATAGAAGCAGGTCAGAAAAATGGGCACGCACTGTTTGACGCACGAACGTGAGTTAACCGTGCGTTATTAATGCGCAAAAAATGGTCTGTGAGAAAGAAGCGTTGACCCGTGCGTTTTACTCACGCACGGGCGCGTATGCCCGTGCGTGAAGGAAAACACACGATTAACCCAGAGAGCTGGAAATCCCGGTAAGCAGGTGGAACCGTACGTTTCATTCGCGCACGAGCACTTCTGCCTGTGCGTGAACAAATCGCACGATTAACCACAGAGCGTGGGTATTCCGAGAACAATATGCAGACCGTGTGATTCCTTCTCGCACGGTTTGGCCGAAACCGTGCGGGAACAAAACGCACGGGTAACCACAGACATCCCCAGGATTGCTGTGCATAACGCACGATTACACTGAAACAGTGCACGAAGAAATTCGCACGACCGTGCGTTTTACACAGGAACTGGAATTGGAATTCCGGACATCTCAATCACCGGCACAACAATAAATCCATCTAAACAATCATATAAATCAGAACAAACAAGTGCGAGGATCTCCAAGAACTTACCCTCAACACAATAGTGCGCAATCGTACACCACATTGGGCCAAAACAATGCACTGTTGGCTATGTGATGATCTAAGCAAAAAAATATGACTTCCAATTGAACAAGTAGTGCACATGCAAGATAATAAGCACAGATGAGTCCGAAAAACCCTATATAAATCGGAATCATCACATCACATCACATGACGTGAAATGCATGCGAGTTCTCCTCCTACACTCGTGTAGCTACTGCAGATAGCATCCAGACGACGGACGATACGTTTCAGCCAGTGGTCAGTAAGGGTACTGTTAATTGTTCAGGTTCAGTAAAACTATCCAATGTTTTTCATACTCATTCTTTTTCAGTTATTCTCTTATCCCTTAGTTTTATGATCATTCAACTTAAATGTGTTGTTTCTTTGATATTTTTAAGACAACTTTTCAGAAGAAAATGACGAGGCAGATACTTGGGAATGAGACTGGGACTTGGCATGATGAGCTGTGCTATCTGGATCGGGAAGGATTGAATGCGGCTTTTGTATGTGGTCGAGAAGACAGAAGTTAGAGGACAAAAGATGAGTGCAGAGGATATGCTGATACTCCATCACAGGCAGTTGGGGCACCCTTCTTTTTCACTATAGCTAGATTATTTCCTACTATTTTTGACATAGCAAATAAAACAAAATTGGTATGTGATGCTTGTGATTTAGGCAAGCTTACTAGGAGTTCGTTTGTTAGTACATGCCGAAAAAGTTCTTCTGTTTTTGATGTAGTTCATTTCGATGTATGAGAACTTTGTGCTGTAAGCTTTTTGAATAGTTATAAGTATTTTGTAATATTTATTGATTGTGCATCTCATGTTACTTGATTATATTTGATGAAAAATAAGAGTGAGGTATTTACCTGCTTCCAAGATTTCCATAAGCTTGTTCTGACACGATACACTGCAACGATTAAAATACTAAGATCGGATAAAGAGACATAATACACTAATAGGGCAATGGAGGAATACTTATCAGTTGAGATATTGCACCAAACCACCTGTGCATACACACCGACACAAAACGAAGTGGCGGAAAGGAAGACAAACACCTTCTGGAGGTGGCAAGAAGTATGATGCTCAACATGAAGGTTCCTCAGAGTCTGTGAGGATATGCAGTGTTGACAGCGACACAACTGATCAATAGGATATCATCACAGGTTCTGGGGTGGAAGTCTCCGTATCAGCAGTTGCAGGGACATAATGGGGGGATCCTTCCCTTGAATGTATTTGGGTGTATGTGCTTCGTGAAGGACTACATACCAGGTATTGGTAAGCTTGATGTGAGGGTAGTCTAGTGTATCTTCGTGGGCTACTCTCATACTCAAAAGGGGTATACGTGCTGGAGTCCAGTGAAGAAAAGATATTTTGTGAGCATGAATGCTCACTTTAGAGAGGTAGAGCGGTATTACCGATAAGAGGGCACCCTACCTACATTAGACTTATCAGATGCTAAAAATATGAGGAGAGAGAGGGAGAGGTTGGTGACAGATCTGGGAGTATGATAGGGAAGATCTGTGGAGGAGCAGGAGAGTGATGAGGAGCTGGAGGAGGAGATTGAGGAGAGACGAGATGTTAGACCTACGTCTCAGCGGGAGCTGCTTACATACAGTAGGAGGAGGAAGCTATCAACAGTACCAGATTCAATGCTTGTGCCCAGTCTAGCTCCTAGTCCCTTGGCTACATCGCTCCCTACTCCTGGAGCACCTACATCACCACAAGTCTCAGGTGATATCCTTTCCCCTACTTCTCTTTCTATCACATTACATAAGACTATTAGCAGCAATGCGGGAAATCTTCCTGATAGATATGGTTGGGATCTTGTGTATTTTGTCTCTTACAATCATATTTCCTCTTCTCGTAGAGCATTTATTGCATTTTTGGATAATATTATTGTACCTAATAATTGACAGGTTGCCAAAGACGATCTGAAAAGGAAGACATCGATGAATGATGTGATGATGACTCTTGAGAATAATAAGACTTGAGAGCTGGCACAAATGCCAAATGACAAGAAGGCTGTCAGGTGCAAATAGGTGTTCACTGTGAAGCAGAATCCAAATGGACATGTCGAGCGCTATAAGGCTCGATTGGTTGTCAAGGGGTACAACTAGACCTATGACATCAACTACGACGAGATATTTGCACTCGTTACGAAGATGAGCACCGTTAGGACTCTTATCAGCCTGTCGGTTAATGATGGATGAATGTTGCATCAACTAGATGCGAAGAATGAATTTCTTCACGGAGATCTAGCAAAGGAGGTTTACATGGAGATTCCACCATGGTTTGGCATGACCAAGACAAAAGGCAGAGTCTGGAGGTTGAAGAAGTCTCTCTATGGGCTAAAACAGTCACCTCGCGCGTAATTCGTCAAGTTTAGGAAAACGATGATTGGGATGAGATATCACCAGATCAATACAGATCACACAATATTTTTTAGGCAGAATGATTGTCACATCACCATGCTTGTGTATGTGGAGTGTGGACGACATGATCATCACGAGGGATGATGAGCAGGAGATTGGTCGCCTCAAGGGGGCTCTGGGAAAGGAGTTTGAGGTGAAGGATCTGAGTGTTTTTAGGTATTTCTTTGGGATTGAGATTGCTTATGAGGCAGAGAAGATAGTCCTTTTCCAAAATAAATATGCTTTAGATCTCTTTACAGAAACTGGGATGTTGGGGTGCAACCTGGTGCGACGCCATTGATCAGATGTGCAACCTGTGTGCAGAGGTTAGAGAACCAGTAGATCGTAAGATGTATCAAAGGCTAGTTGGGAAGTTGATTTACTTGAGCAACACTCACCCTGACATCTCCTTTTCAGTGAGCATGGTGAACCACTATATGCATGACCCAAAGAAGGGCCATATGGATGTAGTGTACCAGATTTTGCTGTACTTGAAGAATGCTCCTGGAAAGGGGCAGACCTTCAAAAGGAACGAGCACGTGAAGATTGAGGGCTATTGCGGCTCTGACTGGGCAAGCTGTGCGGATGACAGGAGGTCCACTTAAGGATATTGCATATTTGTGGGAGGCAACCTGGTCTCCTGGAGGAGCAAGAAACAGTCAGTAGTGGCTAGATCGATAGCATAGACAGATTATAGAGCCATGCCATTAGGGGTTGCAGTGCTCCTGTGGCTGAAAGGGATGCTTGTGGAGTTCAAGTTGGATCAAGAAGATAAGATGAAACTGTGGTGTGACAGGCAGTTAGCCATCAGTATTGCAAATAACCATTCCAACACGATAGAACTAAGCATATAAAGATTGATAGGTTTTTCATAAAGGAGAAACTTGATTGTGGGCTATTATAGTTGAGCCACGTCTCGACCAAGGGTCAGGTTGCAGATTGCTTGACCAAGACACTCAATTCAGATGATATGATTAGGGGTTGTAATATTAAATGTTAGTGGTAGGCTATAAATAACTAGGTTGTTTGCCCTAATAATTTTATGCGATTCATTTACAATTAAAAGTCTAGTTTGGGTTGGGAAGATGGGAAAATCCCATGATATAACCGTTTGTTAGTTGGCAGTTATTGCTGGTAATGTGGAATTTCAGAAGTAATGGGCGGCGGTTACAGGTGGAAATGGTTAGTTAATTTGTGACATGAAAATGTGGGGTGATTGGCCAACACCTTAGGTAAGTGGTTTTCGACGACTGAGTGGGGTGGAGAAATGATGGTGATAAGACAAATGAAAGTAGAGAGATGGTCTACGAATACTTGAAAATCAGCCTATAGATTCCTATTTATAGACTTAGAACCCATTACGGTCAGCCGAGATCATTTGAAACAAAAGGTACTAGTTTTACTTGAAATAAAAATAAAACAAGTAAATAAAAATACATAAAAATTTGCCGCCGTCGCTCTGAACACGACTATCAGCTTGAATCATTTATCCAACGATCTTTTCTCTGCCTCCTGTGCATATAGACACGTGGGGGCTCTTGTAAGTGTCAGCCCTCCCTCGATCCGTGATCCCATTAGCCAGTGTGTAAGGATTAGGTAGGAGAATATTAGACTTATTGTAATATGAATGTTGTTCAAGATTATTTTCGCTGTTTAAAACTTAGGTTTAACACTAAATTTCATGAAGGCAACCCTAAATGGGTGTGTTAAAGCTGTTGATGGTGGTGGAGGATGGTAAATGGTGTTGAAGATGATTTAATTGAAAGAATGGAAGTCTTTATTCCTAACACTCTGTGCCACAATCAAATTTCTTTGTTTTCATTACAGGTGGAATGATGCTGGAAAGTATGATAAAACAACTAAAACTTGCGGGCCCAATGGTTCAATTAGGTTTGAAGAAGAAGAGGACGGAGAAGGTTATATCACAGATTTAGAAACAGCAATATATCTCTTGGGTAAACTCCATTATATCATTACTTCAACCTTTATCAGTATTATCCCTGTTGGCTAATTTGTACTTGGTTTGCAGAGCCAATAAAGGAAGAGCATAGAAGAATTACCTATGCTGATCTTTTTCAGGTGAATTAAAATAGCCAACATTGTTTGATATTTCTGTTCGTCATGTTTAACTTGAAAATTTTCCAGGCTAATTGAAGTGAGGCGCAATACTTATTAATTGAAATCTGTTACCATTATTTATTTGCTGGAGAACAAATTATCCCATATTGGAAAGAATTATAATGAATGTAGTGGAAGCTCTTTCTTATTTTATTTGGCTATTTGGATTAATAAAGTAATAAAATACATTAGATAATCTAAGCTTATTTTCTTATTTTATTTGGCTATTTGGATTAATAAACTAATAAAATACATTAGATAATCTAAGCTTATGTAACGATATTTAAAAGAAATGCACAATTTAGATGAGTAAATGAAGTTATTTTTGTATTTAGGTAGGAGAATGGGTGATCCAAGGTAATTGGGATGGATATTATTCAAGATGATTTTCTTAGCTCAAGCTCAACTCATGCAATACTCCATATGTATGAATGGAAGATGAGGATTCATGAAGCTGACCCAAATGATTGGTTTATGGTTATTAATGATTATTATTTGAATTATTTGTTCCTGTTAAAGAAACTATGTAAATGCCCAAATTAAGGCCCAAATTTAGGCCTACTTGTAATCTTGTTTAGTCTCACATCTTAGGATTGAGAATCCCCTCTTCTTCTCCTTCTTATATAAGTGTGAAAATACATGTATTCTTGTACAAGACAATTGAGAAACTAATAACATTATTAATTTTTTTTCTCTTATGTGCATTTCTACATGATATCAGAGCCATCGATCCTAACATTTTCTCCAGCCTGTTGCCTTTAAAGTTTCCTTGGGGACCTCTTCCCTTGGACGATTAATAAATTTTTAATATCAGCTTTAATTTTTTTTCTCTTGGTTTCTGCTCTGCGCTCGACAACCCCCCATCTGCTTTTATAGCATTTTTTTCTATCTCTAGTGCCCACCTCAACGCCACAACATTCTTTGTCGCAAAAGCTTGTCTCTTTGCCGCTGCGACCTTCCCTGCTTGCCGCAACTTCTTCCCGTCGGATCGTGTACTCACCGAACTCCTGTAATCGTGGGCTTGACAACTTGTCGCAGGGGTGCTTCTGTAACACCCGTAATTAATGCATTAATAAATTTTAATTTCAGGGTCCAACCTCGAGTGAATTTAATCGAGCCTGCATCACATCAAGGTACAATTTTAGTATGGTTAAATCTTGTACGTTTAATGGATTAATTTTAGCCGTTGAGTATGTGTTCGACACATTTTTAATTAGTAGTGCAAGGGCGTAGCGTTTAAATTTAGAGTATTAGAGGGAAATGACAATCGTGTAATTAAAAGGAAATACTTAATATTTTTTAAAAAGATTGCCGGTTCAGCCTCTCCCCGCGGTTTATGTAACCGCCCTTTGCATTGAAACGCCGCTCGGTTACAAAATCTCGTAACCCTATTCTCCCGATAGAAGAACAATCGCTGCTTTTCCCCTTTCCTCCCCGCCTGGAGTTCACAGAGTCGCAACGCAAGCAAGATCGAGACCTCCTCCTTCGATCCAGGATGCAGGCTCCCTTCCCCATCTCAGGAGTGTTCGACGACCCTCCTTTGCCGTGATGTCCGACTGCTTTTCCCCGTTTTAGCGCAGGCAAGAACGGTTCTACATTTCCTTTTCTGTTTGTTCATCTGTAGTATCAGTTGATGTACATCCTTCTCTTCCCTGCAGTGATAGTGATTTTCCCTCCACCCTTTCCAGGTTTTTTTTAACCCTTAGCCACTGTTTTTGATTGGAAAATTCTGAAGCCCTCATCGAGATTTTCCAGTGGAGAGTTTGCGGTCAATCATCCCTTTTTTCTTTAGTTTTGCACAAGTATTATGCAATCCCTTCTTTGGAATTCTAGTCAACATGCGTATAACTCCTCATTCAGAATTTCTAAGTATGTCTTATGAAGTGTTGATTAAGGAATTCTTCCGTTAATCTGTGGTGGGATCAAAAATTTCAAAGCTTCACTAATAAAGAAGTGGTAACCCTTTTTTCTCCTCTCGTAATGAATTAGTAATCCTAAAATTTAATAAGCATTATCTTGGTGTTGGAGAGTCCGTATTTCTGTTTTATTTCAAGTCTTTGTATTGGGTCTGTCTTGTCTTTGTACGTATTTTTCCCACTCCTATATATGCTGGAGTAGGGACAAATAATAGAATTAATCTTCCACTCAATATAGTATCAGAGGGATAGGCGATTAGGGCTCCCGCAACCGGCGTCCGGCTCCGTCTCGCCTCCTACGTCCAGCTCCTCCCCGCCTCCCGCCTCCCGCGTCCGGCTCCGTCCCGCATCCCATCTCATCTTGCTTCTTCTTCCTCTTCGCATCCCGTCGCATGCCGCTTCTTCTTCCTCTTTGCATCCCGTCGCATCCCCCTTCTTCTTCTTCTTCCAGCGGCTTCGGTCGGTCCAGAGAGCTTCGCTTCCCTCTCTCTCCTCCGAAGGGAGCTTCTCCTTCCAGCGGGGTGTCTTCCATATCCTCTAGGGGCCTCCGGTGCAATGGGCTATTCATCTCCCCTCTCCGGCGTTTCCTCTTTGGTTTTCTTTCATTGTTGTTGGAGTTATGATTCCTTCTCCTCTTTCTATGAGGGCGCATCTTCTTTTTTGATACCCTTTGTGGTTCCATTTCCCTCTACCTCGGCTTCTCTTCGAGGTCTTGTATGTCTCCGCGTGCTACTTCTATCCAGATTCATGGCTTTCCTTTTACCAGTGGCGGCCTTGCACCTCGTGGTGGCCGAACCCTTCCTCGATCATCTCTGTCGTGGAGAGCATGCTTGTCTGATGCTATGGAGGACACCTATGTTTCTCCCTCTCTAGATTCAGTTGTTATAAAAGGAATCCCGCCCTTCCACTTGATGCATGGCCCTTCTGCGCAGTCCACTTCAACATCGTCTTTCTATGCCCACCAAGGCCCCCTGGGTGCTCGTTTTGCTTCCACATTTTTGTCCGCACAGTGGAATATCGACTCTGGCGTCTCTGACCATGATTGGGCCGGCTACATGTTTTGTGCCTACACTCCCTTGTCTGGCAAGGACATAGTAAGTATTGCTGATGGATCTCTCTCCTCCATTGCTGGGTAGGGATCTATCATTTGCTCATATCTTACTCTTTCCTTTGTTCTTCATGTTCTTGCATTCAATCATAATCTTCAGTTTATTAGTCATTTGACTAACTCTATGAAATGCTCTGTAACCTTCTTTCCTACCTCGTGTGTTTTTCAGGACCTGAAGACGGGGACGGTGATTGGCTCTGGTAGATTGTGCAATGGGGTATATGTGTTCGACCCTTCCACATCCACGTGCTCCAGTCTCGTCCAGCCTCCAAAGGCTCATCTTGCTGTTTGAATCTTTGATGTTGATGTCTGGCACTGTCGTCTTGGACATCCCCCCATCTCCTTTATGAAGTTTTTGCTTCCTATTATGCCCACCACTCGATTTACTGGTTTTCATTGTGATGTCTGTGAACTTGGTAAACATCATCGTAGTTCTCTTCCTCTTGTGTCTCCGCGTTCCTTTGTTCCCTTTGCCCTTATTCATACTGATTTTTGAGGTCCTAGTCCCATTGCGTCCATTTCTAGTTGCTCCTGGTTTGTTTCATTTAGTGATTGTTACTCTCATTGTACTTGGGTCTATCTGATGAAGCTTAAAAGTGACGTGTTTTCTCTCTTTCAACGGTTTCATAAGATGGTCACTAATCAACTTGGTGCTACCATTAAGATCTTACGTAGTGACAATAGTCGTGAGTACAACATGAATGATTGGGTGTAGACCTGCTGACTGGGGTTAATCACAAGCTTGGTAGAGATGATGGAGAAATGGTTGATGACATACCAGGTTTCCAGCGACTGGTTGGAAAACTTATTTATCTCTCTCATACCCGTCCGGATATATCTTATGTTGTGGGTGTTCTTAGCCAGTATATGCGCTCACCGAGATCACATCATCTTGATGCTGCATACATGGTTCTGAGGTATCTCAAATCCTCTCCAGGCAAAGGCATACTGTTTAGACCAGGCGATGCATTAACGATTGAAGTTTACACAGATGCAGACTGGGCAAGTTGTATTGATGATCGACGATCTACATTTGGATATTGCTCCATTGTTGGGGGTAATCTGGTGACCTGGCGAAGCAATAAACATGTTGTTGACAGATCCAGTGCTGAGGCGGAGTTTCGGGCAATGACACTTGGAATATGCAAAGGGATATGGATTCAGTTAATGATGAGGGACTTGGGTGTGTAAGACTGTGGTCCAATTAGGATCTATCGTGATAGTAAAACCGCTATTAGTATTGTCCGCAACCCAGTCCAACATGATCGTACTAAACACATGGAGATCGACAGACATTTCATTAAGTAGAACATAGTAAAGGGGATGATGTGTACTCCCTCTGTCCCATCAAATCAGCAGCTGACAGATGTGCTTACTAAGGGGTTGAGTTTGTGCTCCTTTGACAAGATATTGGGTAAGTTGGGCATGACCGACATTACATGCCCAACTTGATGGGGGTGTTGGAGAGTCTGTATTTCTGTTATGTTTCAAGTCTTTGTATTTGGTTCGTCTTGTTTTTGTGTGTATTTTTCCCACTCCTATATATACTGGAGTAACGCCAAATAATATAATTAATCTTCTACTCAATAGTTGTATTAATTCTTGTTAAGGTTTTGGGGGATTCTAGAGGTAAAACCTCCTTAATAATCGAAGATCAAATCAGTGCTTTAGAATATTTTCTCTAAGGAAGTTATGTCGCTGCGTCGGGTGTACGAGCGCCACCGTACCGCGGTAAGAAAATCTTATTCTTTTTGGCGAGACATACCAAATAGCTTTGCATAAAAATGCTCTTCATTATTTAGTAATTCCTTATAGTTAAAAGTAACTACAACTACTAACAGAAAATAACAACGCAACGATTAACTGATACCCATAAATCCAAAATAGTATATTTCACTCTAGTTAGACTAACATAAATTTTAAAAATTTACGAAAACACGTTCTCACATAAATAATTAGAGTGCGGGAAAATATCAAATCTATGAATTTTGATTTGGTTTGAGTAACTAATATGAGACACAACTCAAGACATGCAAATGAAGTCGTAAGCAGAGTAGCACAAGATACAGTATGATTAACAGACACGATTGAGACTTTATCTCGTGCTATATAGAGGTGCATTATATTTCTCATAATGCGTAGGGTACCTTATGAGCCTCAGTGCTTGAGAGATGTTATCCTCTTTTTTAAGATTAGTAAATTCGAGTTTGTATCTGTGAGACACTAGAACACCTGAGTTCGTTAGCAGGACTCAAATCGTTAGAATAGAATTGCGCGTTAGAAGCTACTTTGCCCAGAACTTTAAAAGATAAATATAAGTTATTTAGAACTCAAGTATAGACCGAAATTTAGAAACTCTTAGTCAACCATTTTCGGAACTTGAGTAATTATGCTTAAAATGATTAAACTAGAACAGATATTTACGTTTCCAATATTGTTTTAGAAAAAGCATGTATTGTATTCCATCACTTAGTTTTCTTAGTATAAAAACTTTATTTTAGAAAGCATGCATTTATATTTTTCAACTTATTTATTTTAGTGTTACTTAGAGGAATAGTTTTTCTTACTTTCTCACTGGGCTGACCCATTTTGTGCATGTTTTTACAGGGGATTCAGGTGGGAATGTACGCCTAGGATGAGCGCGTTTGTGGAGTTATTCCTGTAGTTGGTTTTCTTGCAGTTGTTTTTTTACAATACTATACTATTTTTGTTCATGGACATTATGTAATCTCAATGTTTAGGAGTTTTCTTTGTACCAGATATTTTATAGTATTACAGATATTTAGTTGTTTGGTTCATTATATTTTTTTAGTGACTCTGTAAATTCAGCTTGATGAGGTACATCTTTACTCTTAGTTACATTTTCTAATTCCACTGCAAGTTTACTTTTTGTACTTTTCATTTATCTCAGCTATGCACTATTTTTAATATTGTTTCTTAGTTTACTGCTTATCGCTGGGCCTGACCGGACTGCTGATTTGTTGTTAAGCTAAGATGAGCTGTTACCATGGTATCAGAGCCAGGTTTATAATCTCATGACCTAGTAAATTCACAGAGTCTTAGGATTCCTTCTGAATCACTCCTTCGACGATAGAGTCATCAAGTTTTATCTAGTTCTCAGTTGTGCATGTGTTTAAGAATATCTTGTATAGTAGATCCTTCATTTTTTGTCACGGGCATCAATAACTACATTCCTTACGTCTTATAGACACCGCGTACCAGTGAGACGTGCAAGCCTTCTCCCCAAAAATATCCATGGATGACAATAGTACACCAGCAGTGCTTTCAGCACCAGCAGCGCCTGTAGTCCCTGCAGCACCAACAGTGCTAGACCCGACAGATATGACCTCTATTATTGCTAGGGCGGTGGACTTAGCCATGGTGTAATTTAGAAATGCACTGCCTGCTACAGATGTAGCAGCTCTTCCCGTGGCAGTTGTTGGGGACTTATGGATGGAGCTTTACCTGAGGAATTTCCGTGATCTTCATCCCTCCAATTATATAGGGGAAGAAATGCCGATGGATACTGATGATTGATTGATAAAGACCCGAGACTTACTCGAGGTGATGGAGTGCCCAGAGAACAAGAAGGTTCATTTAGCGGGTTTTCTCCTGAAAGGGGAGGCCTATCAGTGGTGGACCAAACACTTAGTGGACGACCACGCTCGTAAGTAACTTTGTTTAAAATTCTCTTTCCCAGGTATTCTTTATCAATTTAGCATAATGCCGTGTGTTTTTCAACGTTGTCTGGTCGTACCGCAGACATGTTCACATGGAGTGACTTGTCGATAACACTAGCTAACTGGTTTGTACCCACGTCTGAGCGTCGCAGTCTCCGGGATAAATACCTTAGGCTTATTCAGGGGAATAAAACAGTAGTAGTTTATGAGTGGGAGCTGGCCCACTTGTCTCGATATGCGGGCATGATGCAAATGAACAGGAACAAGAAGTGTAGCCATTTTGTGGATGGACTGTGTGATTCTCTAAGGCAGCCTTTGATGACTATGGTCAATGTAGATTACAAGTGTTTAATGGACACTGCAAGGAAGTTGGAGGCTGACCAGCAGAAGGTACAAAAGTGCAACAACCTCCAATCAAAGCGACCTCAGGATGCTCCTCAGCAGCAGTAGAGCAAGAATAGCTATGGCAGGAACTTGAACAAGAAGCAGATGTTGGATGTTAAGAGAGGTGATCAATCCGGGGCCAGGATCAAGGATTACCCCCTCTGTCCTAAGTGCTACCGCCACCATCTTGGCGAGTGTTTGGCTAGTGCAGGGGTATGTTATAAGTGTCAGCAACCGAGACACATATCCCGCTACTGCCAGAGAACTTCTGTGAACCAGGTAATTTAAGCTTTAGTGTTGATCTTGTAAATATTTATATATACCTTCTTCACCTTAGTCTGATTAATCATAACCCACTCTTGTAGTGAAGTTTGAGGCTGGTGGCCCTAGTAGAGTTGACAGGGAAAAAGCACCAATGAGTTCTGACGTGAGGCCAACTCCGGGATGAGGCCCGATGCAGCCTAGAGCTTATGACCTTGGTCAACAAGAAGTCAAGTAGCAGGAGGATGTTGTGACAGGTATGTGTTTGTCATATAGATAATTTAATTAAATTTTTTTAGTGACTGCTAATTTCATTATTCAAACATTCATGTAGGCATACTTATGATTCATAATGTACCCTTGAAGATTCTCTTTGACATGGGCTCTTCACACTCGTTCATAGCATAATCTCTAGTGCGTAGGGTACCAGTGCTGAAGAGACATAAATCGTTTTAGAAGATTCGCTCCTTCGTATTTTGGGTTTCGATCTGATTGTGGGTATGAACTGGTTATCCACTGTAAATGCCAAGATAGATTGCAGAGATAAGCTGATACAGTTCGATGAACCCAACCAGGTCGCCGTTACCTTCCAGGACATGAAGAGATTCACTAAATTAATTATGTCCTCCGTTAAGGCTGTAAGATGCATTAGAAAATGTTGTGAAATCTTCTTAGTGTTGATTTATGCTAAAGCCATGGTTGATCTGCTAAACGTACTCGTGGTTCAAGAATTTCCTGATGTCTTTCCAAAAAAATTACCTGGTTCCCCTCCAACTTGAGAGAATTACTTCCAAATCGACCTTCTACCTGGAGCTGCACCAGTGGCCAAGTCTCCTTATCACATGGATCCCAGAGAACTCGCAGAGTTGGAAGTTCAATTGCAGGAGTTGCCGGACTTTGGTTTTATTCGCCCCAACACTTCCACTTAGAGTGCGCCAGTTTTGTTTGTAAAGAAGAAGACTGACCGTCTGAGGTTTTGCATAGATTACCGTGAGCTGAACAAGTTGACAATTAAGAATATGTATCATATTTCTAGGATTGACGACTTGTTTGACCAACTTGAGGGATCTTGTACGTTCTCCAAATTAGATCTGAGGTTAGGCCATCATCAATTGAAGATTCGAGATGTGGATATTCAAAAGACGGCGTTCAGTTATAGATACAGACACTATGAGTTTGTGGTCATGCTGTTTGGGCTGACCAGTGCCCCTTTCGCATTTATGGATCTGATGAATAGGGTAGTTCAGGAATTCCTGGATCATTTCGTTATTGTCTTCATAAACAACATTCCGGTGTATTCTAAAAGTGCGGAAGGTCATGTTATTTACATCAGGACCGTTTTGGGTACGCTCAGGAATAATCCATTGTATGCCAAATTTTCTAAGTGTTAGGTCTGGCTTTCAGAGGTTGCATCTTTCAGGCATGTTATCGGTCAGAGAAGTCTCGTCGTCGATCCGAAGAAAATCAAAGCAATAAAGGATTGGCCGAGACCGAAGGCAGTTTCAGAGGTCCGCAGTTTTCTGGCGTTAGCAGGGTGTTACATGAGGTTCATTAAAGACTTCTCGAGGATAACTTTACCATTGACTTCGCTCACCTAGAAGGGTAAAACATTTAGTTGGACAGTGGAGTGCGAGCTAGCATCTGAAGAGTTGAAAGTCAGGCTGATGACCGCCTCAATTTTGAGTTTGCCCTCATGGCCTGATGGATTTCAGATTTATGGCAACACCTCGGGTCAAGGTTTGGGCCGCGTGCGTATGCAACATGAAAATGTCATAGCCATCGCCTCCAGACAGTTAAAGGTTCATGAGAAGAACTATCTTGTGCATGACTTGGAGTTAGCAGCAGTCATCCATGCGTTGAAAATTTGGAGGCACTACCTCTATAGAGTTCGTTGTGAGATTTTCACTGATCACAAAAGTCTCAAGTACATCTTTGATCCGCAAGAACTCAATATGAGACATCACAAATGGTTAGAGTTTTTGTTAGATTATGATGTGGATATCCAGTACCACCCTGGGAAAGCAAATGTAGTGGCTGATGCGCTTAGTCATAGAGGTGCGAGTTACTCTCTCCTTATTTAGCATGAGGAACTGGTGCGAGATTTGGAGAGGCTAAAGATCAGTGTTGTGCCAACTCCAATTTTGTATCTGCTAGTTTGAATTGGATGAAAATCACTTGTGACATCAAAGATAGAATCAAAACAACTCTACCTTTAGATCTGATGATGACCGAAATTTGGGATTTGGCTCAGATAAGTCAGAAGGAGAAGTTCAGTATTCAGGAGGATCTTCTGGTTCACGATAGAAGGGTGTGTGTTCCAGATGTTAGTTACCTCCGATAATTTGGTGGCCATGATTGAAGAGTGATGTTGCAGAGTATGTTGGAAATTGTGAGACATGCAAATTAATTAAAGCTGAGTGCCAAAGGCCAGGAGGAAAGTTGCAACCACTACCCATCCCAGAGTGGAACTTTGATGATATATCGATGAATTTTGTCCATGACCTTCCCAGATCCCAGAGTGGGAATGATTCCCTATGGGTTATGGTTTAACGTCTCTCTAAGGTTGCCCATTTCATTCCTAATAATAGGATGGATTAGGGTCCGAGATTGATGCAGTTATTTGTAGATGAGACTTTGGAGGTAAGTGAGAGAAATATGTCACTCTTGTTGAGTTCTTCTACAGTAACAAATTGAAGAGGAATCTTCCCTCAAAGAAGCTTGGATTGATAAGACCACAGATCGAATCAAGCTCATCCAAAAGTGTATGAAAATAGCTCAGGATCGTTAGGCCAAACACAATGACCAGAGACACAAGTCAGTGAAATTCAGTGTTGGAGATTTTGTTTATCTGAAGGTCAGAACAGTTAGAGGAGTCTCTCGAATCAAGTGAATGGAGAAACTGAGTCCTAGGTTTGTTGGCCTTTTCGAGGTACTGGAGCGCTTTGGTGAAGTTACTTATAGATTGGCATTAATTGAAGAAATGAGTGATCTACATGATGTATTGCACATCTCTTATCTGAGGGGGATAGTTAGAGATCCTAATCAAATAATCAGTACTGTGGAAGCACAAATCGAACCAAATCTTAGTATAAATATTAGATCAATCAGAATAGCGGACTCAAGAACTCAGAGGCTCAGGAACAGAGAGATTCGTTTTGTGAAAGTCCTTTGGATGAACTGTGGCTGACCAGAGTATACTTAAGAATGAGAGGATGAACTCCGGAGCAATGCATACCATGCTTTCCTCTTTGACTCAGGTATGTTGTAATTTTCAAGGACGAAAAATTTATTAGTAAAGAAGATTTGTAACACCCGTAATTAATGCATTAATAAATTTTAATTTCAGGGTCTAACCTCGAGTGAATTTAATTGAGCTTGCGTCACGTCGAGGTACGATTTTAGTATGGTTAAATCTTATACGTTAATTAATGAATTAATTTTAACCGTTGAATATGTGTTTGACGCATTTTTAATTATTAGTGCGTTGGCGTAGCATATAAATTTAAGTATTAAAGGGAAATGAAAATTTTGTAATTAAAAGGAAATACTTAGTTTATTTTTTAAAAGGATTGCCGGTTCAACCTCCCCCTGTGGTTTACGTAACCGCCCGTTGCATTGAAACACCGCTCGGTTACAAAATCCTGTAACCCTATTCTCCTGATAGAAGAATAGTCGCTGCTTTTCCCCTTTCTTCCCTGCCTGGAGTTCACAGAGTCGCAACGCTCGCAAGATCGAGACCTCCTCCTTCTTCGATCCTGGACGCAGGCTCCCTTCCACGTCTCAAGAGTGTTCGACGACCCTTCTTCGCCGTGATGTCCGACTTATTTTCCCCATTTTAGCACATGCAAGAACTGTTCTACCTCTCCTTTTCTGTTTGTTCATCTGCAGTATCTGTTTGTCCTTCTCCTCCCTCCAGTGATAGTGGTTTTTCTCTCTAGCCTTTCCAGGTTTCTTTAACCATTAGCCGTTGTTTTTGGTTGGAAAATTTTGAATCCCTCATCGAGATTTTCCAGTGGAAAGTTTGCAGTTAATCATTCATTTTTTTTCTTTAGTTTTGCACAGATATTATGCAATCCCTTCTTTGGAATTCTAGTCAACATGTGTATAACTCCTCATTTTGAATTTCTAAGCATGCTTTATGAAGTGCTGATTAAGGAATTTTTCCGTTAATCTATGGTGAGAAAGAAATTTCAAAGCTCCACTAATAGAGAAGTGGTAACCTTTTTTTCTCCTCTCGTAATGAATTAGTAATCTTTAAATTTTGTAAGCCTTATGTTGGATTAATTCTTGTTAGGGTTTGGGGGGATTATAGAGGTAAAGGGCTTGTTTGGCTAAGCTGTGGCTGTGCAAGAAACATTGGTGCAGAAATCAGCTGTTTTACAGTAGTGGAAAAATTTATGAAACTGTTTGAAAAACTGTATTTGCAGTGCTGTGTGAAACAGTGGTGCAGAACTAAACAGTAATGAAAATTAAACATGGATAAAATTTAAAAGTTCGCATAATTTATGATGTTCAACTTAGAATTAACAATTTATTCGACATAAATATTTGCGATATAGATTTGTGAACCCTCCCAGCCAGGTGCCACATATTATAAAAGTAAATATATTAGGATGCACGTATGTGAGCTCGACTCGCGCACGAGATTGGATGATTCTTTTTTGACCGATTCACGAGCGCCTCGAAAGACCCGCAATAAAAATTATTAAACATTAAAATGTTAATACCTTAATAATATGTTAATATAAATTTTAAAAATTAATATATTAACGTTTTAATTAATTATTAAAAAATGTTAAAATGTTAATATAATTTATTAATTATAATTTATTAATTATAAGTTAATGTACCGAGGAAAAAACATGCTATCGGGAGACCACTCCCTGACTTGAAGGCTCGCGGTGGTACGAAGAAAGACACACGTGGAATGTGCCATCGGGAGACCCTTATCTGTTTGCACGCTCGGACGCTCGCGGGCTAAGGCGGCCAAATAGCCCGATCTGCCGAAGCCCCCGAACGGACCGCAACAATTATATTAGCATTTTAATTAATTCTCAAAAAAATTTAAATGCAAATATAATTTATTTAATACTAATTAATTATGTTATTAATATAAATTTATATAGTATAAATTATTATCAATATATATCTATATAAATTAATATGTTATTATATTTAAAAAATATATATTTTTTAAAAACAGCGTTGCAGCCCTGAAAAAGGGCTGCAACATTGCCTGCTGTGGGTGCCAACCCACGACAGGTAAATTGGCGGTGGCAGCCTTGCCACCGCCTGTGCCCTTTTCTGTTTGGCGGAGCGGCACAGAAATCGGCTGCATGTCGCTGCTGTGCCGCTCCGACAAACAAACCCAAAACCTCCTTAATAATCTGAGATCAAATCAGTACTTCAAAATATTTTCTCTAAGGAAGTTATGCCACCGCATTAGATGTACGAGTGCCGCAATACCGCGATAAGAAACTCTTATTCATTTTGGCTAGACATACCAAATAGCTTTGCATAAAAGAGCTCTTCATTATTTAGTAATTCCTTATAGTTAAAAGTAATTATAACTGCTAACAAAAAGTAGCAACACAGTGATCAACTGATACACGTAGATCTGAAATAGTATATTTCACTCCAGTTAGACTTTCATAAATTTAGACAATTTACGAAAACACGTTCACACATAAATAATTAGAGTGCGGGAAAACATAAAACCTATGGATTTAGATTTTGTTTGAGTAACTAATATGAGACACAACTCAAGACATGCAGATGAAGTTGTAAGCAGAGTAACACAAGATAAAATATGATTAACAGACATGATTGAGACCTTATCTCGTGCTATATAGAGGCATATTATATTTCTCATAATGCGTAGGGTACCTTATGAACCTCTGTGTTTGGGAGATGTTACCCCCTTTTTGAAGATTAATAAATTCGAGTTTGTATCCGTGAGACACAAGAACACCTGAGTTTGTTAGTGAGATTCGAAACGTTAGACTAGAATTGCACGTTAGAAGCTACTCTGCCTAGAGTTTGAAAAAAAAGACAAACATATGTTATTTAGAACTCAAGTATAGACCGAAACTTAGAAACTCTTAGTCAACCAAATTTTGGAACTTGAGTAATTGTGCTTAACATGATTAAAGTAAAACACATATTTATGTTGCTAATATTATTTTAGAAAAAACATGCATAGTATTCCATCACGGCATCACGTAGTTTTTTAATATAAAAAACTTTGTTTTAGAAAGCATACAATTATACTTTTTCAACTTGGGCTTTGTTTAGTTTGGTATTTTGCTCCGACGGCGGGAGGAGAAGAAGGGCTTTTGGAATCGGAGGGGGGAGGCCGCGGTTGGAATCCCTCAGTTTTCCTCTATTTCCCATAGCGCGGCGGGTACAAACGGAGCAAATGCTACCGCTGACCATTTGATTACCCGCCGTACGGCTGCGTTTGCCCCAAACGGAGAGCTCCAAACACTGTGCCAAACAAAGTCTTATTTATTTTAGTGTCACTATAAGGAATAGTTTTTCTTACTCTCCCACTGGGCTGACCCATTTTGCGCATGTTTTTACAGGCGACTCATGTGAGAAGTTGTGCCTAGGATGAGCATGTTTGTTGAGTTATTCCTATAGTTGGTTTTCTTAGTACTGTTTTAGTTCATGAACATTATGTAAACTCAATGTTTAAGAGTTTTCATTGTACCAAACATTTTATAGTATTATAAATATTCAGTTGTTTGGTTCATTATCTTTTCCAGTGGCTCTGTGAATTCAACTTGATGAGGTATACTTTTACTCTTAGTTACATTTTTTACTTCCGCTCTAAGTTTTCTTTTAGTACTTTTCATTTATGTCTACTATGTACCAGTTTTAATAATGTTTCTTAGTTTATTGCTTATCGATGGACCTAGCCGGACTGTTGATTTGTTGTTAAACTTGGATGGGGTGTTACAGCTTCTCCTGCTTGTCGTTGCCTAATCCGCAGGGGCCAGATCACTGCCTATATCTCCTCTCTACCCGCAGCTGGGTGCCTCATCTTACTTTGCCGCAATTTCTCCTCGCCCGGTCACAATTTTTAGTCGTCGTTGCTTCTCATACTCCTAGCCTTGTGTTGATCGCTGCTGCACGTTGCCTCTTTTGCCGCTGGTGGTCGTCGCCCGATTGCCTTCGCTGTTCGCCGCACCTCCAGCTATCCGCAGTCGCTGCTCTGACCGCTGTTATTGCCTTGCCGCAGTCCTCCTTACTGCACCTTCAGCTTGTTGCTCCTGTAGTACTAGCCACAACTTCTACCCGTCGGGATTTGCCGCCGAACCGTCGGTTCTGTTCGCAGGCCGCTGCTAGTGCCTGCCTAGCCGCAACTTCTTCTATCCGCAGAAGCTGCTCATCTTGCCACAACTGTCCTTGTCGCTGCCATTGCTCCATGGATTCGACGGCTGCTTCCTCTCTTCCTGCCCGTGCTGCTGCTCCTCTCCCTGAAATTCGTGATGAACTTCCGATCACCACCATCTCTCTCAGTGGAAAGCAGAACTTTGTTGAGTGGGTGCACTTTGTTCGTCGTGTTCCGCAGAACAAAGGTCTTTTTCATCATCTGACAAAGGCCACTCCTACCGCACCTACCGAAGATTGGCTCCGTGATGACGACCTTGTCCAATCATGGATCCTCAATTCTATGGATGTTGAGCCATATCGGATGACCATGTATCATGAGGCAACCAAAACTATGTGGGAGGAACTCCACTTCCTTTATTCTGGCAAGAATTTCCTCCAACATCTGTTCGATTTCATTATCGATCTTCAAACACTTGACCCTGGAGCAACATACGACTTAACCTCTTTTGTTCCGAGATCCAAGACTCTTGTTGAGGAATGGATACAACACCAGCCTCTCACGACAGATCTAGTTGCGTAGCGAGAAAAAAAAGAAGCAGTCAGAATTGTCATGATGATTCTACAATATCTTCACAGTGTTTGAGCTCAAATTCTCTCTTCATCTACAACTCCATCTTTGTCGGATATTTGCTCTATGCTCTTGAAGGTTATACCGTCACCTGACGTTTCTGGGAATCTATCTCCGGCTCTCCTCCAGCAGCTGTTCATAGCTTCTCCTGATCCTTCAACTCGTGGAGGTTGCACCACTACTCGGGGGCGGGAACGTACGGGAAGACCCCATATTAAATATTCTCATTGCGGTCGGGATGGTCACCTTGAAGCCACCTACTGTCGCAAACATGGTCTGCCTCCACATCTCACTGCTTTCATTGCTGCCGATACTAACTCCTCCACCCGCAACGACATCGATTCTTTGTGCACCCAGCTCCAGCATCTCCAGGGGGTGATCAGTCGCTCATCTGGATCTGTTGCGTCGATCTCCAATGAAGGTATATCTTGTCTCTCTCGGAGCTCCCACTGGATTGTGGACTCGTGTGCCACCCTCCATATTATTCCGCAGAAACCATCTCAGTACTTACAATCTGCATATCCCAAGTTCATCATCGTGTCCAATGGTGAGACCACCTCGATTTTTGGCGCTACAGATCTACCTCTCACTCCAACCCTCGCCCAATCCTCGGTCCTTCATGTTCCGGGATCGCCTTTTAATTTGCTTTCTATTAACCGTCTTACTCAGGAACTTGATTGTTATGTAACCTTCTTACCTTCCTCCTTTGTTGTGCAGGATTGATAGACGCAAAATATCATTGGTAAGGGACGATTGTCTAATGAGCCTTATCTCTTGGATGTTCTACCTAATGTTCTCTCCTCGATCACTTATGTTGATTGGCATCGACGTCTTGGGCATGCTCCCTCCAAATTCTCAAGAAAGCTCTTCCCGATCTCTCCCTTCATGAGTTTACTTGTGAATCATGTATCTTTGACAAACAACATCATGCGTCTTTTATCCTGCATTGTACTAAGAGTAATGCTCCTTTTGCTTTAGTACATTTCAATATTTGAGAACCATGTAAAACTTCTAGTGTGTATGATTATCGTTACTTTGCTATATTTATTGATGATTATTCGCGCATGACCGGTTGTATTTACTTCGCGATCGTGCAGAAATCGCCTCGACCTTCCGTACATTTATTACGGAGACTCATCTATAAAAGTTTTTGCATAGATAATGCACGTGAATATACAAGCTGTACTTTTTCAAATTTTTGTACCGAGTCTGGGATCATCCATCAAACTTTTTGCGCTTATACTCCCTCACAAAATGGTATGCCCGAGCGAAAAAATCACCACCTTCTTGACGTCGCATGATCACTCATGTTTCAAATGCAGGTACCCGCACTATACTGGAACTTCGCGGTTTCTACTGCCTGTCATGTCATAAATCACATGCCCTGCTCCATTCTCAACTTTGCGACTTCGTTTAGTATTCTTTTTTCCTTCCAAGTCACTTTTTTCCATCACACATTGTGTTTTTGGATGTACATGTTATGTCCATAATCTTGGTCCGTCTGCTGACAAGTTTGCTACTTAAGCTACCTAATATATGTTCGTTGAATACTCTCGCACTCAGAAAGGATGTGTGTTGCTCTCTAAGATAGCAAAATTATTGTTTTGACAGATGTAACCTTTCTCAAGGACCAACTGTTTCACTTCTCTCCTCCAGCTCCTCTTGTACCTCCCCTTCTGCCATGTCCTATCGTCCCTGTCACATCTCGGCATCTCGCCTTCCACCACTTCTTCCAACACCAGCACCAACACCAGTGCAACCCCAACCACCTCTTCGTGTGTACACTCGTCGTCATCCCAAATTTGATGCCCTACAACTGATACTCTCCACCAGAATACTTCGTGGCCTGCCGATTCGGCATCGACCTCTACGGCTCATCCCTTGGCGAATTATGTATCATTACATCGCCTCTCCCCGCCTCTTCTAAAATTCACTCTGTCTCTATCCTCCATTTCTACACCTAACTCTTTGCAAGTGACTCTTCAAGATTCGGGGTGACGTGCGACCATGGATGAAGAAATGACTACCCTATGGGCTAACCAGACTTTTGATCCTGTCCCTCTTTTTCCAGGTGAGACTTTTGTAGGGTGTAAGTGTGTTTTTGCGATCAAATATGCTCCAGACGGGACAATTAAACGCCTAAAGACTTGGCTTGTGGCTCAGGGGCTCACTCAACAATAAGACCTCGACTATGATGAGACTTTCTCACCAGTCGCTAAGTTAAATATTGTTTGTGTTCTTATCTTATTAGCTGTTCATCGACAGTGACCCGTACATCAGTTGAATATCAAGAATGTCTTTCTCAATGACGACCTTCTCGACACTATCTACATGAACCAACCTCACGTGTTTGAGACCACGGGGGAGTCTCGTTTTCATGTTTGTCACCTCAAGAAATCTATTTATGGTCTCAAACAGTCTTCTCGCGCATGATTTGACAAGTTTAGTAAAGTCGTCCCTGATGTTGGATTCACTCAAAGCTCGGCTGACTTCTCACTCTTTACTCGTCATCGACCAACCGACACAGTAATTCTCTTAGTTTACGTTGATGATATTCTGATTACTGGTAATGATTCTACAGGAATACAGATGATCAAGAATCACTTAAACTCGGTTTTTCAAACTAAGGATTTGGGAAATCTTCGATACTTCCTTGAATTTGAGGTAGCGAGATGACCTGATGCCCTTGTCATATCTCAACGGAAGTACTGTCTTGACTTTCTTCAGGATGCTGACTACTCAGGATGCAAGCCTGCTGACACTCCTATGAATGTCAACCACATGCTCTGTGCTTATGAATGACTTCGATCAACTACTTCCAAACCCAGAGTATTATCAACGTCTTGTAGGAAAGTTGATATATCTTACTGTTACAAGACCTGATATCTCGTTTTCTGTTGGAGTTGACGAGTTGTCAGTCGATTTATGCATGCTCTACGGACCTCTCATCTACAGGCCGTCGAGGCATCCTCAGATACTTAACGACTTCTCCTGGACAAAGGCTTGTATTCAAACCATCTTCCTTCCTATCTTTGATTGCTTACTCTGATGCTGACTATGCCGACTCTCTTGATGATCGACGCTCCACAACTGAGTTTTCTACTTACTTTGGAGGAAACCTTATTACCTGGCGTAGCAAAAAACAATATGTTGTTGCTTGCTCATTTGCTGAAGCCGAGTATCGTGCAATGAATGTTGTTGTATCCGAGCTTACCTTGCTCGAGAGTGTCCTTGGTGATTTGGGAGTCAAACTTTCCTCACCAACAACTTTACTGTGGCAGTCAAGTTACTGTACATATTGCCAAGAATTCCGCATTCCATGAGCAATCCAAACACATTGAAGTTGATTGTCACTTCATTCGAGAGAAGGTTCAATTAAAGAAGCTGGAATTAGAACATGCTGCTGCTACCGGGCAAGTTGCTGACTTTCTCACCATGGCCTTACCACGACCGTTGTATCATCAGTTTTTGTCCAAACTTGGTGCATATGATTTGTATGCTCCAGCTTGCGGGAGAGTGTTAAATAAACTATGTAAATGCCCAAATTTAGGCCCACTTGTAATCTTGTTTAGTCTCACATCTTAGAATTGGGAATTTTCTCTTCTCCTTCTTATATAAGTGTGAAAATACATGTATTCTTGTACAAGACAATTGAGAAATCAATAAAATTATTTTTAAATTATTTTATTTTCTCTTTTGTTCATTTCTACAGTTACCTTCATATTATTATTGTTAAATTATCCAAACTTTAAAGATAATTTATTTCCTATTTTATAGATTTTCATTAATATATTACATTTTTTATTTCCATTCAAGGAATGAAGCAAATGTAGTTGGAGTTTCTTGTCTACATGGAGATTTTGTTACTTAGGTCCATATTATATATAAAAAAATTCATGATTTACAACAATTCACATGTCTAAAGCACAACAATGACATGAAATTAGTGAGCGTCTGTATTCATGTTTTTGGTTGTAGCACTCTTTATGGATCAAATAATTTAAAGAAACTATATTTCTGAGTAAATGTTCTAAAAATGAGTCTGGTGAGTTTTTTATTGGCACGTTGCTTCACAATCTACTTTTAACTTCATATGTGTGGCTTCTTACCCCGTACTTTTTTATTAATTCTCCTTTCAGAAGTTGACTTTTTCAATTAGAACTCCGTTTAACTCAACAAAGCGGACTGTTGTGTTTTCTTGTTCCCCATTGTTTACTTGATTCTTTTTTTGCTTAGCTTGTCAAGCTGAGTGAAGGAATGTGTTGTGTTATGATCTCACACAACCAATTATCCATTATCAATTATTGCGTATATTTATTCAGTGTCGTTATTTAACATCGTCATGGGTATGTGTTACGACGTCAATGTCACGAGTTATTTTATTATGCGAGATTATATTGTAACAGCCAAAATCCGCCACAATTTAAATTTTCGTTTCAAGCAGGTTTCTCACAAGTAAATGCGCAACAGTTGTAATAAAAGGTGTAGCAGATGAAAACAAAAAATCACATGTCATACAAAATATATACCTGTCCACATGAAAGTACATGTACATAAGGTCTAAACTACAGAGATCTACAAATGTACAAGTAGTAGACGCATATGCTAACCCGTGGACGAGTCACGTCTTCGACTGGTCTTTGAACTGCCTCGGCCTGAGTCCGTCTAGCGGGGTCTGGTTATGCTGGTGCTCGGTGCCTATAAGAGAAATCGGGAACCAGTTAGTTTTGAAAATTAAGTGAATTCCTTACCCTTACCTGTAGCTTCGCACTGCAAGCAGACAAGAGAGTCAGCAACAATCAAATCTATATCAGTATGATCATGTTTCTAAGCTAAGAAACAAGTATAATCAATAATTTTATATTTGATATCAAATTATATTTCGTTCATTCTATATTGAAGTTCGTTCATTCGTGATTCATTTCTCAAAATGCTGAGGGTCATTCAAATTCTCAAACATCTGGGCCCGTCTACTATTCATATCAATATCCGCTTTAGAGCGCTCACACGCGCAATAGGCTTCAACGCCTCCTAAATTGGATTCTTATCATATTCTGTAGGAGTTCGACCCCTCCTACGTGATGTGAGAGTTCTACCCCTCTCACGAGGTGTAGGAATCTGAAGCATCCCCCCTACCAGGCCTACCCTTAGCATTTTGGTGCATCGACGCGTTCTCGATTTCAATTTTCTTCAATTTATTTCAGTTCGTTCAATTTAATTCAAAAATAGAAATTAGTTATAATTGGTTCCCCTCAGAGTTCTGTCATCCGCTAAGTCACGTTAGCGTGTTAGGCGATTTATATTTTCAATGAAATCAAAGATGTAACGAATAACTAGCTGATCAGGTTTATCGAACAAAAAACGGTAAGAACTCACTCCAATTTTTCCTTTGCCCTTGTTCCTCGTAGGATTCTCGTCGCGTCTATCGCCGGACGCCATCCTCTGCAATATCAATAAATCATTTACTTTAGGGTTGCGCTATAAATAGTTACGAGCGGACTCCTACGACAGTCACAATTACGACCTCTAGGAGTTGTCTAGGGAAGGACTATCGTGGGTGACTCAAAATGAAGGCGCATCATTCGACCAACAAAGGTTTCATATGCCCACAAGAATTAAGTCAAATTGCTCCTACAAACAACCGCAAGGGTTGCCATAATGACAACGTCAAGGGTTGCGAATAACAACTCAAATTAACGTGTCAATTCCATCTAAGACAGTCGGCCAGTCTAGGTAACACCCAAACAAACAACAGTCGGCCAACACAAACAACCCCCAACAATAGCAGTCGGCCAGCACAAATATCCCACAAAGCACACAACCGACCAATAGGTTACAAGGAAAGCGAAAACAAAACTCCAAATCGGAAACCCTAATGATTTGGTTCTCCAAATAACTCAAAATCAAAGATTAGGGTACAAGAAAGCTGTATATGAACGTTTCATATGCTTTTTATTAACACAAAACTCAAAAATCCTAACCCTAGGTTTCAAGCCCTTTTCAATCTATGTCATAACTTCATATAAGAAGGGAGAGGATTGGAGAGAAAGAGATTACCTTCCTAAAGAAGTGGAAATCGTGTGAAACAGTGGAGATTTGAGGCGGTTGGAGTGATCGGCACGACAACAGCTTTCGTCAGGTTTGTTTCGTCGAGAAATGAAGAAGAACGAAATGCAGCATAGTGTTATATCACGGGAGATTCCACCGCCTAACCCAGGCAGCCAGTCAACACCACCGATACAACCAGTTTCAAACAGTGCACAGCCACAGTCACACACACACCCAGCCGGTCCAACCATCAAATGTCATACATACCCCAATCCAAACTAACCCAATTTCCATTAAGCTCATATAAAATCAGGCCAACTCAATCCATTCAAAATTAAACGAAAATGAAACGTCTGTCGCAAAATCAATCAGAAAATCCGAACATCAAAATTAACGTGCGACGTCGAATCGACACTGAAATCATGTTTTAATCATCGAGGATTATTTACATAGTTTTTATATTGCGAATATATATATATATATATATATATATATATATATATATATATATATATATATATATATATAAATAAGGTCGGGTCTTACAAATTCTCCCCTCATCAGAATTTTCGTCCTCGAAAATTCAAGCATCTTCTCGATTCCCAAAGAAAGAGGGAAAGATTTTCATCAGCAAGTTCTCTCGCTCCCAAGTAGCATCCTTGGCGGGATGACCGGTCCACCAAACCATGACAAAGTTTACCTGTCGATTCCGAAGATTCTTGCTCTGCCGATCAATAATTTGATATGATGTTGTCGGACTTGACAAATCAGCTTCTATCTGCACATCACTTGCAGATATCATCAACTCTGGGTTCGGAATATACCGTCTGAGTGCGGATACATGAAAGACATCATGCAGCTTCTGTAATTCAGCGGGCAGAGCTATGCGATACGCCACATCGCCAATCCGTTCAATCACTGAGAGGGGACCAATATATCTCGGACTCAATTTTCCAATTCGTCGCAATTGTGAAATCCCTTTAAACGGTTTAATCTTCAAACACAATTGATCGCCTACCGCAAATTCCACCAGATGATGTCGGACATTATAATATTTTTGTTGACGATCCTGTGCGATTTTCATTCGTTGTTGGATAATGCAGACTTTTTCTTCAATCTTATCTGTCCTCTTCTGCGGAAACAAATTTTTTTCTCCATCATCTGTCCAACTCAACGGAGTCCTACATCGCCTCCCATATAGAGCTTCGAACGAGGCCATTTGAATCGTTGCTTGATAGCTATTATTATACGCAAATTCAACCAACGATAAGTATTTTTCTCAGGAGCCTTTCAAATCCAAAACCACCATTCACAATAAATTCTCAAGCATCCGGATAGTGCGTTCGGACTGACCATCTGTTTGCGGATGAAATGTTGTACTGTACAAAAGCCTTGTTCCCATTCTATTATGCATCCTTCGCCACAAATCCGACGTAAACCGTCCATCGCTTTCAGACACTATCGTATATGAGATACTATGTAATCTCACAATCATATTTACATAAAGTTCCACCAACTTTTCAGTCGGCCCGCTTTGCTTGATCGGTATAAAATTGATGTTTTTTGTCAATCGGTCAATAGTGACCCAGATTCCATCATTTCCTGCCTTACTGCGAGGCAGGACAAACACAAAATCCATCGCAACGTCATCCCATTTCCATTCTGGGATGGGAAGGGATCGAAGATATCCAGCCGGCTTCTGCTGTTCTGCTTTCACTATCTGGCAGGTATGACATTGAGCAATGCACTGAATGACATCCTTCTTCATATGTGGCCTCCAAAAATCCTGTTTCAAATCATGGTACATCTTTGTTCGGCCCGGGTGAATCGAATATGACGTATTATGCGCCTCATACAAGATATCATTCTGCAAATTATCAGCATCCGGTACACATAGCCCGCCGTTCAGAAATAATAAGGCATCCTTTTCAACAAAGGCACTCACTTCTCCCCTTCTCAATTTTTCGAATATAACCATCAAATAGCTGTGCGTGCTTTTCTTCAGGCGTGAATATCACACAAATTTCCATCTCCTGCAGCATATCAAGAAGCTTCTTATTGTACTGCGGTATCACTGATAGCGCAGTAATATTTTTTCTGCTCAAGGCATCCACGACCACATTTGCCTTATCAGGATGGTATTGGATATCCAGATCATAATCTTTAATAAATTCTAGTCATCTTCTCTGACGCAAATTTAATTCCCTTTGATCGAATATATATTTGAAACTATTATGATCCGTGAATATTTCACATCGAACACCATACAGGTAGTGGCGCTAAATTTTCAAAGCGAACACAACTGCCGCTAATTCTAGATCGTGCGTCGGATAGTTCTTTTAGGCCTCCTTTAATTGTCGGGAGGCAAAGACAATCACATTTCCACGTTGCATCAATATGCAGTCTAACCCCTTGTAGGATGCATCGTTATAAATTTGGAAACCATCTAAGCCTTTAGGCATCACCAACACAGGAACAGTCGTTAATTTTTCCTTCAAAGATTCAAACGCTTGCTGACAATCATCTCCCCACGTAAACGACACATTCTTTCGAGTCAATTGTGTCAAAGGGAGTGCTAGCTTCGAGAAGTTCTTGACGAATTTCCGATAATAACCTGCCAAGCCCAAAAAGCTTCGTACTTCAGTCACCGATTTCGGTTAGGTCCAATTGATTATTGCTTCAATCTTAGCTGGATCAACAGAAAACCTTCCGCATTAATCACGTGGCCCAGAAAAACCACTTTGTTCAGCCAGAAAGCACACTTTGTGAATTTGACATACAACTGATGTTTTCTCAGCGTTTGCAAGACTAGACGCAGGTGCTGGGCATGCTCTTCCTCTATCTTTGAATAGATCAGTATATCGTCGATAAACACAATTACAAATTGATCCAAAAATGCCTTAAAAACCCGACACATCAAGACCATGAAAGTTGCAGGGGCATTTGTTTGGCCAAAAGGCCTAACGACAAATTCAAAATGCTCATACCTGGTACTGAATGTTGTTTTGAAAATATCTTCCTCCAAAATTCTCAGCTAGTGATATCCTGACCGAAGGTCAATTTTAGAGAATACGTGTGCGCCCACTACCTGAACGAATAAATCATCAATGCGCGGCAGATGATATTTACTCTTAATTGTCAACTTATTTAGTTCGCGATAATCGATGCACAGACTGAGAGACTCATCCTTCTTTTTCACGAATAACACTGGAGCTCTCCATGGTGAAGTACTCTGTCGAATAAATTTCTTATCAAGAAATTCTTGCAATTGCACCTTCAATTCTGCTAATTCTTTTGGCGCCATCCGATACGAAGTCTTCGCCACGGGAGCAGCTCCTTCAATCACTTTAATTTCAAATTCAACTTTTCTGGCTGGAGGCACACCAGACAACTCTTCTGTAAATACATCCACGTATTCCCGCACTACAGACACATCCGTAATTTCTTTCTTCTCTTCTTTCACCTCTTTGATCATCACCAAAATGGCCTCACAACCTTTCCGCACAATTTTACTGGCTTTTATTGCCGAAATCCTAATATTTGCAACTTCGCTCAGACCCTTGTAGATCATCAGACATTCATCTAGGCATTTAAATGCCACCTTTTTTGATTTACAGTGAATAACGACTTCTCTGTCCGATAGCCAGTCCATACCAAGGATGATATCTTACTCTACCAGCGGTAGAACTGCAGCATCAGCTTCAATTTGCTTATCGTTAAAAGACAGCAATACCACGGCTCGCTCTTGCGTCATCAGAATCGTATTATTCGGTAGCAGCACGTTCACTGGTCTTGTAACTTGATATGGTCGTGTATGAATTGAATCGAGAATATATGAGGAAATAAAAGAGTGACTAGCACCCATATCAAATAAAACTCTCAATCTTTGATCATGAACATGCAGCATACCTATCACAACAGTATCGTCTGCTTTTGCCTCTTGCTGACCGAGATTGAAAGCTCGGGCCTGAATCAACCTCTCATCTCTGGCCCCGTCAGCGGGTACCGATGCAATTGACTCCCCTTCCTTGGAAGTTTCAATGTGATACATCTAATGGGTCGGTAAGGCTGGGGCTCCCCTTAAACTTTCATCCTTTTGTAGTTTTGGACAATCTTTCGACGATGGCCCGATTGGTGACAGTAAAAGCAGACTCCGGTCAATCATTCCCCTCTGTGCATCTTGCCACACTTGACACACTTTGTCGACGTTGATTGGGACACTTGGGTGCTCACTGTCGATGTCGCTTGTTGTTTCTTCTTTTTTCATGGGGCTTCACCTGTTCTGCCCGATTTATCCTGGCTAGCACCCTCTTTGAACCTCTTTCTCATCTCCATTCTCCTCTGTCTCTTTTCATTGTCCAGCTCGACTAATCGAGACTTCTCCACCAATAGCACATACTCTGTAATATCAAACAGAACCACTGAAGCGTGAATATCATCCTGCAACCCCTCCTGGAACCGTAAACATTGAGCTTCCTCCGTTGTCACTGCGGACTCTGCATAATATGCGAAGCTGGAGAATTCCACTTCGTATTGCACGACGGAGCGACTTCCTTGCACCAAGCGCAAAAACTTCTCCCGCAGTTGCCTTTTTTCTGTCCGCGACACAAACCATTTTGTAAACTCACGAACAAACTTTGTCCAAGTCACGTTCGTCAAACCTCATGTCTGAAACTTTCCTTTCATTAAGTTCACCCACCATCGCTTAGCCTCTCCCTCCAGAAGGAAAACAACCAACTCCACTTTCCTCTCCACTGGGCACCACATATCATCAAATATCGTCTCAATCCGTAAAATTCAGTCTTCCGTCTCGATCGGGGACAAACCACCGCGAAAAGTCGGCGGTTTCAATTCTAGGAATTGACTCATATCAATATCAATCAGGCGAGGCTGCTGCGGTTCCACAAATGCCGGAGAAGGCACAGTTGACGACAGGAGGAGGCACAACTGGAGGGGTGTCCCGAACCAGCCTAATTGCTTCGACGATGGCTTGGGCAATATTAGCAATATGCACTGAGGAAGACTGTTGCACACTCACACTTTCCTCAGACCTGGAGTCCCTGGAGATCTCAGGTTCATCGAGAGTCTCGCGTATCCTGCGGCTCGAATATACTTGAAACGTTTCCTGATAGCAAACATGTGACAGTTCAGTATATTCGGATATTCGAATTTTCATTCTGGTACTTTCTGCATTACACGCACCACGAGAAACCTCCCTCTGATACCATTTAATTGTAACGGTCAAAATCTGCCACAATTTAAATTTTCGGTTCGAACATGTTTCTCACAAGTAAATGCGCAGCAGTTATAATAAAAACGTGTACCAGGTGAAAACATAAAATCACATGTCATACAGAATATATACACTGTTCACATGAAAGTACATGTACAGAAGGTCTAAACTACAAAGATCTACAAATGTACAAGTAGTAGACGCATGTGCTAACCCGTGGACGAGCCACGTCTTCGACTGGTCTTTGAACTGCATCGGCCTGAGTCCACTAGTGGGGTATGGTACGCTGGTGCTCGGTTCCTATAAGAGAAATCAGGAACCATTTAGTTTTAAAAACTAAGTGAATTTCTTACCCTTACCTGTAGCTTCACACTGCAACCAGACAAGAGAGTCAGCAACAATCAAATCTATATTAGTATGATCATGTTTCTAAGCTAGGAAACATGTATACTCAATAATTCTATATCTGATATCAAATCATATTTCGTTCATTTTATATCGAAGTTTGTTCATTCGTGATTCATTTCTCAAAATGCTGAGGGTCATTCAAATTCTCAAACATCTGGGTCTGTCGACCGTTCATATCAATATCCGCTTTAGGGTGCTCACACGCGTAATATGCTTCAACGCATCCTAAATTGGATTCTTATCATATTTTGTAGGAATTCAACCCCTCCTACGAGGTGTGAGAGTTCTACACCTCTCACGAGGTGTACGAGTTTGAAGCATCCCCCCCACCAGACCGACCCTTAGCATTTTGGTGCGTCGACGCGTTCTCGATTTCAATTTTCTTCAATTCATTTCAGTTCGTTCAATTTAATTCAAAAATAGAAATTAGTTATAATTGGTTCCCCTCAGAGTTCTGTCGCCCGCTAAGCCACGTTAGCGTGTTAGGCGATTTATATTTTCAATGAAATCAAAGATGTAACAAATAACTAGCTGATCAGGTTTATAGAACAAAAGCGGTAAAAACTCACCCCAATTTTTCCTTTGCCCTTGTCTCTCGTAGGATTCTTGTCGCGTCTATCGTCGGACGTCATCCTCTGCAGTATCAATAAATCATTTACTCTATGGTTGCGCTCTAAATAGTTACGAGCGGACTCCTACGACGGTCACAACTATGACCTCTAGGAGTTATCTAGGGAAGGACTAGCGTGGGTGACTCAAAATGAAGGCGCATCATTCGACCAACAAAGGTTTCATATGCCCACAAGAATTAAGTCAAATTGCTCCTACAAACAGCCGCAAGGGTTGCCACAATGACAACGTCAAGGGCTTCGAATAGCAGCTCAAATTAACGTGTCAATTCCATCTAAGACAGCCGACCAGTCTAGGTAACACCCAAACAAACAGCAATCGGCCAGCACAAACCACCCCGAACAATAGCAGTCGGCCAACACAAATAACCCACAAAGCACACAGCCGACCAATAGGTTACAAGGAAAGCAAAAACAAAACTCCAAATCTGAAACCCTAATGTCTTGGTTCTCCAAATAACTCAAAATCAAAGATTAGGGCACAAGAAAGCTATATAGGAACGTTTCATATGCTTTTTATTAACACAAAACTCAAAAATCCTAACCCTAGGTTTCAAGCCCTCTCCAATCTATGTCATAACTTCATATAAGAAGAGATAGGATTGGAGAGAAAGAGATTACCTTTCTAAAGAAGAGGAAATCGTGCGAAACAGAGGAGATTTGAGGCGTCTAGAGTGATCAGCGCGACAACGGCTTTCGTCAAGTTCGTTTCATCGACAAATGAAGAAGAACAAAATGCAGCGTAGTGTTATATCACGGGAGATTCCACCGCCTAACCCAGGCAGCCAGTCAACACCACCGGTTTCAAACAGTGCACAGCCGCAGCCACACACACACCCAGCCCGTCCAACCATCAAATGTCATACATACCCCAATCCAAACCAAGCCCAATTTCCATTAAGCTCATATAAAATCCGGCCAACTCAATCCATTCAAAATTAAACGAAAACGAAACGACTGTCGCAAAATCAATCAGAAAATCTGAACATCAAAATTAACGTGCGACGTCGAATCGGCACTGAAATCATGTTTTCATCATCGGAGATTATTTACATAGTTTTTATATTGCAAATATATATATATATATATATATATATATATATATATATATATAAAGGTCGGGTCTTACATATATTACATGTTTTATTATTTTATAATAAGTTCAAATGTCATGTTTATTACGCCTATGCCTTTATGTAATCTTATTTAAACACCACTAAGGACCTATGCCTTTATGTAATCTTATTTAAACACCACTAAGGATGCAATAATTAATCTATTTTTCTTTGTCCTATGTATGGGATTTTGTTAGCTCTCTCTCACCCCGCCCAGGTAGCCGCGATTCCAGTATCCTCCTTTGCCATCCCAGCATATGGCCACTCCTCCTTCGACGACTCTACCGACGTTTATTACGTGCTAACTCGTAGAATGTCGGAGAGTCGTCGGAGGAGCGTCTGGAGGAGGGGATGCCATAGGAGTAGGATAATACGACGCTGGAACCGTGAATGCCTACACGCGGTGTGCTCGGGAGAGAAAGAGAACTAACCTTAATACCATACAAAGAAAAGAGGAATAGACTAAATTCTTTTATCCCAATTCAACATTTAACTTGCCTTTAAATTAGGTTACATTATTTTTAATGACAACCACGAATTCCTGACAACTAACTACCTCTTAATGAATGACTCCTTATTAAATTTTTAAAAGACATAATAAAAGATAATACTAAGACATGACAATAATAAGGATACCTAAATTTTGACATATTATGGACTAGCTTATGCCCGCAACATACCATCCTTTATCCGAGCTTATCTTAAGCTCGAAACCGTGGTAAAGATTTCGAGCATGAAGTTGTGACTAGGCATCTGGTTCTCGCTAGAACAATAGGAGAGGAGGTCTTGGATAAAAAGAGAGACGAATAATACAAAGAAAGAGAGAATTAATGTTACAAATTACAAAAAGAATAAAATAGATAGGGGGAATAATCCACATCTTCTCTTTCGTAAGAGAGGCACTATATATATTTCTCTTTAAATTCTGTTCAAGTTCCAAAATGGATGAGCTTCAGAAAAAGCACCTTTTCTTGACCAACAACAACTCTATTTGAATCCTGACAAATTTTAGTTTCTGTCTGCGATTGTTGAGAGCTCGGTCAGCGAATAATGATCATAGATCTCTGCTTGACTAAGAAAAGTCTTCTTTCTTTGAGCGCTAATGGAGGGACAGCTCGTTCGGCGATCGCGTGCCTCCATCGACGATTACCATCCCTCGATCGACGATCACTCTGCCTCGACGAACAATCACTCTGCCTCGATCGGTTTTTGTTGTGCCTTTATTGTCGTTCACCGTTCTTTGATCGACATTCGTCGTGCCTTGATCAACGATCGTTGTGCCTCGATCTGCGTTCGTCGTTACTCGGTCGGCGATCATTGTTCCTTGATCGGCGATCGCTGCGCCTCGGTCAGTTAATTGCGATCACAGATCATAGTTTTGCATAAGTAGGGACTCCATTCAGTGAGCGCTGATAGAGGGATGACTCAGTTGGTGATCGTCGAGCGTACGATCGACAAATGGAGATTGCAGATCTTTGTTCTGCTTGTAGTAAAGGAGTTTTCGGATCGTTGTAAAAAGAGGGTCAACAATTGACGATTGTTGTCAGTTGGCGATGATCCCAGCTTGATTGGATCAGTGGAAGCTCGGTCGGCGATTTCCGTTGTCATTCTTGGACAAAACATAATATGCTCTATACAAACTTAGTGCATTATATAACATAGTCTATTAAATCAGAGATTTTTCCCAACATAAACAATTAAAGGTCAACTTCCACTAGATAATACAAACTTCCATTGCATACAATAAGGAGCAATGCAACCAAAACTATAAAATTTACGATTGCTAGGGTTGTCTTGGGATGCTCGATGGTTGCAAATAGTAGATCAACGGTGGTGCGGTGGAAGAGGACTTACCCAAGGAGTCGGCATCAAGGAGAGCGGCCTCGACATCACGGTGATTCATCATAAAGTAGCGAGCTGGATGCAGTCGGGTCCTCTGATCGTCAAAAAGGGAACTCGGATCATTGCTCCCGACACATATATAGTCTAGTAGTCTCCGGTGGAACACGATCTGAGTGGCGATTCCCATTACCAGTGGTCGGCGTGGATGACTGTTTACCTCCCAATCGGGTATGGTCGCTAATGTTTAACGGCATGGTGCAATGCAAGCCACTATTTTCCATTAGCCTGATATCTTTTTTGTGAAGAATAGGCGACTGGTCTACCCCTTACATTGGAATAACTATAATTGCAAAAATATTGCATATTAGGAAGCATATATGTATTTTAGAATTATCATTACATGCATCATATTTTGCATAATCTGTTAATTATATGCATTTTCTGCAAAGTAATCAAAGGAAACTTGTTACTTTAGACAATTCTACTAGTCATGTAAATTTGAGATGTATGGAATTCAATCTAATTGACGTGGTATTGATTCATTTGAACTTTAAAAATTGCCTGTGGAATTTTAAGTAGTTCTAACTTGTTGACATTAATACTACATTATTAAATGACTATTTGGTTCTCTTTTTCTAGCAGTTAATTATCACTTTCCATCTCCTCTTTCGGGATTTCTTTTTATCCCATGATTTTATTCTTGGAACTCTAATTGAAAATGAAATGGTAGTTCATTTTTGTGATGCAGAGTAGTAATTATTTATAATGAGTGTTTACAAGTAATTGTTTGAGGTATAGGCTTAGGCAGATTGATTTGGCAAGGTGAACCCAGCTTTGTGAGCTCTTTGTATTGTGAAACCTTTTTTTTATTATTTTTGGGAAGATACCACAAAAATGTGTTTTAAATTGCCCTCCAATCAGAGTGCATTCTCTAGAATGTTTTGAGAAATTTCCAACCAAGGTCCTGATGGTTTGGAGTACTATATTCCATGCTTTAAATTTTAAATAGAAGAAATAAAACGATCTTGTTGTTTCTCAACATGATATTTTCTAAATCCACTTATTTGCATGCAATTAACTTTTTCTTTATTGTGATTCGATGAATAATAATGATGTATGATTCTATGTATTTGTGCATCAGCTAGCTGGAGTTGTTGCTATTGAGGTTACCGGAGGACCATCCATCGACTTTTCCCCTGGGAGAAGGGTAAAAATGTCACAAAGAAAATATTATGCAAAGGGGATAGTTATTAGGGATGTATCTGATAATTGGTTGTTTTTCTTGTGCAGGATTCATTTGTTTGTCCAAAAAACGGACGTCTTCCTATTGCGAAGAAAGGTTCACAATGTCTATTATGATTATAATTCATACTGATTATTGTTGAATGTGGGTCCACCGACCATAGAAAGGTCAAGGCCGATCATATAAAGGTCAAGACCCGGGCCCACAGCCCGATCGCAGTCGGTGCACCCCAACCCACTCTCCGCCTTGGATATGAATCGTTCGGCGGGCTATTGAGGCCGGGATTCGATTCTCAGGACCTCCTTTATGAGAGGATTTCTACTTCTCCTCTCATACCCAACTGAACAGCTCAGTTGGGTATGAGAGGAGAAGTTGAAATCCTCTCATAAAGGAGGTCCTGAGAATCGATTCCCGGCCTCAACAGCCCGCCGCAAGGTTTATTTCCAAGCCGGAGAGCGGGTTGCGGTACACTGACTGCGGTCGGGCTGTGGGCCCGGTCTTGACCTTTATATTGTCGGCCTTGACCTTTCTATGGTCGATGGGCCCACTTTCAATAATTATAATAATGGGATTTATTTGTTTATTTATTTTAGTTTTACTCTAATATATTACATACTTCTGATTTGAAAATTGCTTCCATATTTTATAGCTAAAATATGCTGGATGGTAATAAATTAGATTGATTTTAGATTTTAGCATGTTGCCGCAGAATCAAGCTATGTAGCACTGGGACAGAAACAAGATACGAGATACGAAACGAATACGGGAAATGTGATTTTTTTAAAAATAAGGTTACGAGAAGCGTTTTTTTATTATTTTTAATTATTTTAATATAAGTATTAATTAATATAAGAATACATGAAATGTTTTGACTAGCAGTAACTACTAAATGACTGGAACAAGTGCTGGGAGTACCGTATTAGACTCTAGAGTTCTCTTCACAATGGACAGTGCATTGGGAAGAAAGCTGAAATTCTCTTCACAATGGCCCGCCCCCTTGTAGTTCTCTTCAAGAAGAAGAAGAAGAATAAACAAAATCATACCCTAAGAACTAAAATAATTTTGAACAAACTTTAGCCCTAGATCAGATCATACCCTAAGAAGAAGAAGATGAAGAAGGAATCGTCTAGATTTCTGGATAGCAATCACGATGATTTCTGTCCACAAATCGTCCTGATTTCTGTCCAAATGAGACGAAGACTGTTCAGAGATGAAAATTTAGATGAAAATTCGGATGAGAAGAAGACTGTTTAGAGATCATCCAATTTGGATGAAAATCTAGATAAAAATCCAGATGGGAAGAAGAAACCTAGCGTGGAGCGGCATTGGAGCAGCAGTGGAGTGACAGTGGAGCGGGAAGAAGAAGAATAACAAACCTAGCGTGGAGCGGGAGCGGCAGTAGAGCGGGATTGGAGCAGCAGTGGAGCGACAGTGGAGCGGGATTGCAGCAGCGGCTAAACCTAGCATGAAATGAAATACACAAGAGCAAGGCAGTAATAACGCATGGAATCGCGTATCTTCCCTTGCGGGATACGCGATTCCGAAATAAAATTATTTTTTTAATTTAAAATCTCGTTTCCTATAGTTTCGGTAATGCGTTTCCGCACGTTTCTGGGCGATTCCCGTATCTGATACGCGTTCAAGCCGATACGTAAAGCCTTTTTAAGTATTTGTGCTTCGTAGGAATCAAGATCTGAGATTTGGGAGTTGAAATGAATGTATAAATTTCTCTATGCTAGTCTACTTCGAAGATCTGGACTATTCATTGAAGTTCAAATCATGAATGAAAAATATTTCTATTTTTTTTCATTATAGGAAACCAACTCCTGAAAACGCTAATTGTTAATGTCTGTCTGAAGGGTCAGTCTGTCCCAATAATATATGAAATTATCAGGTTTATTTGCAGTATGCATCCATAGGAAACATTTATTTCTTCAAAGTTTTTTTGTAAAGTGTCGATGAATTTGTGACATTTCCTTCTATTCTCGGCTTATAATATGATCTTTTTATTATGCTACTTAAGTAAGAGTAATTGTTTTATCATGGAATATATGAGATTCCCCTTAAAATTTTCAACCTGCAAGTAAAAAAAAAGTGCTTCACATGCAACCTAATCAACAATGTTTCACTTTTACTGAAAAGAAAAAGAAAGGAAAAAATTGAAGTTTCATTTGTACCACCCCAATTTAGCGACTCAGCCCAACCTGCACCCAAGGAGGAGCCCATCCTGCACCTTAGCGAGGCGACCCCATGCCTTGCCGACTCCAGGGAGCCGCGAGGCGACCTCACTGCGTCGGGATACGACGCGCCCAACGAGCCCCAGGCGATGCCATACTAGCTAGCCTCGCATCAAGGCACGTCCAGGGTGCGGCGAGTTCAAGCCCAACGAGCTCGCCCCGACATGGAAGCTTACAGGTTAACCATTCTACTATTTGCAGACCACCATGGTCTGCCCATATCTACCTCAAACAGCAGGATTCCGCTATCCGCAAACCAGCCGGGGGTGCCGATAGCAAAAATGAAAAGGCGGAGACCGCTATCAGTAGACCAAAAAGACAGTTTGCCCCGGGTTTGGAGTTTACCTATAAATAGACATTCGAAGCACCTTGGAGAGGCAGACCCAGCCTCCTAGAATTTCTGGATTCTCGATTCCCAGCTCTGAGCTGATCCAAGGTGCCGAGCTCAGCTTGGCTTTAGGAGGGGAAGATGCAAGCAACACGGACGAGGGGGAAGACCCCGACAACAGAGAAGAGAGGGGGAAAGGATGGTGGTCCTCTACTATGACTACCACCAGTTCGAGGGCCATTCCACTGCGACATGCCCTGAGTTTCTGGAGCTGAGAAGGGGAGCAGAGGAAGGAGCCCGGGAGGGGTGGCGAGAGCAAGGGGTGGGAGAAGATAGAATGGAAGGAGTCGGAGGGAAAGCACCAAGAGGGTGCGAGGATCGGGTAGATCAGGGAGCACGCGGAGGGATCATGACAATTCACTGGGGGGAGGAGTAGTGGCAACCCGGAAGGGAAGCCTGCATGCAGTCTACCGCAGAGGTGTAACCTCTACCTCGCAGTCCTCTCCTCCGATCGGGGAAATTACGTTCTCGGCAGAGGACATGTTCTGCAACGAGAATCCCTTCCATGATGCCTTGATGATTCAGACAACTATGGAGAACGTCACGGTCTCCCACAATCTTGTTGACAATGAGAGTTTGGTCAACGTGGTCTTGAAGAGGGCGTTCGAGGCCATGGCGGTGAAAGAGAAGAGAGTTACTTCAACCGACGGCCCCATTTTTGTCTTTGTAGGGGAAAGAGAAGAAGTTGAGGGAGGGGCGGAACTCCGCGTCACTCTGGGGGGAACGATGAAGGTGTGCCGCTTCGTGATCGGGGACGCGCCCAACAATTATAACGCCATCTTCGTGAGGCCCCTGAGCAACGCCTTCCAATGCTTGCCCTCGTCATTCCACCAATGCTTGAAGTATAACATCGGAGGTCTGCAGATCAGGATCAAGAGCGATCTCAGGGTAGCGAGGGAGTGCTACCTCAAAGCCGTCAATACGATCAGCTGGGAGAAGGAACCAGAGGCGGTAGACAAGGTGATGGAGGAGATGGTGAGGCTAGAGGCTACAGAGGAGGTAGAGGAGAAGGAGATCGAGGCCAAGAGAGGGAGGAATGGTAAGGAGAAGATCAGCGGCGAGATGGCCGAGGAAGACAAGGAGAAAATCCTGGCATGCATACAGAGGAACGTGGATATGTTCTCATGGAGCACGGAGAACTTGTCGGATGTCGACGCAGATGTCGCGTGCCATCATCTCAACCTGGACCCGAGAACTCGCCCCATTCGACAGAAGAAGAGGAAGACGACCACGACTCTGGCTGAGCCCATCCGGGCAGAGGTGGAGAAGCTACTAGACGCGGGCTTTGTGGAGGAGATCCAATATCCAAATTGGGTCTCCAACGTTGTAATGGTGAAAAAAGAAGATGAGAAGTGGTGAATGTGTATTGACTTTTCTATGCTTAATAAACATTGCCCTAAGGATTGCTACCATTTGCCTAGAATCGACGTGCTCGTAGATTCGGCCGTCGGATTCCCTGTTATGAGTTTCTTAGACGCGTTTTCTAGTTATCATCAAATTCGCATACATCCGCACGACGTAAAACATATCTTTTATCACCAGTGGCGAGTGCTATTGTTATAAAATGATGTTGTTCAGGCTTAAAAATGTTGGAGCGACATACCATCGTATGATGGACATGGTGTTCAAGGAACAAAAAGGGTGAAACCTCCAGATTTATGTTGACGATCTCTTGGTGAAGAGTAAGAGTGTAGAAGAGCATCTCGGGGAACTGCTTGAATTGCCGCGCTCCGGAAACACAAGATGAGGCTCAATCCCGCCAAGTGTGTTTTTAGGTCAAGGAAGGGAAAATTCTTGGGTCATCTCTTGACCCTGGAGGGAGTGGAGTCGAACTCAGATAAGGTGAAGACGATCATGGAGATGGAGGGCCCCCAAAATGTGAAGGAGGTTCAGCGTTTAATAGGTTGGCTCGCAAGATTAAGCAGGTTCCTCTCACGAGTTGGAGAGATGTGCTCCCTTTTTTTCCGAGCGTTGCGCAGTCACATAGATAACAAGAGCTTCGAGTGGTCGTCAGAGTGCGAAGAAGCGTTCCAAAATTTGAAGTGCTAGCTAACGCAGGCGCCCCTACTTCAAGGGACCAGGGAGGGAGAGGACCTCTACCTTTACTTAGGGGTAGAGGCCGAGGCGCTAAGCTCGGTCTTTGTTCAAGAGGATGGAAAAAAGCAACTCCCAATTTATTATGTGAGTAAGGTCCTCCGGAAGGCCGAGTTACGCTACCCCATCCTAGAAAAATTGGCCTTCGCACTCGTCATCCCAGCTCGGAAATTTTGGCCCTACTTTCAAGCCCACTCAATTAAGGTAGTGACCGACCATTCTCTCTGTGGCATCATGGAAGTGGTCGAGCATTCAGGAAGGCTAGCCAAGTGGTCGGTGGAGCTCAGCGAGTTCGACCTCACCTTTGTCCCACGGGTGGCGCTAAAGGCTTGAGTGGTGGCCGATTTCTTGTCCGACTACCCGACGGAAGCTGGAGACGAGGAGACACCAGAGCGGAAGGCTTGGGAAATGTTCGTGGATGGAGCTTCAGGGTAATACTCGATGGGGGCAGGGGTCGTTCTGACGAGCGCCCCAGGGAGTCAAGATCGAGCAAGCGGTACACATTCATTTTTCGGCCACGAACAATCAGACTGAGTACAAGGCCGTCATCGCCTCGCTTGCAAACTCGAAATTCAGGATCTCAGTGTCCACTCAGATACTTCGGTAGTGGATTCTCAGATACGGGGAAGTTTGAAGCTCGGGAGTCCGTGCTGTAGCAGTACTTGGTCAAGGTCAAGGAATTGACAGGCGCTTTCCGCTCATTCACCATCCGGCATGTGCCGAGAGAGGAGAACTCAACAGCAGATCGTTTGGCCAAGCATGGCCCCGCGACAGGAGGGTGATGACCAAATTATTTCGACTATCCATCAAAGAGGGAGAGTCATGGAGATCGACCGACATCCATCATGGATGGACCCCTTTGTTGAATTCTTATCCACAGATCAGTTTCCTCTCGAGGCTCAGGGTCGAAAACGATTCAGGTTTAAGAGCGCTTACTATCTGCTTCACGTGGGAAACCTTTACCGGAAGACCTTATCGCCCCCCTGGCGCGGTGTGTGGTTGAGGTGGAGGTGCCCCGGGTATTGGAAGATGCCCATTCGGGGAATGCATGAGTCATTCCAGGGGGATGACTCTGCAAAAATGGGTGCTGAGGCAGGGATACTTCTGGCCGACCATCCGGAAGGACGCGGAGCAGTTCGCAAAAAAGGTGCACGAGATGTCAGCTTCATGCACCCCTACAACTATAACCAGCACAACGACTCAGATCAATTGCAGCTCCTTGGTCATTCGCGATTTGGGGAATGGATCTCGTCGGGCCGTTCCCTCAAGCAAGTGGACAAAGAAGATTCATCCTCGTAATGATCGATTATTTCTCCAAGTGGATCGAACATCGAAGTGAAGGCCCTAGCCAAGACCACCTCCCAAATCATAAGGAACTTCATATGGGGGGAAATCATCTGTCGGCACGGGTTGCCGCTTGCGATCGTCACAGACAACAACCCACAGTTTGCAAGTAAAGAGCTCATTGATTTCTGCGGTCTGCTAGGGTTCGACCTCCGTTTCGCATCCGTTCACCACCCTCGGAGCAACGGTCAGGTCGAGGCCGCCAACAAGGTCATCGTCAACTTGCTAAAGAAGAAGGTGGAGAACTTGAAGGGGAATTGGGTCGAACAACTCCCCTCCGTCCTTTGGGATTTTAGAACTACTCCGAACACTGCTACCGGAAAGAACCCTTTCAAACTGTCCCACGACTTGGAAGCGGTCATCTCGATAGAGTTCGATGTCAGGAGCCCGAGGGTCGTGGTTGTGGAAGGAGGAGAGGATTGGAGAATGGAGAACGACGAGGGGCAGAGGTTCTCACTCGACTTGGTGGAGGAGCTTCGAGACCTCGTGATGATCCGTAAAGAGGAGGTCAAGCGCATGATGACGAGGTATTTCGACAAGCACATAAGGGTTAAACAATTTACCAAAGGTGACCTAGTTCTCAAGAAGGTGGATGCCGCCGGCCGGGGCGTGACAGTGGGCAAGTTCCAGCCCAATTGGGAAGGACCCTTCGTGGTGACTGAAGCGCTAAAGAACGGGGGGTACCGACTCCAAGATTGCGAGGGGGAGCTCCTTAACAACACATGGAGCGATGGAGACTTAAAACCTGTTTTTTCCTTAGAACTCCCCCCCCCCCACTTGCTCCATGTACTCAACCTGTATTCCTTCATTTGATTAAGCAAAACTCATTCAATGTCATTATATAACCCCAATTTAGTAAAAGTGGGTAGAAATCCTCGAGTTGTGTTGTTGTCGTAGTTCGGATCCCTGCGTGAGCTTCTCTCCCGCAAACTGGCTACTTGTCCCCTCGAGTGAGTCTAAGTCCTCGAGCTGCGTTGTTGTCGTAGTCCGGGTACCCGCGCGAGCTTCTCTCCCACTAACCGGCTACTTGCCCCCTCGAGTGAGTCCAAGTCCTCGAGTTGTCTTGTTGTCGTAGTCCGGGTCCTTGCGCGAGCTTCTCTCCCGCGAACCGGTTACTTGCCCCCTCGAGTGAGTCCAAGTGCTCGAGCTATGTTGTTGTCGTAGTCTGGGTCCCTGTGCGAGCTTCTCTCCCGCAAACCGGTTACTTGCCCACTCGAGTGAATAAAAGTCCTCGAGCTGTGTTGTTGTCGGAGTCCGGGTGCGCGAGCTTCTCTCCCGCAAACCGGCTACTTTCCCCCTCAAGTGAATAGAAGTCCTCGAGCTGTGTTGTTGACGTAGTCCGGGTCCCTGCACGAGCTTCTCTCCCTCAAACCGGCTACTTGCCCCCTCGAGTGAGTCCGAGTTCTCGAGTTGTGTTGTTGCCGTAGTCCTGGTCCATGTGCGAGCTTCTCTCCCGCAAACCGGCTACTTGCCCCCTCGAGTGAATAGAAGTCCTCGAGATGTGTTGTTGCCGTAGTACGGGTCCCTGTACGAGCTTCTCTCCCGCAAACTGGCTACTTGCGCCCCTCGATTGAGTCCAAGTCCTCGAGCTATGTTGTTGCCGTAGTTTAGGTCCATGCACGAGCTTCTCTCCCACAAACCTGCTACTTGTCATCTCGAGTGAGTCCAAGTCCTCGAACCGTGATGTTGTCAATGCCTTCAGGTGAAGCATCCTTCCCCCCTAGGACCATGGGATCCGAGGAGTAAAGGAAAGGTAAGAAAGGGGAAAGCCTCGAGAAATGATTGAGCTCGCCTTACTTAACGAAGGTAGGTGGAGCGATTCGCTAGGTGCGAAGAACAAAGGATCCTGGTGGCGCGAGATGAGAAAGGACTGTCTCCGTGCGAGGAAACGGGAAATGAAAACGAGATCCTAGCTATGATTGTGCAAGCGGAGAAATTAAGCTCACGTGAAGGGTCAACACCGTGAGCTCGACACAGGAAAAGTTAAAATAAGCCCTAGCTATGATCGCGCGAGTAGAGAAAAAAAAACTTGTGTAGAAGGTTAACATCGAGTTTAGCACAGAGACAATTTAAATAGAAATAATAAAAAAGAATATGTATATGTTAGGCGCGGGTGGACTCGTGCGGACTCAAATGTTCAAATCGCATCAAATAAAGAAATACATGTGTCATATAAACTAAGCTGGGAGGACGCGCAACACCATAAGGTTTGTCACTTCTCACCTTTGTGCAAGCTTGCGTGAGGTGAGCTCGACTGAGAAGGGAAGAGCTCCGAGACCAGCAACTCCGGGGTAAGGTCTAGGCCCACATTGTTCTGGCCGCCCCGCAACCGAAAGCACTTCACGACGAGTCGGGTTGCGGACACCGCAAGGGCTCTGTGGACTTCAGCCTCCACGACAATGGTCCCAGGCGCGACGACGCTGAGAGGCTTTTTTTCGGCTTGGCGTCGACACTCCAGGAGGTTTGACTCCGCCTTGCCGAGACGGTTAGCGCGGTGGTCGTTGTTGGCGCGGGACTACCTTAACTCCTCTTCTAGCTTGGAGATTCGTTCATCCCACGCAAGCTTGACGGCCTATGAAAAAGCATTGGTCTAAGTGAAGGGTCAAATCGCAAAGCCAGAATGGGAACTCATACCTCGCTTGGAGCCTGCGAAGCGGCACTGAGGGCAGTTCCGAGCTCAGCCTTGGTTTTTGTGAGCTCCTTTTGGGTGGTGTCAAGAGTGGTTATGTTCTCCGCCAGCTTGCGGTTCATGCTGAGGGCGCGCCTCGCCGTTTGATGGAAGAGCTCAGCAATGCGCAAAACAGATCGGATTCCACGATTCGCCAGCTCGCGGATGGAGGTCCCCACCAACACCGGCGTGTCTTCCTGCTCGTAGAGGTCGCACAGGATGTTGAACACATCATCATCGGCATCCTCTTTTTCCATCCAGGAAGGGAGCCGCGAGCTCAAGCTCACTCTGTGCTTGCCCTCATGCCACTGAAGGAGGGCGTCACCCTTTAAGTCTTTAGCGCGCATCCCCAATCCGAAGTTGACATGAGTACGGAGGTGGGGGGGGGGGGTGGAGTTCCTCCGACAACTTCTTGAAGGTTTTTAGGTCAACCTCGCTTTGGGGGTTGGGAGTAATGCCTGGTCGCTTCTCGACAGGGGCAGATCCCGCCTCGCATGTTTTGATCTTCTTGAGCTGGGGATCGGCGGAGGGGGCATCAGTACGGGGCGCCTTTGTCACAACCCGCATTTTCACCACATTTAATAACTTATCAGAGTAAGGGAAAATGCGCGTCATGATGCCACGTCAGCAGCGGATAACTGCGGACGCTCAGACAAACACCTACTTAATCATGAAGAAAGATTCTTTAGGTTATTTAGAGGAAAATCCAGTTTTAAGTTGAGAAGTTAGCCGTATCCCTCGATTTAGTGGATCAACTAGTCCACGAATAAAAATATAATTATATGCTGTGGAAGATATTTGTTTAGATTGACTCCAACATCCTACATGAGTATAAACGTGCCCAAAGAACAGCTCATGCTATGCAAGACCCTAAATTTATAATAGTAGTAAAGATAACTTTTACGGTCGCTAAATATAACAAGTTAGAGTTTTAAATTACGCAATGCATGAAGTAATAATAGTAAATTTTATACTTGAAAATACCTAACATGCATTGCTAGCATAAATCATCCCAGAGAGCAAGTAATCCATCACAAAGGAAACCACAAGCAGCTAGCAAGGTATCCAAAACCATCTATCCTGTAGGCATCAACAATCTGACACGAACCAATATAAAAAAAGAAGTATATCTGAACTAGGTAAACAAAATTGAAAAAGACAACTACCTCACTACGGCGAGGTGAAAATCACAGTCAACACCGCTGCCCAGAAACTCCAAAACCAGCTCTGCTATCTGCTACTGATCTGAACCTGAGACATTCCAAAGACAGAATACCTCAACAAGAAGGTACAAATGATGACAGAAAAAAAGCCAAAATAAATAAAGGTCAGAAGGGGTACTAACCCAAGACCAAAAACACTGAAGTAAAGTACAAAAAAAGCATCAACAGGAAAAGAACACTTATGCGATTCGTCACGTACAACAAGAATACACTAGACGCACGAGGCTATAAGGTGACAACATGAATAAATCATAAGGAAGAAATACAAAACCTTTATTAGACATATGTGGTCGACTCTACCCAAAAACACGGGCGAGGTGGTCACTCAACTGGACACCCTCACGAATATAATATCCGTCTAATTGCGAGGGAGTCTCATACTCTCCACCATACACCGCAGACGCCCAAAAAAATCTGGTAGACTTCCACAAGGTACTAATAAAGGAAACAAACACTGCGAAGGTGGTTTCGTCCACTAACTCCCGCAATCAAGAAAACCCACAAAAAACCACCACATATATCTCGAGACTTGACACGTCAGATTCTACTTGACATTTCTAGATTCAAGACGTGGTTGATCGACCTCTAGGAAGTGTTACAAGTCGTAGACCACTTCTAACACAATCAACAACGATGGATAATGCGATTAGAGCCGCCAATAAAACACTTCAAGAATGATTAAACATGCCCTGACAAATTCTAGGTTAACATGACAAGATCTTACCACATCAAGAGATTATTAAGGAAGATTAATTACTGTTATACCTTGGGGGGGGGGGGCAAAAGTGTAGAAATCTAACAAACATGAAGAACTTAACAGTTACCATTAACTGAAGAGGAGGAAACGAGGGTAATCCATCACTTGCCTTGGTTCTACCGGAAAAGTTCTCTGAATCAGTCCTCGTCGCAGATCGGGGCAAAAGAAGACGGGAGGAGTAGAAATCTGAACAAAAATAGCCTGAATAGAGGTTAGGGCCGAAAAATCCTAACGATAAATCTCAAGAAATGGGGAAAATTTTACCACGATGGCGTAGCTCTCGGCGAGAGCTTTCCAGATCTATACTCGGTTGAAGATTTCGAGCATCGGAGCACCGTCAGCGGCCACCGGAAGATTCACGAACGGGAGGGAGTCGCCGCACAGATGGTTTCGGTTCGGTCTAAGTCTTGAGGAAGAAGATGAAAGAATTTTCTTTCTTAATAATCTGAGTATAAGAATATATATATATATATATATATATATATATATATAAGTATTTATAAAAAATTTTGTCTAAATTAGAATAAAAACGGGTTATTTACGAGCGAGTGCGCGGAAAACGAAAATAGAGGTTTAGGATGACTTCAAATCGAAAAGTGCTCAACATGAAAGTTGTAGATCTCGTCGAGACGAACAAATTTCATGTTAACCATTTTTTTATACGACACCGTTTTGACCCTCAAAAAGACGCCCGAACGCAAACTGCAACGGACTACGACACGAGATGTAGATTTCTCGTATACTATGATCGATATGTGCACTTGCCTGAGATTAAAATCAATCTAGTTTATGTCTATCCACATAGTTTTTACATAGAGCAAAAACAATCACATCAAGTTTTTGGCAGGGTACTATTCTACCACTAGACCACCCTTCTTAGGAACGACTTGTACAAGACTAACCCATGAACTATCTGAAATAGTATATATTATTCAAGCATCTAACAACTTAACAATATCAGCTTTCACTAGCTCTTTCATATTTGGATTCAGCCTACGTTGTGGTTGAATAGAAAACTTATAGTTTTTTTCCAAAAGGATCTTGTGGGTGCAAAAACTAGGATTGATACCTTTTATATCAGTTATTTGTCATGCTATAGCACCCTTATACTTCCCTAACACAGTTATTAACTTTTGTTTTTCAGTTTCAGAAAGATTAGAAGAAATAATAACTGAGTAAGTAGAATTAGATTCTAAGAATGCATACTCAAGATGATCCGGTAATTTTTTAAGCTCTACTATCGGTGGATCCTTAGTATTACTCTTAAAAATCTCAAGATCTTCTTGCGTAATCAAACTATACGCAGTCTTAAAAATCTCATGATCCTTAGTATTACTCTTTTTATGCATACTCAAGATGACCCAAGACTGCAGCACGGAGGTCCCACTACACATCCGGAAGATCTTAGAGAGCTTCCCCTCCTTAGCCAGTGCTGAGCTAAGGATGCATCAGAAAGCGCTCCAAAACCAGAGAATGAAAAAACATGCCTTTTGAGGTACCCTTGTGGGTTTATTTATAGATTTCTGAGTTTGACCGGCAAACAACGCAACTCCGTTGTCCAGAACGGCTATACACAACCCAAATCGGTCTGGCAACAACGTAACTCTGCTGTTTGAGGAGGCTACTGGCAGACCAAATTATATTAAGCTTATGTTAATTGCACCCCCACGTAAGAGGGCGAGCGCGAGCCAGCTCGTCAGTCACCTGGACGGGTGCGACCTGGATCCCGCAGCTCGCCTGCCTCTTAGGCGAGTACATGTCGGGTCCCTGCGGCTCGCCCGCAACATAAACGGATTCAGGCCGCCTGCTGAGTTGAGGCGGGCCGGATGCCCTACGGCTCGCCTGTCTGCCGAGCTGAGGTGGGCCGGGTGCCCCGGCTCGCCCGCTTGCCGAGAACCGGCTGGTCTCCCCAGCTCGCCTGCCTATTGAGCTGAAGCGGGCCGGACTCCCCGGTTCGCCTGGCTGCCGAGAACCGGCTGGCCTCCCCGGCTCGCCTGCATATCGAGCTGAAGCGGGCCGGACTCCCCGACTCGCCTGGTTAGGTCGTCTGCTTAGGCGGGTGCGAGTCCCGGCTATCTCGAGGCCCCCGCTTTGCCTTGTCGGATCCACTCAGCGAACACTGGGTTGCACAGTTGTTGGCTTACATCAAGGTTCAACTTTAAACCCTTCTCTCTTTAACCTTATCTTAGATGAGCTCACCGGACATATCCAACAAACAATATCTTGATGTTTATTGTTTGCGGATGATATCGTTTTGGTCGATGAGACGCACGAGAGTGTAAACGCAAAACTTGAATCTTGACAAAACATTTTATATAAAAAGGTTTTAGGTTGAGCAGGGCAAAGACAGAGTATATGGAGCTTAAATTTAGCAGTGCTGAAAGGATGAATGATTTCGTTATTACGTTGGGTGTCAAGATATTTCCCGTAGTGAGTGTTTTAAATATCTTGGATTGATAGTTCAAAAAAATAGAGGTATTGATAAAGATGTGACATAAAATCCAAGCAGGTTGGTTGAAGTGGAGAGGCGTGTCAGGGATCTTATGTGATCATAAAGTACCATTAAAACTTAAAGACAAGTTTTACTATACTGCAATTAGAATAGCAATGCTCTATGGTTCTGAGTGTTGGGAAGTGAATTGTGTACATGAGCAAAAAATGAGAGTTGTGTAGATGAGAATGCTTAGGTTGATGTGTGGGCACACGAGGCTGAAAAAAATTTGGAATGAATATATCAGGAATAAGATAGGAGTGACATCAATTGCAGAGAAGATGTGAGAAGCTCAACTAAGATGTTTTGTACATGTACAAAGGAGACCATTAGATGCACCGTATAGGCATTATGAGATTCTAGACACTAGGCATGTTAAACGAAGGAGTAGACCAATAAAGACTTGGAATGAAACTATAAGAAAAGACATGATGTACTTAGGCATTAGTTAGATTATGACAAAAAATAGGGCACAATGACGACAAATGATCCATATAGCCGACCCCACTATAGAGGGATAAAAGCTTGAGTATTGTTGTTTGCTTATATTATATGTATAATATGTGATATATATACACACACACACGAGTGATAGTGCACGGGACCCTCGCCCCCGTGCTCCGCGCAACAGTACCCGGTCCGGTCAGCTCCTTGTTCTTCGTCTCCAGCCATTAAGCTCACTAAGGATTTTCTGTCCTAGTCACACTCCACGCTCACCGCACCAAAAATGTTGAAACCGAGAATCGACTTTTCTGGAGTTCGGACCCTAGAAAGGGGTGACCGCAGACTTACTTCTCCTAACAAACCTGCTTAACTGAGAACTTAGGATTCGAGACTGACCCAAGGCTGCAACACAGAGGTCCCACCACACACCCAAAAGATCTTGGAGCACTTCCCCTCCTTAGTCAGTGCTGAGCTAAGGATATCTTAGAAAGTGCTACAAAACCAGAGAATGAAAAACATGTCTTCTGAGGTATCCCTGTGAGTCTATTTATAGATTTCTGAGTTTGCCCTTCAAACAACGCAACTCCGCTGTCCAGAACGGCTATACGCAGCCCAAAATCGGTCTGCCAACACATAACTCCGCTGTTTGAGGAGGCTACTGGCAGACCAAATTATATTAAGCTCTTGTTAATGGCACCCCCACTTTAAAGGGCGAGCGCGAGCCAGCTCGCCAGTCATCTGGACGGGTGCGACCTGGCTCCCGCAGCTCGCCTGCCTCTTAGGCGAGTACGTGTCGGGTCCCTGCGGCTCGCCCGCAACATAGATAGATTCAGGCCGTCTGCTGAGTTGAAGAGGGCCAGCTTCCCTTCGGCTCGCCCGTCTGCCGAGCTGAGGCGGGCCGGGTGCCCCGGCTTGCCCGCCTGCCGAGAACCGGCTGGCCTCCCCGGCTAGCCTGCCTATCGAGCTGAAGTGGGTCGGACTCCCCGGTTTGCATGGCTGCAGAGAACCGGCTGGCCTCCCCTGCTCGCATGCCTATTGAGATGAAGCGTGTCGGACTCCCCGACTCGCCTGGTTCGGTCGTCTGCTTAGCCGGGTGCGAGTCGGGCTATCTCGAGGCCCCCGCTCTGCCTTGTCGGATCCACTCGGTGAACACTGAGTTGTACATAATCCCCGCTCTTTATGAGCTTTCGCAAAGCTCAGAAAGAATCATCCAGCCCCACGTGTTCGGTGAGTGTCTGCTGAGCTGGAGAGAATCTTTTTGTGGGGCTCACCTTCGTGCTATATATATCGCTGGTCTCAAAGGAATTCCCCGACTTTCCTCTTCTCTTTATTTTCACGAGTTACTGTAGTTGAGTGATGCCTATCTCAGAAGAGATGCGAGCTCGCCTGGAGGCCGCGAGGGAGGACACGCGGTCGCAGGTCGTCGATGTCGCCCCCTGGCTGGCTCGGGGGTCGCCCAGCTCTTCTTTCAGGCCCAAGAAGGCCAAGATGATCAAGCGGCCTCCTCAGAATGACACCCCTCCTAATTTGGTGGCCGGTTTGGAAGCCACCCATCAGGTACGCGGGTCGGTTATTTGGTTCCATGTTACTCCAATTTGATATCTTCTCCACCGCAGGAGGCGTCTCGCTAGGATGGAGATGGGGGAGTGAATCCGGGACATTCTTCCCCTCGTGTATCCGAGCGGGCCGTCAGCCCCTCGGCTGCGGGATCCACCCTTCTCGCCGTCCCGAACATTCCTCTTATAACTACTGGTGAGTTCGACTCCTCGCCTTTGCTTTTCTCCCGATCGCTCCTCAGCCGATCACTTGTTTTCTGCAGCTTCCACCCTAGGAGTCGGCGACCTGCCTCCGCGGGTTCCACAATCGCCGATCCGCCCTGGATTGAGCAAGTCCTTTTTGTCTCTCAAAGGTGAGCCCTTCCAGGGCCAACCAGGCACTTCTTGCCCGCATGTCTGCGCGGGAGACGTGCCGACCCCAGGTTGGTTCGTATTCTTGCTCGCCCACCGTTGCCCGCCTGTTCTGTTGACCCCCTCTCTTTTTCAGGTTTCCACCGGGTGTCAGCATCCGAAGTCGACATGAGCGAGGAGTTCTCGCCTCCCCTTTCCCTTGATTGCATCTTCGACTACCTGGGCGACCCTCAAGGTGCTGAGGTAATGAAGAAATGGGTGACCGAGCTATTCCGGAAACACTCCCTGATGTTACGAGAGGTCTATGCCAGGGTGGACGAGGATAAGGCAGATGCGGAGGCGCGCTTCAGGGCCTTGGAGGGCGGGAGGCGCCAATAAGATGGTGACGGGACGACCTCGTACGGAGTGCATCTCACGCGGACTGAGGAACAACTGCAGCGGGCCACGAGCAGGTAGGCCTGGCCCAACAAGAGCTCGCGGCGGTTCGCAAGCACTACTGCCCCCGCCGTCCGCCTCGCTCCGGGGCGCGAGGGCGGGGTAAGTGGAAGTGGATTCAATATTGTACCTTCCACCTCCTTGCCGCTGGCTCGCGGGCCTGGGCCGTACTTACTTCCTGGACCTCGGCTCGCGTGGTCTAGTTGCAAACTGATTTTTTTCCTTTTCCTTTCTTCGGGTGGGCTTTCCCCTCCCCTTTATTTATTTGGGACTGCTCGCCCGCTAATGGGCCTGTGTTGTATGTATATAATTATCCTTTTTGCTTGCTGTTCATTTTGTTACTGCTTAGCTTCTCTTACGCCGATGCGGGCCAGCTGCCCTGGCTCGCTCGCCTTCTAGGCTTATGTGGGCCAGCCTGGCTCGCTGCTCCCTGCCCTTCATCCACCTACCACATTTAACTCTTTTGCTGCACTCCCCTTGCTCCTGAGTCTGATTCTCAGCTCGCCATCTTTCGCGAGAACTTCAGCATCCAGCCCGCTTACCAGATCGCAAGATGGGAGGAGATGGTGGCGACGTTGAGGGGCGAGGCAAGTGTGCGTGGACCTTCTCAGATTACGCTTTCTTCTCCGCCAACCTCACTGAGAACGAATACCTCTCGGTGGTCGCCATTTCTATACCGCCTGGGTTTGAGGCGAGGCGTCTGGGAGAGGAGGAGAAGATCAACGATCTCTCTGATGTCGTGCTCGCGATCCCTATCGCCCATTTCGACGAGGGCCTGCGGCTTCCCCTGTGGCCCGAGGTTCGGCAGATATTAAAGTACTCAGGGTCGTCCTGGGCCAGCTAACCCCGAATTCTGTCGCGGTGGTGGTCGCGTTCAACTGCTTCCCGCGGGAGGAGGATTGAGTTCAGCCTTGCGGTCTTCCACAAGCTTTTTTCCTTTCGGGCGAACAAGGACGACACCGCCTACTTCTCCAGCAACCATGTCAAGGTGCGGGAGGCGGTGAATAAGAGCCATAATTGGCTAAGAAAGTTTGTTTTTGTGAAGGGGGACGTCGACAACGTCCCCTTCTCACCAATACAGCTCAGCGAGCCGAGCTACCGCCCTCCCAGCCTGGGAGGTCGCGAAACCGACCTCTTCGGATTCTTCGCGGGGAAGAACTTCGAGGTCACGTTCCTTCGAAGGAATGTTGACACCCTCGCCCCCATCCCTCTTGGGGAAGGTAAGGGCCGTGAGGCTACTCACACTCGCCCTTCTTTCTTTATTTTGCTTTAGATTCTGACTGTAGACTGCTGTAGGTGAGTGAGACCTTCCCCAACACCAACCATGTGAATGCACCCGGGTCGCTCCCGTCGAGCTCGCCCTCACCGAGGAGGCCGCTGCCGCGCGCCGCGAGATCCCCCCCCCCCTCTCGTCTCAAACGTGGGCCACCCGCAAGCATTCTCCCCCACCGCCGGCGTTCAAGAAATCGAAGACCCGGGGCGGCGAGCCCCCCGCGTCCCGGGAGAAGGGAAAGAACCGGCGAGACACCTCCCTGAGAAGGCCTCCACTCTTGGAGTTCCAACCAGCAGACCCCCTGGCGAGGCGGCCGGCAACTCCAAGGCGAGAGAACAGGAGCTCGCCGACAAGCCCGTGCCAAGGGGGAACCGAAACTTTGGCTACGGCGAGAGGTACCTCGACGAGCTCGACAAGCCCCTCCTGTAGTGGGACCAAGGGGAGAACAGGGTATCCATCTCGACTCTGCTGCCGAGGTGGCTGGAGCAGGACATAAGTAGCGGGGAGGCCTTTGCCTTTTCCTTCGGTCTTTACTCATGGGAGTATGCCTCGATCTTCGACGAGGAGTCCACGCAAGCACTCGTGTATGAGAGCGCACGGGCCCAGCTTCGCGGTCTGGAGCTGGCCCATATGGCGGGTCGCCGCTGCATGCAGTCCGAAAGGAACGCCGCTGAGCATCTGAAAACCTTGCCGATAAGGAGCAAGCCAATCGCCTCGCGCTTGAGGAGGTGGAGCTGCACAAGAAGAGGGCGGACGCATCCGACGCCGTTCTCGCCGGGTACCTGGGTGGGGTGGTAAGTTCCGATACTTGAGCAAAATTCTTTTTTCCTTTGATATCTTCCTGCCTTAATACTTTCGCCTTCTTTTGCAGGACGCGGCGACGATCGGACGCCTTAGCTTCCGAATCGCTACCCTTGAGAAAGAGAATGAGGAGCTGAAGCCACGGGTGTGAGAACTGGAATCCGCAGCTCTCCCACCTCCCTCTAGCAGCAGCGGTCAGCTCGCCCGGTATACCGTGTACGAGCTCGACGTGTTGCTGCAGCTAAATTCAACAAAGGCGGCAAAGTACACCCTCCAGACCATGCAGCAGGCGGTCCTGGTGACAAACGAGGGCGCGGGACTTTCGGCAAAGGACGTGGTTCCGGAGCTGTTTATCCCGGTCCCGAAGCCGAGCGACGATACCTACCTCCCCATGCGGGGTAGCGCGTCGCCCGAGGGCTCGCCCTGAAGAATCCGCGGGCCGGGGTTTCTTTTTGCCGAACACATGTATTTACTTTTTGTTACTTATTTTGTAATATTGTACATGCGGGCTGAGCCCAAACTTGTCTTTTCAATGTAACTCGCTCATTAATGTATATTGTTTTCTTGAATGGATGTCTCGATTGCCTTTGATAAGTTTTCTTTTTCATTCGCGACCTGGCTCGGCCTTCTCATTTGCCGCGTTTGAAACCACGCCTCGATAGTTTGATCGCTCGATTCTTAAGGACTTAGCGCAGAGAACGATAAGACTTTCGATAGTCGGCCCGCGAGTGTCGATCCGCCCTCTTCTTTCGGAGAGCTCCTACCACGGTGTCCGCGAGACTTAGGTCTAGGCACCTTCCGTCCCACGCTATGAGTGTTTGGCTTGCGCGAGCTGTATTTCATTCAGTCGGGACGTTGTCTGAAGGATTCGCGAGCGCCCCGCACGACTGAGGTCTTGTTTGTTGTTTCCCTTGGATATTCGGGTTGACCCGTATGGAGGCCTAGGATCCGCACGTTTACGACGGTCTCTCCCCTCGTGAGAGCTCGCGATTTGGGTCGCCTCGCGGTGCCAGAGAGGTACTCGCCGAACAGGCACCTGAGGGGCGAAGCCCAGCTTGCCTGGACGGGCGAAGCCCAGCTCGCCTGGACGGGCGATACCCAGCTCGCCTGGAGGGGCGAGACCCAGCTCGTCTGGAGTGCTCGCCCTTAATAATGCTCGCTCCTACGATTCTCCATTTGGCGGGCCACTAGGAATTTCCACCCCTTCCCACTTGTCAGCTAGTAGGAGCCAGACGGCAGGTGTTGAGCATCAACCGGGATTTTCTTTTGGCCAACCACCGGGAGCTACCACCGGCCCAATCAGCTAGTGGGAGCCTGACGACGGGTGTTGAACATAAACCGGACTTTCCTTTTGGCCAACCACCGGGAGCTACCACCGGCCCAATCAGCTAGTGGGAGCCTGACAGCGGGTGTTGAACATCAACCAGATTTTCCTTTTTGTCGACCACCGACCCAATCAGCTAGTGGGAGCCTGACGACGAGTGTTGAACATCAACCGGACTTTCATTTTGGCCATCCACCGGGAGCTACCACCGGCCCAATCAGCTAGTGGGAGCTTGTCGCCGTGTGTTGAACATCAACCGGACTTTCCTTTTGGCCAACCACCGGGAGCTACCACCTCCCCAATCAGCTAGTGGAAGCCTGACGGGGGTGTTGAACATCAACCAGACTTTCCTTTTGGCCAACCACCGGGAGCTACCACCGGCCCAATCAGCCAGTGGGAGCCTGGCGGCGGGTGTTGAATATCAACCGGACTTTCCTTTTGGCCAACCACCGGGAGCTACCACCGGCCCAATCAGCTAGTGGGAGCCTGACGGCTGGTGTTGAATATCAACCGAACTTTTTTTTTGACCAACCAAGACTCATATTCCTTACGTCGATCAAATGGACTATCAATGTCAGATAAGAATGAGGAAAAGTGTTGTTTTATTACTTTCTTTCACGGATAGAAGCGTTTTAAGTCATCGCCGCTCCTGGCATGACCGAACGACTCCCCTTCCACATCCTGGAGGTGGTATCCTCCCGACTTCAAGGCCTCTTTAATAACGTAGGGACCCTCCCAATTGGAATTCAACTTGCCAACGGTTGCCCACTGCATCGACCTTTTTCAAGACCAAGTCTCTCTTTGCGAATTGCTTGATCCTGACGTGCTTGTCGAAGTACTTGGTCATCCGCCGCTTGACCTTTTCTTGTCGGATGGCTAACAAGTCGCGCAGCTCCTCCACCATATCTAGGGAGAGTCGCAACTCTTCCTTGTTCTTGGTCGTCCATTCTTTTCCACCTTCCTCTGCGTCCACTGTAACGGCCCATTTGTCCGCCACAATTAACAATATCACTATTTGCATATATAATCAGGTACAACGGAAATCTACATATGCATTTCATAACGTGTAAGTATCATAAACAACTGCTACATAACATTCTATATTTATCTATACAGCAAGGACAAAAAAGAAACAAATCAGTAAATTCCAACCTGAGCTCTAATGACGACCGGTCGCTGGCTTTTCGGTTCTTAAAAATTTGTAGAATACAACCGTTAGTCTTGCATAAAGACTAAGTGAAAATTTACTTTTTTAATCTGCTGTACAGTTGTATAAAAATTATAAGAAACAGTTACTATTGCAATTAAATAAGCAAACATATAACATGTTCATATGACTATAGCTGCTATCATCATTAATGAACTAATTTAGCACATGTTCTGTAATCAGTATTGCAGTCGCATCAATATAAGGAACTAACAATATTGTTTCAGTATAGGCTATAAGAAATCATAAACAGTAAACGGTAAGATAATATTCTTTTTTCTTTTTATATAGGAACTATTAAGGGTAATTAAATGAATTCTGTATCAGTCTCAGTATTTCGTTTTTCAGTCTTTGGGACCGACCCCTTTGGGGTCATCAGTCTCCAGACAAGTACGTACAACACGCGTTTATGCCTTTCGGCTCGACTGGCTTGGTAATTCAGTACACAATATCAGTATTCTTCATTTTATATTACCCTTAACAGTTCCATGTGTCGACACATGTTTTTATTTATGATGAGTTCTTTATTTTAATTAGTCCCCTCAGAATATTTTTTGTTTGCTTGTCTCTATATGAGTCCATTCATAGCAATTACAACATATGACATTTTCAGTATAACAGTGAAACGTTTAGGTAAAGCATAAATTAAAAATAGAAATTTTCACAGTGGCTCGTTCCTTTTCCTTGCCCCGTCTTGAATAGACGTCGCGTCTACTTGGAGATGTCATCCTTCGCAATATCAGGCGACGGGAAGGAGAAAACCACCAAACCCTAGCTCTCGGGTTTCGCCATGCAACAGAGAAAGGAGCGCATTTGCTGGACGGGAACAGTGAATCGGGATTTATCCCGTGAAGCAGGACAAATGCCACCGTTGAAGACCGGGTTAGGATTAAAAGAAGCAGACTTAACCGGTCAAGCCAGCCCACATATAAACAGAACTAACCAGCCAGCTCAGCATTACTCTTGAAATTACAACATATATATATATATAAATAAACAAGTCATGCGATCATACAAAATATTATGTGTCGTCCACATCCATATCATCAAAATGTTAACTCACAAAACATAGCATAACATTTTCATAGTAATAACTCGCACGACGTCGAATCACAGCTCATGACGACGCCGATTCAATATGCGACAAAAGGAAAAATACATGTACAATAATAAAACTAAAAAGATGTGACATCAAAAGCGCTAATAACATGTGCGACAAAAATAATCATCCAACTAAGCGCAAAGACATGTGCGACAAAAGGAAAAATACATGTACAATAATAAAACTAAAAAGATGCGCCGCGGGTTGCATCAATTCTCCCGGGGTTGAAAGAGTTCGACCCCGACGAGACTCGATGTAACCTGCAAGTATGAAACCCAACTGTTGATCGAATAAAATGTTGCATGACTGTTCTGCGGATGTCGTCGCTGCGGCCCCAAACCTGGAGGTAACCTCTCATCCCAAAAGCTCGCAATCCATTAGTCAAAATTTAATGTCAAATATTTAAATAAACAACAATTATTAGAGCTTGCAGAGGATGACAATGACAATGTGTAAGGAAAACATGGGGCAGGGGAAAAAGCAGGAAATAATAGCAAGATAGAAAGAAAAGCCAGAGGCAAGCGCGATCAACCTGTGGAATTATTTTTTCATAACGCATCATACACTCGTCTGATAGACACCTACGAACGTCTGCTAGACCAGGATCGTTTATCGTCATGATTTCACCCGAAGAAGTCCCACTTGAGTCATAAACTTTTACGAAGATTCCAAGTTTACCATGTAAAATTTTCCACAAAAAACCTTAGAAGCGGGTGTCCCAATGAGGAGTAAAATATCTAAGTATTGTCTTGGTTCCCTCAATACGAATAGACCTAGAAGTTTCAGACCCCAAACGATAGTGAGGTGGTGGAACAACATGCTCGTCTACAACTAAAGAGAAGTGATGTGGACTAAATGTGTGCTCGTTGAATACAAAGTCGATGAAAGGTGGTGCCTCGAGTGCCGCAGGAGAGGGGCCATCAAGCACATTGTTTGTGGGCTCAATGGCTTGTGGCGGTAGAGTGTTAAGAAGTCCGGATATATGACGAACGACTCTATGTCACCTAAGATGAGGGTCTCATCACTATCCAACTCCTCTGGGAAAAGAGAGAGTGATGAAGTGTCATCCGAGGTGAGTGACAAATCACTAATAAGTTCTTCTGGAAGCGGGGGTTCAGAAAATAACTCCGTGGCTAAAATATGTGTTGTCCTAGAGGCTAGTGGATCCACGAGTTCAGCTAGCGTAATAAAAGTGAGAGAAAGATCTTCTTCCTGGAGCAGGGGCTCGGGAAGAAACTCTTTGTTCGAAGGGGGTGCTATAACAAAGACACGTGGAGACACGACTTCAGTCAAGGTGTTAAAAATAGGAAGAAGCTCTTCTTCCTGGAGCAGGGGCTCAGGAAGAACCTCCTCGACTGAATGGAGTGCTGTGGTGGAGACACGTGGAGTCACGACATCAGTCGGGGTGATAAAGATATGAGGAAACTTTTCTTCCTGGAGCAAAAGAATCTTCTCGACTGAAGTGAGCGTCACAGTAGGGGTGGGTGGAGCTAAAGTGCTCGTCGTGAAACTGACGAGATGTGGAGGACTATCGAAACACCTAACCTCAGGTTCCACTATGTGATATGAAGTGGAAGGTATGTAGGAACAACATAATACGTGCGCGTTGTCACCTTCTGGTTGTGACAAAATCTGCTTGTGTTGTTGTAATACAAAATATCAGCTTATTTTTTAATCATTTTCATTCAAAAATGAAAAGGTTGTGTTGTTGTAATCCATACCATACCTCCTTCGGATCTTCATACAATCATGCTACAAGTAAAAAGTTGGAATCACAACCCATATTCTGTTGGTTTTCCTTATTGGTTCGGATCCGGATCCAACCCGAATCCAGACCCGTTTGCATTTTGGTTTTACATCATTATAAAAACCTAGGTCTCTTGATTCCTCGGTGGAAAAACAGCCCGTGAGAAAAAGAGCCGCTCCGCCTGTGAGGAAGAAGACCACTGCCTGGATCATAGGAGTCTGCCGCCTCTCTCTCGTCCTTTTCTCTCTCTCTCTCTCTTTCTCGTGAACTCGGAGAGGTCGTTGGCCTTGGGTGTTGTCGCCGGTCTTGGAGTAGGTAGCCGCCGGCGTTGGACGTCAGCAGTGACACACTCAACATCTTTCTTCAAAGTTTTAATGCGCGCATCTAAATCATCCATTTTTTTAACGTAAAAACTAAACATAAAATTTTGAAATGACCGGCGCTCGGCTATCCCACGATTGGAGTGAGATATCCAAGCAGGCACACCAAACTGATGTAAACTAAAACCTAGGGCTGTAGTTTTAAAACAAGACAATTGCGATCTTTAAAATTAATGTGGCGAGAGGCAACTTTCGCGGGCTATTTCTAACGAACTAAACAGTCAAGGCGTCGCTCGCGAACGCAAGGATGTCGCACAAACGCATTAGCGTCTCAAATCCTAATTCCATAAGCACAGAAATTAATAGGTGGCATGCACGTGTAACAAAATAACGGTAATCTGGAGATCTGATTAGTTAGGGGCAAGCTCTTAATAATTAACCATTTCATATTTCGAGCATGAGAATAACTAAAGTGATGTGAGCGAGGGAGGTGGAGATGTATACCACGGGATGGAGTGACGTAGGCTAACATGTCCACTGATGTAGACGGCTTGCTGTAGGTTGTTGCAATACGCTGGACTCCTGAGAAGTTTATGCCAGGGCTTGGGTAAACCAAGTGGTAGCTGGAGAAGAAGACCACTGACTCGTCGAGGACTGGGAGGAGTCGGGCAATTGGAAGAGAAATCAGGTGACGACGTCGAGGGCTGGAGAAGTGGGAACGAGCGGCCGGAAGAAGAGGAAAGGCCGCAAGCTCCCTGGAGCCTTAGAGATACGGCAGAGCCGGCGTAGGAGGTAGATGAGGCTTCCAGAGGTGGCGTCGGAGCTGGACGGGAGGAAACGGCCCGGGGAAAGATGGCGTCTTGCTTCTGGAGTCGACGTGAGGGAACTGCGATTGGAGGAGAGGTGCAGTGGTTCCGGAAGCTTGTCGTCGTGGATGAAGTGCACTGGAGGGAGCAGCTTCAGGCGGGAAGAACTCGTCGGCACTGGTCGGGATGGAAAACTGCGCTTATGATCTGGCGGCGCTCGACAAGAGGGAAATGCGGAGTTAGGGTCGGCACTGGGAGAAATCAATCGAAACCAAAATCGGTTCAGTTAGTTCATTTCCCAGCTGCCCTAACAAGAGATGTGGGGGAAAGCTTTATAGCATGGGAAAGCATGGGTTAGGGTTAAATTGTTATTGGCAGATAACATGGGAGTTCTTTTTAAATGGCTAGGATTAGGATAAAATGGGAGTGGCAGCTACATAGGATAATATCACAGGATTTTATAAAGGCAGAATTGCAATAGTATCAAATTGGAGAAAATGTGGATGGGAATTTCAAAGGCCGACCGTCTATAGGCAAATGTGACGCTACCAAATAAAATGGTTTATTAAAATTTGCTTGCCCTAATTAACCTACCTCCTAAAATATCGGACCTATACATTTAGGGTCTCGTTGGCCGGTCACACCAACAAGCCAAACCAAAACTTCCCCGAACACGCGCGATACAAAATTACATCAAAAGTGGTAATAACATGCACGACAAAAATAATCATCCAACTAAGCGCGAAGACATGCGCGGCAAAAGGAAAAATACATGTACAATAATAAAATTAAAAAATGCGCTGCGGGTTGCATCACTACGTCCTCGAGACATGGAGCGGCCCCCACGGGCTGAGGGACCCCGAGCAGGCGGGACTGGTGAAGAGTGCTGGAGGAGAGCTGGGGAGAAAGTAACAGGAGCATCCTAGGATGGTGTGACCTTCAGAAGCATAGAGAACATATTAGACAAAGTGGGGGCGGTGGTAGATGAAAGAATCTGGGCCCGAACACTGTGCAGGTGAGAGGACACCCGGGACATCATCATCGCAATCCCGACCGCTTCTTTCTGGGCCCGCTGCATGGTCAGATCTGTAGTGAGAGGCTTTAGCAACAAAGGAGATCATATCACCAGGATCCCCGGGATCAAGGTTTTGAAGATCAGAGATAATGTCAAATAAGTGTTGCAAACTATTCTGCCCAGAGTAAAATGAGTGGAGCTCTTCCCACATAGCCTTAGTTGTGTCATGATACATAGACATTCGATAGGGCTCGATATCCATGGAGTTGAGGAGCCAAGATTGGGCTCAGCCATCATCTCGAAGCCACTCGCCGGTGGGAGCGGTCGGAGTGGCCCGAGTCAGGTGATGAAGACGGCCTTTCGTCTGCGGGATGCCACGAACCGAGTGCACCCAATTCACAAAATTTCGTTTCCCATTGAGAGAGATAGTAGTGATTTGGAGTTCATCGCGAGGCTAGGAGACTGGAGCTGCAACACGATCGGGTAGACCAGAGGTGACATTAGAATTTTCAGAGGACATCAGGTCGCATCGAGTAGAGGAGGCCGGGCGGATAGAGGCACATCGGCAAGAAACTTGGCCGGGCAGATAGAGGCGCAGCGATAAGAAGCCTGGCCGGGAGGATAGAGGCCGGTCAGTAGAAGAGATTGACAGCGGCTAGAGGCACAGCGGCAAGGACCTGGACGGTCGGTTAGAACCAGATCGCGCGGTTAGAAGTAGACCGCAACGGATAGAAGACACAACGGGAAGGACCTGGCCGGGCGGTTAGAGCCAGACCGCGCGGTTAGAATTAGACCGCAACGGGATCAATAGTTTACTAGAAGTCGCAGACAGATCGCGCGAATAGCCACGCTGACCAGAGAAGCACTAGGCGGCAAGGTAGGCGACAAGAGAAGATCCCGCCGAAGAAGTCTGCACGACAAGGAGACCGCGCGGCAAGACACGAGGCCACGACTGGAAAGAGACCGAGAGAAAAAGGGAAATGACTCCTGCGGCAAGGACACCGCACGGCAAGAAGCAAGACCGCAGCGGGAAAGACTCCTGGTCGCGCGGATAGGGACAGGTCGACAGAAATCAGTCCACCATTCAAAAAAAATCCAAGCCACACGAAGAAGGAAAAACCGGAGCGGGTAGAGAACTAGCTGCACGAGAATATGGCCCACTTGCCATGAAGAGGAAGGCCTATAAGAGGAGCGAAGAAGAGAGAGAGGAGGTGGATCCACGAGAGAGAGATGAGATGCGGTTAGAAAGAGCAAGACCGTAGAAGCTAAGCGGTTAAGCCGAATTTCAGGCCGCCGGTTAAACCGAAGACTGAGCGGTTAGAAAAGAAGAGGCCGGATCGTTGCCTCTGATACCATGTAGAAAAGTGGTTCAAACCTTGTATATACTTCTTGAATACGAAAATACAAGTATGAGTACAAATATATAGGGGAGAGGAGAGGAAAACTTAGCTATACAAATAATATGAGAGTAAACACTAATTCCTACACGGGCCATATTAATGGGCCAATATATCATTTTACTTAGTATTTTCTAACAGTTATAATAAAAATTATATTAGAAACATTTAGGCTCCGTTTGGGGGGATTTATTTTCACTGGTCAAGCGATTACGACCGCATGAACCGGACCCTAATTAAGGCTGAGTTCATGCGGTCGTAACCGCTTGACCGGTGAAAATAAGTCCTCCCAAATGGAGCCTTAGACTAGTAGGAGACCGTCCAATAGCCAAAGGTACTATTAGTGTCGACATTGTTCTTGGGGGAACACTATGGCTCCGTTTGGTTGGGCTGTTGCTGATGGAAAGCTGCTGATGAACTGTTGCTGATAGAAAAAGTGCTGATTCTGGAAAACAGAGTTTTGTTAAAAAGTTGTTTGGATACAAAACGGAGTTTTGAGTGAATTTTTTTTCCTAATCCGTACCTCTGTTTCACTTCCACATCTCATGAATGTTCAATGCATACAAGCTAAATAGAAAATTTATTTCAAAAAAATTACTCCAGATCGGAGCAAGGAGGATCTAATAGAGATTAGTGAAAACTCTAGAAATATTGTTGAGACTATAGATCGGCAAGTAGACTATGAAAATTGTGTATAACAGCTAGCAGATTGTGGAGTCCAAAGAATTACAGATCCCGATCAAGGATGAGAGAAATACCAAATCAAATCAAAACAGAAAGCAAAATCAATCACAGTAAAATACCAAATCAAACCTAAAAAAATGCCGATCTCCCCTGCGATCAGAAATGGGAGAGAAGAATCTCTAGCTTTCTTCCCCTCCTCTTGATCTTCAGGGATCTGGCAAGACCCCACTAGCAGCGCAAAGGAACATGGAGCAGCAGTATCTCCTTCCTATTTTGGACCTGCAGCGAGAAAGATGAACAGAGATAGACGATCTAAACAAACGAGCGGCTAGCTCCGGCGGCAACATCGTGAATTCATGCGAAAAACGAGAGTCAAATTCGTCTGTCCTTCACGACAGAAAGCGGAGGCGGCAACCTTTCTTGAGCAGCACTAAAAAACGTGAATCGGGAGAGAAATCGACGGGATTTGCGATCTTGAGGGCGCAAAAACCAGCAAGGAATGACGGAATTTCACGAATCGGTAGCGCGGAAGGGAATCGGGAAGGAGTTCGCACAGTAGCTGTCGCGGTTTTGGAGGAACGCAGGAAAAGCGTGCAGTTCGGCTTAGGTATTAAAGTGTGGAAATTTAAAAATGGAGTTTTTAAGATCAGCCTCTCCAAACACAGCTTATGCCGAAAATTCCGTTGCGTTTTGACCGCACAGCAGTCAATAAGCCGCCCCAAACGCCACCTATGTGTGTTTGTGTTAATCAATCTGATATCATATTGGCTCATGCATATATTCAGCATGTGCACTACACATTCAACATTGTCATTCTTTGTTTTCAGGTTCAGTGACTTTGAGGGACATATTTTACCTCGTGGGTCTATCCGACAAGGATATAGTCGCCCTATCTGGTGTTCACACTCTGGTATCATCATCAAATCTAATCCATTATTAGAAACTTCTCCAAAGATTTCAGTATTAGTAAAAGTAAAGTCAATTTTGTTTTATGCATTATAGGTAGATGCTCGAGAGCCCGTCAAATTCGACAATTCCTATTTTATGTAAGAAATCTTTTAAAACTACATTTGAGAATAGTAGCAGAATTACTAATTGATGAATGTTTCGTCCCTGAAATTCTACCAGAAAGCTGCTGAAACTGGACTCCTTGGGGATTCTGAACAACCCCATAGATGAGGCTCTGATTGAAGACCCAGTTTTCCGCTCCTATATTGAGCTCTATGCAAAGGTAATTTTGTATCATGCATGCTTTATTTTTTTCTTGTCTTTCAAATTCTTTTTTTTAGTTTAAATATTCTATTAAATACTCAAAAAATATCTGAGAGTTAATATAGTTACCGAATTCACCCCACTATCATTTAAAATTACAAAAATCTCTCCTATAAGTTTACATTTGCAAACATGCATGCACAAAATTGCCTCCCTATAAGAGAGTTTTTGTAATTTCAAAAGATAGAGTGCTACTTGTAAATTTTACAAACTTACAAGGAATGTCCAGTAAAGGATCCTTTAAATATTTGTTTAACTTGGAAATAGACCTTTCAGGGGAGATTTAAGTAATTTTTAAAGATGGAGAGGTGCAACTTGTACTTTTGCAAACTTCCAGAGGAGATTTGAGTAATTAATAATACAAACTATTTGGGTCGAAACCTCCTAGGATTGGTTGAGGAGTTAAACCTCCTAGGATTGGTTCATTTTTGACTCTTCATTCTGCAAGTCTCAAGCATAAAATGGACGAAACCAAATCATAGTTTTCTAAAATATCATTTTTGTCTGCAAGCAACCAAATAAGCACCCAATCTATGTCCCTGCTGCATGTTGAACAATTGATATTAATGGCGGTTTACAACTGCCTCTTTATGCTAGGTGCAATATTGGAATATAGTGTTTCGTCCTACAAGCGCTTGACGGGATCATTAGAGCTGAAATCTTAATAATCTTTATTGGACGGTTGGGATCGATGACACATCAAATCCATCCCTTATTCTTCATAATTTTGTTTCCCATTCATTTTAACACTGATTTCATTTCTCTCTCCTTAATATCCCACTTGAACGCATTATATATTATGTGCTTATTTTTTGGTGTTTGTGGGAGGCAGCGAAGAGGAGATATAATGGGGCTAACTCTAGAATGAGAATGAAGAAGAGAAGAAGAACTAGAGGATGACAGTAGAAAACTTGAGAGAGGGAGAAGAGATAGAGAGAGGGAGAGAGATTTTATTTAATACTTTGATACCTCAAACATGACCCAACATCCCTATACACATATGACTCATGATGTAGCAAGTGTAAATAACCTCAACGTAAGAGATGCGTAAATAACTCTTAACTACGTCTCAGCTTGATACTCATGCAACTCAACTCACACAACTCGACTTAATACCTAAAGATTCATAATAATATAATTACTAGATAATTGAGGACATGAGACCCATAATATTATACTATTGGAACAATATGATAGCGTCACAAATTAACCCAAATGGAGAAATATATTTGTCAAATTCAATATTATAATTTAAAATTTATTTGTGTTCATTGCTTTTGTAGGATAAAGATGTTTTCTTCAGGGACTACGCTGAATCACACAAAAAATTTTCAGAAGTCGGTTTCGTGCCACCATCAATCTCCAAGGGCGCTAAGGTTGATGCAGGCTTCACATTATTAGCGCATGGTGTGGTCGGGGTTGCGGCCGCTGCTGTCATGTTGTTCCTCAGGCATGTCTATGTGATCTCCAAGAAAAAGTAATGCCTCGTGTCTGTCACTATATATATACACATGAGTGACAGTACACAGGGGGGCCCCTCATGCCCCGCGTGATAGTATCCGCCTGTCCCGGCGGGCTTCGCCTGCCGCCGACATTTGTTAATATTTAGTGAAAAAGGTGCAATAATAAAATTTAATAAAAAGAACTAAAATGCCAAAAATAACCCGTTGGCTTAATTGAACAGGGCACAATAAAAAATGATGAAATTATTTGGTGATTATAATTATTCGTGCTTATATATATATATCCTCCGTTGTGGACGTACCAAAAAGCTTTTTTAGCATATTGGATACAGTGTCTGACTTCTGAACAGGCAATCGCGGTTCGAGTCACAGTAGGTTTTAATCTGTTTTTACTGTGAGGGGCTGTAATTTGTTTAAACTCTATGGACGGAATAGTATCACATTGCCTAAATGAAATTGTAACACTCCATCCGTCACGAATAATATAACAGAAGGTCCGGTCAGGGCCCCACATCATATGAAACGGAAAGACGAAAGAGTTATTAAATGAAACCAAAAATCCTTAAAAGATTTTGAAAACGCAATCCTAACACAGAGTTGCATTCTAGCAGGAGAATAAAAGGAGTTCCATAAAAATCACACCCAAAGACGAATGTCCACTAACCACAATAGAAATGAAATACAACGACCACACAACTGGCCTTAAGGCCTTACAACAATAGTGTTTAACTCAAATAAAAAGGTTTGCATACATCGGCTCGCAGGCCGGCAACACATGAAAAATAACTAAACAAACAATTGGGCCTTCGAAAGCCAGCACAGCAAGAAGGGCTTCAGCCCGCTATTTCCCGCTTGGCTCTGCAGCACCTGCAAGCAAACATTCCACCAAGCGGTGACAAACAAAGCAACAGCCAACAATGGCTGACCAAATTATAACGACCCCACCCCTTTCTCGGGGTGGCGGTGCTTCTTCCCTGCAAGCAGATTAGCATAAATACATAAAGCTAGGATGTGACATTTAAGCACCAATCATCACAAACGTTGGCGCGACCGGCCCAACGTCTCGTGCACACAGGGCACCTTAACGGTGTACCGGACTTTCACGGGTCCCACCACCATTCTCAGTCATGGACTGATAGGTAACACACTGAACATTCGCTAGCTGTGACTCAAGGTCCTCGGCTCTCTCCTATGCCTGTAGCAACACACCAATTTCCTTAGGTAGTCGAGCTACACCACATAGTGCAGGTACAGTTCAGTCAAGCTCATTGCTCAAATCGTCGTACCCAACACGCATGATGCGGGTCAACCTCCCCTTGCCTGTTATCGCATACATAACTGATTGTTATGTAACAAGGGTGGCACTCGCGACCACCAGAGTTGCGCACCCAAGGCACACAACTCCACACACTAGCCATACAGTCTCTAAGAGACGGGCTTCGCACAAACACGACAAAACTTCCCGGGAGTTAATGCCAACGATCCAACGACTTCGTGCAAACATTAGGGTGTTTCCTGGAGCACACCTCCAGTACTAACTGCCGCCCCGGGCAGACCCCCATTCTGAAATATTCAACTTCCACGGAGTCTTCTACAGGAACCCCATAACATCACCAATCCAGACCAACATGTCCGGATGGGCTTCACACAACATGCCTAAACCGTACTCGCGCTTCCGAGTGCTAATGCAATTAATAGTGGGGATGTAAACATCGACCCGTCAGAGAGCACCCTTCCCCCACCCGTCGGTGGAGAGGGGGTTCTATGAAAATATGCTAATTAAGGGCTTCACCTGCCCAAGAAGAAAAACTGTTACCCTTGACGCGCGTTTCTGAGGCATGGCTCGGTCACGAACGGCCTTCGCAGCGGCTGTCCACGCACTGATCCGAGCTCCGAAGGGGATGTTCTTCTTCTTACACCACCGGTTGGCCTCTCTCGAAGTGTCCAAGCCCAAACCCTACCCTTCTTGATCGACCAAGAGGAGAGGAGGAAGGTGCTCCCAGAAATGAGGGAGACACTTGGTTTTTTTCCACCTTATAGGATGCGGTCGGGACAGAGGAAAGAGGAGTCGGCTCGGCCTCTGCTGCAAGTGAGAGAGAAAGAGAGGAAGGGGGATCGGGCTTCTTCCTCCTAGCCGACGACGGGAAAGAGGGAGGCGGGGCTCGGGCTCGGCTTGCGCGTGAGAGAGGACGGGAGAGAGGGGAGAAATCTCTGGCTACACTCCTAGCCGGCGACGAGAGAGATGGAGGGGGAGAAATTGGGGGCTCCCCCTTCCTGTAGGCCGGCGCAGAGAAAGATCGGAGAGAGAGAGAGAGAGAGAGAGAGAGAGAGAGAGAGAGAGAGAGAGAGAGAGAGAGAGAGAGAGAGAGAGAAGACGGGATCGGAGAGAGAGGGATAGCGGGATCGGGAGGGAGAGGGAGAGAAATTGCGGCTGAGAGGGGGGAGAGTTAGGTTAGGTTTTATATAAAAACCCTAACCTGAAATGATATTCGCACCCCAAGCACTTTAGTCGCACACCAATAAAATTCGCAACACAAATTTGGGGCGTTACAAAAATTAACTGTATGAAGGCTGGATTTTAATTCTGATTGGTTAAATGAGCTTTCTTCCTATTAACGGCTTCGCGGACTGAAAAGTTGGGTTTTTTCTCCGCGGTGTAGAAAATGGATGGTCGAGATTAATCTTGAGACTTACCATGTTCCATTATGCAATTGCAACGACTAACGATATTTTTTTGCATAAATATATATATATATATAGTAATATATATTATATAACCTCAAACGTTTTTTACTCAGAAAAAAAAATTTGAGCTCGTTCTCGCACAATACATTTCAGAATTATGCAAATAATATATGCATTTTATAGTCAAGAACGAGATCTACAACTTTTATTTAGAACATTTTTTCAAAATATGCACTGTTTGTCCGAAATCTCGCCCAAAAGAATGTTGGATTGAAAAAAATATAATAATAATAAATTTAAAAATTCGACCCAGTAACCTTTCAGGCCAGATTCTGGCCAAATCGTGAATTATTTGGAAACATGTTCAACATGAAAGTTGTAGATCTCGATCTTGGCTACAAAATTCATATATTATTTGTCTAATTCCGACGTATATTGTAGGAGCACCAGTCCAAATTTTTTTCGGAAAAAAAAAGTTTGAGGTTATATATTTCAAACTTATATCTTTATCATATAAAACAATAGCCATATCTCAAAGCACACCATGAAATAGATCTGGATCGTCCGATCAAGCTCCATCAAATACGTGTCGTTGGATTCAAAACACAAGAACTGCCAATAACCAAATCCTTCTTTCAAGCACTGTTCACTTTCAGCATTTCCCCGATACCATCCCGCGCCTCTCTCCCCCTCACGGCGTCACCCCCGCCGCCGCCGCCGGCCTGCCCGGCGCCCACCGGCGAAGCCCGCAGGGCGGCAAGCGGGCGAAGGCTTGATTGCGGGCGAAGTCCGCAGCGACGCATCGAGAACGGGCTTCGGCGGACGAAGCCCCCGGCCGGGGGGTCAAGCGGGCGAAGCCCGCTTGATTGCGGGCGAAGCCCGCAGCGACGCATCGAGAACGGGCTTCGGTGGGTGAAGCCCGTCGGGGGGTCAAGCGGGCGAAGCCCGCTTGATTGCGGGAGAAGCCCGCAGCGACGCATCGAGAACGGGCGAAGCCCGTTCGAAGATGCTAGTATATATATATATATATATAAGTGTCGAAACCAGGAAAATCCTAACTCTAAAATTCTGATCAAGGCAGATTTAGGTTACTGGTCTAGCGGTTGGGCTCGACGGCTTGACGGGCAAAGACCAAGGAAACTAGGCAACAGTACAAGGACCCTAGGTGCTGCGACAAGGAGGTCCCACCACGAACCCGGATGCTTTGAAGAATCTTTCCCTCCGCAACCAAATATAAGGGGGACGCTAATTGTCGACTAGTCTATTTGAGGAGAGGGTCCAAAGGCTCAGCTAAAAGTAAGGAAAGAGGTGGTCCAGACTTTTTGCAAGATTTCGAAGTTCATATTCTACTATCCATGAGGTTCTATTTATAGTCAAAACCTGGGGGGTCTTTGAGCGAGAAGATCTAATGCTTGTGTACAACCCCGTATTCGCGAAGAGTGGACCCTAAATGAGGCGTGCTTAGTTTTTAAGCTTTTTGAGTATTTTGAACTCTCGGTGGCCAATTTTGGCTCTAGCTTGGAAATCTACTAGTATGGGGAGGAGAAATCGGCCTCCCCCAGCGGCCCCTTAGTTGGAGTGTGAGAGCGGCAGGTTGGAAGGCACCCGCCCGGGCCAATTGGGTGTGGTGGCGGGATCAGCAGGCCCTCCCCCTCCCCCTTTTCCCCTCAGGCCGGCGAGACCAGCCCCGAGCCCGGTGGGTAGGCCGGGGGAGACCGACCTTCGGGCCGGGTCTCGCCCCGCCCCGCGGGCAGCCAGGCGAGACCGGCCCCCAGGCCGGGTCTCGCCGAGCCCGGCGGGTAGGCCGGGCGAGACCGGCCCTCGGGCCGGGTCTCGCCCCGTCCCGCGGGTAGGCCGGGCGAGACCGGCCCTCAGGCCGGGTCTCGCCAAGCCCGACGGGTAGGCCGGGCGAGACCGGCCCTCGGGCCGGGTCTCGCCCCGCCCCGCGGGCAGCCAGGCGAGACCGGCCCCCAGGCCGGGTCTCGCCAAGCCCGGCGGGTAGGCAGGGCGAGACCGGCCCTCGGGCCGGGTCTTGCCCCGCCCCGCGGGTAGGCCGACGAGACTGGCCCCAGGTCGGGTCTCGCCAAGCCCGGCGGGTAGGCCGGGCGAGACCGGCCCTCAGGCCGGGTCTCGCCCCGCCCCGCGGGCAGTCAGGCGAGACCGGCGCCCAGGTCGGGTCTCGCCAAGCCCGGCGGGTAGGCCAGGCGAGACCGGCCCTCGGGCCGGGTCTCGCCCAGCCCCGCGGGCAGCTAGGCGAGACCGGCCCCCAGGCCGGGTCTCGCCCAGCCCGGCGGGTAGGCCGGGCGAGACCGGCCCTCGGGCCGGGTCTCGCCCCGTCCCGCAGGGTGGGTCCCCTATTTGCTTTAGGTGACGCGTTTTTCCTTCTCTACCCCCCGGCGTGGCGGTTTCCTATTGGCCCGAGGCCTTTTGGCCGTAGGGGGTATTTTGGTCATTTTTGGCCCATGAGATTTGGAAAACTATAAATAGACCCCCTTGGGTGCCTTGGAGAGGATCCTTTTCTGAGTTTTCTCCTCCCTTAGCTTCTTCTAGGTAGAGTTGAGAGAGTTGTTCAAGGCACCCTAGCTCGAGCATTGGCTAGGGAGGGGAAGTGCTCAGGTAGTCTTCCGGGTGTGAGGTGGGACCTCCGCGCTAGAGCCGAGGGTCTGTTCATAGTCTCCTAAGTCTCCGGTCCGTGACGTTCTCTCGAGTGTAGTAGGTGTGATGTCACCCATTTCAGGGACCCCGAACTCCACAGAGGTCAATTTTGGCTTCAACACTTTGGTGCAGTGAGCGTGGAGTGTGACCAGCACAGAAGATCTCAGGAGAGTGTCATGATGGGAGGTCAGGGAGGTAGTGATGATCTCGGCGAGCTCCCTAGCTCAGGACCCTTTGTGGGAATGCAAGAGTTCATGGCCTCCATCCACGGTATCATGGAGATGCTGCGAAGCATTGCTCCTCAGGGTGGCAGCTCCACCACGACCCCTCAGGAGCTAGCTCCCCCCCTCGACGAGTCGACTCCCAGGGGTCTAGGCGGGATGACCCCAGCGGGGGGAGAAGGAAGTGCACCAGGAAGAAGGCCAGGGAAGGAGAGGATGGGAGATGGGGTCGAGCGAGACCTCACCGGCCGGGAGTTGTTCTCTAGCCCGGCAAGTGCCAACCTCCCAGGCGAGCCGGTTGCGCGAGTGGAGGTGGCGAGACCACCCCTTAGGGGGTCACCCTTCAGCGAGCTGATCATCTCAGCACCCGTTCCCGAGGGGTTCAGAGAGCCAGACATGGCTTACTACACCGGGAAGGATGACCCCGTTCAGCACCTGCAGTGGTTCGAGGATGCAGTCTCCATCAGGCCGATGACGGATGCCTTCAAGTGTCGCCTCTTTGCGATTACATTGAAGGAGAAGGCAAGGGACTGGTTCCATCAACTCCCTCCAAGGTCGATCTATGGGTTCGAGGACTTGAGCCGGAGCTTTCAGCTTCACTTCTCCACCTCCAAGAAGCGGAAGAGGAGTCCTGAGTCCATCTTCCTGATAAGACAGGGGGCCGAGGAGTCACTGGCCCGTTACGTTGACCGGTTCCAAGAGGAGATCCTGGAGGTCCAGGAGATGCCAGGGTATGCTCTCCAGATGGCCTTCACCGTTGGGCTAAAGGAGGGCTTCTTCAGGATGATCTTGACCCGGAAGGCCCCCCTTTCCTTCGAGGAGCTGATGGAAAGGGCGGCAGAGGAGATTGCCATGGAGGCAGCCAACCCGGCATTTGTCAAGAAGTTGGCAAAGCTAACAGAGATGGAGGCAAAGGAGCAAGGTGGCTCGAGATCTCAGGAAGGAAGAAGAAGAGAAGAGCGGAGAGCTCAGGAGGGTCCGGAACCAGGTTGGAGGCTGCAGGGAGGACCCGTTCAGGGCCCGGGAAGAGGTTACACCCAAGATGGGGGAAAATTCCATGGGGGCCAAGGGAGGTTCAACTTCCAGAGGCAAGCCCCTAGGCAGCTCCTCCCCCCACCACAGCAAGCGATGGAGATTGGTCGAAGGGAGAGGAGGAACCACTAGTGAAGGAGAAGGGTCAGGGTAGAGTTGTCATACTGTGACTTCCACCAGGTGGAGGGGCACGCCACAGCTACCTGCCCCGAGTTCCTGGAAGTGAGGGGGGCGAGAGACCCTGCCCAGCCACAGCCACCAGTGCGAGTTGAAGAGGTTCTGCCCAGAGAAGGAGGGGATGATGTTTGTGAGGACCGGGTCGATGTCGGACCCCGAGGCGGTATAGCAGTGATCCATGGTGGAGTGGGGATCGAGGCCACTCGGAAGGCAAGCCTCCACGTCATGTACTGAAGGAGCATCGCCTCAACCTCCCAGACCCCGCCCTAGGAGGAGAAGATCACCTTCTCGGTGAAGGAGCTACCGGATCATGAGGATCCGTTCTGTGATGCGCTGGTCATCCAGACGACCATCGAGGGCTACAACGTCTCCCGAATCTTGGTTGACAACGGGAGCTCCGTCAACGTCGTTTTCAGGAAGGCGTTTGATGAGCTGAAGGTAGAGCCAAGGAGGGTGTTGGCCTCGGACGGACCCCTGTTCGGATTCTCAGGAGAAAGAAAGGAGGTCGAAGGTGGAGTAGGACTCCAAGTAAAGTTGGGAGGGGCCTCAAGGAACTGTCGGTTCGTCATTGTTGACGCCCCAAGCAGCTACAACGCCATCTTCGGAAGGCCCCTCATCAGCGCCTTTCGTTGCGTGCCATCTTCCTTCCACCAATGCATCAAGTTCAGCTCCGGAGGGATTCAGGTCAGAGTCAAGGGGGACTCTAGGATGGCAAGGCAGTGCTACGTCACGGCTGTCAACACCATCTCTTGGTTGGCCCAGACAGAGGAGATGGAGAAGGTCATGGAGAGCTTGAGCAAGATGGAAGTGCCCGAGGAGAAGGAAGCGGAAGACGGCCGTCATGCCCAGGCCCCATGAGGGTGCCTCGCCTTGTGGTAGTTTTTTCATTTTTCTTGTCTTGTAACAAGTGCTACCCCTGACCAGCTGAGTCGGGGGGATCATGTAACCCATCTATTTCTCCCCGTTTGAGGATGTAGGATTTGGTAAGGATTGATTGAGATGCTTAGTTCTTTTGCTCCGAGACGGTCCCGCTGCCCAGGCTCTCACTAGCTGGGCAGGGCCGGTGGTACCTCTCGTTGATGCCTAGTTGTCTCACCCCGAGATGGATTCCGCTGTCAGGCTCTCATCTAGCTGGCAGGGCAAGTTGATCTCTCGTGGAAGCCAGCCCTTAGCTCCGAGATGGATTTCGCTGTCAGGCTCTCATTTAGCTTGCAGGGCAGGTCGATCTCTCGTGGAAGCCAAGCCCTTAGCTCAGAGATGGATTCCGCTGTCAGGCTCTCATCTAGCTGGCAGGGCAGGTTGATCTCTCGTGGAAGCCAAGTCCTTAGTTCCGAGATGGATTCCGCTGTCAGGCTCTCATCTAGCTGGCAGGGCAGGTTGATCTCTCGTGGAAACTAAGTCCTTAGCTATGAGATGGATTCCGCTGTCAGGCTCTCATCTAGCTGGCAGGGCAGGTTGATCTCTCGTGGAAGCCAAGTCCTTAGCTCCGAGATGGATTCCGCTGTCAGGCTCTCATCTAGCTGGCAGGGCAGGTTGATCTCTCGTGGAAGCCAAGTCCTTTGCTCCGAGATGGATTCCGCTGCCAGGCTCTCATCTAGCTGGCAGGGCAGGTTGATCTCTCGTGGAAGCCAAGCCCTTAGCTCCGAGATGGATTCCGCTGCCAGGCTCTTATCTAGCTGGTAGGGCAGGTCGATCTCTCATGGAAGCCAAACCCTTAGCTCCGAGATGGATTCCGCTGTCAGGCTCTCATCTAGCTAGCAGGGCAGGTTGATCTCTCGTGGAAGCCAAGTCCTTAGCTCCGAGATGGATTCCGCTGCCAGGCTCTCATCTAGCTGGCAGGGCAGGTTGATCTCTCGTGGAAGCCAAGTCCTTTGCTCTGAGATGGATTCCGCTGCCAGGCTCTCATCTAGCTGGCAGGGCAGGTTGATCTCTCGTGGAAGCCAAGTCCTTAGCTCCGAGATGGATTCCGCTGCTAGGCTCTCATCTAGCTGGCAGGGCAGGTTGATCTCTCGTGGAAGCCAAGCCCTTAGCTCCGAGATGGATTCCGCTGTCAGGTTCTCATCTAGCTGACAGGGCAGGTTGATCTCTCGTGGAAGCCAAGCCCTTAGCTCCGAGATGGATTCCGCTGCCAGGCTCTCATCTAGCTGGCAGGGCAGGTTGATCTCTCGTGGAAGCCAAGCCCTTAGCTCCGAGATGGATTCCGCTGTCAGGCTCTCATCTAGCTGGCAGGGCAGGTTGATCTCTCGTGGAAGCCAAGTCCTTAGCTCCGAGATGGATTCCGCTGTCAGGCTCTCTTCTAGCTGGCAGGGCAGGTTGATCTCTCGTAGAAGCCAAGCCCTTAGCTCCGAGATGGATTCCGCTGTTAGACTCTCATCTAGCTGGCAGGGCAGGTTGATCTCTCGTGAAAGCCAAGCCCTTAGCTCCGAGATGGATTCCGCTGTCAGGCTCTCATCTAGCTGGCAGGGCATGTTGATATCTCGTGGAAGCCAAGTCCTTAGCTCCGATGATGATTCCGCTGTCAGGCTCTCACTAGCGGACAGGGCTGGTTGACCCCTCTGGGGGGGGGGGGGGTGAAGTATTTTTTACCCAGAGGAGGTCTCGCCACCCAGGATCCCATAGCTGGCATGGCAGGTTGACCTCGTAGGAAGGTCACACTCCGCGAATACGTTGAGGTTGGACATTTCTTTCAGAGCTTGTACCAACCTCGAAAAGAGCGGGGATTGTGTACAACCCCGTATTCGCGAAGAGTGGACCCTAAATGAGGCGTGCTTAGTTTTTAAGCTTTTTGAGTATTTTGAACTCTCGGTGGCCAATTTTGGCTATAGCTTGGAAATCTACTAGTAGTGGGAGGAGAAATCGGCCTCCCCCAGCGGCCCCTTAGTTGGAGTGTGAGAGCGGCAGGTTGGAAGGCACCCGCCCGGGCCAATTGGGTGTGGAGGCGGGATCAGCAGGCCCTCCCCTTCCCCCTTTTCCCCTCAGGCCGGCGAGACCAGCCTCGAGCCCGGCGGGTAAGCCGGGGGAGGCCCGAAGGAGGCCGGGTCTCGCCCCGCCCCGCGGGCAGCCAGGCGAGACCGGCCCCCAGGCCGGGTCTCGCCGAGCTCGGCGGGTAGGCCGGGCGAGACCGACCCTCGGGCCGGGTCTCGCCCCGCCCCGCGGGTAGGCCGGGCGAGACCGGCCCCCAGGACGGGTCTCGCCAAGCCCGGCGGGTAGGCCGGGCGAGACCTGCCCTCGGGCTGGGTCTCGCCTCGCCCCGCGGGCAGCCAGGCGAGACCGGCCCCCAGGCCGGGTCTCGCCAAGCCCGGCGGGTAGGCCGGGCGAGACCGGCCCTCGGGCCGGGTCTCGCCCCGCCCCGCGGGTAGGCCGGGCGAGACCGGCCCCCAGGCCGGGTCTCGCCAAGCCCGACGGGTAGGCCGGGCGAGACCGGCCCTCGGGCCGGGTCTCCCCCCGCCCCGCGGGCAGCCAGGCGAGACCGGCCCCCAGGCCGGGTCTCGCCAAGCCCGGCGGGCAGCCAGGCGAGACCGGCCCTCGGGCCGGGTCTCGCCCAGCCCCGCGGGCAGCCAGGCGAGACCGTCCCCCAGGCCGGGTCTCGCCCAGCCCGGCGGGTAGGCCGGGCGAGACCGGCCCCCAGGTCGGGTCTCGCCCCATCCCGCAGGGTGGGTCCCCTATTTGCTTTAGGTGACACGTTTTTCCTTCTCTACCCCCCGGCGTGGCGGTTTCCTATTGGCCCGAGACCTTTTGGTCGTATGGGTATTTTGGTCATTTTTGGCCCATGAGATTTGGAAAACTATAAATAGACCCCCTTGGGTGCCTTGGAGAGGATCCTTTTCTGAGTTTTCTCCTCCCTTAGCTTCTTCTAGGTAGAGTTGAGAGAGCTCTTCAAGGCACCATAGCTCGAGCATTGGCTAGGGAGGGGAAGTGCTCAGGTAGCTTTCCGGGTGTGAGGTGGGACCTCCGCGCTAGAGCCGAGGGTCTGTTCATAGTCTCCTAAGTCTCCGGTCCGTGACGTTCTCTCGAGTGTAGTAGGTGTGAGGTCACCCCTTTCAGGGACTCCGAACTCCACAGAGGTCAATTTTGGCTTCAACACCTGGGATCTCCCTCTGCATCATGTTGGCGACTTTACTGGGATGATGGCGAGTATCCTCTGACGACGATCTGTGATGCTCGACGTGTTTGGCCGGAAGTCTCATACTAGGCGAGTATTGTTGATGCTCGCCACTATTGGTGCTCGGAGCTCGCCTGGATGGAGTGATTTTTGCTGCTCGCCTGGATGGAGTGATTTTTGCTACTCGCATGTGCTGTTGGGTGGTCGCTCGTCCTGACGAGTATGATCCTTGCATATGCCCTGGTATCCCCTTGCACCCCTACTGGCCGTTGTCTGCTGACTGGGTCTTCATATATTGGTGATGTATGTTGACCGGTTGACTGCTGTTTGTTGGTCTTTAACCCTTGACGAATAAGAGTTATACCCAATTCCCGCTCTTTTCGAGCGATCTTGGAGCTCAGAAAGAATCATCCAACATGTATTTGACAAGGCTTTGGCGAGTTCTCACCTCATCGATACTCGGCGGACACCCCTCCCCCTCTGACTTCTATAAATAGAGGGGGAGGGGATGATCTTCGGGCGTTGTTTTCTAACTGCTGCGAGATGGTTTGCACTGTCGAAGAAGTCTCTAAGAAGCTCAATGTCTTTGGGGACATCCTTGGTGAAAGTCATTAGAGTAGTAGACTAAACCACCTAAAGGGCGGGGGGGGGGGGGGGTGAATAGGGTGATTGTTTTTCTTGGTTGTTTAGGTTTAACTACACAATCACAGAAAACACACATATATTTATATTGGTTCTACAAGGTATGGGTACATCCGCTCTCCCTCCCACCTTTCTAACATTGTGTTAGACAAGACAATCTTTTTCAAACTTGGCTCAAAGAGCTTACAACACAGATCCTTCAGAATCTCTCAGGCTTACTCCAAGCCCTATCTCAGGCCATAACCCTAGACACTCAGAGTAATCTTTACTCCTACAGCTCAGTGACCTTACAGATCACCTACCTCAGGCTTATCAAGAAGCTCTACAACTCAGGCTAGGAGGATAGCCCTACACTCAGAGATAATAAATCTCCTACCTCATATCTTGACCAAGATCCTACATCAGGCACACAAGCCCTACCTCAGATCCTCAACAGGATCCTACAACTCGGTCTTTATAATTTAGGCTTACAACTCAGATCACTGATGATCCTACAGAAGGAGTGAAAGTTTGATGATGATTGACTCCAGGGAGAATGTTCTCTGAGTTTTCTTCTTCCTGAACTGAGAAATCTCAATCCTAACTTCATAGCATCAAGATTGTTGACCTTCAAATTTGTTCTGCTTGGGCTAAGAAGTCAACTGCTGAGATCTGATTCTCCAAGCCTTTAATGTACCAAAGTTGAGTGCAGTGACCTTGAAGATGATCGGCAACTAGAGTTTGTTCTGCTTCTCCTTCTTATATAGAAAAATGAGTTTTCTTTTCTTGTTGTAGCAGACTTTGACATTTCCAGTTGTGTGTTCTTCAAACAACTAGCTTCTCTCTGTGTGTTCCAGAGCTTTTGTAAATCCCAGTGTCGAAAATTTTCTTCCTTGTGGAGAGGATGACTATTTCAAGAGAAAAGCTTCTATTTAATTTATCTGTAAAGTCTACTTTTAATTCCACCGTCTAACGGCTCTTTTATCAGTATGGGCAAGCCGAAATTGGTAGCTGCAAGGCACCTTTAACTTTAATTGATATACTGAAGGCATACAACGCCTTTGTCATCTAGCGCGCAAGTCCCGCAATATTTGAATTTTGGATGACGTCATAATGACCTGCTTGTGGACTTAGCAGTTTTCAGACACAGACGTTTAGTGTAGTCAAGTGACTCAATGCAAAAAACACTTGACAGAAAATCTGTATTTAGAGGCGTTGAGTGAACCTTCAACACAACACATTTGATTTTACAGCCTAACTGACAAAGCATTGAGTGAGCCTTCATCACTCAACGTTTTTGGACTTGGTAGAATTTTTTTGTATGAAGGTGTTGAGTGAAGCTTCTACACTCAATGCTTATGAACTTTGCTGACTTCTTAATGAGACGTTGAGTAATCCATCTTCACTCAACGCTTCTGTACTTAATCAGAAATCTTTTTGAGTAGACGTTGAGTGAACTGCATTCACTCAACACTTCTGTCCTTAGACACATTTCAAGTCAGCAACACTGAGGTTTTGACTACTGGATCTTCTGTCAATGCTTTTAGACTCTTGGCGTTGAGTGAAGTGAGTTCACTCAACACTTTTGGACTTGGCCTGTTTTCTGTTTATCAAGCATCCTGTCATGAGTCCCACTATCATTGTGACCAGACAATCCGTTTAATCAATGTAACAGTATACAACCTGCATACACTGAACTTTGAACATACATCAGATACAATCAGATACCATTGACCTGCGGGCCTTCTTCAAATCTTCGACATTGTGATCAATGGACCCAACAATCTCTTCATATTTGAAGAAGTCAGAACCCTAGTCAATGATATACACTACCATATGAAGGAGATAAACATTCACAACAAACAAGAACAATATTTGACACATAATCAAAAGTGTGATTAACATATAAAATGATAAATATAAACAAATAGTGTGCTTATAATAAAGTTCATTTCCTAGAGCCCCTAAGAAACCTAATACATAAATATTTCAAGTTTCAAGTTCCTTGATAACTATGCCCCTGCTTGGTTTCTTAGCAGCTTTTTCATCAACATCAGTCTTATTTTGCTTGTCTTTCAAAATAACCGTAAGGTTTTGGGATGTATTTGCTTGGCTCAAGAGCATCTGGTGGCACTGCACCTATCTTCTTGCCTCTTCATTCCTTTCTATCTTGACCCATTCTAGGGTGATGTATGGCTTTCCCCTTTTAGTTTTCTTTTTCTTAATTTGATCTCAGGCTGACAGGATGATAGTCATTGATTGAGGACTCCATCTTTTAAATTCAGGTCTGGTCTCCATCTCTTCTTTATACCTCTTGTTGCTTAGCCTGACCTCTTCATCTTCTTCAGCAACAGACTTGCATTTGGCTCTTGATATCTGATCTGTAGTGGTACTGAAGGTAGGAATATTATCAACAGTAAAGGTTTCAGTCCACTGAGCACCATATTGATCACCATACTGATCATCATACTGATTATCATACTGATCACCATCAGTTTATCCTTCTGGAAGAGGAGCAGGAACAACATTATCATATGAATATTGTTCAAGTCCCAATGATCCCTTGATTAAATTGGTGACCCAAATAGCATTCTCAGTGTTTGCTTTGATCATTGCCTTCTCCCCCTTTATGACTTCTTCAAATATAGTAGCAGATAGGGAGTTCTCTGCTGTGGATATTCTTTCATCCAGAAAATTTACTCCTTTGGTAATATGATTCTTAACTTCCAGCGTGTGATCATCCAGATATTGAGTGCATGCATCCATCCTTCTCTCTAGAGTTGTCATGTGTGCTTCCATCAGTGTCTTCTGCACATTATCGATCATTTCCATGTTGCTAATAGTGATGTTCTGATTTTCCATGATATCATTTTGCTTCTTCCTAATTTACTCAAGCTTGCTTTCAGTATACGTTTCAACAGGGGTAGCTCTCATGGGGAATGAAACGGTGTTGGCCTTTAGTAGGTTTACTTCATTTTTGATGGACTTGATCTTTGTAGATAGATCCTTTCTCAACTTTGTGATGGAATAATCAACATAATGTTCTAGTTGTCTTATCTGGTCGTCTAGCAAACCTTTCAGTTGGGCTAAAATTGTTGAGGACATTGGATCAGCCTGATGAGATGTCCCTTGGAAGCAAACATCATCATCCTTCTCCCTTGTAACTTCCCCGGAGTCTGAGTCATCCATCCTGAACTCAGATGAGTGTTCAGCAACATCAGTCTTTAGCACATCAGCCTCAGGTACACCATCTTCAGATATATCTATAATATTTTAAGTTTCCTGAGCAGGGAGCTCTGCTGGAATCTCCCCCTCAACCTCTGCATTCCCCATAGGAGCATGCTGCTTTGTATCAACTATGACTAGAGCTCAATTATTATCAAAAGATTTGGTAACATTTCTAACAGCTTAATTATTATCACTCATGTGGCTTATGTGAAGGGTTTGAAACATAACTTGATAAACATAGGTCAACTGAGTGATCTTGGGTATGACATTTCATTCATTAAGAATGATTGTCATATTAAAAGGTCAAGTCATCAGAAGATCATGTTGACTGGTTATAGGAAAGGAAATGTGTATTGCCTAAACTTTGTGAGTGGGAATAAAGATTCTCCTATTTGTCTTGTAGCTGATGAGAAAGCCTCTCATTGTGTCAAATGGCACAAGAGGCTAGCTCATCTAAATTACAAGACTATTGGTCAACTCTTTAATAAAGAGTTAGTGAGGAATGGTTCTCAAGTTAAGTGCATTAAGGATGAGATATGCTCATCATGTCAAAAAGGCAAGCAGACCAGATCCTCCTTTCACAGCCTAGAAACCAAAGACTCGGTGAGGTGTTTATACCTCTTGCATATTGATTTATTTGGTCCAATGTCAGTTCAGAGCCTAGGTAGGAAAGTCTACACATTTATGGTTGTAGATCACTATTCTAGGTTTTCATGGGTTTTCTTTCTGAGACAGAAATCTGAAACCCCAACTGTTTTCTGCAACTTTGTTAAGCAAATTCAGAATGAATTGAACAATTCAGTGGTCAAAATCAGAAGTGACCATGGAACTGAATTTCAATCTGAAAATATGACAAAGTTGTGTGAAGAATTTGAGATTCATCAGGAATTCTCCTCACCAAGAACTCCTCAGCAAAAATGGTATTGCTGAAAGAAAGAATATGACTCTTATTGAGGCTGGTAGAACTCTATTGAGTGACACTTCTCTCCCAGAATATTTCTGGGCTGAGGCAGTAAACATTGCATGTCATGTGCTCAATAGGGCTTCCATCACTAAGAGCCACAAAAAGACACCCTATGAGGTTATGAAAGGCAGAAAACTAAACTTATCCTATTTTAGGATCTTTGGTTGCAAGTGCTATGTGCTTAACAATGGCAAGTCTTACCTGACAAAGTTTGCTGCCAAATCCCAATATGGGATATTTGTTGGGTACAACAACAATAGTAAGACATATAGAGTCTATAACTTGACTACACAAGTTGTAGAAGAGTCTGTTCATGTTATATTTGATGAATCAAGACTTATTAATAGTGAGTTGCCTAGTAGTTCTTGTAGCTCTACAAGAATAAAAGAGAAGATGGACATGCTGACTATCAAAGAAGATCAAACTGCAAGGCAGGTAGAGGAAAGTGATGGTTGCTGTCCAAGTGAAGTACAAGACTCACAAGATGCTGATGAAGACCATGAAGTACAACAGAATGAAGAAAATGGAGAAAGTCAAACTGTAGACAGACTTCCTCCAGCAGTTAGATATTTAAAGGATCATCCTGTACACCAGATTATTGGTGATCTTAGACAAGTGATTCAAACTAGAAACAGAAGCTTGAACACTGTACTATGCTCAAGCTTCTTGTCTCAACAGGAACCTAAAAGATTTGAAGAAGCTATACAAGACCCACACTGGATTGATGTTATGCAGGAGGAGTTGAATCAATTCAGGAGATGTAAGATCTGGAAGTTAGTTCCTAAACCAAAAGGCCACAATGTCATAGGGACTAAGTGGATCTACAGGAACAAGCTAGATGAGAGTGGGATCATAATTAAGAACAAGGCAAGACTTGTTGCCAAATGATACAGGTAGGAAGAGGACATAGACTTTGATCAAACATTTGCCCATGTGGCAATGTTGGAAGCAATAAGGCTATTCTTAGCCTATGCAGCTTATCAGGGTTTCAAAGTGTTCCAAATGGATGTTAAGTCAGCATTCCTGAATGGAGACTTAAAGGAGAAAGTCTATGTAGAACAGCCATCAGGTTTTATTGATTCACTCTATCCTAATTATGTATATAGGCTTAGGAAAGCCCTATATGGTTTGAAACAAGCCCCAAGGGCTTGGTATGAAACCTTGTCTACTTTCCTAATTGAGAACAAATTCTCAAGGGGGAAAATAGACAAAACTCTATTCCTTAGGGAATCCAAATGGAAGATAATCCTAGTTCAGATATATGTTGATGACATAATATTTGATTCTACTGAAAACAACTTTTGTAGGAAGTTTGCTAAACTTATGCAAGAGAAGTTTGAGATGAGCAGCATGGGAGAGCTTAAGTTCTTCTTGGGACTCCAAGTAAGACAAATTGATGATGGTCTGTCCATATCCCAGTCTAAGTTCACTCAGGAGTTAATTAAGAAGTATGGTATGGAGTCATCCACTACCATGAGAACTCCAATGGGGACAAGTATGCCTATAAGCAAAGATGATGCGGGAAAACCTATAGATGAGTATTTGTATAGAGAGATAGTTGGCTCCCTCCTTTATCTGACTGCTAGTAGACTTGACATCATGTATGTTACATGTGTCTGTGCTAGGTACCAATCATGCCCAAAAGAATCTCATTATACTGCTGTTAAGAGGATTTTGAGATATCTTAAGAGCACACATAATCTAGGCCTTTGATACTCTAAGAATAGAGATTTTCTACTGACCGGCTATTCAGATGCAGATTTTGCAGGATGCAAAGAAGATAGGAAAAGCACAACTGTCACCTGTCAATTTCTAGAAGGGAGACTAGTGTCATGGAGCTGTAAGAAGCAGACTAGTGTGGCAATCTCCATAGCTGAGTCTGAGTATGTAGCTGCAGGGAGCTGCTGTGCACAGCTATTATGAATACAACATCAGCTTAAAGATTATGGTATCCAGGTATGTAGAACCTCATTATTCTGTGATTCTACAAGTGCAATTTCTATTGCTAATAATCCTATTTCTCATAGTAGAATAAAACATATAGAAATAAGATATCATTTTTTTAGAGATCATGTAGAAAAAGAGGATATATGTTTAGAATTTGTCAATACAAGTTTTCAAATTGTTGACATGTTCTCTAAGCCATTTGATGAAACTAAATTCAATAATTTTAAAATTGAATTAGGTATGCTGAACATAGAATAAATTGACAAATTTGTCTAAGTAATTTTGTGGTGACAAAAAAAATATAAGTCTATGTCGACACAAAAAGGAAGTCTGTGTCGACACATAGAAGTGGTGTCGACACTTCAGAGAAGTTGTGTCGACACATCTAGAAAATTAGTGTCGACACTTCAGATAAGTTGTGTCGACACATCCAGAAGTTGTGTCGACACTTAGAATTAGTGTCGACACAGAATTTTTTGTCGAACTAATAAGTATGTCAGTGTCGACACATCATCAATTGGTGTCGACACTTAGAAGTCAACACTTCTGTCGAGACATTAAAAGTCTGTGTCGACACCATCTCAACAGTGTCGATATACTAAGTAAATTTTGACGCACCTTTTGACCTTCTATGTTTAGACACATATAAATAGGTCAAGAACAAACCCTGTCGACACGCTCTCCAGATTTTTGAGACTAGATTCTTGTGTCGACAAACTCTCTCTTCTCCATTCAAGATTTCTCACCATCCTAATAGCGCAGAAACTTGACGAAAACGTAAACGAGGGATATGAACTGGTACGGAATGCCTTTGACGATGCTGAACCAGCAATTAAAGCTGTGATAGCTCTAATTGCTGAAAATGGCTTAGAGTATTTGACATCAGAACCTACTAAGATATGTGAAAGTCCACCTAGTGTCAACAAAGTTCACCTATGGGGGGGATATGTGACGTGCAACGCTTTTGCGAAATTTACAACGGTACCTGCACAATAAAAATAAAAAGCACAGCACACAGAATACACATGCAATTTATAGTGGTTCCCCGACTTGGGTACATCCACTTTCCCCCTTCGACCTATCTCCCAACAAGGGACGACTCGGTCACTTCTCCAACAGGATTGAAATCCAATCTTTGCACTAACGGAAGGAACCCTTCCACACGTAGGAGTCAACACTCCCACAAACCGGGTTGCACCCAACCCTTACAATACGGAACGAACGTTACTTTACAACAAAAGTGAAACTAGTATGTACACAAGATACAAACTTTGTTAGGAGACTAAGATGTCCATCTTTGTTGACGACGTGTTCTTGACGTCCACAAGGAGTCCACAACCTTAGATCTCTCTTGGAGAGGATCTCCCCGAAACCGGCGGCGGCAAGATGAGCGGCGACTATGTTAACGGGATCGGCGGCAACAATGATGTGAGGCTGCACTTCTTTGTTGATCCAAACTTCGTAGCGAAGCAAGCTAGGTCTACCAACGGTCACACTAGGATCAATCGTCTCGATCGATTCGGATGGGGAAGATTTTCCCGATCTACAAATCGAGAGACAAGAGATCTCCGGATAGACACGTGAGACGCTGAGCTTAGCTAGGCTTTTGTCACCGGAGATCGGGAAGAAACGCGATCAACAGCGGCGACCGACTTATCGTGAGCGGCGGCGGCGACGGCGGAGCGGAAGCGACGATTTAGGGTTTGTCCGTGCTCGCGTATTTCTTTTTCTTCTTTGCTCATGAACTGTTCAAGAATACCCATGTATTTATACATTGTAGACCCATACAATATGACCGTTGTGTGTCCCACACGTATAACCCCAAAATCCGGTTCAAACTAGTCCAGCGGCAGACTACGGTCCAGCAGCATCCCGAGAAATCGCCAAGTAAAATTCGTCGAGAATCGCAGGTGATTCTCGACGAATCGGCGAGAATCAGTTAGTGATTCTCGCCGATTCGTCGAGAATCACTAGTGATTCTCGACGAATCACTTGTTGATTCTCAACGAATGTAACTTGGTATTTATGATCTGCTCAGCGATGGGTTCGGCGAGAATCATTAGTGATTCTCGCCGAATCTTACTTGGCACCATTTTGGGGTAGCCGGAAAGAGTCGGCGAGAATCACTAATGATTCTCGACGATTCGGCGAGAATCACTAGTGATTCTCGCCAAATCGGCGAGAATCATTTGGTGATTCTCGTCGAATTACACTTAGACGGATTTTCGTCCTTCCACCCAAGAGCTGCTCCTTGACCCATCATTGCTCCTTGTCTTCTCTTGCATATACATGACCCTGTGCTTGAAAGTAAGTGCACTCCAATAGAGAGAGTACACGTAGGCCAACACACTGATCTGCTCAACGAGGGATTACGTCGTGCAGACCCGTGTATATTGACCTACTACACCCTGACATTGGTGTGCACTTAGCGTGGAAGAACTGCAAGCACAACTTAAGAGGTTTCATCAGATACATTGTGAATTCATCTTAGCTTGACAGGTGGCTTTCTCAAATTCAGGAATTGTGGATACAATACCCAACAATCTCCCCCTATTTGACGAAGCCAAAACCCTACTAGCTAAGATGAATAACACCAATAAGAATTAAAACTAGCATTCAGAGTCTAAGCATATAGCATAATAGAATATAAGCAATCAGATCAGGACTTGAGTCATTCACAAATTCACATATATAAACCAATATATATATATACACATATAATCTCAGAATTGTTCATATACTAACAATAAGCATTAATGTTCTTAAGAGACAATTGACAAGCTAAAAGATTGTTGACTATTTTTCCTTAGCTAAGTCATCCTTGAATTTTTGTGCCAAATACTTCTTCCTTTGTCTCTTCATGTACTCTTTCGGCTTCGGATAGTATTTGGGAGGAGGAACTTTATCTGCATCCGTGTTGTTTCTGAAGAAGATGTTTCGTTTTGCTTCATACGTTTTGTGCAATTCCCACTCATACTGGCTGTAAACTTCGTTCTGATTGAGTTCTCCCTTTTCTTGTAGCCAGAAGGTGTCCAAGATGATGTTCTTTGAGACTGGACTCCACTTTTCATTTCGTACTTCCTACTCATTCATTCTGATTCTCTTTTTGGCTAGTGTCTCCTTGGATGTCCCTTCCTGAGCTTTTCTCTTCCCCCTGGCTTTTGCTAGGGCCTCTTGGTCAAACATGCTCCTCAGTTTAGCTTTGGAGATAGCCCTAGCATCAGCTTCCTTTATGGGAACATCTGCAGCACTTGCACTTATTCCCCCAGCAGCACCTACTCCCTCAGCGGCCGTAGAAGTCTCAGGAGGATGAATATCTGCAGGATTTTCAGCCAAGGGGATGCCTAACGCCTGGTGGAGCATCCACCAGCTGCTGTCATAGACGTACTTGTTTGACTGTTCGAAGTTATTAATCATGACTTCTCGGAGCTCAGCCATCTTAGCTATGTAGTCCTTCTCCCCCTTTTTGGCTTCAACAGCAATGAAGTTTGCATAGGAATGCAGGGAGTCATCAATGTGCTTGGTGGTCCGTGAGAATTCAGTGACTAAGGCCTGCTGATTGGCGTTGAGAGAGACCATATTGCCGTCAAACTTTTGAATGTTGTTAGCGACAACATGTGCATTCTGATTTACTACAGCAAGAGTATCAGTATTCGTTTTCAATCCGGCCATTAGAAGTGTGACAGCTTGGCCGGCCTCGATGTACTTTTCTTCAAATTTCTTCTCCATCACGTCCAGTTTATGGTTGATCTCCACCATGTTCTTGAGCATGAGCTTTTCAGATGTCTTAATCCGTTTCAGCAGTTTATTCTGACTTTCATCAAAGGAGGATTTAAGTTCATTCACAATGCCTTGAATGACATTGACAGTGTGAGTGGCTATCTCATCTCGTAACGGAATAGCCGGAGGCACTTCTTGGCCTTGCTCTTCAGCGGATGCATCTGTAGAGCTGGATACAAGCACAGTCTCTAATGGAGGGATGCTGGCGGCCTCGGTAGATTTGTCTGACTCCCCCTCCACTGGTGCAGCAATGTTTTCAGGAACTATTTCAGTTGCATGCTTGTCAGATGGAGGTTCAATGAGATCCGGAGCCTCCAGTGCTTCATGTCCCTCATTCCCGTCATCCTCTTCGTCATCATCCATGAACTCATCTTCATCAGCAGCCTCTTCCAATTCTTTGTCAGCAGTCTCCAGTACAGTGTCACTTTCTTCTTGAATTTCGGCCACAGCATCCCTGGCCACCTGGGAGATTTCAGATACTACATCAGTATGAGGGGGTAGAGGCTCCCCCTCGATTCCTGCAGTCAAGGTATTAGGAATTTCACTGGGGGTGACTGCTGGAGATACTCCCTGTTGCTCTTCCACTGCAGTCTGCCCAATACGCCTCTCCCATCGGTCAAACACACTTGAGTCCATCTTCTTCAAGTAGTGGAGAGGGACACCTTTGCTCATGTCAAACCTGTCTCCATTTAGCTGATTTAGATATAGACTTATGATGCGGCCAAAACTCGGAGAGCCCAAGGTGTCCTTTATCTTCTCAAACAGCAACTCCCCTCAGTTGAACCTTTTACGGCAGACAACAGCTATCAGGATCTTGAACATATCTGCTGAGATATGGTCATGAGAGCCCGGCTTGCAGATGAGCACCTTTCCAATTATGTCAGACAGGAGCTTCCCTTCTTCATTCATATCCTTTCTCTTTATGGACCTAGTTCCTCGTGGGAGACCGCAGAATAAGAGAGTTCTGGTTTTGTCATCGTCCTCCAGATAGTCCTCATGCTCCGAGCTAGAAAGCTGCAGAAAGCGGGTCAGCTTGCTGGCAGACATCTTGACCTTTGCCCCAGCCACCTTGCTTTTGATTAGTGAGTCGCCGTTACGGAGTCTTGCGGTAGCGAAGAACTCCAGTACTTCTTTGTCCAAGATTTTGCAAGGGTGCTCCAGGACGAATGTTAGCCCAGCCTCTTCCAGCATCAGAATGATGTTGCGGAATTCGTCCGAGGCGTGAGAGAACCCAGTTCGAACAAGCTCGCAACCGGTGACCAACCCAGCAGTTGTCCTTGGAGCCATTGCAGATCTAGAGAGAGAAGCCCTACGCTAAGCTTTAATGAACAGTCAAAAGGAAAGCGTCACTAGTGATAACGTCCAAGTACGGGTGAGGAAGAGGTTACCTAAGGGCGTAGACGGAAGTGAGTTGGAGAGCTTCCTGCAAGAAATCTTCCTTGAGCGTCCTTTGGGAAGACCTTCAGTGGAGACCTAGCGGGAAACAACGATGGAGACCTTCAGTGAGTAGGAGAGTTTCCTGCGGGGTTCGGCGGGATTCGTCGGGAGCCTTTCGACGAGAACCTTGCGAGATTCCTAAAGGAGAAACCTTGCGGGAACTTTGAGAGAGTCGACGAGCTTCCTTGCGGGATCCGACGGAAGAAACCTTGCGATTTGGCGTGGTTTCTGCGAAATTCGGCGGGACTCGTGTAGCTTGCTCCTTCGGCGGGATTCTTGAGGAAGGTGAAGGGTCGGCGAGATTCCAAGTATATAAAGGGTCGGCGGGATTTGTCTAATTCGAAATTGAAAAGTTTCTTTACTAGGAATTTTCACGTTAAGAAGCATTGCAACATTTTCGAATTCTTCTGATGTCAAGTCAATATAAAAATGATAAATACATATATATTTTAAAGCCAATCTATTTGGGTTTGAACGAGGCTTTACCACACACTTCTAGATGTCAATTGTGAGTTGTCGAGATTCACAATGACATATCTTCGTTGACTCTTTATTGATGTATAAGGTTTGCAAGTATCGAGTTAACCTATCCTTAGATGTGCACACATACATGTATAAGCATAAGTATAAATATACACATAGATAGAGATATATATGTAAATGAGGATGCAATATGACACAAGTCCTTGAACTGATCAAAAGTACCTGTGATTATGAGAGTTAACATTGAGTCTCTCTGACTATAACACACCAGGTGCTCGATGAGAGTATGCTTATATAAATATATATGTCACTTCTGTTATTCCAGATGCATGTTCCAATTCAGTCGTGGAACACCTACTGTCTAGCTCCCATCATATCTACGGGAACCTAGACTACCCTGCAAAAAGAGATTACCTTATCTTAGGAACCCAAATCATGTTGGGTCCTAGGTTCCTGTTAGCATAATCACTCGACTGCCTTCCTTCAGAAAACCTGTCGGGAAGACTACCTCTGTCCCGTGAATGTGGATAAGCCCTGGCCGTTGGCACAGAGGGGTTGTGTCAACAGTCGATGGCAAAGTGCCCCACTTTGCCACAGCACCAACATGGGTGAATGTTGTATCGCCGTTTCCGACCTGATCTAGTGACTGAGGTAGTCACGGTTCTAGGTCTAACCGGGATAGAGCATGATCGCCTCACAAAATTTTCTCTTCCATCGTGACACGTGGAAGGGTGGAAGGAATGCATGTTGTGAGCGTCATGAGGCCGGGAAGGTGGTGCCTTTCTCACAGGCATCCCCCTTCCAGAGGCCCCGTGAAAACTTACACTATGACTTCTATCCTCCCTATTTTGTGTCCTCGGGTGGTGAGAAGTCTTCTGTGAGCAGGGACATGCAGATTCACACCGAGTTGAGGCAGTGGCAGTGAATACAAAGGGCTCAGAGTGAGCCTTAGGTATTCTCTCATGGGTTGTCACTACGGCCCTTGCACTATGGGTGTCTCCACATGGGGACAGATCACCCTTGCAGTGACCACGACTATTCCTGTGGTCATACTTGAAGGCATGATGAGTTGCCTTCCTGCTTGGAGTGGGGGGTCGGAACACCGTTTCCCCATTTCTCCACACATTGATAATCCGGGAGATCCACCCGTTTTCTTGCTTTCTCTTTATAGCATCAACTTTGGAAAAGTTTGATACTATTCGTTTCTCATTCTCTAGACTACTCTCTAGAGCTGAGATCTTAGAGTCCTTGACCTTGTTGGACGCCAATTGGAGAACCAACAAGATTTTCAGTCGAGCAATCTCTTGAGCTTGCTCCTCAGCAAGTAGGTTGCTTGACTGAAGGGCTCTCTCCAGAGAATCAGAATCTTCTGGAGGAAAGCAGTTCATGTCTTCAGAAAGTTCAAAAGAGATGGGGCAGGATGAGGAAGTTACCTGCTCTTCAGGGTTATTGTCATTCGAGCCAGTGACAATAGCGTCATCCTCATCAGAGCTGCTTTCCTCACTGGTCTCTTCAGTCTCAGACACGGACACTGGAGCTCTGATGCTGTCCGAGAGATGCTTGCCTTCATATTCAAAGGTGAGGACCCCCACATAGGCTTCCTCCTCTGGTTGACAGTGTATTCCAGCTTTCTCTGACTCCCCCATCAACTCTGAGATCATCACCCACATGGATTTAGCCGTCCTACATTTTTCTAATCTAGAGCGAGAAGCTCCAGACCAGATATCCAAGATAATTTGACGAATCCTCTCGTCCAAGTTAAATAGTGATAGTTCCATCTCTGACATCTCAGCAATGCACAAGGGCACTGGGATCCCAGAATCGGAGGTCTTCATGGGAATAAACGGACCCTCTTCCAGAATGAAGGATGCTCGAGGATCGATAGCATCCAAGTGAAATGACACTCTCATCCTCCAGATGGGATAATAATCCTTTGTGCATGCGGGGAGTTTGAGTGACGATATCTCATAATCCAGCTCCATGCTTTTGACACTGGTGGCAGGAATCTACTCAAGGTGTTAGCCTTTTTGATGAGCAACCTCCCTCTGATATCACTTGAAAGTCCACCTAGTGTCAACAAAGTTCACCTATGGGGGGGGATAGGTGACGTGCAACGCTTTTGCGGAATTTACAACGGTACCTGCACAATAAAAATAAAAAGCACAGCACACAGAATACACATGCAATTTATAGTGGTTCCCCGACTTGGGTACATCCACTTTCCCCCTTCGACCTATCTCCCAACAAGGGACGACTCGGTCACTTCTCCAACAGGATTGAAATCCAATCCCTGCACTAACGGAAGGAACCCTTCCACACGTAGAAGTCAACACTCCCACAAACCGGGTTGCACCCAACCCTTACAATACGGAACGAACGTTCCTTTACAACAAAAGTGAAACTAGTATGTACACAAGATACAAACTTCGTTAGGAGACTAAGATGTCCCTCTTTGTTGACGACGTGTTCTTGACGTCCACAAGGAGTCCACAACCTTAGATCTCTCTTGGAGAGGATCTCCCCGGAACCGGCGGCGGCATGATGAGCGGCGGCTATGTTCATGGGATCGGCGGCAACAACGATGTGAGGCTGCACTTCTTTGTTGATCCAAACTTCGTAGCGAAGCAAGCTAGGTCTACCAACGGTCACACTAGGATCAATCGTCTCGATCGATTCGGATGGGGAAGATTTTCCCGATCTACAAATCGAGAGACAAGAGATCTCCGGATAGACACGTGAGACGCTGAGCTTAGCTAGGCTTCTGTCACCGGAGATCGGGAAGAAACGCGATCAACAGCGGCGACCGACTTATCGCGAGCCGCGGCGGCGACGGCGGAGCGGAAGCGAGGATTTAGGGTTTGTCCGTGCTCGCGTATTTCTTTTTCTTCTTTGCTCATGAACTGTTCAAGAATACCCATGTATTTATACATTGTAGACCCATACAATATGACTGTTGTGGGTCCCACACGTATAACCCTAAAATCCGGTTCAAACTAGTCCAGCGGCAGACTACGGTCCAGCAGCATCCTGAGAAATCGCCAAGTAAAATTCGTCGAGAATCGCAGGTGATTCTCGATGAATCGGCGAGAATCAGTTAGTGATTCTCGCCGATTCGTCGAGAATCACTAGTGATTCTCGACGAATCACTTGTTGATTCTCAACGAATGTAACTTGGTATTTATGATCTGCTCAGCGATGGGTTCGGCGAGAATCATTAGTGATTCTCGCCGAATCTTACTTGGCACCATTTTGGGGTAGCTGGAAAGAGTCGGCGAGAATCACTAGTGATTCTCGACGATTCGGCGAGAATCACTAGTGATTCTCGCCGAATCGGCGAGAATCACTTGGTGATTCTCGTCGAATTACACTTAGACGGATTTTCGTCTTTCCACCCAAGAGCTGCTCCTTGACCCATCCTTGCTCCTTGTCTTCTCTTGCATATACATGGCCCTGTGCTTGAAAGTAAGTGCACTCCAATAGAGAGAGTACACGTAGGCCAACGCACTGATCTGCTCAACGAGGGATTACGTCGTGCAGACCCGTGTATATTGACCTACTGCACCCTGACATTGGTGTGCACTTAGCGTGGAAGAACTGCAAGCACAACTTAAGAGGTTTCATCAGATACATTGTGAATTCATCTTAGCTTGACAGGTGGCTTCCTCAAATCCAGGAATTGTGGATACAATATCCAACAATATGGAAGAAGGAAATCCTTGAGTTCTATGGAGCTGCAACTCAGGATTCAACTGGACTAAAGATTAGGTCTTCAGTCCAGGGTCATAAAATCAAACTCACCATGAAGAGCATACGAACAACTCTTCATCTGCCCAGAAATCAAAAAGACGACGAAGTTACCTCTTCCAAGACCAGGGAAGCACTCCAGTGGTGTGGATTAGATCCCACGATGAAAATTGGATCATCCATGAATAGAAAAGGGATGAATGTACAAGGAAAATTCCTTTCTGAAGTTGTTGGTAAAGTAATCTTATGCAAACCAGGTGCACATGATAGGGTCTCAGCCTACATGTTCTGCCTAATGACCAGGATCATCTACAAAATCAACACCAATTGGTCTGCAGTCATATATGAGAAGATTAGAGAAAGCATCAAGAAACCTAATCTAGGAAGGATATTAAGTTTATACTTGGCTGGAGCAATTCCAGAAGTGATGCAACACGCTGTTGGATCCAAGATCAATCACATGAGGAGAATGGATCTAAGGATAATCTCTAGATGGGATAGAGTGCTGATAAAAGACATGGCTGATGAAGAGAGGTCAGAGAATACTGAGAAATCACCTGCTCAAGACATTAGACATGATGATCAGATGTAGGCGGAGCCTCATCTTGAGGAAGAGCCAACACACTTAGAAAGTGATATGACTAATCAAACTATTCTTGAGGTAATACAAGAAATTAATAAAACAATTTTCAATAATGAGTGTGAAACACTAACTGTGCCCTTGATTGATGTTGACCAGACCACTCAACTCAACAATCAAGCACAAGATGTTATCATGGAGGATACATCTACAACTGCAGATGCTCCAGAATTAGTGGTGCCTCCAGTCCCAACTCAACAAGAGTTTACTCTAGAAGAGTTATTCCCTGATATAGAGATAGCAAGAACTGAGGGGGAGCAAGCAAGGACTGAGGGGGAGCAAGCTGGAATTGAGGGGGAGCAAGCTGAAATTGAGGGGGAGCAAGCTGAAATTGAGGGGGAGCAAACTAGGACTGAAAAGGAACAACCTCCTAGTCCTCAGGAAAGAGTTGATATAGCAAGTACCTCAGCTTCTGAAGATGAAGCGGCATCTCAAGCAAAGAAGAGAAAGCTGATGGTTTTCAAAAGAAGAAGCCAAACTGCTCCACAACCAGTTCATGCACATGATTATAGCTCCTTACTGGTATCTTTGCAAGTCAAATTAGATGACAAAGAATTGTCATGGAGAAGTATATGGATGAGAGCCAAAAAGAATTGCAGTTCTCTTTGTCTCAGGATATTAAATCTATAAGATTTGAAGTAAATCAGAAAAGAAGGCAATGACAGATTGCTTCCACAAAGGAGGTAATGCTGTGATTTTCCTAACAAAACAACAAGAAGGAATAAAGACTCAAGTTAATGATATTGTTGTTAAACATGGTTATGTCGTTAAGAATCAAATAAGAATGAATGATAACTTGACTGAATCTCACAATGTGATTGTCACAGAGCTTAAAAAACAAGCTCTCACTGGGACTGAACAACTTGTTAAGTTGAAGTCAACTTTTGATACACAATTACAGGAAGAATTAGCTGCTATACAAACAGCTATTCAGAATTCTCAAAATATCATTTCTGATCAGCTACTGAAGATAAGGTCATTTTATAAAGATGGTGTCAATTATTTAGATGACCACGTAAGATTTCAGAAAGATGACCTCAGAGCTCATATTGAGAGAGAAGTCATAAAGGGGGAGAGAGTGTTAGTCAAAACCGGCTCAGATCATGCTAAATGGATATCAAATAGCATCGGAGCCACTTTTGGATATTCACTCCTATGTGATGATGACAATGTTGTTGAGTCTGGTGTGCAACCTGCTTATATTGAAGGTAATCAACCTGAAGTTGCTCAGGTCATTTACCCTCCAGCTGATTTTGACATGGTTCAACAAGAAGTTCAGTCAATGTACAGCCCTCCACAGGAGGTTGACAATGTTATTCTTGAGAAAGTGGAAATGTCAGTGGCTGCCAATGAAGCTCAGAAGGAAGCACAGCTGTCCAAGAAAAGATTTAGAGAACTGGCTGAGTTAAAGCCTGATTTTGAGCAATGGAGCCATACTTCCAGGAACATTATATTGATTGACTGCCTGGAAAGCTGTGAAGGACCAGACTCATGAGAGGGGTAAATGGTATACTGAACAAGAATGGAACAAGCATGAAGCCAGGCAGGAATCCATTTTTCAATACCAAAGGAAGACAAAAGCTGGGAAGCTACCTGCTAATGCTCTGGAGCCGAGCAAGTATTTCCCAAAGCCTTTTCATTATTTTGAAAGGCAAAGGATAAAAGCTGAAGAAATGAAGAAAAGAGATCTGAAAGGGAAAAAGCCAGCTGAAGACACACAGACCAGTGTTCAAGCTAAGATTCGATCTGGCAAAGGGATTGTGATCAAGGAACTTGATCAATCTTAGGATAGGAATTTACTTGATTTTAACAATGTATAAATCTATGTAATTCCTTGAATATAATCTTTGTAATTCTGAACAAATATTAATATAAATTCCCTGATTGATCTGAAGTTGAATTCTCAAATTTTGTGATGCATTTTCATTACTTTATGTCATATACTGTGATGATGATTGTTACCTGCATTATTGTTGTTTAATTACCCTTATCTATGGAGTATGTGTACATCATAAATCTATTTTTATTATAAATGGTGTATATCATTGACTAAGAGTTATGACTTCTCCAAATATGGGGAGATTGTTGGGTACATTGGAAAATATGTATCAGATTTGGAGAAGCCTCACATAGCTCAATGATATTCATCAAACTGTATTTGATGTTGTTTTGAGTTTATATGTGCAGGTTAAGAAAATGCAGGAAAAGTTTCTAAGTCCATGTGTCGACACCAGAAGAAGCTGTGTCGACACTTATGAAGACTTGTGTCGACACCTGAGAGAAGCTGTGTCGACACCTGGAGTCAATTGTGTCGACACTTGGAAAAGCTGTGTCGACACCAGAAGAAATTGTGTCGACACACAGGACTTGTGTCGACACCCAGAAAGCTTAGTCGACATCAACTGTGTCAACACACAGGACTTGTGTCGACACACAGAAAGCTCAGTCGACATCAACTGTGTCGACACATAGGACTTGTGTCGACACACACATCAAAATTTCTTCTAAGCTAATTGTGTCAAGACAAGAAGTGACTGTGTCGACACACAGGACTTGTGTCGACACATTCTTACAAAAGCTATGTCGAGAAGCAGTGTCGACACCATGAGTGCTGTGTCGACACAACCAAGGATTGTGTCGACAATTAGTCTACTTGTGTCGACACATGTGAAGTTCAGACTCGACACTTTGCTGACAGAGACAAAGTTTCAAGAAGAGTGACCGGAGACTTGACAGCTGCCATAACCGACAAGTCTACTGCAACTGTCAGAACTGTCGGAAGTTGGTTAGTAACCGGATCAACCGGTAACCTTGGATGAAGTCTATATAAAGACTGATTCTATCAACTGAAAAAGAAGAATACACGAAGAATATGACAAAGTACAAAAACACAATCACATCAGAAGATCCAACATATACAAGGAAATCCAGTCAGAGATTTCAAGTGGATCTAAGTGAAAAATTCTTCAGAAGAATTTGTAGAGAGAGAGAGCTCCAACAATTCAAGTGAAGAAAGAGATTATCATCAACTAGTCTCTTAAGAGCAGATCCTGAACTAATCTGCAAAGAAGAATTCAGATTTATTTTTGTGTTTTAAGAAGGAAGCTGATTGCAGATCAACTTCAAGAAATTCAACCTTACTGTGTTCAGATTCAAGAAACTTTGGAGAAAGCCAAGACAGGTTGATTTCTGTGTAATCAGTTCCTCAAGAACTGATCAAGAAAACTTTCTACCCATTCTCTCTCAACTTGGGTGAAAGATAAAACTCATTTTATAATATTTTTTTTGTAAGATCATTATTGATCTGAGTTGTAAGCCTAATTTATAAACGCTGAGGTAGGGCTGTTTTCCTGAGGTAGGATTCTGTGGAAAAATCTGAGTTGTAGGCCTTGTTGAAGAGGCTGAGGTAGGGCTTAATTGCCTAAGCTGTAGGAGTGGGGACTCACTCTGAGTTGTAGGAACCTTTCAGGGTTCTGAGCTGTAAGATCTGAGGATCTGAGAAGGAAGGGAGAAGTTAGGCTAAATATAGCACACTGCTAGATAGGTGAAGAGGGAAAGTGGATGTACCCATCATTTAGGGAACCACTATAAATCTGTGTGTCATCTGTGATTGTGTGTGATATTGTGATTTCTGTGTTGTGGTAGCTGTAGAACTGTTTGATTCTATTTAATTAACTGAATTAATATTCTACCTTAAAGTAAAAAGGAATTGAACCTATTCGCCCCCCCCCCCTCTAGGTGTTTAGGTTATCTTGAAACCAATTCTTTCAGATTGGTCCGATTTGGAGTGGGCGGGTGGGTCGTCGTTGCTATTTGTTTTTGTTTGAACATCCTTGCTGAAAATTTGCAAAGAAAAATCATAATCATTTTTCTTTATTACATGAGAGGGGAAGGGGCTATATAAAGCCACATGTTGGGATGCCCTAAGGGGTGTGGAGTAAAAAAATCGAGATTGAGTTTCACTCTCTCGGTGAAATCCCGCTGCAAGCCCCGTTTCGCCTGTTCGTCGATCCCGCCGCAAGCCTGTTCGTCGATCCTGTTCTGCCTGTTCGTCGATCCAGCGCCAAGCGTCGTCGCCTCCGCTCCTCCTCAGCAGCTCCGCCCGCCGCCTGCTACGTCGACCCCGCGCCAAGCCTCTCCTCCACTGTTCCTCCTCAGCATCTTCGCCATCCGCCAGTTTCCCCACCCCGCTCTTCAGCAAACCCCAGCTTCACTACCTACCCACAACCCTACTTCAACTCCCTTGATGTTTCCTCCACCTCCATCCCCTCCTAACCCGGACGTCTACTACATCTCCAGCCAAACCCCAACCACCCGAGCCTTTCCATCCTCTCCACTGCATTCCACCACCGGAACCCCCTTTCCGTAGTTTCCCCCTCCCACTTCTTCGTCTACCTACTGTGACCGCGCCGCGAAGAATCGAAAGCTCCTGCGGAGGCCCTCGGTGAGATCTCTCCTTTCCCTTTCCCTCAATCTTCTGTGTTAGCATTTATTATGAATTATTTCAGCAAGGTTGCTTCATTCCCATGTAGCACGCGCTCGCCCTAACCATTCCTCGCCGTTCGTTCTTCATTTTGTGTTAGAAAGGCTTATTGTGGAATATTTAATCTTCGTGCCCAATTAATGTCATTTAGACTTAGAACTTTAGAAGTAAAATTTGCATCAAAGAGGAACCAGATCACAAGTCTGGTTAGCACAGAGAGCCTGCATTTCATCGTCCATGGCCGCCCGCCACCCCGGGTGTTGAAGCGCCTCCTGCACAGTGTTAGGAATAGAAATAGAGGAAAGAGAGGTGACAAAGGCGTAGAGAGGTGGAGTCAGCCGATGGAGAGAAACATAATTGGCCAAGGGATGAGCTGTAGAGGAGGGAGCTAGATTTGCCGTTGTCGGGGTGTCGCTGGGAGCAGGGAGCTGGTGCAGAGAACCATCCTTGGAGCGACGACGGGTGTAGACACAGAGAAGTGTCGGAGGAACCCAAGGGGGGCAGGGAGAGAGGAGGAAGGAGATGGCAGAGAAGAGGGATTGACAGGTACGACAGGCCGGGCAAGAGGAGAGGAAGACGGGGCGGGGGAAGGTAAGTGGAAGGGCTGGTCTTCGCAGAAGGTGACATCCGTCGAGACGACCAGCTTGCCATCAGAAGGAGATTAGCAAACATACTCTTTTTGAGTACGAGAGTAGCCAACAAATATATATTTGGCCTCCCAAGGAGCAAGTTTGTCGGAAGGGGGTCAAGAAGATGAACATAACAAACACACCCGAAGACCCGCGGGGTGAGAGAGGTGGGGTTGGTGGAAGGATAAAAGAGTTGGATAGGTGAGGCAAAGTCAAGAACAGACGAGGGTAGGCGGTTGATGAGATGACATGCTGTGGAGACGACAAAATTCCAATATTCGATCGAAACCTGCATTTGAAACATGAGGGACCGAGCAACATCGAGAAGATGGTCATTCTTCCGTTCGACCACCCCGTTTTGCTGAGTGGTATACGCACACGAAGTTTGATGGATGACGCCAAATTCGCTGCAGTGATTGGAGAAGGTGCGACTAGTATACTCGCGAGCATTATCAGTGCGGATGACTTTGAGGGGGGTGGCGAACTGCATACGCATCTCATTTAAAAAAGCACGAAACACAGAGGTAAGTTCAGTACAATTAGCCACGTAATACGCGAGTAATCATCAATAAAGGTGACAAAATAGCAAAATTCAAAGATATTGGGGATTTTATAAGGACATCATACATTAGAATGAACTAAAGATAAAGGAGTACTACTCCTGGTACAGGCAGGGGGGAAGGAAGAACGATGTTGTTTGTCGTAGATACAAGATTCACAAGAGAACTCCCGTAAAGGAACATCAGGAAGAGCCCGCTTGAGAATCGGAAGGGGAGCATGCCCAATGCGGCGATGTTAATCGACAATGGAGATGGCAGAGAGAAGGGTGGGTGGGATATCCATGATGTACAACTCATTCAACAGTTTCCCCTTACCAATGATACTCCGGGTGCGGAGATTCTGCATAAGAAAAGAAGGAGAAAAGGTTGTGCAACAATCAAGGTTGTGCGTCAGACGACTAACAGAAAGTAAATTGAAAGAAGCCCCCGGAACGTGAAGAACCGAGGAAAGAGAAAGGGTCGGGGTAAGCCGGAGAGCAGCGGCGCCAGAGATTGGTAGGGTGTCATCATTGGCCACAATGATATACGGAGGATGAGCCGTCTGGAGATACTGGGGGGGCTTCTCGGAGGTAATATGGCGAGTAGCGGCAGAATCGACGATCCAGCGGGGGCTATGAAAGAGACAGGTTATACCTTCTACAGAGAAAGACACAATTGAGCCTGAGGAGCGGCCGAGGACATCCTGTAGCTGGTGGAGTTGGGTGTGGAGCTCGTCTATATCTTGGCGGGGTAGTGGATGCCGGATCTTGTGCAGAAGCCCCAGTGGGAGCAGGAGCAACAGAGGAAGGAGCAGCAAGGTGGGGAGGTAAACCATGCTTGTGGTAACAGGTGGTCTCAAGATGACCATCCCAATCCAAGATGTGGGACTAATACAAAGAAAGAGAAAAGAGGGGAAAATGGGCAACCTAGATGGGTCTTTAATTAGGCTTTTCTAACAATTACATCAATTTAAAGTAATTCCCATGCTGGCAGAGTATAAGTCCAATGATGCAACTTGAGTCGCATCATATTTTTTCCCGCATTTTGTTTTGTGAGTCGCGCATGTTTATTTTTGTTTTTGTTGCGCACGTTCCTAGTGCATGTTTCTTGTTCTGTGCATGTCGTCGCACAAATTTCTTGTATGTTTTTTTTGATTTGGTAGCGCGCTTGCGCAGTCGTTCGTGTGGCTTATTGGTGTGACCGGCCAATAAGATCTTAAATAAATTGGTCTGTCAAATTAGGGGTAGTATTAATTTGGGCAAGCAATGAAATTGACAAACAATTATGGTATTATTAAATTGCGGTTATATTCTAGGTTTTTTCTTTTGGGGAGAATACTACAAGACCTCTCATTTAAGATCTTTGTCCATTGATTTCCCAATTAATTACCACTTAATTCACAGCTGTTATCATTCAATTTATTTCCCAATTAATCCCAATTAATTCCCACTTTCTTTTAAGTTGTTACGTTTCCCAATTTGATATTTTAAAACCGGTCCACCACTCCCATGGGGAGGTACGCTGGAAAATTGGAAAACTGATTGAGATTTACTCTTCGGTTGGTTTTCTCTCCAGTGAAGCCTCCGCCGATTCCATCCGCCCGCCGTCAGTCCTCCCACCGTCAGTCATGCTAACCGTCCGGCGCAAGCCTCTTTCAGCCACGACACCGCCTGTGGAGGCCATTTCAGGGGTCGACGACTCTACTTCTGTCGGCTGACAGAGGTAACAACGAGCTCTACCCGGCACGTTTGGTCCCCACATCCATAAGCATCTGTGGCGAAGCCATTCCCTTTCACGTGTTCTGTTCCGGTGAGTGGGAACTCCAACTCCTGCTACAGCCCTCCGACATCTTCCAGCAGACTATCCCGTCCGTCCGCCGATACCCGAAGAAATTATTCCAGGGGCCCGATCTCTTTTTTCCCTGAACCTGAAAACTCAGAACTTGTGGGGGAAGGTATCCCACGCTCACCATTTACTCTAAAACTGTTAATTTAATTTTATATTTGATATTAAATTGATCGCTAATTTCAGAGCTTGTCTAAATATCACTTTCCTGTTTGTCTTAAATTCAGAACATGTTCTACCTCACTTTATTCTTGTTTCTCCAAGTGGAGACATGTGGTTTGTTCTACCTCACTTTATTGGGCTAGGAAACTTCTTTCTGGTTTAGGTTTGGGCTATAAGAAGATAGACGCATGTAGACATGATTGTGCATTATTTTGGAAAGAGAATGAGAAGAAAGATGTGTCCTGTGTGTGAAGAACTTCTTATAGCCCAAACTTAAACCAGAAAGAAGTTTCTTAGCCCAATAAGAAGATAGGTTTGGGCTAGGAAACTTCTTTCTGGTTTAGGTTTGGGCTATAAGAAGATAGACGCATGTAGACATGATTGTGCATTATTTTGTAATCATATTCGTTAGTTGCTCAATTGTTGGTTCTTATGCACGTGTGTGAGTCCTAGAGTTATTGTTGACAAAAATTGTCCGTGACAAATTTGAAAGCGCCGCTAATTTTTAAATCGGGTCGCAAGTTTATCTTTTAAAATCAATTTTAAAATTTCGGGATGCATCACCCAATAACACCGAATTTTTTTGGGTATGGGTCCCGGGCATTGTGCGGGACCAATGAAATTCCACCAACAGTGGGGCCCACGGTGAATTGTTCTATGCACACTATATTGTGGATCGCGGAACCCAATAGTATAAGGAAATTAAAGTTTGAAATCATATTGAGTGTATTGGGCATACCTGCAAAAAAAAAAATTGATAATAACAAAAATAAATGGATATGTGCATTAGAGAAACTGGAAATTGCAATCAATCATTGAGTAGTGTCACATCATCTACTAGGAGCTTCGTTGAAAATTAAGGGACAAAAATGAAAGAATTGATCTGTAAGAATAGCATAAAATCAATATAATACCAACGTTTTGAAAACCGAACCGGTTATCGAACCGGTGAAACGAAAGGTTCAAGTTTCAACCGGTTCAACCGGAGTCGAACCGGTATATATTTGAATGAAATATATTTTAATTTTATATTTCAGCAAAGTTCAATTGCTCTAATGGTCTTCAACCTTGCTTGAGCTGGAGGTGGTCCGGGTTCAAATCTCAGCCATATCATTTTTTACATGCATTAATAATTGGGCTTGTGCCCCGCCCGGTTCGACAAAACCGTGCCCGGTTTCCGGCTAGCCGGTCCGCCCGCCCGGTTTACCAGTTCTTGGGCGGTCCGCTGCCATACCGGGTTTTCACCCTTGACCGGACCGGCCGGGGGTCCGGTCGGCGGTCCGACCGGTTGAACCGGCCGGTCCAGTCCGGGTTTTAAAAACTTGTATAATACATTAGTTCCAAGAAGATTGTAATGATGATGTAAACAAGCCAACAACTATTCAGCTACAAAGCATGGGTAGGATTTTATGAAACAAAATCATAAGAAAGCTTAAAAATGAATAGAATGATCAACCACAAGAAAGAAAGTTTAAAATGGTGTACATGTAATTGCAGCTATTTACGGCACTGACAGGATTTGCTTGTATACTCCCAGGAGAAGGTCCAGACTCCAGAGGCTGATACAACATGCTTGCACAGAGGAAAATAATGTTTTTTAACATTATTACCAGTAATCACCACACGTGCAAACCCCGTCCGTAAAACAATGGAAGCGACTCGCATCCCTCAACACAATCTCGCGCCCAGTGACTCTTGATATATACTTAACCGCATTATGACAGTCACCACAGACACGGAGATTCTTGATCACTCGAATCGTCCGAGGTGGTTTTGTGCTGATGAGACCATAAGCAATTGCCAACTTCTCGCTGTGATAATAGAGGGAGCGCTCTTTTTCCTCATCTTCAACATCCAAAAGTGCAAACTCAGGATCGGGAACATAGCCCTCATCCTTTATCCTCCACATCAAATCTTCAATTTCAACAAAAATGGCAGGGGCCTCGGGGTGGGATCGATCATCAACGACGAACAAATGCACTTTCTTCTTCTCCTCAATCCAACTATATCCAGGATCCTTCTTCAAATTTCTTCTCTTCATGTCATTCCTTGCAGCATACACTTCATCCCACTGACTGGCAGCAGCATATAAATTAGAGAGAAGAACATAAGCAGAAGAGTCATCTGGGTCCAATTCCAGCAGAGCAGCGGCCACCCTTTTTCCTATTTCTTTGTCTCCCTTGATTCTGCAGGCACCAAGCAAAGCCCTCAGCATAGCCGCCGAAGCTTTAAAGGGCATGTTTTTTATGACTTCTTCTGCTTCCACGAGACGCCCTGCCCGCCCAAGCACATCAACTAAGCATGAATAGTGCTCTATTTCCGGCTCAATGCCGTAATCATGGTTCATGGAGTTCAGATATGTCTGTGCCTCGCGGACCAGACCAGCATGGCTGCAAGAAGAAATTATGCCAACAAAGGTAATCTTATCAGGTATCATTCCCTCCAACTCCATCTGCCTGAAAAGCATGAGTGCTGCATTTCCATTTCCATGGTGAGCTAAACCCAAGATCATGGCATTCCATGAAGCTATACTTCTCGAATTCATCCTCTCGAACAGGAGGAAAGAATCGTTCATACTCCCGCACTTTGCGTACATGTCTATGATGGAGGTGCAGACAAAGGTATCGTGTGTGCAGTCTAGTTTGATTACATCCGAGTGGATTTGCTGGCCCAAACCCAACACAGACAAGCAAGAACAGGCTTTGACCAACGAAGCTACAGCAAATGCATCTGGGAAAGCCCCAGACCGCCTCATCCGGCGGTAGAGGATGAGGGCATGGCCCTCGGCGCCGTTATCCACACAGCCAGATATGATAGTCGTCCAAGCAACATCATCCGGTTCAGCGATGTCCTCGAATGTGGAAGAAGCCTCCTTTACACTCCCACACTTGATGTACACATCCACTAACCCGCTACTGACACAAAGGTCAGAATCAAAACCGAGCTTTATTGCATGGGAATGAACTTGTTTGCCGCATTCTATGGAAACTAAATTGCTGCAGGCCTTCAAAATAGTAGCTAGAGTAAAGTGATTTGATGGAACGTCGTTTCTATGTAACGATGCAAGAAGATCCAATGCCTTGTGATTGCAGTTGTTTGTAACATAACCAGTGAGAAGCGCGTTGAAGGAGGTGAGATCAAACCAGCCCATGCCATTAAAGAGGGACTCAGCCTCTGCCAAACAACCCATCTTTGCATAAACATCAATTAAAGCCGTCAACACGAATATATCGGCAAGTAAACACGTTCTGAGAGCACGAGAATGAACTTGTTCGTGTAAAGATGAGACACGGCTTAATGTTGCGCATGCCTGAAGAACACTTGCCAAAGTGAAGTGATCCGAAAGACTGTCGTGCATTAGCATATCCATGAAGAGCCGAATTGATACTTCTGGGTAGCCATTCTGAGCAGCACCAGAAATCAATGAATTCCACGAGACCGCATCCAAATCTTCAATTTCATTGAACACTTTCCTTGCACAGTTAAAACTTCCCATCTTCGAGTACATGTTAATGAGATTGTTAAGAACACAAACATCCATACAGAAACCAGTTTTTACGGCTAAGGCGTGGATCTGTTTGCCAATTTCAAATGATTCTTGGCCTGTGATCGCACTTAGAACAATAACAAATGTCACGTGATCTTCCACATCATGGCGCCTCATTTCTATGAAGCAACGCAGAACTGAGTAATTGTTGCCAGCCTCAGCGTGGTTAGACATGGTTTTATTCCACGTTAACACATCGGAGATTTCACCGAGAAGGAAGGATTTGATTTCATAGGCATGGAGTTGATCAAATCTTAGGCCCGATTCTGTGCCCGTTCGAGCGCAGTAGATACTAATGGCATCGGGACGAAGATCACAGCTCCTATGGAGTTCGGAGAACAAATGAAATGAATCGTCGGCCAAACCCAACTTAGCATATCCCTTGATCATTACATTCCAAAGCACAACATCCTTTTCAGGCATTCTCTCGAACAGGTGACGAGCATCTTTTAAAAGGCCAACTTTAGAATAAGAACCCACCAAAGCGCTTGAAACCAGCGCATCCGACTCCAGACCAATCTTCGTGGCATGGCAATGGATGGATTGGAGTGTCGGGAGGAGATCCTGAGAGGTTGAGCAGAGCTTAAGGAGGGGCGTGAATGTGAGGTTAGTTGGTGGAATGGCGGAGCGAATCATGAGATTGAAGATGGCTATGCCATCGTCAATGACGCCGTGGAGAGCGTAGGCGGAGATGAGTGAGTTCCAGGTTATGGAATCCCGTTGCGACATTCTGTCGAATAGTTGACGGGCCGAGACGAGGGAGCCGCCGCGGGAGTAAGCGGTGATGAGATTGTTGGCGAGGAAGCGGTCGAAGGAGGCACCGGAGGTGACAATGGGAGCATGGCATCGAAGGACGAGACGCAAGTCCCCGGATAGTGCGGCGGTGCGAAGGAGGGGAAGCATGGGATCAATGCACCATCAAAAAAACATGATCAACCCCACATCTCTCCTTCCAAGCTGTGTGATCATCAAGGAGCAAGGAGTTGTAGTAAGATACAATCATAATTTTCTAATTACTTCAACAAGAATCAACAATAAAATTAGACATACGACTAACCATTACCTCAATTTAAAGTAATTCCCATGATGGCAGAGTACAAGCCCAATAACACCCTCTAGTATAAGGAAAGTTTGAAATCAGATTGAGTGTACGTATTGGGAATACCTGCAAAAAAAAAGTGATAATAACATGAATAAATGAATATGTGAAATAGAGAAACTGGAAATTGCAATCAGTCATTGAGTAGTGTCACGTCATCTACTAGAAGCATAAAATCAATATAATGTATTAAGCCAACAATTATTCGGCTATAAAGCACCCACAGGATTTTATGAAACAAAATAACAGTGAGATGACATAAGATAATAATGAATAACATGATCAACCACAAGAAAGAAAGATTAAAGATGGAGTACATGTAATTGCAGCTATTTATGGTACTGCCAAGATTTGCTTGTCTGCTCACAGGAGAAGGTCCAGAGGCTGAAAGCACTGACGGGATTAATTACTCGCACGCCCTATTTCCTAGTTTTCTTCAAGGCCACGTAATTTTAAATTCATTTACAAAATCTTAAGCTAAATTCATTAAAAAATTTACAAACGCTATGCTTAACAAGGGGGACTTTAGTAAAATGGAACTGGAAAAAAATCTTAAAACTAAATAAACCCTAGATATATAATCTGAAGAAGACAATGTTTTTGATCCCCAGCCTCACAAAAAAATGGAATCCAAGGAGAAATTGAATCCTAAATGGCGGCAAGAACCCTTACTTGAAAGTTGAAATCCACAGATAAGTCGCTCCCTTCGATCTCTGGTTTGTTGAAGAAATTTGCCAGAAAACCTATAGGCAGAAGCAAACAGGAGCAGGCCGTCGGCGAGCAGCTCTCTTCCAAATCAAAACTCGACATCCGCCTCCACTCCACTTCAAGGCCAAAACCAACCACCTCCAATTCCATGGCCCACCACTTCACCTCCATGTTAGCTTTAATATAGGGTTAGCCTCAGTTAATTAGATTTGCGTAGGGTGTGTCGTCCACTAGTGGCATCCACCCAAGTGGTTGACTATAGTTGAAATGTTATTCAACTAATTTTTGAGTGCCGGCATGTGTAAACTCATTTTTATCCATCTTGACCTTACCGTAAGGGTACCCTCAATGTGGCATGAATGGGCTGGCATGACCCTGATAGATATGGGTTGACCCATAATCAACTTTGTATGGGTCTGGTTAACCCAAGATGACATGACACAATCAGGTCAATTTCTTATAAACTATGTCCAATTGACACAACCACCTTGTCAAGTAATAAAATTGTTCTCTTCTTTGCCTCATGCTGTGGTGGTCGCTCGTGAAAAAGTAACCGCCGGCCATACTATAATTCAAAATTTGCGAGCTGAGACCTTGGCTTCTGCAGGTCGAAATCTAGGCTCCAACATGCGATCCGAGTTCCCGGTGTCAACTTGAAATAGACTTGAAATAATAATGCTCCAAAAAAAACTTAGAAGTCATATGATGTAGGAAAGATGATAAAAAAAATTATAAATATTATCAATGTAAGGATTGTATTAATAAAAAAATAGACAATATCTATAGGATGGTGTTAAAGGCCCACCTAAATTGGCTATATGCACATCAGTTTTTAGAAGATCCCTCTCTTACTCTTTAGGAGGTACTAGTTAAATGCACACCCCAAAAAAATTAAAAAGACTCGCCTGATACCTCTGCCTTCACGTGTGATCAGAAATTTCGCCCTAGGTTGTGTCCCTCTCCTCTACTCGAGCCGGCAACCTCCTCCTTTACGGTTGACGACCTCCTCCTCCTTTAAAGTCGACGAACACCTCCGCTTAAGGCGACCTCCTCCTTCTATTGTTCGAGGCCAAAATTTTGTTCCAGTCTTCCCCTTTTGTAAGTATACTTACCACATTTCTTACATTTAGGGTTAAATGCATTGTTGATTTTAGAGTTCCCTAATGTTCTCCATTTATTGTTCCTATTAGGTGTTCCATTTATTGTTCCTATTAGCTGCAGCTCAGTTGGTGATGAGGAGTGGTTTGAAAACTCCTTATCAAGGAGGTCTCGGGTTCGATCCCCGGCCTCAACAACCCGCCTGTTTATGGAGAGGGGTTGGGGTGCATGGCCTGCAGGCTTGAATGTGAAAGGCTGACTACCAGTGGTGGGCCCGGGTCTGGACCCTGGTAGGCCGGCGGTGCCAGCGGGTAGATGTTCTAGCCTTGCATCTCTATTACCAAAGAATCCACATATAATTGTCATCATGCCGAACATGTTTAATTATTTATTCCTACTCAAAATATTGAAACTAATTATCATTTTTTTATTACAAGCAGGTCAAGATGATATCGTTACATCAATGTTTTGAATACATTATTTTGTGTTATTTAAAACTAACCTATTTATTTTTGCAAAGTACTCTTACTATTGAATGAACCTCAAAAGCAACAACTATTTTCCTATGAATGTCAAGATGAAATGATAAATATATTTGTTTTTGTTAGAGAAATAGGATATATTGTAAAGGCCCATTAATTTGGCTCATTTTATTCTCTCTTGCTTTAGTCTCACATCTCTTGTATAGGACTCTTCTCCTCTCTCCTCTCCTATATATATGTTCTCATACTTGTTTTTAATATATGAAAAAATGTTCATAAGGTTTGAGACCATTTCTCTACATGGTATCAGAGTCAACGGTCCTGTACCGGCGGTTTCCGTTTTTCTAACCGCCCAGCCCGCCCTCCCTTCTCCTCTGCTGCGGACTGCTCTTCTGTCCGCTGTCCGCTCTTGCCGCTCGGTCTCCTGCGGCCCGCCTCCCTGTCCGCTCTGCTTCTCTTCTTCCGCTTTCTCTTCTTCTCCGTGGTTCCACCCCTCCCCTCAGACATCTTATAACCTTCCCCCCTCTCTATCCCGTCGGGTTCACCTCTCCCTGTATCTCCTCCAGACCGCACTCTCTTCTCGCGGTCTCCTCTCGCGGCCTGCTTCTCTCGCGGCCTGCTTCTCTCGCGTCCTGCTTCTCTCGCGACCTGCTCCTACTAATCCAGACCGCGCTCTCTTCTCGCGGCCAGTTTCTACTCGCCGCGGACTGTTCCTGGTTGCGCACTTCTCTTCTCCCTTGCTGCTTGGGTTCTTCATCCTCGCGGTCTCTTCTTCTGTCCGCCCGAGCTTCTCTACTCGCGGACTTCTCCTCCCCGCTTCCTCCTGGTGCTTGAGTTCTACTCGCGCCAGTCTCCTTGCGGACTGTTCCTGTCCTACCCGCTGCGAGCTCTCCTCTGCTCTGCTGCGGCCCGCCTTCTCCTTCCATCCGCTGCGGCCTGCTCTCTGCTCCAGTCCGCTGCGGCCTGCTCCAGTCCGTTGCGGCCTGCTCCAGTCCGCTGCGGCCTGCTCCAGTCCGCTGCGGCCTGCTCCAGTCCGCTGCGGCCTGCTCCAGTCCGCTGCGGCCTGATCCAGTCCGCTGCGGCCTGCTCCAGTCCGCTGCGGCCTGCTCCAGTCCGCTCCGGCCTGCTCCAGTCCGCTGAGATCTCTGCCTTCTACTTCAATCCGCTGCGGTCTGGTTCTTGTTGCAGCCTCGGCTTCTCGCTGCGGCCTGGTTCTTGTCGCTGGTCGCTGGTTCTCGCTTCGTCGCTGGTCCCAGTTGCGGTCTGGTCATTGTTGCGGCCTCTGCTTGGTGCTCCTGCTGCGGACTCTGCTTAATGCTCCTGCTGCGGCCTCTGCGGCCTGGTCTTTGGCGGCCCCTATAAGGATGTGTGCCTCTTCCGCGCTGATCGCCCCACCACTGGGCTCTGTGGTGTCTATCTCTGATAGCGGAAGCTCCTGTCTTGTATACAGTTTCTCATGGATTTTGGATTCTGGTGCGACACACCACATTACCCCACTACAGCCTCCGCACTACCTGGCCTCTGTGCATCCTAAGTTCATCACCGTTGCAAATGGGGATACCACTCCCGTCTCTGGATCCGCTGACATCCCTCTTACTCCCTCTATTACCCTTCGATCTGTTCTTCATGTTCCTGGCTCTCCTTTTAATCTTCTCTCTATTAGTCGTCTCATTCACGACCTTAACTGCGACATAACCTTCTCTTCAACCTCTTGTGTTGTGCAGGATCGCAAGACGCGGAACATCCTCGGTACCGGGCGGCTGTCCAATGGGCTCTACATTTTTGTTTCCTCTTCTCCCACCGCTCTCTCCACCATCTCTTCTGTTGACTGACATCGTCGTCTTGGACATGCTCCTCTTCCAATTCTCCAGAAAGATCTTCCTGATGTTTCCCTTTCTGAGTTTCGGTGCGAGTCTTGCATTTATGGCAAACAACATCATGTCTCCTCTACCTCACCTAGTACTCGGTGCGATGCCCCCTTCTCCTTAGTCCATTCTGATATTTGGGGGCCATATAAGCTCCCGAGTGTTTTTGGCTATCGGTATTTTGTCACATTTATCGATGACTACTCATGCGTTACCTGCTTTTATTTACTTCGCGATCGTACTGAACTTCCCTCGACTTTTCGTGCCTTTCTGGTAGAGATTCGTACTCAGTTTTCTACCTGCGTCAAAATTCTTCGTACCGATAATGCGCGCGAGTATACGGGCCGCACCTTCTCTAATATCTGCACAGAGTTTGGTATTGTTCATCATACCTCGTGTGCATATACTCCTCAACAGAACGACGTCACCGAGCGGAAGAATCAACACCTTCTCGAGGTCGCCCGATCTCTCATGTTTCAGATGCAGGTTCCACCTCTCTATTGGAACTTTGCCGTCTCTACTGTCTGCCATCTCATCAACCGCATGCCCTCATCCACCTTGAACTTCGTGGCTCCTGTCACTCTTCTCTTTCCTTCCAAGGCTCTATTCTCTCTCACGCTCAGAGTCTTTGGATGCACGTGCTATGTTCATAACCTGGCTCTGCCCACTGACAAGCTCGCTCACCGAGCAACCAAGGTGATGTTTGTTGGCTACTCCCGCACCAAAAAAGGATATGTTTGCTATTCTCCTGCCGACGATAAACTAATCATCTCTGCTGATGTCACCTTTTGGGAAGATCAATCCTTTCATACCATCTCTACAGATTCGTTTCTTCCTCCTCCTATAATTCGACCCGTGGTACCCGCTACGTCTCCTCCCCCCCCCCCCCGCCGTCAATCCGCCCTACGTCGCCTATCATCCAGGTGTACTCTCGTCGCCCTCCGAGCTCTAATGCCCTGCCACGGCCTCCCTCTACCGAAATGCTTTCGCGGCCTGCTGATCTGGTGCCTATCTCCACAGCTGATCTGGTGCCTATTTCCACAGCTCATCCCATGACGAATTATGTCTCGTTACATCGTCTGTTCCCGACCCTTCACACCTTTGCTACTTCATTATCCTCTATTTCTGTTCCTACTTCTGTGCAGGAGGCTTTGCAACATCCAGGTTGGCGTGCTGTCATGGATGAAGAAATGCGCGCCCTTTGGGTCAATCAGACCTGGGTTCTGGTCCCTCTACCACCTGGCCAAACTACAGTTAGTTGCAAATGGGTCTTTGTCATCAAGCATGCTTCTGATGGGACGGTTGACCATATTAAGGCCAGACTGGTGGCTCGTGGCTTTACTCAACAACACGGTCTCGACTATGAGGAGACCTTCTCTCCGGTCGCCAAGCTCAACACGGTTCGTGTCCTTCTCTCTGTCGCTGTGAATCGTCGGTGGCCCTTGCACCAACTCGATATCAAGAATGCGTTTCTCAATGATGACCTACAAGAAACCGTCTATATGCAACAACCTCCCGGGTTTGAGACCACGGGGGAGTCCAGAGTTTGTCATCTTAAGAAATCTATCTATGGTCTCAAACAATCCCCTCGGTCATGGTTCGGTAAGTTCAGTAAAGCTGTTCAGGCAGTTGGTTTTAATCGAAGTTCGGCAGACTTCTCTCTGTTCACTCGACATAGAACAACAGACACGATTCTCCTTCCAGTATATGTTGATGACATCCTAATCACAGGAGATGACTCAAAAGGGATACTAGAGGTCAAACAACATCTTAGCTCTGTTTTCCAAACAAAAGATCTGGGCAACCTTCGATATTTCCTTGGCCTTGAAATCGCAAGACGTCCTGATGGACTTGTCCTATCCCAACAGAATTACTGCCTTGAACTACTCCGTGATGCTGGCTACTCCGGGTGTAAACCTGTGGACACACCGATAGATGTCAATCACAAGCTATGTGCACATGGGTCTGACTCTGATGGTCTGCTTTCAAACCCCGAGTATTATCGACGTTTTGTAGGAAAACTGATATATCTGACAGTTACAAGACCTGACATCTCATTTGCTGTCGGAGTAGTCAGTCAGTATATACATGCTCCTCGAATCTCTCATTTACAAGTCGTGGGACGGATCCTCAGATACTTGAAGACTGCAGGACAATGGTTGGTATATAAATCATCTTCTTCTCTATCTCTTGTTGCATATTCTGATGCGGACTATGCGAGCTCCCTGGATGATCGACGCTCTACTACGGGTTTTTGTACCTACTTTGGAGGGAATCTCATTACTTGGCGCAGCAAGAAACAATCTGTTGTTGCTTGCTCTTCCGCTGAAGCTGAGTATCGTGCAATGGCCACCGTTGTTTCTGAACTCACCTGGCTGGAGGCTCTTCTTGATGATCTAGGAGTCACCTTATCCTCGCCAACAGTTCTACTTTGCGATAGTCAGGCCGCAATCTATATTGCGAAGAACCCAGTTTTTCATGAAAGAACCAAACACATTGAATTTGATTGTCACTTCATCCGTGAAAAGGTTCAGTTAAAGAAGTTAGAGCTAGAGCATGTTCCCCCTTCTAAGCAAGTTGCTGACATCCTCAACAAGGCATTGCCCCGGCATTTGTACCATCAGTTCTTATCTAAGCAAGTTGATTTCGCGAGGAGTGTTGGGTTGGATATCCTTCATCCACCCATGATTTTATTCCTTCCGGATCGGACCAATTTGGACAAATTGATCCATCCGCGAATTTTTTTCATGGGGATTTTGAAACGCCTTCCTACCCCTCTCCTCCGAATTTTTGTGATTTTAATTTTTCTAGAGATTTCATGAATGGACATTTTGATCCTAGCCCTACTTTGAACTACTCAGGGTGGGAACACCCTGATCATTCTTGGGGCCATTGTGATCATCAACCCATTCCATCTCAAGATTTCTCCGTTTTTCTCTGCAAGTTTGCGCGCCTCCTGTTTTTGATTTTAGCGAAAATAAATGCACTTTTCATTATGCAGCATTTTATGCAAGCAACAATGCTCAATACAAAATAAATGCTGACAATTTAGCTTCTCAGGCCGCAATTCGTGCTTTCCTTCCTCACACTCCTACTTATCTTTCGAATGATGAATCTTCGGACTTTCCGCCGTGCATTCAATCACTCGCGGAAGACAATTATTCAGATATTTCATTGTGCTTACAACCTCTCGAGGAGGAGATTTCCCTCGATATCCCAATTTCTTTTCAATTTTCCGAGGAAGACGAACTTTCCTGTGTTCGTTCTTCCGTAGAGATTGATTTTTCGGATATCCCGTTTTGCTCCCAATCTACGGAAATGATTGATATCCAAGTGGAGCAACCAGATCTTTCTATCCAAAAATTTTCTTGTAATCAATCGCCGCCATTTTCTTCTTTTTCTTCTCTTCCCCCTCTTTGCGAAAATTCCTCTCTTTTCTTCTTTTTTTTCCTTCTAATTTAGTTTCTAGTTCTTCTTCTTTTTCCCCTTCTAATAGTTTATTTTCTTTTACTAACAATTTTTCTTTTTCTAGGCTACCCCCCTTAGGTCCGAACTTTTCTTGAAAACGAGTTTTTGTTTCAACAAGTAGGGAAGTGCTGGTTTGGAGCCGACTTGCACTTTTACAATCCCAAGGCCTTCAGAGAGACGTCCTGCGAGCGGATATCTAACGTGATGCCTTGAGCAAGTGTGGCGGCACAGAGTTCCCTTAGTATTGGTCCCCTAAGGATAGCGTCACATGTTGAAGCGTCCTGAACGATGATGAACTGTATATCATACACGGCTAGCACTAGGGGATCCCTAGAGTCACCGGAAGGATGATACTTCGTACGATCAGGATCGTTGAGTTTCCTATGACATATGCGCCTCCTCAACCGAGTTGGACATTTCTCCCAGAAATTCCGAGCTAGAGAAGTGGTGGTAGGAATAACACATTGGCGGATATGTCATCATCGATCATTAGCCTGGGTACTTCGACCAGCGGGCTCCCGAGGGTTGCCTGAATGTGCTGAGGAGCAAATTTCAGGAGGTCAGGGATGGTTGGCTGGGCCGACTCTGGCAGCTTCCTGAGCGGAGCCCCCTCGTGGCGCTGCCCCTCTATTGGCTCTCTTGGTGTTGGTGGTGTGACTCGAGCCTTTCGGTAAAACTATTCGAGGAGTCCATGGCGTGCGAGTCATTCGACCTCCTCCTTCAGGCGAATGCAGTCTTCAGTGTCGTGCTCATTTCCTTTGGGGAGTGTTAGAGAAATATGATATATTGTAAAGGCTCATTAATTTGGCCCATTTTATTCTTTCTTGCTTTAGTCCCACATCTCTTGTATAGGACTCTTCTCCTCTCTCCTCTCCTATATATATGTTCTCATACTTGTTTTTAATATATGAAAAAATGTTCATAAGGTTTGGGACCATTTTTCTACAGCTTTTTTTGTACCGGTGTATATTTAGCAATATGACATGCATTTAAAATTAAATGGTGTGCATCTATCACTGGTGTGCAACTGTGCATATAGCCAGTTTAGGTGTGTCTTAAACACCACCCTATTTATAATATAATATGCATAAAATAAAATAATAATGAACTCAATTGCAATCAAAAAATTTAAAATCAACATTATTGTGTGTTTGAGTCAGAGACCAATAAAAAAAATGAACTAAATTGCAACTCATGATTTTTCAGGTAATGTTATTAGCAAATCTACGACAGGAGAAATTTTCAATCAGATCTTAGAGAAAGTGAAGAATCTTGGGGTAATGATGCCAACGATATACCAAAAGTGCAGTTGAAAGCTTGGAACAGGACTAATAACCGAGAGCTTCTACAATCAGCAATATTGAGTTCGCGAAACGTATTAAAATTTAATGTTTTTAAACAACAAATTTGATTTTATTAATACTCTAGTTTAATATAAAAATCCAGTGCATTGGAAATTAAAACCAATATAAAAATATATGGTGTTAGTCTGCCCATTTTTATGGGAAGGAGGGCAAGTTTTCTTTTGAGGTTCGGTTCTTCCATTTGAATTTATAATTGACGTAAATAATTAAGCTGTGGTAGCAAATGAGTAGGGGCTTTTAACAGGAATAATGCTATCCATTTAGTAATAGTGTTGTTGCTTGGTGTTCGTATAAATATTTTTCAAAAATCCTCTTGGACATTTCATCAAACAAAATGTAAACTTGTGAAATTCTCTTGGGCATTTCATCAAACAAAACGTGTGTTTGTGGGTGTGGAAGAATCATTAAAGAAATTGCATTGAATATATGGAAGCAACGGTTTTGATCAATGTTGAAATATGCATTGTCAATCGACCATCGAGATTAAGAGCTGACATAAATTACATGTTTTCATCAGTAATAGCCTAATAGGAGAGAGAATTAATTTCATGTGTGCATCAGTAATAGGAGGAGAAAACGATTTAATTTCGTGCTGTCATTGAGTAATGATGTGCCCATAAACAAAGCAAGCATATGTAGAAATGAAGACTAAAGCTTGTTTAAAGTGAGTGAAGTAGATTACCTCTGTTAAAAGATATGTAATTGAGAGACCGGTGCAGGTGTTGGTCCAGGTGTTCCAGGACGATGCATTTTGATGGGGTCATGCAGAGCATAGCAAAAGCAATCCCCTGAAATAAGTAAACTACCCTAAATGAATCGATGTTAAGCATGGCTGGTGAAATGGAGTGAGGAGTTTGCAGGTGAGAAGTGGGATGATGTATGGCTTACTGTTTTGCGAGGAGCAGTGGGCTGGACAGAGGAGGTTGGGGATGTCGAAAGCCTGAGCGGTGGTCGGAAGAGGCCCTCTTGAGACCCTTGCTTAGCCGATCGCTGCTTGCAAGATACTGATCGCAGAGAACCATGGAGGCGTGTTGGCGTGGATCCGTCTTGGCGCGTGGAAATGGCGAGGGGGAGAGAGCGGCATGCAATTGCAGCACGGACAGGGAGTGGCAAGTTTGTGTTGAAGGGCGGGGGCATGACGGCCAAACATCCGACCCAACCGAACTGCAGCTCAAGCATCACAACCAAATCACCCCCGGGCTAACCCTCGTCGGGACTTTGACCACTGTTGAAAGGGGTAGGTTGTTGAGGCCGGGAATCGAACCTGGAACCACCTTTATCAAGGCCTTGAGAGAGCACCTGATAAAGGGGTTCCGGGTTCGATCCCCGGCCTCAACAACCTACCCCTTTCAGTTGGGTATCAGGAGCTCTCTCAAGGCCTTGATAAAGAAGGTTCCGAGTTTGATCCCCGACCTCAATAACCTACCCCTTTCAACAGCAGAAAAATCCCGACGAGGGTTAACTCGGGGGTAATTTGGTTGGGATGCTTGGACTGCAGTCGAGTCGGGTCGGATATTTTGTTGAAGGATGGGAGCATGGCGGCCAAACATCCGACCCAACCGAACTACAGTTCAAGCATCCCAACCAAATCACCCTCGGGCTAACCCTCGTCGGGACTTTGACCACTGTTGAAAGGAGTGGGTTGTTGAGGCCGCGGAACGAATCCGGAACCTCTTTTATCAATGCCTTGAGAGAGCTCCTGAAAAACAACTGATCTATGGACAGCCACAATTTAAGTGCAACCAAATTCAACTATGAACGCATCAATAGGCACACACCAATTATTAAGAAGAGTATTTCACTTGAAAATTAAGAAACTTCACAAAAAAAGTCTTTTGGCATAACAAAATATCATGTTAAACAGACCCATACAAAAAATGTGTCAAAAACACTATACGGATGATTTGTGGATGTCTGTTCGAATCTGGGAAAATCTAATAATGCACTATGCAAATCAGCAAGCCTACGAATGACTTGTGCAAGTCAGCAGCAAGAATATACAAGTCTGCAGGAAGTCTGCAGCAAGTTTGCAGCAAGTTTGCAGCAAGTTTGCAGCAAGTTTGCAGCAAGTTTGGGCAAATCTGTGGAAGTTCTATGAAAGACTGAATGTCTGTGGCAAAATTTTGGAAGTCTGCTAAATGATTTTTGCAAATCTGTGGATTAATCTGTGCATGTTTACGGAAGATCCATGCAAGTCCGCAAAAACTATGTGGAAGTCTGTGACAATTATATGCAAATTTGTGAATAAACTGTGCAGGTCCGTGGCAAGTATGTTCGTTGTTCAGAATTTGACCAAAGCAACAATTCGAGTATAGCACGACGAGAAACACATAGAAACATCTGACAACTCGCATCACCATGAAGTTGCTATTCACAGTCTCTCTCCTAACTCTCTACCTGGTAGACTTGCAAGGACCCAACTGGGAAGATATGTTTGGCTATACGAAATAGAACCGTTGGGAAAGTACAACAAATCCTAGTGAAGATCTGTTAGATTGTGACACCTCTTCACGCCCGGATCGTTAGGATTGCGCCATGTCACCAATCCGTGGGAATCTCATTTTTCTAATCAAGGTCAAATCCTTTTAGGAAGTTCATCAAGGGAGATTATTCTCCAGGCTGTCTTTCCCCCTTTGTGCTTGCCAAACATGGAATGACCGGCCCTCTCTAAAGCTATAAAATGGAGGGGAGGCTGTGATTCATATCATCCCAACACCTACAGCGATCCGAAGAGGAGTTCTTAGCCACCCACCGTTCTCATCCCAGCGGCATCCGGCGGCGACGGCGGCAGCAGGTGCGCAAGGGGGCGACTCCAGGCGGACGACTCCAGGCGGAGCTATCGGAGCGGCATCCGGTCGAATCCAGTCGGATCGACATCAGACCGGTATCCCGCGGTGGTTCCAGGCAGCGGTGGTGATCCCAGGCGACGCGGCGACATCAGGCGGCCGAATCCAGACGTGGTCGGCTTCAGGCGTGCAGTCCAGGCGGCGATTCTGCAAATGAGGTGAACAGTACCACTATCGCCCGGCGACATCACTATCGCTCGGCGATAGTCCGGTTTCACCTTTTTTGGTTTTCTCTTCATTGCTCGACCTTACGGTCTCTATTGTAATCTGTATCTCCACACATCTTTTCTGGCGCGCTCTCCCCGTGGATGTAGGAGCTCCTCTCCGAACCACGTAAATTTTTGTGTCGTCTGTGTGCTTGGATATCTCGTTCTGTGGTTTTTATTTTTGCACGATTGTTTTTGCTCGATTTAATTCCGTTGCGCTACCGCGGTACTCGGTCTGATTGCATAACAATTGGTATCAAAGCCAGGTTCCGCGGGGGTGATCATCTGGGCGTTCTGGTTCTAGATCTGGGTCAACGGTAGGTGACGACAAGGTCCACTCCCTACCTTCTCAAGATCTGATCCGAGAACATATTTTTGATCACTCAGTAGCACTGCGAGCAAAACAATGGCGGCAAAATTCGAGATTTCCAAGTACGACGGCAAGATCGATTTCGGTTTATGGCAGAAGCGGATCAAGGCGGTTCTCGTTCAGCAAGGACTCCACAAGGCTCTACTCGGCAAGGAGAAGTCCGACGTGAAGAAAGACGAGGAATGGGAGGAACTGAATCTGAAGGCCATCAGCACAATCCAGTTGAGTCTCGCCGACGAGGTCATGTACAACGTGGTCGATGCTGACACTACCGTAGACCTATGGAAGAAATTGGAGGAGCTGTATATGTCGAAATCTCTCACAAATAAGCTCTATGTGAAGAGACAGTTATACAGCTTAAGAATGTCCGAGAGCAACAAGCTGCTAGAACACATGAATGCGTTCATCAAGTTGATCTCCCAGCTGCGGAGCATGGACGTAAAAGTCGAAGAGGAAGACCAGACGCTTCTACTACTGTCTTCTCTATCGAAGTCCTATGACCATCTGGTCACCACGATCCTCTACGGAAAGGATACGCTCAAAATGGAGGAGGTGATGACGACGCTGCTATCGAACGAAACGCGGAGCAAACCCGGCCCCAGCACCAGCGAAGGTTTGTTCGTGAAGAACAAAGAACCGGTCAGAGGGAGATCGAGAGACAGAGGGAAGAAATTCAATCGGGCTAGGTTTAAGTCTCGGGACAAGAAGAACCAGTGTCACTACTGCAAGGAAGAAAGACACTGGAAAAGCAACTGTCCGAAGAAAAAGGCGAAAGAAAGGAATCAGGAACAGGCGGCTGTGGCGTCTGACCCCGAGAGCGATGTTGACGTACTCCATGTACACTCCACCCTCGATACCACCGACACGTGGATCATGGATACGGGATGCTCGTATCACATGTGCCCGAACATAGAATGGTTCACTAGCTTCAGGCAATGTGACGGCGGTCGCGTTCTGATGGGAAACGACTCGGAGTGCAATACGCTCGGGATCGGCAGTATCAGAATTAAGATGTTCGACGGAACAATCAGGACCCTTACTGATGTAAGATACGTGTCTGATCTGAGGAAGAGTCTAATTTCCCTAGGCACTCTAGAGGCGGCTGGGTGCTCATACACTGGCGAGGGAGGATATCTGAAGGTCAAAAAAGGCGCTCTGGTAGTCATGAAAGGAGAGCGCTCTGGTACTCTCTACAAACTGATCGGCACTACCATCGCCGGCGATGCGGCGGTTTCTGAGACGACGGATGAGGATTCCTCTCTACTGTGGCATGCCAGACTTGGCCACATGAGCGAGAGAGGACTGTTGGAGCTTCACAAGAAGGGCCTACTGAAAGGAGTCAAGACATGCAAGTTAGACTTCTGCGAGACCTGCGTTCTCGGGAAGCAGCACAGAGTGAAGTTCGTGACACCTACGCAGCGGAGTAAGCAGGCACTGGAATATATACACTCAGATGTTTGGGGGCCTGCCCCAGAGCCGTCTCTTGGTGGGGCCAGATACTTCGTAACTTTCATCGACGATTTTTCGAGAAAAGTCTGGATCTACTTTCTGAAGCACAAGTCCGAAGTATTCGAGAAATTCAAAGTCTGGAAAACGACAGTGGAAAAGCAGACCGGGAAAAGAGTCAAATATCTGAGATCTGATAACGGTGGCGAGTACACCTCAGCGGAGTTCCAGGAATACTGCAATCAGGAGGACATCACTCGACACCTTACCATTCCTGGTACACCGCAGCAGAACGGCGTGGCAGAAAGGATGAACCGAACGTTGCTAGAGAGAGCTCGGTGCATGCGGTTATTTGCAGACCTACCGAGGTCCTTCTGGGCCGAGGCTATTAATACGGCATGCTATCTAGTGAATCGATCCTCATCGATGTCACTGAATCTGAAATCACCACAGGAAGTTTGGTTAGGCAGGCCGGTTGACTACTCTGACATCCACATCTTTGGTTGTCCTGTGTACACCCTTGTACAAGACTCTGAGAAGACGAAGCTGGATGCTAAGTCCAAACGGTGCATCTATCTGGGACGAAAGACCGGCACGAAAGGGTTCAAACTGTGGAACCCGGACACAAAGAAGGTGGAGGTCAGGTGCGATGTGATCTTCGATGAGGCCTCTATGCTCAAGAAATCTGAGGCTCAGTCTAAAGAGGTGGAGAAGACTTCAGTCACACCCCTAGAGGTGGAGCTGGAAGGGAGCGACCAAGCTGATGACCACGGTGATTCCTCTGACCCAGAAAATGCTGATGCTGTGCAACCTACGGAAGCAGAGCCGTACTCTATTGCTAGAGAAAGGGCAAGGAGAGAGGTCAGACTGCCTCTCAGGCTACAGGACACGGTAGCATACGCTTTTCAGGTGATCTCCACAGATCCTGGATCTTATAAAGAAGCTGTAGAGAGTAGAGAGAGTTCTCAGTGGAAAGCAGCTATGGAAGAAAAGATGGAGTCCCTTCGTAAAAACCAGACTTGGGACTTGGTTCGTCTGCCCAAAGGGGCGAAGGCAATCAGTTCCAAATGGATATTCAGGAAGAAGGAATCTACATCCGGCAAAGATCAGTGGAGATACAAGGCCAGATTCGTTGTCAAGGGGTTCGCGCAGAAGAAGGGTGTCGATTTTGATGAAATATTCTCACCCGTGGTAAAACACTGCTCCATACGGGTGCTTCTTGCGATGGTGGCAATGTACGATATGGAGCAAGAACAGATGGACGTGAAAACGGCGTTTCTTCATGGCAATTTGGAAGAGGAGATCTACATCTTGCAGCCTGAAGGGTTTGTACAACCCGGTGACAAGAAGAAGATGTGCAAACTAAGAAGGTCCCTCTACGGTCTGAAGCAGGCTCCAAGAATGTGGAACAAGAGATTTGATACGTTCATGGTTTCCCAAGGATTCAGCAGGAGCCAGTACGACAGCTGCACCTACTACAAGTTTCTAGCAAACGACGACGTTCTGATTTTGATGCTATACGTCGACGACATGTTGATTGCGTGCAAGTCAGCTCAGGAGATCCAGTCTTTGAAGCAGAAACTACAAGCTGAGTTTGAAATGAAGGATCTGGGTCAAGCACAGAAGATCCTTGGCATGGAAATCAAGCGAGATAGGAAGCGGGGCATGCTTTGGCTTTCTCAGACAGGGTACATTCAGAAGGTTCTGGAGAAGTTCAATATGACTGAATCTAAGCCCGTTTCAACCCCTCTTGGGCAACAGTTTAGATTATCGTCACAGCAGTGTCCAGACACCGAGGGAGAACGACAAAAGATGCTCGGGGTGTCGTACGCTAGTGCGGTAGGATGCTTGATGTACGCCATGATCTGTACAAGACCAGATATCGCTCAGGCTGTGAGCGTAGTCAGCAGATATATGGGGAATCCGGGGCGACAACACTGGGAAGCAGTCAAGTGGATTCTAAGATATCTGAACGGAACGAAAAACGTCGGTTTGCTGTTTAAGAAGAGCGGAGTTTCTAAAGTCCTAGAGGGTTACGTTGATTCCGACTATGCGGACGACCTCGACCGAAGAAGATCTACCTCCGGGTACATTTTCCTTTGTGGTGAGGGCCCCATCAGTTGGAAAGTCACTCTGCAAGACATTGTGGCTTTATCTACGACAGAGACTGAGTACATTGCTGCAGTAGAAGCCGCGAAGGAAGCTATCTGGCTCAAAGGTCTCGCCAAAAAACTTAGGATTTCTCAGGAAGCGGTGAAGCTGCACTGTGACAGTCAGAGTGCGATTTGTCTGGCCAAAGACCCGGTCTATCATGCCAGGACAAAACACATTGATGTGCGGTACCATAAGTTGAGAGAGTTCGTTGCTGGCGGAGATATTCCGTTACTAAAGGTGCACACTGAGGATAACATTGCAGACACGTTGACCAAGCCGTTGACCGGAGTCAAGTTCAAGCACTGCCTTGACTTGACTCATATCTGTGCGTGCTGATTGTGGTAACCCCAGGGAGAGGGGGTAGTTTGCCGGAGGGAGGAGATCCAAGTTTCAGGTGGAGTCTGTCGCGTGAGGCGTCAAGGTGGAGATTGTTAGATTGTGACACCTCTTCACGCCCGGATCGTTAGGATTGCGCCATGTCACCAATACGTGGGAATCTCATTTTCCTAATCAAGGCCAAATCCTTTTAGGAAGTTCATCAAGGGAGATTATTCTCCAGGCTGCCTTTCCCCCTTTGTGCTCGCCAAACATGGAATGACTGGCCCTCTCTAAAGCTATAAAATGGAGGGGAGGCTGTGATTCATATCATCCCAACACCTACAGCGATCCGAAGAGGAGTTCTTAGCCACCCACCGTTCTCATCCCAGCGGCATCCGGCGGCGACGGCGACAGCAGGTGCGCAAGGGGGCGACTCCAGGCGGACGACTCCAGGCGGAGCTATCAGAGCGGCATCCGGTCGAATCCAGTCGGATCGACATCAGGCCGGTCTCCCGCGGTGGTTCCAGGCAGCGGTGGTGATCCCAGGCGACACGGCGACATCAGGCGGCCGAATCCAGGCGTGGTCGGCTTCAGGCGTGCAGTCCACGCGGCGATTCCGCAAAGGAGGTGAACAGTACCACTATCGCCCGGCGACATCACTATCGCTCGGCGATAGTCCGGTTTCACCTTTTTTGGTTTTCTCTTCATTGCTCGACCTTACGGTCTCTATTGTAATCTGTATCTCCATACCTTATAGTGGATCTTCTCCGGCGCGCTCTCCCCGTGGATGTAGGAGCTCCTCTCCGAACCACGTAAATTTTTGTGTCGTCTGTGTGCTTGGATATCTCGTTCTGTGGTTTTTATTTTTGTGCGATTGTTTTTGCTCGATTTAATTCCGTTGCGCTACCGCGGTACTGTAACACAGGTGTCCTCACCGCCTCATCAGGTTTCCATCCAACGGCTTCCTTTGTTTACAGGACAAATATTCCAGGTGGAACAACTCACCGGTGGTGTTTACATCTCCTGCAGTGAACCAAAGGCTGTGATACACTCCTCATTCCAGATGCTGACACGTGGCTCCAATTCAACACAACTTTCAACCGGAGACAGTCATCCAATTTATTACAGCTTTTCCTTGTAACGGCTATGTGTTTACATTAGCTTATAAATAGAGAATTAGTCAAATGTAATAATTAAGATGAGTTTTAATAAAGAATTCCCCTGTTCTTCTTCCCTCCCTGTCGTCTCTCCCTCCTCCAGCCCCTTGGCTTTCTTCTTCTTCTTGCTTCTTTGAACGAGTGTTACATTTTGGTGCTCTCGTTTTTTGCCCTCTCCTTTCGTTACCATGCCCGCGGGAACCAGATCCCACGAAGATGACCAGCGCCCGCGAGATCTTCTTGCCGCCATTCAGGAGGAGCAACGCGCACGCCTATCTCAATTCGAATCCTTCCGTCAAGAAACTCAAACGCAGAATAATCTCTTGTCACAACAGATCATAGCAACCCGCGATCACGCGTCCGATCAAATCGCGGATTTACGCAACGACATGCGGGCACTCACCGAATCTGTTCAACGCTCCTTGGAATTACAGACCGCAAGATTCAACAAACAACCGGATCATTACACAGGACAATCATCCGCCGGGATCTTGGGCGCCTCTCCACCACCAGAGCCCCCAATCCAGGTTGTTTCCGCTCAACCTAAACTATTAAACATTCCTTGTCCTCGTTTTGCTGAAGGGGATCCAACCGATTGGTTGTACGATCTTAAAAATTTCTTTACTTACAATGCTATTGAATCACATGAATATTTAATCTATGTTGCACTACACTTAGATAAACCGGCTTCCAGGTGGTACCAGGCCACTCTCACGGACCATCCGGCCCTTACTTTCGATCAATTTGTTAAAGCCTTACTTAAACGCTTCGGACCTTGCTCATATGCAAATCCACAAGGAGCTTTAACGAAATTAACTCAAACTGGAACTGTTTTGGCGTACAAAAAAGACTTTGAAGAACTTAAAAATCGGGTCCCGGGTCTTGACCCGACTTTTACTACAAATATGTTTATTTCAGGCTTACACCCTCTAATTCAGAGTCAGGTTTTAATTCATGAGCCTCCAGATTTAGATTCCGCTTTCTCTATGGCTCGTTTACTGGAAGCCCAAAACCGTTTGACTTCCCCACCCCCCTCTCTTAGTTTGAAACCCTCTGCTCCTTTTCCCCCACCCAGTTCTACTTGGCAAAATTCCCGCCCATCACCCTTTCCAACCCATCCGAAACAGCAGTTTATTAAGAGATTATCTCCTCATGAACTACAAGTTAGACGGGAAAAAGGCCTTTGCTATAATTGTGACGAAAAATTCCACCCTGGCCACAAATGTAAAGGCAAAGACGTGCTCTGTTTCTTTCATGGTACGGAGGATGGCGATGACACGCAGGATCATTTATCTGACATAGAGGATGACTCACCCACACTCATTGCAACTGTCCAATCCCTTTCTGGCTCCCCACTGGGACAATCCCTACGCTTTACTGGATATATCCGCAATTTCCCCGTAGAAATTCTAGTGGATAGCGGTAGCTCGCATAATTTCATCTCACCTAGGATGGCCAATTTTTTAAATCTTCCAGTTTTGACTATCATCGAGTTCCCGGTGTTACTTGGAAATGGATCTACCATCAACTGCCAAGGGTTGTGTAAGAATGTAGAGTTGCTCATCCAGACCCACCCATATCAGGTTCACTTATTTGTTTTAGACATCAAGGGAGCTGACTTAATTTTGGGAGTACGATGGTTACAACCACTAGGGCCGGTCACCACCGACTACTCAAACCAAACGCTGTCTTACACGGGCAGTCAGGGCCAAATAACCCTACAGGGCCACAATAGCTATCCAGGGGGTCAAATTTCATCATCGCAACTTGCTCGAATCCTTACTTTGCAACCCTTAGCCACTTGTTGGTTAATCACTTCCAATACGTTTTTTCCACCACCCCAGGAACCAACAGCTTTACATACTAATTTACCACCACATTTTACACAACTTCTACAACATTATGACCACTTATTTCATGCGCCGTCGTCCTTACCGCCGTCCCGAAATATTGATCACCAAATTTTTCTCGAATCAGGTTCCCAACCGCCCAATATCAAACATTACAGATACCCATATTATCAAAAGAATGAAATTGAACGACTTATCATTGAAATGCTTCATAAAAACCACATACGCCCTAGTACTTCAAGTTTCTCCTCACCCGTTCTTTGGGTCAAGAAAAAAGACGGCACTTGGAGATTTTGTGTCGATTATCGCGCACTTAATAAGATCACAATTAAAGACCGTTTTCCCATACCGACTATCGATGAGTTACTAGACGAACTTCATCACGCCCGATATTTTACAAAACTGGACCTCCGTTCCGGTTATCACCAAATCCGCATGGCCGAACACGATATACACAAAACGGCATTCAGAACACACCAAGGGCATTACGAGTTTACTGTTATGCCCTTTGGTTTATCAAATGCCCCATCTACCTTTCAATCGTTGATGAATACCATTTTTCAAAAAATTTTACGCAAATTTATAGTAATTTTCTTTGACGATATCTTACTCTATAGCTCTTCCCAGGATGACCATTATACTCATCTTACCCTAACTTTGGAAACCCTTTCTCAGCATCAGCTTTATATTCAATTATCAAAATGTTCATTTTTGACTACTTCCATAGAATTTTTAGGTCACCAAATCACTGAGGGGACGGTAGGCCCAACACAATTCAATTTAGAGGCCGTTAAAAATTTCCCAGTTCCCAAAACTCAGAAGGACATTCGAGCCTTCTTAGGGTTAACTGGGTACTATCGGAAGTTCATAAAAAATTATGCTTTGATAGCTTATTACCTCACAGACCTCCTTAAACATGAACCATTCATTTGGACGGATGAAACACAACTGGCTTTTGACAAATTAAAATTATGTTTACTCACCCCACCAATACTAACCCTACCAAATTTCAAACTACCATTTGAACTAGAAACAGATGCATCGAGTTTAGGGGTCGGGGCGGTTTTATCACAACAGCATAAACCCATAGCATACTTTAGCAAGAAACTATCGGCATTAATGCAAAAAAAATCAACGTATGTGCGAGAAATGTACGTCATCACTACAGCGGTGGCAAAATGGCGGCAATATCTTCTGGGGCAGCAGTTTATAATTTATACAGACCACCAAAGCCTGCACCATTTACTAACACAGGACTTACACACACCAGAGCAACATGTTTTCTTCTCCAAGCTATTAGGATATGACTATGTAATTAAATATAAGCCAGGGAAGCATAATATTGTAGCCGACACACTTTCTCGGGTACAGTCTTTTTCCCCACCACCCCTATCAATGAGCCTCCAAGTCCTTTCTAAACCAATCTCATCCCTTTTGGATAACTTGGAAAAGGACTATCAACACGATGAATATACTAAAAATCTTAAGCAGCAAATTATGACTAACCCTCACCTCCATCCTAACTGGACTCTCAAAGGACCATACATTTACAACAAACACAGATTATACATTCCAGCAAGCTCCACATTAACACAAACATTAATCACGGAGGCCCACGATAGTTTATGGGGGGGTCATTCAGGAGTTAAGGGGACTACCACTCGGCTTAAATAACAATTCTACTGGACCAATATGACAAAACAAATTGAGGAATATGTTAGCAAATGCAATCTATGCCAAAAAGCTAAATCAGGTAATCATCTACCCTATGGGTTACTGCAACCCTTAGAAACTCCAGTCAAACTATGGGATGATTTGACTATGGACTTTATTACACATCTACCCAGCTCCAATTCAGCCTCAATCATAATGGTGGTAGTTGATATATTTTCAAAAGCAGCTCATTTTGCCCCCGTCATAACTTTAACAGGCCCTAAAGTTGCCACTATTTTTTGGGAAAACGTTGGTAAATTACATGGTATACCTGAGACAATTATCTCTGATCGTGATACCATTTTTTAAGCAATTTTTGGAAAGAGCTATTCAGACTTCAGGGTACACAATTAAAATACAGCTCAGCCTACCATCCCCAAACGGATGGCCTCACTGAACGCCTGAATAGATCATTAGAACAATATCTACGAATTTTCTGTAATCATAATCACAAAAAGTGGTCCTCATTACTTAGTTATGCAGAGTTTTACTTCAATACGTCATTTAACTCGGCGATCGGCATGACCCCTTACGAGGTTATGTTCGGTCGCACACCTCCTGGTTTGCTTTCTTACAGCCCAGGCTGCACAATAAACGAGGCAGTCGACACAACGTTACAGAAGAGGGAGAAGATCATTCAGCAGCTCAAGGACAATCTACACAAGTCTCAGCACCGAATGAAGACTTATGCAGACAAACGCCGGTTGGACTTACAACTCACTCCTGGCGAATGGGTTCTGCTTAAACTTCATCCGTACAGACAACTGTCACTTGGACGGACTATCAACAAAAAATTGTGTTTGAAGTTTTACGGACCTTATAAAGTTTTGGAGATCATCGGCAAAACGACTTATCGTTTAGACCTTCCTCCAGAGGTCAAAATCCACCCCGTCTTTCATGTATCTTTGCTAAAAAAATACAAGGGGGACCCTGGGCCTCAAGGTATTACGCTCCCAGCAAGCCATTGGAAGAATAACCCCCTTCATCGGCCACTCGCTATTGTTGCAACTCGACAACTACAACGCCACGGTCAGAGTACTACTCAAGGATTGATACAATGGGAAGGGCTACGTCCAGAAGATAGCACATGGGAAGATCTGTCTACCTTACTAGATTTCCCTCACATCGCACAGCAACTAAAGTTCCTTCCAGAAAATTCATGGACGAACAAGGGAAAACGCAGCCAACGCAGGAAACTGAAAGATCCGGACATACGGAAAGCATAGCGAGCACTCCCTCTCCATCGTCAGCAGATCATATGCAGGAACTAGCTTACCAGCGAATAAGAGTTGTCGAATCCGCCATTGCTCGACATCATCTCCAGCCATCTCCCATTATTCAGCTGTTAGATCCAGTTCCGCTCCCCGCCGGCTTAGGGTTTGACGAAGATGAAGATGGCGAAGGAATAACGCTGAGGGCAGCGTTTTAAAACACGGGATGTATTGTAACACCGGTATCCTCACCGCCTCATCAGGTTTCCATCCAACGGCTGCCTTTGTTTACAGGACAAATATTCCAGGTGGAACAACTCACCGGTGGTGTTTACATCTCCTGCAGTGAACCAAAAGCTGTGATACACTCCTCATTCCAGATGAGGACACGTGGCTCCAATTCAACACAACTTTCAACCGGAGACAGTCATCCAATTTATTACAGCTTTTCCTTGTAACGGCTATGTGTTTACATTAGCTTATAAATAGAGAATTAGTCAAATGTAATAATTAAGATGAGTTTTAATAAAGAATTCCCCTGTTCTTCTTCCCTCCCTGTCGTCTCTCCCTCCTCCAGCCCCTTGGCTTTCTTCTTCTTCTTGCTTCTTTGAACGAGTGTTACAGGTACTTGGTCCGATTGCATAACAAAGATCTTCCAACCTTATCACATTAAGGCACGGCACACGTATATGCATCTGGCATAGCTTCCTTAATAAGAGTACATCTCCATTAATGTCTCTGCAGAAAATTCTTACCTAAATATAACTTAGCGCAGCAATTGAATCTTCAATGGCCGTGAGTAGAGAGAGGATCAATGGCTGGGAGTAGATGATGGCCAGAAGGAAGGGGGGTTGTGAAACCTCCGCTAGTCAAACCTCTGCTCCAAGCTTCGCCAGCTTCCGGAAGGAGGGAGAGTGGTGAAGATCCAAGGCCGGAAGGGAAGGAGGGCGACACCGCCGGAAGAGAAGGAGGACTCGTGGATTGAGGGGCTTCGAAGCCGTCGGCGTCGTAAGCTGCTCCAAGCCAAGCCTCGCCAGCAGCCGGAGGCCCGGAAGAAAGGAGGGCGACACCGCCGGAAATAGCGTATGGGGAAGAAAGCTGCGGGCGAAAACGGGGGAGACGGGACCCTAGGATCGGTTTGCCTGTACTGGCAGTACATAGGAGAGAAAATAAGATTTGGTGTTTTAATTGATTTAAACCCTGATTAATGGTGTTGTCTACAGTGAGATTTGGTGTGCCCGTAACAATTAGATTTTTAATTAGTCGGAGACTAGGAGTCCATTATTACTAATAATTATGCACGCAAATGTAAATAAAACTTAAACTTGAGTTGTTTTCCACTTTTCCTTTTCCCTCGTTTTCAAATGAAATAGGATTAAAATAATAAGGTGATTGTTAACTGCAATCCGTTATTTTACTAGTCGCACTTCAAAATCTTTCAATTTTTCGCGTCTTGTATATGCAATTTCAGGAAAAGTGTTCAACACGAACGTTGTAGATCTCGTCGATATCTACAACTTTCGTGTTGAACACTTTTCCTGAAATTGCATGTACAAGGCATATTTCAAAAACGCGCGAAAAATTGTGAGATTTTGAGTTGCGACTAGCAAATTACGGGTTGCGGTTAACTAGCCGCACGAGTACGATGTAGAAAAGATATTGAAAATATCAATTATAAATTTCATCAGTATAGGCTATAGGGATTAATAGATTATATTAATAAGAAAGTAAATAATATCTATAGGATGGTGTTAAAGCCCCACTTAAATTGGCTATATGCACATCAGTCTTTAAAAAATATCAAAATTTTGTCCTATGTCGATTCTACCTCTGCTCGATCTTGCGGCCTCCCCCTCCTTTCCAACCGACGACGACCTCCTCTTTCAGGCCGACGAACTCCTCCGCACAAAGCGACCTCCTCCTCCTATGGTTCGAGGTTGAAGTTCTGTTCCAGTCTTCCCATTTTGTAAGTATAGTTACCACATTCCTTTAATTTAGGGTTAAAAGCACTAGTGATTTTAGGGTTCTCGATTTTTGTTCATATTAGGTGTTGTTCGCTGCAAATGTTCTAACCTTGCATATTCATTACTAAATAATCCCATTTTAATTATATATTCCTTGTCCGAAAATCTCAGAGCTTTCTTTGATCTCTCGAGTTACTTCTCTTCAAATAAAAGTATATGGATCTTTTTTTATAGATTTCTTGGAGGGACGTGTTGATGATTGCGTCCAATTGGGTTTTGAGTTGACAAATGAAGTTGCTCCGTTTCGATCACCTGCATCATCAATTTTTTTGAAATAATGAACATGCCCCCAGGGCGGCCCGAGCAAATTGTTTGGCGGCCCGGCGCACGACGGCGATCGCGGGCATACGGCGAGTGCCCCTGCGTGCGTGTGCGGGGAGAGCTGCTCGAGCACGTTAGTCCTATGTGTGGGCGCGTGTGTGTTGGGCTCTTTTGGGGTGCATTTGTGTGTTGTCCCACTCACCCCCTTTGGGGTTATTTTATTGTCCTTCGAGCGAGGGCCCCTCATGCGCTCGCTTATTCGGTCAGGTTGACTTGCTTGAGCGCTTTGATCTGGTTTAATTCAGAAGTCTTTAGTGGGAACCCCATCATATGCCCCCTAATTTTCGCGGGTTGTGAATTGTGAAGGAACGAGCCCCGATTTTTTTAATCTTTATTGTACAGACTTGAAGCCGTGGACTTTAAATTATTTCAGCATGTGCGTGTCACAAATTACTTTTTGTTAACGACATGAGATGTTCTCTTCATTAAGCTTAAAGGCGTGTGATAATCACTTGGCGCCACTCATTGTAGTCTTGCAAATTGAAGATTCAATAATTGGTGTTAGACAGTGATTTTTTGTGGTTATTTGCTCGCACATTGCTCTTGACAGCCACGTGGCCCTTGCAGCGCTTTGTGAGGACGTTCTCCCGCTTTGAGCTTTGTGCGTTGTGTTGGTTTGGAAGTCTTTTGTTTTCCACGTTCCTCTTTGTATGAACACGCGAGCATGACACTAGGTTTTAGTTTTTTCGGTTACTATTAGGCGTTAGTGTCGTGGCGGATTCATGTGTTGGAGCATGCGTTCCACACTCCTTGATTTGAGAATAACAAATCCTAAATGTGTTCGATCATAATTTGTTTTTTGCGTGTGCAGATATAATAGGTTTAATTTCTCGTTTGGATGTGTCCTAAATATTATTAGCCGAGATTTGAAAAGCAAGATATCGTGGGAGATATTTAGCTATCGCCAGTGATCGTCATGATGACATCAGCCATGATCTGCATGGTTAAACCACAACGTACATTGTTCTGAAGTATCGCCGGACGATAGTAGCTATCACTCACGATAGCTCCACAACCCAATCACATTCGCTTTCCAATCGGCCCAAACATCTATGTATGGGACACATGGCAGTATGTGGAGATATTGTCAACGATAGCTACCTATCGCCGGCGATAGCGACAAAATCTATAAAAGTTGGAACTTTGTGCTATTAAGGTTACACACCTACAGACCTACTGGAGCCAGTATTCTCGTGCACTCTCAGCCTTGTATCTTCATTTCCAGAAAACTCTCACCATCTTCAAAAGTTCAAGAGCAAAAGAGGAGACCATTTGTGTGCTTCAACTCCGACAATCTTCACGGAGCTTCATCATCTCCTACAGAGCTCTTCATTTGTGGGAGTTTTAGTTTTATATTTCATTCATCTGTATTTTTTCTTTGTGATTGTAAACGGTTGAGAATTCAATGTTTGCGTGCAGCGACTATGCCCTTGTGTGATTTATGGGGAATTCGCCTCCTTGTGTGCAACGACTAGGTCGAGGTTAGATCTAGGAGAGGCTAGAGTCTATATCTACTGAGAGATAAGTTATAGCCGACCGGTCTTGAGAGAAGGACCAATGAATTCATCAAAAAAAACTTTCTCATATAACAAAAATTGTCTTTGTGTCTTTGATTATTTGCAAAAAAAATCTTAAGTTCTTTAAAGGGTTAAAATGCCCTTATTCACCCCCCCCCCCCCCCCCTCACCCACCTCTAAGGGTATCATAAGATACAACACTTGCTATCAGAGCTAGGTTATTCCAAGACGGTTTCACTACCAGGAATAATGACACACAACTATCATGCATTTTTTGTGGGACGAGGAATTAATAGACCTCTTTTATTCACTAGCACTGAATATAACCATTAGAAAACACGAATGCGATGTTTTCTAGTTGCGTTAGATATTAACATCTGAAACATGGTAGAACAATGTTATACTCCTCCTACATTTGTGGTTGGAAAATATTTTCATGAAAAAAATATAAGGACAAATGAGATGATCTAGACAAGTTAAGGTGCAAAAATGATGCTAAAACAATGAATGCATTATTTTGTGCGTTAGATAGAATTGATTTAATAGGACTTGCGTTTGTGAAACTGCTTATTATTGGAGCATGCGTTCCGCATCTCTTGATTTGAGAATAATAAATATTTTGATGTACTTGATCTAGTATTTTGTGTGTTTATATTGTGCAGGTCATACATGTATAAACATAAATTGAATGAGGAAACAAACCCTCGGTCATGGGCATGACCCAAGGACATGCACACTTTAGAAACAACAAAAAGACGAGTGTTGATTGTTGAATTTCAAACGACCATAACTTTCAATTCAAAAAAAATATGAAACAGGTCACCCCATTACGGAGAAGAGAACGCCGTCATCTAGAATCTAGAAAAGCCAGATTTACAAATACTATCACGGGAGATAGTTAGATATCGTCGGTGATAGTTAGGATGACGTTATACTGACGAAAGTCATGTTCCGCACAATCCAAGCCGGCGCGCATGACTTGCAATATCGCCAGGAGATAGTTGACTATCACTTGCGATATCTCCACGTCCATTATTTTACATAACACGATCACCTTAACGTGAAAACACATGGCAGTACAAGGAGAAACCGCCAACGATAGTTAGATATTGCACCTTAGGTTGCATTAATTCAATTGTTGGAGTAGGAAGTCTCAGACTAGTGGCTCCAATTGGACGACATAAGTCTCAAACTAGTGGTTCCAATTGGACGACATAATGCGATGATTGTGTCAACCACTAGATAACTAGTTCAGAAGAGGGCATGAGAGGTATTTTTCCTCATGATTGATGGAGGCACGCCATCATACTCATATGACTTAGCAGATCATATGAGCCTCTAGTTGGGAAGTCGACACCGTGTACAAGATTAATATATTTGAGTCTGTGTCTGTGATGGAGAGACACTAGAACACATATGTTTGTCAGTATGGACTCGAATCATTCGAATGTGCATACAAATCTATTTAAATAAGAATGAGAAAAATTAGAAAATAGGAGACATCTCAGTTCTAAATATTAGTAAAAATTTAGAAATCTTAATAAGATAATGATTTTGATATTTGAAAATTGAAAGATAGTTTAATTTTAGGTCACATGATAGATTGAACATTTATTGATTCAAGTACTTTATTAAAAGCATGTATAAAACATAATTTACATTTATTAGTATAAAAATATTATTTTATAAACATGCTCCTATAATTTAATTAAATTATATTTTTAGTGTTATTTGGGGGGAAAATCTTTCTTGCTTGTCAATGAGTTGATCATTTTTAAGAATTTTCATTACAAAGATTATGGGTCAAGTTGTTCGTTTTTACTTCCTAGTTAGCTTTGTGTTTCAACTGTAAGGTACCTCACTAATTTTATTTTCAGTCATTTATTTCCGCGGGACCTTACTTACACTTGTTATGATACTAATTTTATATTGTTACTAGTTTGCTTCACATTACAAGTTTCGTCCAAACTTAGGAATTGATCATGTCAAACTAAGTAGATTAACAATGAAAATAACAATAAGGTGAGTCATACTCAAGTGAAAATAACAATGAACTTAATTGTAATTAAAACTTATTTTAGCCTCCGTTTGGGGGGATTTATTTTCACCGGTCAAGCGGTCATGACCGCATGAACACGGACTTAATGACCGTTTGACCGGTGAAAATAAATCCCTCCAAACGGAGCCTTAATCTCCTAATTTGAAATAGATTTCAAAAAATATTTTAAAGATGCATGCAATAAGGTGGAAGAAAGTCCCTAAAAATATAAATTTCAAGTATGATCGACATAAAAATTTTGAGAAAGCAATGAAATTATCTTAGCATAGACAACTACTTGCTCAATATTGTCAGTATAACAAAATAATGATTTGCTAAATTTCCCAAATTAATGTCTTAGATAATATGTTTAATGAAAAACGAGAAAAACTACTAACGATGAATATTAATAAGAAAATATGACAATATCTCTAATTAGTATACATAAAATAAAATATTAGATATTTTATTAGGTTAGAAATTCTGTAATTAAAATATTTAATTTATAATATATTATTAAAGTTTATTTTGATATTGGGCTGCTAGATCTTAATTGATGAAAAGTTCCAAAATCAAATGATGAGAATTCAAATATTTGGGATGAAACCATTTATGAAAAAAAAAAAGATTAAACATTTAGTTCCATCATGCTTATTTACAGTTGTACACTCATGTTAACGAGCATATAAAGAAATTCACTCATTCTTATTAGTTCAAAAAACAAGAAACCATGAATCAAGCATGCGCGCATGCACGCACAGAATCTGATTTTAGATTTTGGGAATAATTGAATTGTATTTTTGTACAAAATAGTTTTGACACCTTTTTAAATCATATAATTTTAAGTTACATCGATAAATCGAGTTGCATAGACTTGAGTTGCGTCAACTTGCGTCGATAAAAACTCGATGCTACTAACTTGCATCGATAAGAACTCTGTCGACTTGCGTCGATAAGAACTCAACCCAACTTGCGCCGACTTTTCTCTTTTGCAGTACCTTGAGCATAAAATTTTTTTGTTCGTTTCCTGCACACGTTTTCTCGTCATTAATCATATACGTTGAAAATCTAACGTTTCTATACACAATTAAAACCTACTAATTACAACTGTTATAATTATTATGTGTTGCGGCTCACTCGAGGCCTCTGATGTCAGAATAGATTCGACCGTCTTAGCCCGAGAGCTGCCGCGCCCGCAAACAGTCAGAGTTAAGGTGACGACTGACAAGACGATTTTTTAAACTTGGAAAACTCAGGAAATAGGTAAAAAACCATATGGCCGAATCTGTGTCGAGCAAACTTCCACGAGTCTTGGGTGTTGTAATAGTGCTTTTAAAGAATGCGAGAGCGACATGCCGCTCCTCGTTACAATTGTTGGGGAGAGAGACCTGGACACGGAGGGTGACATGCAACTGCTAAGGGTGCCAAGTCCTTTGTTGGCTAAAATGGGGAGAGCTGCGCTTTGGGCGCACTAGAGACTTTGACCGTTGCTCGGGGGTTTGAGCGATGTGTTCTGCGCACCTTAGTCATTGTGGCTTGTCTCCTGTTGCGTTAAGAGGGGACTGGAACGTTTAACCTATTGTCGACTAGAGGGCCCGATGTTGAGTTAAGGGCGCAGGGAATGTTGTGTGGAATGTCTGTTGTGGTGCACACAAAACGTGCCTTGCTTGCGTCGGAGCGCGAGCCGAGTATACTTGAGAGGCGCCCAGTTTGCTCTAGAATAGGTCTTGTGGATTGTCGGGGCTGTTTCGGAGCAAAGCCGCACTTTGGAGCGGAGCGTGCAGGGGCGCGCTTGGGAGCAGAGCACACAGAGGCACTCTTGAAAGCACACAATGGAGTAGAGCGCGCGGGGGACGCTTGAGAGCGGAGAGCGCGGAGGCGCACTTGGGAGCGACACGCGTGGGGGCGCGCTATGGAGCAGAGAGAGCGAGGGCGCACTATGGAGTGTAGCGCGCGGAGACACACTTGGAGCATAGCTTGCGGAACTTGGAAGATTTCCCCCCTTAAGCTCAGATGCGTCCCCTTCTTTCTTCCCTCTAAAATCAGGGACTTAGGGCAACTTTTATTGATTTTGGAATAAGCGACCTGGTAAATTTTCTCCGGTAACTACCAAACGGACGAATATGAATGCTCGGATTGGAGCACTTGCTCGCGGATTGCTGTTTTATGAATTTGACGGGCTGTCCCCTGGGCAGCCCTGGTCTAATGGGCGACCGTCCAATTTGGGCAGCCAAGGAGATCAGCTTCTGGGGGGGCACGCGCTCTCGGCCGGGCGCCGACGAAGAGTCGGGCAGCCAAAAGGTCGTCCGACCTTGGCGGCAAAGAGGCCACCCAATTCGGGCGGCCTTGCTCCCACTCTGGGCGTCGGCGAGGGGACGGGCGGTTAAGAGGGCGCCCGTCTCGGGCAGGCGAGGGGACGGGCAGCCACGATGCTGTCTGACTTAAGCGGTTAGACCGTGGCAGTTACTCCCTGATCGCTCCCCACTATCAGGTGGTTATCCCATTAGTGGGAAGATTTTTGATATCTGCACCCCACGCACAGGGGTGCGTCTAGCGTTGTTTATCCGTGCACTTAAATGTTTAAGAGCACCACATCAACGTCGTTAATTTCTCTACGCTATGTTTATACAAGTTTTATTATCATATTGTTTCTAGATCTATTATTTTATTGTAAGAGCTATCAAAACACGAAATATATATATTTATATTTGAATATACAAAAAAATATTCCAATAGTAATGCATACAATATTTTATAATGAAATCATTTTTTATTTATTTTTTTATTTTGAAGTCTGTGATCAATAAAAATAAGAATGAACTCAATTGCAATTTGCAATTAAAATTTGTTTGTCATCTTTATTTGGAATAGACTTAAATACTAATACTAAAAAAATAAAAAGACTTTTCCATTGGATAAGTTTCCAATTCATTTATTATTGTCGCAAAAAAGACTTTTACAAGTACTTTGACATGCAAATTTGGCTCGGGCTTGATGCTCGGCTCGGGTTTGTTCGGGTCTAAGCCTGGTTGGGTCCGGTCTAGAACCAGCTTTAAGGCGGCTCACCGGGCCCCCTTGTTTTTGGCTAAGGTCCGAATTGTTGCCTGGTCTGGGCCATACCCGGGCCAAGCCGCTCTGAAAGCTCGTTGGGCATAGTTTGGCTACTAGAATTGTTTAGTGCTGGGCCCACCATTTTTAAAATTGGCCCCGACATTATAATGCTGGCAATCGTAAGCATTATAAATGCTGGAAGTGTCCCCATCATTATAAAATACCGGACAGTGGGCCCAGCATTAAAATGCTCGGCACCACCCAGTATTTTAAAATATCGGCACCGCCCAACATTTTTGAAATACTCGGCCTGATTGGGCCCGGTCTGGTGGGCTCAGACAGACCCCATATTGTAGTGAGGCTCCTCCAGGAGCCGATTCAAACAGGACCCAACAACAACAAAACCCAGCTCCAACCCGAGCCTAGCCTGGTTCAACTGGGTTTTTTCCTCTTCTAAGAATAGCAATCTTTTAGACTTCTCCATATACGAGTTTTCATCGTAAAAATATGTGTTTGGCATGACAATTATTATGACTGCCACCAAGAAAAGGAAAATAGTTTTGAACATAACCGTCGATGAAGTTCCTTAAATGAGGCCGGACGTTCACGAACGACGATTTATAACCATCGCGTTCACGCCCGTCACTGCATCGAGTCTTAGGCTCTGTTCGGGGGGGGGGGGGGGGGGGTCTTATTTTCACCGGTCAAGCGGTTAGGACCACATGAAGTAGATCTTAATTAAGATTCGATTCATGCAGTCGTAACTACTTGATCGGTGAAAATAAGTCCCCCCACAGAGCCTTACTCTCATCTGATGCGTAAAATAAAATTTTCATAATTCAAGATTTTGTAAACATTTATAAAGTTCATCCAGCATAAATAATTATGTAATGACTAATGACCTTACGAGCATGATAACATGTTGCACTATAAAAAATAAAATCTTTTAAATTATATTATATAAAAATATTTGTAATGTGTCAACTTTTAATGAAATAAGCTCTAATAAACTACTGTTTTTTTGATGTAAATTGTTAAAAGCGCCTTACTTTTTGCTAGTCGCGCTGCCTTTGTTAAAGGCATCGCACTCTCTCATGTATTGTCAAAGACACCTAAACTTGTTAATTGCACCACAGCAATGTTAAAGACGCACCAACTTGAATTTCAATAAAAAAAGAAAATCATTGAACTACATCGTATATTTTAGCAAAAAGGTAAATTATTGTAAACAAAAAGTCATTAATTTTGTCCTCCTTGATCATCATATTCTTCAAATTCCTATAAAAATAAAAAAAAACAAATACAAATTAATTTCAAGTAAAAATTAAAAAACACAAAATAATAATCCTTAACAATAAACCATTATAAAAAGCAATGAATAAAACTGAAGTCAAACACCAACAATCACACATTTCATAACAATCCAAAACATCAAAAAATTAGATCCAAAAGTTGCTACTTAGAGAGGAAAGATCAAATATGAAACCTTCGCTTGGTTGCGGTTAAGAAACATGAGCTTGTTGGGTTTGAGAGCACGCAAACCCGACCTGAGCACCTGCAAATTAATTTAGCGAGAGCACCTGCACGATCGTTTCAGCGGGTACAAATATAAAATGAAATAAAGACCGCACGCAAGAATTTTTAACGTGGAAACCCAGTTGGGTGAAAACCACGGGACGATCGGAGTCCAACCTGGAAAGCCTCCAGTAGAACGTGTATAAAAACACGCAAAAAATTTATATGTTTTCCCTCCTCGATCCACAAAGGATCTTCACCACATCGCTACACAAATGGTATATAATAGAATACAAAGTACCCAATCGGAACAAATGACGGTGTACAACCCCGTGTCCGGCGAGCAAGGTCACAGGGGAGCTCGGCAGCAACAGGCGAGCTCGGCATCAACAGGGGCGAGCCCGAGCTCGGCATCCGCCAGCCAGAGATCGTCGACCGGCGACCCCGAGCTCAGCATTCGCCGAGCGGGCTGCAACTCGCACCCTCGCAGTGGAGTTCGGCAGCAGCGTGCGAGCAGAACACGCCGAGGTGGCCAGAGCTCCCAGCTCGCCTGGGGGTCAGAGGTACTTTTTACTGTTTTACCCCTGCTGGTCTGCCCATAGCCCTTCAAAACAGCGGAGTTTGGCTGTTGGCAGGCCCAGCCAAGGGTTTCCTGGTAATTTCAGGTCAGTTATTTTGGTTATTGGCAGTCCGGATTTCAAAAACTATAAATAGGACCCAAGGGGTACCCCAGAAAGCAGGTTTTTCCCGGTGCTCCTCTCCCCTAAATTCTCTTCAGTGCTTTCTGAGGGTACCTCAGCTCGGCTTCAGGCTAAGGAGGGGAAGCGCTCTGAGATCTTCCGGGTTTGTGGTGGGACCTCCCCGCCGAGCCCTTGGGTCTGTTTCTCCTTGTCTTGTTGTTTCCCTTGCAGGAGCGAAGTAGGCGCGAGACCACCCCTTTCCCCAAGGGCGAGTTCCACAGGAAGCCGGGTTCCGGTTTCAACATTTTGGTGCGGTGAGCGTGGATCGTGGTCAGCGCAGAAAAGTTTCCGCGAGCTCGATGATGGGACAAGGATCTAACAGGCCGAGCTCGCCGCCCCCCCACGCCTCTCGCAACGGTGGGAATGTTCGAAGACTTCAGAAACGAGGTGCTGAATCTGGTCAAGTTCGCACTCGGCACGCGGGCCGAGTGCTCGACGCTGGCCAACCAGATCGCGGCCGCCCCCTCATTGGGCGAGGACGCTCCCGGCAGGCGAGCTGGGAAGGAAGTGGCCGAGGAAGGCCGAGGGTGCGAGCTCCCCGGGCGCGAGCTCTTCCCCGGCTCGGCAGGCCGAGGTCGCTTCGGCGAGCTGGGCTCGCGAGACTCGCCAGCTCGCCCAGTGGGAGGAGGGAGTCCTTTCAGCGAGCTGGTCTCTTCAGCTCCAGTTCCAGATGGGTTCAGGGAGCCCGAGATGTCCATATTACACTGGGAAGGGAGACCCGGTACAGCACGTCCAATGGTTCGAGGACGTGGTCTCCATCCGTCAGATGTCGGACGGATTCAAGTGCCGGCTCTTCGCCATCACCCTCCGGGAGAAAGCGAGAGAATGGTTCCACCAGCTACCGGCCAGCTCCATCTATTGCTTCGAGGACTTGCGCCGAGGATTCATGCTGAGATTCACCACTTCGAAGAAGAGGAAGAAGGAGTCCGAGTCCCTGTTTCACATCAAGCAGGGGGTAAACGAGACGTTGGGAAGCTATGTGGACCGATTCCAGGAGGAAGTTACTCAAGTTCAGGAGATGCCAGGCCATAGTCTGATGATGGCCTTCACCCTAGGCCTGCAGCAGGGCTTCTTCCGGATGGAGCTGAATAGAGTTCCCCCCTTCTCCTATGAGGAGTTGATGGAAAGGGCGGCGAGAGAGGTTGACGGGGAGGCGTCAAACCCGGAGTTTGCCAGAAAGTTGGCCAGGTGGGCCACAGAGGAGGAGAGGGAGTCGAAGGGAGGAAGAGGTCAGGAGGAGAGAAGAGGGGAGCCCAGGCAGAGGGAGCAGAGGCAGCTCCAAGGGCAGCAGCAGCCGGGGTGGGGGCGTCAGGAGCCCGACCGGCGGCTAGGCTGGAGGCCAGAGTGGCAGGGGCAGGGGCCACAGAGGGGGAACTTTGGAAGGGGTCATTTTCAGGGGAGGCAAGACCAATTCCACCCCCAGGGCTGGAGGCAGGGTCAGAGGCCCCGGCTCCCTGATCAAGAGGAGGCCATGTCCATAGCCTTGGGAGCCAGGAGAGGAGCGTGGAGGAGAAGAAGGAGGGAGGTTTGGGTGGAGCTACCCTATTGCGACTTCCATCAGGAAGAGGGGCACGCAACAGCCACGTGCCCGGAATTCTTGGAGATGAGAGGGAACAGGGAGCGGCAGCAGCAGCAGCAGGAGGCGCGACAGGAAGTGAGGATCGAGGAGGTCCTATCGCGGGCGGAGGAAGATCGGTGTGAAGACCGGGTGGATGTGGGGACCCGAGGAGGGATCGGGATGATCCACGGGGGAGCAGGGATCGAGGCCTCCCGCAAGGCTAGTCTCCACACCATGTACCGGCGAAGCGTCGCCTCTACATCCCAAACCCCGCCACCAGAGGAGAGGATCACCTTCTCTAGGAGTGATCTACCAGACCACGAGGATCCGTTCTGTGATGCGCTGGTCATCAAGACGGCCATCGAGAACTTCACCGTCTCACGGATCCTCGTGGACAACGGGAGTTCCGTCAACGTCGTCTTCAAAAAGGCGTTTGACGCAATGAAGGTGGAGGCGAGAAGGGTGCTGGCCTCGGATGGCCCCCTGTTCGGGTTTTCAGGAGAAAGGAAGGAGGTAGAAGGAGGAGTCGGACTCCATGTCACCTTGGGGGGGCAGTCCCGAAACTGCAAGTTCGTCATTGTGGACGCCCCCAGCAGCTACAGCGCCATCTTTGGAAGGCCCCTGATCAGTGCCTTCCGCTGCGTCCCCTCGTCTTTTCATCAATGCTTGAAGTTCAACACCGAGGGGGTCCAAGTCAGGGTTAGGGGAGACCCAAAGATGGCGCGGGAGTGTTAGGTCACTGCGGTGAACACCATCTCTTGGCAGGAGGGAGCCGAGGAGATGGGGCGAAGGATGGAGGAGGTCGAAGAGGAGGCAGAGAGGGAAGAGCCGGGAGAGAAGGGCTGCGCAGAGGAGGCGGCAGGAGGGAGTCTGGAGGAGGTGACCGAGGTGAGGGTCGAGGAGGAGGCAACGGAGGTAGAGGTCCCCGTTCCGGAGGAAAGGGACGCCGAAGGATGGGCAGAGCAATCCAGGCTGGAGGCAGTTGAGGAGGTGGTGGAGCTGGAGGTATTCACCCGGGGAGGGAGAATGGAGAAGGTTCGCGTCAGCGGGGGGCTGACCTCGGAAGACCAGGGCAGGATGCTGGAGTGCATCCAGAAGAATGTGGACATCTTCGCCTGGAACGCCGCGGAGATGCCGGGGGTTGACGCGGATGTGGCCTGCCACCGCCTCAACTTGGACCCGAGGACACGCCCCGTTCAGCAGAAAAAGAGATCCACGGCGGACAAGCTGGCGGAGCCCATCAGGGAGGAGGTGGCGAAGCTTCTCAAAGCTGGCTTCGTGTCCGAAATTCAGTACACCGGCTGGGTCTCAAACGTTGTGATGGTCAAAAAAGGAGACGGCCGCTGGCGGTTGTGTATCGATTTTTCCCTTCTTAATAAAGCTTGTCCTAAGGACTGTTACCCTTTGCCTCGGATCGACGCGCTGGTTGATTCCGCCGTCGGCTTTTCTGTAATGAGTTTTTTAGATGCCTTTTCAGGTTACCATCAGATCAGGATGCACCCCCCGGACATCAAGGATGTCTCATTCATCACAGAGGACGGCTGCTACTGCTACAAGATGATGTCGTTCGGGCTGAAGAACGCTGGGGCCACCTACCAAAAAATGATGGATAGGGTCTTCAAGGAACAGAGGGGGAGGAACTTGGAGGTATATGTAGATGACCTCATGATCAAGAGCCGGGATGTGGACTCCCACCTCCGGGACCTGGAGGAGACCTTCGCCACCCTGCACAAGTACAAAATGCGGCTGAATCCCCTTAAGTGTGTTTTTGGGGCTAGCCGGGGGAAGTTCTTAGGGCATCTCCTCACCCCCGCGGGGGTCGAGCCGAATCCGGACAAGGTCAAGGCCATCTTGGAGCTGGGATCCCCGCGGAATGCAAAGGAGGTCCAACGGTTGACAGGGAAGCTAGCGGGGCTAAGTCGCTTCCTTTCTCGGGCAGGGGAGAAGTGCTCCCCCTTCTTCAAGACGCTAAGGGGGGGTCAGAGGTTTGAATGGAGCAGGGAATGTGAAGAGGCCTTCTAGGCCCTCAAGGTGCAGTTGACACAGGCTCCGCTGCTTCAAGGGCCGAAGGAGGGGGAGGACCTGTTCTTGTATCTGGGGGTCGAGGCGGAGGCCTTGAGCTCGGTCCTGGTTCGAGAAGAGGGGAAGAGACAGCTCCCAGTCTATTATGTGAGCCGGGTCTTGAGGAAGGCCGAGCTCCGGTATCCGATCTTGGAGAAGCTTGCGTTCGCCCTAATCATCTCGGCTCGGAGGCTACGACCCTACTTCCAGGCACACTCAATCCGAGTGGTGACCGACCATCCCCTCCGCAACATCTTTGAGGGGGTGGAGCATTCAGGCAGATTGGCTAAGTGGTCGGTGGAGATGAGCGAGTTCGACGTCTCCTTCGTTCCGCGGCTCTCGATCAAAGCCCAGGCGATGGCCGACTTTCTTGCTGACTATGTGGTTGAAGTGGCGGAAGAAGAACTCGCCCGGCTCCTTGGAAGGTGAGAGTGGATGGAGCTTCGGGAAGGCATTCTTTAGGAGTAGGAGTGATCCTAGAAAGCCCTCAAGGGACCCGGATCGAGCAGACGGTGGTGGTGCACTTTCCCATTACCAACAACCAGGCCGAGTACGAGGCCGTGATAGCGGGGCTTCGCCTGGCCAGGGAGCTTGGAGTGTCAGATGTGGAGGTCCTCACAGACTCCATGGTAGTAGCCTCCCAAATCAACGGGGAGTTCGAGGCAAGGGAGCCCACCCTACGTTCATACTTGGCCAAAGTAAAGGGGATCATTGGAACTTTCCAAACTTTCGCCATCCGACATGTGCCAAGGGAAGAGAATGAACAGGCCGATCGGTTGGCTAAGCATGGTCCCCAGGTGGGGGGCACCATCACCGACCTGTTTCGCCCCTCCATCGAAGAATGGGAGCTCATGGAGATCGATCAGCAAGCTTCATGGATGGATCCAGTGGTGGTTTTTCTCTCTACAGGGAAGTATCCGGAGGGGGTAGACAAGAAGAAGCTGAGGCACAAGTCAGCATACTACCTCCTCCAGGACGGGCAGCTGTACAGAAAGACCCTCTCAGGGATGCTGGCTCGCTGCGTAACCGAGGGTGAAGCGCGAAGGATCTTGGAGGAGGTCCACTCCGGGGAATGTGGGAGTCACTCCGGGAGTCGGACCCTAGAAGGGAGGATAGTCAGGCAAGGATATTTCTGGCCCACCCTGGGCCGGGACGCTGCAGAATTCGCAAGGAGATGTCACAAGTGCCAACTGTTTGCCCCTCTCCAGCTGCAGCCGGCCCAACGGCTCCGTAGTATCACGGCCCCATGGCCCTTCGCAATCTGGGGAATGGATCTGGTTGGGCCGTTTCCCCAAGCCAGCGGTCAGAGAAGGTTCCTCCTAGTGATGATTGACTATTTCTCAAAGTGGATGGAGGTAAAAGCATTGGCCAAGGTGACCTCCCAGGTGATCAGGAATTTTGTATAGGGGGAGATCATCTGTCGCCACGGGCTGCCCCAGGCCATCGTCACAGACAATGGGCCCCAGTTCGCCAGTGCCGAGTTCACCAGCTTTTGCGAACAGCTTGGGATCGATCTCAGGTTCGCCTCGGTCCATCACCCCAGGAGTAACGGGCAAGTGGAGGCCGCAAACAAGATCATCGTCAACCTCCTCAAGAAAAAGGTGGAGAACCTGAAAGGGAGCTGGGTGGAGCAGCTTCCCGCGGTCCTTTGGGCCCTGAGGACCACTCCCAACACAGCTACAGGAGAGACCCCCTTCAAACTCTCCCACGGGTGCGAGGCAGTGATCCCCATTGAATTCGAAGTCCAAATGCCGCGAGTCGTGGCAGCGAAGGAAGACCGTGAGGAATGGCAGGCAGAGAATGAGGAGGAACTGAGGCTCTCCCTTGACATGGTAGAAGAAGTAAGAGACCTTTCCGCCATCCGACAGGAGGAGGTAAAAAGGAGAATGACCAAGTACTTTGACAAGCATGTCAGAGTCAAGCAGTTCGTGGAGGGGGACTTGGTGCTGAAGAAAGTAGATGCAGCGGGGAGATCAGCATCCGTGGGAAAGCTCAATCCCAGCTGGGAGGGACCGTTCATTGTAAAGGTAGCCTTGGGGTCGGGGGGCTATCGACTCCAGAATGTAGAAGGCGAGACCCTGAGCCTCACCTGGAGTGGTGACGACCTCAAACGCTTTTTTCCCTGAAACATGTAAGCAACACTTTGATTATAATAAATTCCTTCAAGCTCTCTGATATCGTTGTAATTGGCCTGCATGGTGGAATGTGATGTATTATGGACCCCGAGCAGATCCCGCTGTCAGGCTCTCACCCAGCTGACAGGGCTGGAAGTCACTCGGTGTCATCCTTGGCCTCGAGCAGATCCCGCTGTCAGGCTCTCACCTAGCTGACAGGGCTGGAAGTCACTCGATGGTAGTAGTAATGGACCCCGAGCAGATCCCGCTGTCAGGCTCTCACCTAGCTGGCAGGGCTGGAAGTCACTCGGTGTCATCCTTGGCCTCGAGCAGATCCCGCTGTCAGGCTCTCACCTAGCTGACAGGGCTGGAAGTCACTCGATGGTAGTAGTAATGGACCCCGAGCAGATCCCGCTGTCAGGCTCTCACCTAGCTGACAGGGCTGGAAGTCACTCGATGGTAGTAGTAATGGACCCCGAGCAGATCCCGCTGTCAGGCTCTCACCTAGCTGACAGGGCTGGAAGTCACTCGGTGTCATCCTTGGCCTCGAGCAGATCCCGCTGTCAGGCTCTCACCTAGCTGACAGGGCTGGAAGTCACTCGATGGTAGTAGTAATGAACCCCGAGCAGATCCCGCTGTCAGGCTCTCACCTAGCTGACAGGGCTGGAAGTCACTCGGTGTCATCCTTGGCCTCGAGCAGATCCCGCTGTCAGGCTCTCACCTAGCTGACAGGGCTGGAAGTCACTCGATGGTAGTAGTAATGGACCCCGAGCAGATCCCGCTGTCAGGCTCTCACCTAGCTGACAGGGCTGGAAGTCACTCGGTGTCATCCTTGGCCTCGAGCAGATCCCGCTGTCAGGCTCTCACCTAGCTGACAGGGCTGGAAGTCACCCGATGGTAGTAGTAATGGACCCCGAGAAGATCTCGCTGTCAGGCTCTCACCTAGCTGGCAGGGCTGGAAGTCACTCGGTGTCATCCTCGGCCTCGAGCAGATCCCGCTGTCAGGCTCTCACCTAGCTGGCAGGGCTGGAAGTCACTCGATGGTAGTAGTAATGGACCCCGAGCAGATCCCGCTGTCAGGCTCTCACCTAGCTGGCAGGGCTGGAAGTCACTCGGTGTCATCCTCGGCCTCGAGCAGATCCCGCTGTCAGGCTCTCACCTAGCTGGCAGGGCTGGAAGTCACTCGATGGTGGTCTTAGTGGACCCCGAGCAGATCCTGCTGTCAGGCTCCCCTAGCTGGCAGAGCCGGAGGTCACTCGATGGTGCCGGCCCTGAAGTCGTTGGGAGCAGGCCAAGGTCTGTGGCAGGGAGCAAGGGGGAAGGGTCCTGTCAGGGCGAGCTCGGGCTCGGCAAACTCAGCTCGGCGTAATCCAGAAGGCAAGCCGGACTGGAGGGCTCGGCATAGGTGAGTTCGGGCTCATCATTTCGGGCTCGGCATGGGAAAGCAGGCCGCGAGCCCGGGCCTCGCCAAAGACAAGCCAGACCGGGGCGCCTCGCACCCCAGGCCCATCACACTTCGAAAAATTTCTTCCATGGGCACAACCTGGGTGGCTCGCGTGCGAGTAAAGGTAGGCGGATAGAAGGCAGAAGGCCGCGCGCGAGTAGTAAGGGCGCGATAAGGGCGGAGAGTAACTCGCCGCAGAATCATTTGGGGGCTCGGCGAACACTCCAAACACGCTTCGCTCGCGTGCGCGCTCTCATGATCACTCTACTCGCGGAACTGATCTCTGCGAGGTCGCGGGAGGAAGCACTCACATGCATTTATAACAACGGGCATAGAAAAGAACACCGATATGATCAAAACACTTTCATTTATTATTCACAAAAGTACAGGGAGCTCGCCACAGCGAGTAGTCAAAAAAGAAAAAAGGAAAAATACAAGGCTGTCAGCCGGCCTCGCCCGGTCCCGGCCTGCGCGCCTCAAAGCCCGGCGACACATACAGGGCAATGAATTCTGCGAGCTCCTCCTCGCTGGTATGGCCGTCGAAGAAGCAGTAATCCGCGAAATGCTGCGCGCATTTGGAGTGGCCATCAGCATCCGGGTTAGTCTTGCCCATGATCGCAGGAAAGAAGCAAAGCGCAGCGCGAGCAGAAGGAAAAAGCAGGGGAGGGAAGCAAAGCAATAAAGACAGTACGGGGGTAGGTGAGGGGGGGGGCATCCAAGAGACCGTCATCTATCTCATCCAGGAGTCGGGAGGGAGACATCAACTCGCGAGCTCGGCCGAGGCGCACCTCCTCAGCAAGACGCGCGTAGTCGCGCTGCAGCGTCTCGTTGACCCCCTGCACCTCGCGCAGTCCACACACCAGCTTCTTGAGGAGCTTGACCTCCCTCCTCATCAGCTCGCCATGATCCACCTTCGGACCCAGGTAAGAGTCTAGCGAGCTCGGAGATGGGAGGGGAGAGTGGTGGGCTGCCAGCGAAGACTCCTCGGCAGCCGATTGACTGGGAAGAGCTGTAAAGGCAAATGTCAGCAGAGCAAAAACTTGCGAAGAACAGGGGTGAGTGAGGCTGACCTGAAGAGCTCGGCGGTTCAAGGGAGATGCGAGGAGGGACAAACCTCAGGTCCTTCCCGCGACCTGGTCCGCGAACCCCCGGCGAGATGAGCTCGAAAGCCGGGGTGGGAATGGACGCCCGACCTCTCCCGACGGCCTCGTCAGTTTGCTGAGGAGGGGGGCCCGATGGCGAGGTCGGCCTCTGCGAGGTCACAGGCAGGATCCCAAAGAGGAGCGGCGGATCCCGGGGATGGCTATCCGGTGCCGAGAATCGTGAAGTGGCGAGCGCGGCCTCGCCCTGCGGTGTGGAGACCCGCGGGGTGGTGCCCTCGCCATCTGGTTGGTAGTCCTGGTCGTCGCCAACTACCACGACCTCCCTGTCATCCACTGGAGTAGTTCGAGTAGAGGAGCCGGTCTCGCGAGCCAGAGTGGCCCTCAGGTCGTGGAAGATGGGCTCGGCCGCCTCGGGGAACGACTTTGTCCTCTTGGAACTTGGCTCGGCAGAATCAACCTGGGGAACTTTCGCGGGGACCGCCGTCAGCGCGGCAATGCGAGCCGCGGAAGCCTGGCGAGCTCGGTCTATGCGCTCTTGAATCTCCTGGGGAAGGGGCATCTTGGCAAGGCAGCGGGGGAAATGGCAAGAGCCAGGAGGCATAGCAGGTGCATATATATAGCCGCAGGTGGCCCCCACCAGAAGATTCCCTCCAACTCGCCAGCCAGAGCTCGCCGCACACTTCGGGTTGGATGATTCTTTCCGAGCTAGTGCCAAGCTCGAAAAGAGCGGGGATTGTGTACAACCCCGTGTCCGGCGAACAAGGTCACAGGGGAGCTCGGCAGCAACAGGCGAGCTCGGCATCAACAGGGGCGAGCCCGAGCTCGGCATCCGCCAGCCAGAGATCGTCGACCGGCGACCCCGAGCTCGGCATTCGCCGAGCGGGCTGCAACTCGCACCCTCGCAGTGGAGTTCGGCAGCAGCGTGCGAGCAGAACACGCCGAGGTGGCCAGAGCTCCCAGCTCGCCTGGGGGTCAGAGGTACTTTTTACTGTTTTACCCCTGCTGGTCTGCCCATAGCCCTTCAAAACAGCGGAGTTTGGCTGTTGGCAGGCCCAGCCAAGGGTTTCCTGGTAATTTCAGGTCAGTTATTTTGGTTATTGGCAGTCCGGATTTCAAAAACTATAAATAGGACCCAAGGGGTACCCCAGAAAGCAGGTTTTTCCCGGTGCTCCTCTCCCCTAAATTCTCTTCAGTGCTTTCTGAGGATACCTCAGCTCGGCTTCAGGCTAAGGAGGGGAAGCGCTCTGAGATCTTCCGGGTTTGTGGTGGGACCTCCCCGCCGAGCCCTTGGGTCTGTTTCTCCTTGTCTTGTTGTTTCCCTTGCAGGAGCGAAGTAGGCGCGAGACCACCCCTTTCCCCAAGGGCGAGTTCCACAGGAAGCCGGGTTCCGGTTTCAACAGACGGATTTAAGAAATCCTCTCCAGTGAACCTTCTTGATTCGTGCAGCGTGATCACATCAACGTCGTAGTACGACGCCCGAACTCCTGAAGCAACGACGGTGGCGGCGGCCTCCAAACAAAGGCGGCTATGACGGCGTTTCAACAACGCGGCGATGACGTTTCAATAACGCGGCGGCGGCGACAACAACGATGACAGAGCTGCAACCTCTCCGCTCTCTCAAGCTGCTATTCTCTCGGTGCCTCTCCTTTTTTTTCTTCTGAGTGAGAGTCGAATCTCTCTCTCTCTCTCTCTCTATATATATATATATATATATACACATTAATTGAAAGCATGATCCGCATGCTTTATATAATATATATAAAGCATGATGTGCATGCTTGTATATATATATATATATATATATATATATATATATATATATATATATATATATATATATATATATATATATATTAAAAGTTCTGCCAGATTTTAGGAAAGAAGGAAACAGAAACGCTCGGGAGTCACGAGTACGTATTACGAACTCGATACACACAAGCTCGGTGGTTTTCTCCGCATCGGATGAGAACCACACCCAACAATTCTCCCTCTTCACAATGATGAGGAGGAAACCGCCATTCCGACGATCCTCAGGCAGTGTTCAAACTTCCCCCTCGGTAATGACTTTGTGAGCATATCTGTCCCGTTGTCATCTGTATGCACTTTTTGTAAGTCAAGCTCCTTCTGCTCCAAAACATCACATATCCAATGATACCGAGTGTCGATGTGCTTCGACCTCGAGTGAAACGTGGGGTTCTTCCCTAGGTGAATAGCGCTCTAACTGTCACACAGGAGTGTGTATCGGTCCTGAGTGAATCCAAGTTCTTTGATGAACCTCTTCATCCAAAGCAACTCCTTCCCAGCCTCAGTAACCGCAATAAACTCAGCCTCCGTGGTGGACAATGCAACACACTTCTGCAGTCTCGATGGCACGAGACAGCTCCCCCTGCAAACAGAATCATGTACCCTGACGTCGACCTCATGGAATTCACATCTCCAGTCATGTCCGCATCAGTGTAGCCCAACAGCTCGGGCTCACTGTCCCCAAATCTCAACGTCAAGTCTGAAGTCCCCTGCAGGTATCTCAGTATCCACTTTACTACGCTTCAATGCTCTCTCACAGGATTAGAGAGAAATCTACTGACGGTCCCAACAGCATGCGCAATGTCTGAACGTGTACACACCATCGCATACATGAGACTCCCAACTGCAGATGCATACGAAATCTTCTGCATAGCCTCGATCTCCTCGTGTGTGCTGTGGCACTGATCAGCGGTAAGCCTGAAGTGAGCCGCAAGAGGCGTGTTTACCTTCTTCGCCTGATCCATATCAAATCTCTACAAAACTTTGCGGATGTACCGCTCCTGTGATAACCAAAGCAATCTGGCTCCCCTGTCTCTACAAATGTGCATCCCCAAAATAGTCTTCGCAGCACCCAAATCCTTCATCTCGAAGGTAGAACTCAACTGTCGCTTCAACTCAGAAATACGAGCAGTATTTCTCCCGACAATCAACATGTCGTCCACGTATAACAGCAGAATGATAAAATCTTCTGGAGCATACTGCTTGAAAAATACACAGTGGTCAAGGGTGGTCCTCCTGAAGTCAATCTCCCCCATGAATGAATCGAACTTCTTATACCATTATCGTGAGGCCTGCTTCATGCCATATAGACTCTTCTGCAAATGGCACACCAGACCTTCCTTCCCTTTGACACTGAAACCCTCAGGCTGCTCTATGTATAGCTCCTCCTCAAGATCTCCATGCAGAAAAGCGGTCTTGACATCCATCTGCTCTATCTCCAAGTCAAGCCTCATAGCGAGGCCAAGTACAACACGAATGGATGACATCTTCACCACGGGTGAGAAGATCTCATCGAAGTTAACACCCTATCGCTGTCCAAAACCCTTCACCATCAGCATGGCCTTGTATCTGGGAGGTGTGGAGGAGTCTCTCTGTTTCACCCTGAAAATCCACCGATTCTTTAAGGCCTTCTTGCCCTTAGGCAATCTCACCAAGTCATATGTGTGGTTCTTCTGTAGTGACTGCATCTCCTCCTACATAACAACCATCCACTGACGCTTCTCGGTGCTCTCCACAGCCTCGACATAACTCTCAGGCTCCCCAACATCAGTCAGCAATATGAACTCTGATTTAGAATATCTAACAGGCGGGTGCCTGGCTCGATCAGACCTCCGTAGGGCCGGCTCCGGGGTCGGTGCAGGTACATCATCAACAATATCCTCAGCGATTACTGGTTCACCATCAGTGGTGATATCATGATCTGGAAGGGCATCAGTACCCTGTGCTGGCTCAAGCTCAGTAGCCTCCTCAGTATCCTCAGCTCCAACCAAAGGTGACTCCGCAATAATACGAGAGTCAACCTCCAACTCAACAGTCCCCTCAGGATCACCAACAGTCTGATCATCACAGAAAACAACATCACGACTATGTACAAGCTTCTTCTCAACTGGATCAAAGATCCTGTACCCAAAATCTCCGATGTAGCCGTACCCCAAGAAAATGCACTGCCGGGTCTTCGAATCCAACTTCTATCTTTCATCCCTGGGGACGTGCACAAAGGCTTTGCAGCTAAATACCCGCAAGTGACTGTAAGAGGGGTCTTTCCCATACAAGACCCTATCTGGGACATCCTCTTGCAATGCTGAACTCGACAAGAGGTAGATGACATGCGCGGTAGTAAGAAGAGCCTCGCCCCAAAACATCCCTGGCAGCTTCGACTCAAATAGCATGCACCGAATCCTCTCCATCAATGTCCGATTCATCCTCTCAGCTACGCCATTCAGCCGCGGCGTCTTCGGCGGGGTCTTCTCATGCCAGATACCATGGTCCCTGCAGTACTCGTCAAATGGACCAATGTATTCTCCCCCGTTGTCGGACCTGATGCATCTCAGCCTCTTCCAAGACCGTCTCTCCACCTCAGCATGGAATCTCCTGAAAGTATCGAGGACCAGATCTTTGGTCTTGATAGCACAGACTCAAAGCTTCCTCGAATGTCATCAATAAAGGTAACAAAATATGAAGCTCCTCCTCTGGTCTGGACCTGCAGAGGTCCGCAAACATCAGTATGAACTAGCTCCAATGGCTCCGATCTCCTGGTGGACGTGTGGCTGCGAAATGAAATCCTGTTCTGTTTCCCAGCCATGTAGTGGTCACACCTCTCCAAATGATCACTAGAAACGTCACTAATCAGCCTTTTCTTCGCCAGACATCCCAAACCCTTCTGGCTAATGTGAACAAGTATCCTGTGCCACAAGGAAGTAGATGTCTCATCCCTGACGGAGTTGGCCTAAGCAGCTTCAGGCCTCCCCTCCATATAATATAGTCCAGAATCTCTATAACCCCTGACCATCACAAGTGATCCCCGGATCAGCTTCCAGAAGTCTCCTCCAAAGACACTCAGGTTTCCTTTGTCTCCAAGTTTACCAACAGAAATGAGATTGAAACAGATGTCTGGCACATGTCGCACATCCCTCAGAACTAGTAAGGCTCCAGTGCTCGTCTTCAAATGCATGTCTCCACGCCCAAGTACCTTAGACGTATCCCCATTGCCCATCCTCAACACCCCACAGTCATGAGTGGTGTAAGTGGCAAATAACTCCTTGTTGTGGGAGACATGCGCAGAGGCTCCAGAATCAACGATCCAACATCGGTCATCACATGCGAGTGCATCAGTGACGTCGTCGCCAACAATAATGACATCGTCCTCCTCAGTCGAAATGGTGGCTGCCGTGTGACCCTCATATTTGCCCTCAGTGGCAATCCCCTTCTTCTTCTGATCGTTCTTCCACGAATAACAAAATTTCTTTATGTGACCCTTCTTATGGCAGTAGTGGCATTCTACATTCTGATAACGTGACTTTGACTTGCCCCTACTCTGACTCCTGTCCTCCTTCCTTCCTCGGCTCTTACTCCTTCCTCTCCCCCTAGGCTCCGTAAAGAGAACGTCGGCTCGTGAAGAAGAGCCTGAAGTTCCCTGAGACTTACGTCTCACCTCCTCATTCAAGATCCCACTCTTGGCGATCTCCATGGAAACAATCCTCCGGGGGAAGGAATTGATCAGAGAAACTCTGACCATCTCCCAAGAGTCTGGAAGTGACTTGAGTAACCACAATGCATTCACCTCATCTTCAAAAGTCACCTTCATGGCTGTCAGACGATCAATTATCCCCTGGAACTCGTTGATATGATCCAATATAGGCGAGCCCTCCCGGTATCTGAACTCTCCAAGCTTCTTCAGCAAATATAACTTGTTGATGCTCGTGCTCTTGGCATACAAGGTCTCAAGAGTCTTCCATAGATCCTTTGCATCATTGATGCTAGCCATATGGTTGTAGACGTTCGGCTCCATGAACCGTCTGATAAACCCACACAGCTTCCGATGTTCCACCTTTCATTTTGCCGGATCCGTGTCCTTTGGCATCTACTCAAAGATAGGAACATGCCAACCCTTCACATATATCAGATCCTCCATCAGTAGATGCCACTGGTGATAATTGACACCATTCAACTTAATTATCTGCTCCGAACCTGATGAGGATTCCATTCTGCTCTGCCAACTGGCCGGACCGACCACTGATCTTTGAATCGACTATCTCAAAGTATGCAACTGGAGAGGATAGCCAGCTGACCAATGGTCGTAAACTACCACGCCCAATTACACACCCGAGATCCCGATCGACTCGGCCTGAAACCCCAAAGGTCTGCTCAGCATCTGCTCTGTCACTGAGCGGCTCTGTCACTCAACCTGACTCTGATACCACTTGTTGGGTTTGAGAGCAAGCAAACCCGACATAAGCACCTGTAAATTAATTTAGCGCGAGCACCTACAAGATCATTTTAGCGGGTACAAATACAAAATGAAATAAAGACAACACGCAAGAATTTTTAATGTGGAAACCCAGTTGTGTGAAAACCACATGACGATCAGAGACCAACCCAGAAAGCATCCACTAGAACGTGTATAAAAACACACAAAAAATTACAGGCTTTCCCTCCTCGATCCACAAAGGATCTTCACCGCATCGCTATACAAATGATATATAATATAATACAAAATACCCAATAGGAACAAATGACGGATTTAAGAAATCCTCTCAAGTGAACCTTCTTGATTCGTGCAACGTGATCACATCAACGTCGTAGTACGACGCCCGAACTCCTGAAGCAACGGCGGCGGCGACGGCCTCCAAACAAAGGCGGTTATGGCGGCGTTTCAACAACGCGGCGATGATGTTTCAATAACGTGGCGGCGACAACAACGATGGAGGAGCTGCAACCTCTCCGCTCTCTCAAGCTGCTATTCTCACGGTGCCCCTCCTTTTTTTTTCTTCTTCTAAGTGAGAGTCGAATCTTTACATCTATATCTCTACTACTTATAAAGAAATATCAAATGGTTTTTAAAACCATGATTTTAAAAGGGTGGTGTTAAAGGCACACGATCTTCGGCTTTGTGCACACCAATACTATGTGCACCCATTGAGATTTTATGTGCACACCACTGCTATGTGCACCAAGTAGACATTTTCAATTTTTTAATTACAATATTCGTCTTTCCTTTCGCAATTCATAACATGTTCACACTAATCAAAATATGTTATGAACCCAGAAATTGTTCATACATACCCCTTCACGGATCGGCCAAATTAATTGCATCGTCGTCCAAATGTTTGTTCAGATTCCAATCATCCAAAACAGGTTCGCCGGAGGAAACGCAGGAATCGGGATGGGGTTCGTCCAAATGTTTGCAATCGGGGAAGATAACGAGATGGGGTTTCGCGGTTTTCGCCGGATGCAGGCGGGGAAGATGACGGGGAGGAGAGATGAGGCGGGCGGGGAAGAGAGAATCAGGATTGCGTCGGAGGAGAAGGGTTTCGCCGGAGGAATGGGGGGGGGGGGGGGAGGTTTCGCCGGATGCAATCGGGAAGAGGAGCGCCGAATATTGGGAAGGGGGAGACGGGCTCAATGCTTCGGCTTTAGTTTATGGGTGGGGTTTAGAAAACCTAAAATATTAAGAGTTATTTTTTTGATGAGTGTGCACATAGCTGAAAATGGTGTGCCTTTAACACCACCCTTTTAAAATCTACTGGAACAATCCTGACTGTCGAATCTTGCTCCTTTATTCATCACCGTTAAATAAAAAACTTAGGTGTCCTAAAGCTATAAAGGCGGGAGAGAGAAAAAGGGAGAGAGAGAAAGAAAGAGGGAGAGAGGGCGGCTAGAGAGAGAAAAATAAATGACCATTAATTTTTATATTGTAGATAGAGAAAGAGAGAGAGAGAGAGAGCAAGAGAGTTAGATAAATTAATTTTTATGCTTCAAAACGTATATATTTTTACAAAATAAAAAATGATAATATTGACGTATATTTTTTTACGGTCATTTTGAGTACTCATATGTACATGTTGCGGGCACAACCCTCCTTAATGCGGGCGCAACCTGCAACGGCGCATGGAGCACGGACGAAGCCCGTTAGGGGCAGGCGAAGCCCGCCGGGGCCGGGCGAAGCCCGCCGTCGCCGACAAGGTACTGTGGCGCGTGGCCATCGGGCTGGAAGCACGTGCCTGTCACTCGTATATATATATATATATATATATATATATATATATATATATATATATATATATATATATATATATATATATATATATATATTAATAGAAAGCATGATCCGCATGCTTTTTATTAATACATATATATAATATATATATATATACATATGTATATAATATATATACAAAGCATGATCTACATGCTTGTATGTATATATATATATATATATATATATATATATATATATATATATATATATATATATATATATATATATATATATATATATATTAAAAGTTCTGTCGTATTTTAGGAAAGAAGGAGACAGAAACGCTCGGGAGTCATGGAGACGTATTACGAACTCGATACACACAAGCTCGGTGGTTTTCTCCGCATCGAATGAGAACCACACCCAACAGAGCTGATGGTGGATATGTAGGAGGTCGATATCCGTCTAATTGACGCCCACAATGACATGCTCTGAGGCGGTGCAACAAAGTATCAAACATCATCGTCGAGCAGATCTCCATACGCGGAGGCGATACTTTGTCGAGTCTCTCGCTAACATCCTTGCCGTCCTCGAGCCCTACATGCTCAGTCTTTTTCTCCGGTGAACAGTGGATCTGGCAAGCCTAATGTCGCCATAATAAACTCAATTTTCAAGCTAGTGCGGTGCCAGTTAGTTTAATGCCATTATTATTTGTTGTGGAGTAATTTTAAGATTAAATTAAAAGAAGTTGGGATGTGAGTCATGTGACTAGCCAATATACTATTGTGAGAGAACTCCCACTTCAAATCCTGCATACAAATATTCACCATTTCGCGCCGAGGTGCCTCTCTCTATATATATGCCGAAAATAACACTCGCTCGTCCATCGTTCCAATTTCACCGTTTTGCCCTTCTACCCCTAACATTCTGCCCGTTGCCATGGACGTGGAGGCCGGAAGTCCTACGCCGGAGCTCATATCGGACGGCAGATCGCCTTCGGGCAAGCAGAATTATGGAAGAGATGTCATCGGGCAGCGTAACGTCAGTTCTGAAGTCTTTATAGGGATCAGTTTGATTGAATGTGTTTTTGTAGATTTACTTGATATTCCTACTAAAATTCGACATGGGATAGTTTTCGTTTTTTTAGCTCCCGCTGATTTTTCTAGGGTTTTTAAGTAGTTTTTATGATTATCCTGCCTCCGCGCCTGTTCAATCTAGCCGCGGATGTTTTCAGATTAGTTGCTACCTTTCGTTTTCTGAATTTTCCGGTTGATCTATATATACCACACATTCTTGTTTTGTAAAGAGAGCGGACGATCGTTTTGTTGAGTACCCTCCTTGCCCCATGCCCCCTGCTCTAATACCATGTAAAACATTGTAGCATCCTCAACACTCCCCTCACCATGCCCACATCCCACAAGTTAAGCGGGCAACACTGAGACTTCCAAGGAGATCACCCATCCCAAGACTACTCCAGCCTGAACATGCTCAACTATGAAGTTCTTTCACTTATCACCAACTGGTTTGACCTATTATTTATGGTTTGTGCTTATAAGTTTAATTTTGTAGCAGAAATGTAGGCATTGGAGAGATTTTATTCTTGCTTATGAGACACTGGGGGTGGTCTTCGGGGGTCTGGTCACATCTCCTCTGTATGTTTATCCGTCCATGAACTTGAACTCCCCCACAGAAGAGGATTATTTGGGAATTTACAGCATCATATTCTGGACTCTAACTCTAATTGGGGTTGTGAAGTACGCATGTATTGCTCTAAACGCTGATGACGATGGTGAAGGTAACTCCTGACATCTTTTTTTTGATTGCTGGGAGAAAAACCTATAGATCAAAACAAGAAAATAGAGTTAGATCACTTTAGATAGGAACAACAAGTCCATGAAAAGAAAAGGGAATAATAAAGTGGCAGAGCCCGGTTGCAATTTTATGGAAAGATAGAGTGCAAACTCATAGATACAAGAGAGATACTATTATTCTTGTTAAAAGATTGTTGTTTTTGTTAGAAATTTACAGTTTTTACACTATATATTTTCTTACTTATTTTTTCAACCATAATATAGAACATCAAAATTTGTTGCCTAGGTTTGCACCATGAATAACAACTTAAGAAATGTTTTTTTAAATGATTTACCAGAAGTCTACATGAGAAATCAAATTGCACATAGAATATATGACGATCAAGTTTGAGCTCTCTCCTCCCTTTCTATATCTCAAGGTCACTGACTCCTAATCAACTATTTGAGGCTGAAAAGTAGGTCTATGTCTAGTGGTGGTACTTCACCCACCCTCATTAGTTCAACCATCGTAGGCACAAATTCTCCATGTTAGCCATTTGGCATAGATGTTTCAAATTACTTCAGATTCTATGTGATATCTTTGTTCAACCATACAAGATCTCTCTCGTAGAAGTTAGCTATGGCATGATTGCCATCCTATCTCTCTCTGTACTTGCGACGGTCTTCTACAATTTTTGCTCCTCCTGCATGTGAATATTTGGAATGCCTTTGAGGAATAATTGTGCTCTTTGCTGTGTATAGCTTCAACCCCATCATCCATGGTTAGGTTATTAAAAAGTGAAGGCCGAATAGATTTTGTGGTAGTAAGTACAAACAAACCTCACATGGAGTCTTCCTCATAGTGTATAGCTGGATTAAAGGCCAACTATAAGTTATTGTCCCAAGTCTTAGGATGGTTGTAGTTCTAGTCTTGCAGGAATAGACTTTGTCTGTCCATTCAGTTGGGTTTGGAAGTAGTGCTCGTCTTCAGTCTTTAGTCCCCAATGACTCATAAGGCCCACCAAAGCAACGGAGGAATCTATTATGAGGATCCTATTGAGGGGTTTCAAATTATCGACGGGTACCTATTTCGGGGCTCCGCCTATGCGTACCCGAGAATTTTTATCGAGACTACTTAGTATGAGAGTTACATGTGGGCGGTGATGCTAGCCATTTCAGGAGAGACAAGGCGATAGCTAATGCCGATGATCGTTTTTATTGGCTGAGCCTAAAGAAGGATGTAGCCTGCATAGTGCGACACCACCGTATCTGTCAAAACGTCCAAGGGTGTTGAAGTCAAAAACTGACATCAACGAGAGTTCAGACCTAGGGGTGTAGCTGACACCTATTTATCCCAAACCTCAACTCCTGACTAGTGCTAAAGGACTAAGAAATGACCCAAAGCGTCAACTGGGAGGTCCCTCCTCTAACCCGGAAGTTCTTTGAGCGCTTCCCCTCCAAAGCCAATTGCTGGGCTAGGAGTACCTCAGAAAGCTCTAGAAGGGTAAACGAGAGTATGAGAAAATCTGGCCTTCTGAGGTATCATGTGGGTCTATTTATAGATTTTCAATATCTGATCTGCAAAAAACGTAATTCTGCTGCCCTAAAATTACTAAAATGCCCTTGGCTGGTCTGCCAATAGCCAAACTTCGCTGTTCTGAGGAGCTAAATGCAGACCCAGTGGTATTTAGGTAATTTCAGGTCTGGGTTGAGCGGGAGCATTGAGTGGAGAAGCGTCACTCAATGCCAAGGGCTGACAGGAGGGTTGAATGGAGAAGCATCACTCAACGCCAAAGGCTGACAAGAGCGTTGAGTGGAGAAGCATCACTCAACGCCAAGGGCTGGCGGGAGCGTTGAGTGGAGAAGCATCACTCAACGCTAAAGTCTTCTGCCAGCCCGAGGCGCGAACCCTTTCGCCTGCCCAGGGCGGGAGCCTTCCCGCCTGCCTGGTTCAGCTATGGCCTAAACCTAAACCTGCTCGACAGAAATAACTTAAGTCAAAGGCTCAGTTCGACGAAATGGCGTTACACAACCCCTGGCGAGAGCCTTCCCGCCCACTTACGGCGAGAGTCTTCCCGCCCACTTACGGCGAGAGCCCTCCCGCCCACTTTCTTATCTAATCCAATTTTAGCCCAAAGCTAGTCAAATCCGGGTCCTTGGGGCATCTTGGTCCCACCCAGCGAATATGAGGTTGTACAAATGGTACGAAACAGAACACTAGTCTGTATACCCCTCTACCCGTTCCCCACCGTCCTTGGGAGGACATTAGTATGAATTTTATACTCGGGCTTCCCTGCACCCTGAGGAAGCATGATTTGATCTTCGTTGTGGTTGACCAGTTTTCTAAGATGACTCACTTTATTGTGTGTAACAGGACTGCTGACACCCCCCACGTCACGACCTTATTTGTTAGTGTTGTCTTTAGATTATACGGCCTCCCGAAATCTATTGTGTCTGATCGGGACTTGAGATTTGTTAGTTATTTCTGGAAGACCTTGTGACGAAAAATCGGGACTACCCTAAAGTTTTCATTCGCTTACCACCCTCAGGCGGACGGTCAGGTTGTGGTAGTGAATAAAGTTTAGGCAATCTACATAGGTGTCTGATAGGAGAACATACATCTAGTTGGGATTCGGTGCTCCCTATCGCGGAGTTTGCATATAACAGTTCCATCAATAGGTCTATAGGGTTGACTCAATTTCATATAGTGTCAGGTTATGACCCTAGGAAGCCAATTGATCTTATTCTAATCCTGACTGAGTCACACCCTAGTGAGTCTGTTGAGTCCTTCATACGTCATTTGCATGAGTTGCATGAGTCAGTCAGACGTAAAATTAATTCAAGTAATGAATGTTATAAGGAACATGTAGATAAACATAGACGAGAAAGGATCTTTCTAGTAGGTGAACAAGTGATGGTAAGAGTCCGCACTGAGAGGCTCCCTCAGGGGCCTGCTAAGAAACTAAGTGCTAGACGAATCGGTCCCTACATAGTCCTGAGATGCATCGGGACAAATGCTTATGAGCTAGATATCCTTGCGAGCATGGGTATCCATCCCGTGTTCAATGTCAAGGACCTGATGCCATACTTTGCACCCCATGAGTATTCCCATCCTACTAGAGTGTTGAGTGATGAGCATATCACTGGGATCATTACCCATGATTACGTCCCTTCCACGGACGGTCGTGTACCACTACTTGGTTCGTTGACGCGAACGACCTTTCACAGACGACACCTAGATTGCTGCTGCAGAGTTTGATTGACTCGCCCCTGCGATTTGACCACCTAGATTTCTGTTAATATAGTATTTGCACTTGAATAAATCCCTAACTGCAAGAAGGATTAACTCGCCGCGCGCTTGTTTTTGGTCCCCCTTGCGGAGGAAAGCCAAGCATTTAGCCTAAAAGAAAATTTACTCTCGTTTATAATTTGATGCAGTGTTAACTATGCTATTTAATTGTTTGGAATTACTTATTAGCGCCTAAGTGCAAGTAATGCAACATTGAGTTATTGAGAAGTCGGGAATCACCTTCACTCAACACTAGCGTGCATTCTAAGAATCCACTACACACCCTATCCTACATCAGTTTCCCATATGAGAGTATATTCCCAACAATAGATACCTAAGCATTTCATTTATTCAGCAATAAAATGGTATATGAATTACATGTATTTATGTCCTTGTCCTTTGGCATGCACCTACAACAAAAGCAGCGAACAACAGAGGAATCATTACATGAAAGCACCAGTTTGAAAATTCCTATAAGTTTTTGCTTTGGGCGTTTATAAGTACGAAGTTTAGTATTGAATAATATTTCAATTTTAGGAACTTTATTTACTCTTTGAATTTATAATTTCAGGTGGCACTTTTGCTTTATATTCACTACTATGCCGGCACATCAATATTGGCACTCATAAATTAAAACGTGCCAGCTTAAGCATGGATCTTTCACATTCTAATCAATTATCGAGTCATGAAAAAAGTAAATTGGTAAAGTTTCTTGAGGAAAGTATAACAGCACGAAGGCTATTGCTTCTCCTGGCAATGCTAGGAATGTCCATGCTTATTGGCGATGGCATACTTACACCTGCTATTTCTGGTACCTGTTACTCGATTATTTCAGCAATGAAGCTCATGTTTATGTTTACTGATATGTATCAATTTGATTTTGCATAGTTTTATCAGCAATTGATGGACTTAGAGGACCTTTCCCTTCAGTAAACAAGTGTAATAAATTTGTTGATTTTGTCTTCAAAAATTCCCCTCAATATTGCTACTCATTCCAATTCTATATTTTCTAAATGTTGTAGCTGTTGTGGAAGCTCTTTCTGCTATTGTGTTGCTAGCTCTTTTCCTCTTACAGAAGCATGGAACTGCCAAAGTTAGTTTTCTATTTTCTCCAATCATGGCTGCCTGGACATTTACTACACCAATCATTGGTATATATAGTTTCTTGCGATACTATCCAAGCATATTCCAAGCCTTGTCACCTCATTACATAGTTCATTTTTTTCTAAGAAATAAAGGAAAAGGTTGGAAATTACTTGGGGGGACTATCTTATGTATTACAGGTAGCTATTGCAAAAATTCTAAACCTTTTTTCGCAATATTTTTTGATTTTTTGTGTTTGTTGTTATTGAATCACACTTTCCTTTTCCATTTATCCAGGTGCAGAAGCAATGTTTGCTGATCTAGGACATTTCAGCAAAAGGTCTATCCAGGTTCATCTATCTGTTTTACCATTTTCATATCTTTTTATTATTTTTTAAAGATCACTTTCCATGTTAAAGCTATTGAACCCATATATTTTGTTCTTGATGCATAAATAATATATGATCTTCTGTATGTAGATGGCTTTCCTTCTCACTATATATCCTTCATTGGTCCTCACATATGCTGGACAGACCGCCTATCTAATCAAACACCTCGATGATCACATCGACGGGTTTTACAAATTTGTGCCTACTCCAGTATATTGGCCCATGTTTGTTGTTTCGACACTCGCTGCAATTGTTGCAAGCCAATCTTTAATATCCGCGACCTTTTCTGTTATCAAACAATCTGTAGTTTTGGATTACTTTCCTCGTGTTCAGGTGGTTCACACATCCCAACACAAAGAGGGTGAGGTCTATTCTCCGGAAACCAACTACATCCTCATGGTTTTATGCTTATTGGTTATTTTTGGTTTTGGCGATGATAAGGTTATTGCGAACGCGTTCGGTATGTTCCCGATGCTAATTTTTTTCTTTTACATTGGTTGAAAGTAATGTTATGACAACCTGCTAATCCAAATATTTTGCTCCAGGTGTTGTGGTTATACTTGTTATGTTCATCACCACATTTCTGTTGACTTTAGTTATGATTATCGTTTGGAGAGCTCCGTTGGTGATAGTCATGTTGTACTTCATTCCATTTGTCATCCTAGAAGGCATTTATGTTAGTGCAACTTTTACTAAGATTCCTGAAGGAGGATGGCTACCATTTGTCGTATCGATCATCCTGGCATTTATGATGTTTGTGTGGTACTACGGTAGGCAAAGAAAGATTGAGTATGAGATTGAAAACATAATAACTGTGGATCACCTCAAGGGACTCCTCTCATCCTTGGAGATTCAAAGAGCCACAGGGTTGTGCTTCTTCTATACTAATATACAGGATGGGCTTACCCCAGTACTTGGTCACTATGTGAGCAACATGAGATCCTTGCACAAGGTGACCATCTTTACCACATTTAGGTATCTAATGGTTCCTAAAGTGAATCTTAGCGAGAGAGTTATCATAAGGAAGCTTGGAATTGATGGCCTATATGGCTGCATAATTCAGTATGGGTATGCTGATTCACTGAATGTGGAGAGAGACGACTACGTCTCCCAAGTCACAAATAGTTTGAAAGAACACATTTGGCAAAATTTTGATGGAAGTTCGCCAAATGCTTTGAAAGAGGAAATTTCGCAGTTGGCAAATGCGGCATTGCTCGGAATTGTTCATGTTCGTGGTAAGACTAAATTTCATATCGATAAACATACCAGATTGCAGGAAAAGATTTTACTTGGGTTTTATGAGTTTTTGCATGGAAACTGTAGATCTGCTTTACCTGCTATCGGATTTCCACTTCAAGGGATAATGGAGATTGGCATGTTGTACAAAACTTGAGTTGCATTTCGAGAATTTGAAAAATAGTACTTAGCAAAAGTCCTGAAGTGAATGGGGGAATGGACTATATATACACATGGTATTGTAGAGTCAGAATTATATTTCTGGCAATTGGACGTGAAGAATTTTGAATGCAAAAGTTTAATGAAGTTTATCTTTTTTATCTTTGAGTTTCTTCATTCATAAATGTAATATGTAATGGAATAACTGGCATTATGAGCAACATATTTTGTACCAGTGAGGGAGATTTTTCTTCCATGCAATTTTTGGATAACATTCAGGCCAAATATTTGTAGCCTGTTTCAGCACTGAACTGTATTGATCCCATTGTATTCTAGAGAGGGTTACCGTTTCAAGCTTTTGGACAACTCAGCTTCAACTGTTCGTCTTCATTGTGAAGATGAAGACAACTTATAATTGCAGTCTCTTCCGGCTATAAAAGCTAATCCTGTTTTCGAAGGATCAAGATTAAAGATATCTGATTTAGCTCTTATATGTTTTGTTCTCAACTCAACGTACTCTGTGACCTGTACAGATCCTGTGGTGCTGCAGTTTTCTTCAGTTTCTTCCGCTCAAGTTCACTAGCAGGCCATGACTTTTCCTCAAAAGTAACTTTTTGTATATAACAAGTGAATTTCAAATAAATCCAAAGCCATTGGAGCGACTCTTCCTAAGTGAAGGATTGACCACTACTCCCAACATCTGGAGCATGATGCCCTCCACTGTGCATGGAGGATTATGCGTGACCCAATTAAAAGTACTTTTTGAATGATGTCTCATCCCTCCGAACTGCTTCCAGATGTTCTTACATTTGTGTTTTGAAAATTAATCTTGTTATGGAGGAATCTTCCAAGTTTATTTTCAGTTTTTTGATTGCTATGCATCCTTTTGTATTTGTACTTAACGGTTTTCTCTATTAATAAATGTCCAATTTTTTTTTTTTTAAAAATAGAGAGTATGTTAGATTTCTTGCTGTAACATATAACACACTATGAATCTCTTAGTGCACAATGACATTTGAGATCTGGAATCAAATATTTGATTTTTAAGGTAAATTTTATGAAGCGCACGTACCCTATTTATGCTGTTTATGTTGGGTTAAGGCCAACGATGACGAAGATTTACCTAATTAAACAATGAATTTTAACCAGTCTTAATAAAACACTTACCTGATAGTCACATGCCAAAAATGTATCTCTATTATGAAACACTTATTTCCTATTATGCCTGCTTTTATTTTGAAACTTTTATCTATGATATGTGTGAACTTAGTAAACATTATCTTGCTTCATTTAGTAATGTTTCCTTGCCTAGCACTTCTCCTTTTGTTATTATTCATATTGATGTATGAGGACCTTGTCTCGTGGCTTCTATCTCTCGATGTTTTTGGTTTGTTACCTTCATAGATTTTTTTCGTACTATGTGAGTTTATTTGATGAAAAATAAAAACCAGGTGTTTCCTATTTCTTAAATAATTTAGAATTTGATATTCATCCAGTTCAGTACCAAAATTTAAATTTTACGTAGTAATAATGATCGTGAGTATATTGATTTTCACTTTGAGATATCTTAGTTACCTCGGCTTTATCAATCAAACCTCTTGTGTTTGCTCTCTAGCCCAGAATGAGGTTGCAAAGCAACAGAATCATCATCTTATTGAAATCGCCAGATGTCTCTTGTTCATGATGCACCACCCTAAATATTATTGGGGAGATGCTCTTATTACAACTTATCTTATTAACTATCTGCCTACCCGGGTCCTTGGGAACTGTAACACCCAAAAAAACCTGAATTAAAAGAGGTCATGAGAAACCTAAGAGGCTTAGGGAAGTCCCATGGAGGTTTGGGACTGATTGGGTGTGCTTTGGAGGTCATTTAGAGCTTTTAAGGCTGTACACGGCCTGAGACACAGGTGTGTCCAAAGGCGTGTGCATGTTTTGTCCAAGACCCAATTTACGTGAGAGCGTCGCAACTTAATGATTTAATTTACACGGCCGTGTATAGATCTGTCAGCCGACACTACCTAGGACACTAGCGTGTCCATAGGCGTGTAGATACTCAAGAATGAGCCCGTGTAAGGGAGTTTTGTCCAGTAAGCTACACGACTTGTCAAATTAATTGACACGGCCGTGTAGATGGTCGTGTCAGCAGCCACGACTAGGGATACGAGCATTTACTAACCCGTGTACAGCTCCGGGAACTTAAGTAGATCTACACGGTCTGGCATACGACCATGTGCCAACCTGTGTACGGGGCCATGAACTCTTTTTAAACACGAATTCTGAGCTGTCTGATGTGGTGATTCTAAATCTGATGGCTAGGGTTGTTTCCTGAGCCTATTAGGTCGGGAATGAGGGGTTTCAACCTCCTTTCTGAAATCTCTCTCTCTCTCTCTCTCAGGTTTGATAAAGAGAGGAGGAAGGAAGAGGAGATCCCTCTATTGGAGGAGCTTCAGAGCTCCAAACTTCAAGCTGAGCCCAGATCCGCGGAGAGGAATCCATTGCGGTCGATTTCATCCGTCACGTTCTTCATTCCATCGACCCGGATCCGCAAAGAGGAGTCTGTTGCGGTCGATTTCATCCGTCTCATTCTTCGTTTCATCGACCCGGTGTGTTTCTTAAGTCTTTGTCGATTGCGAAATGAAAGTTTGACGACATATCAATGAACTTTGTGCACAGACTGCTGAGGTTGCAACAGGGCAACCACGCCTTTTGGGTGATTGTTGATCGTTTGACAAATATGTCTCACTTCATTCCGAACCGAAAGGAAGATTCTGTGGTGAAACTCGTGAAGATGTAAGTTGATAACATAGTGCAGTTACACAGTGTTCCCCGGAGCATTGCAAGTGACCAATATGAGCGTTTTGCATCAAAAGATTGGATACTTATTCATCACATATTGAGTACCAAATTGAAGTTTAACACAGTCTTTCATCCGCAAACTGATGGGCAGAGCGGAAGGACCAACAAGACTATCAAGGATATGCTCCGAATGCGTGCCCTAGATTTTAAAAAGAGATGGGAAGGCCACCTCTATATGATTAAGTTCGCTTACAACAACAACAACAACAACTACCAAACTAGCATTCAGATGACGCCCTCCGAGGCTCGTCTTAGGAAGTGTCGTACGCACTTGTCTTGGGAGGAAATGGGCATTATTGAAGCATAAGAAAATTGAATAGACAAATACGACAATTTAGGTGATACGTGAGAGACTGCTAATTGCCCATGATAGACAGACGAAGTACTATAATTTCAAGCATAAGCATCAAAACATAGAGTTCGTCGTAGACGACTAAGTTTATCTAAAGATCAAATCGTTCAATGAGATCTTAAGAATCAGACACTTGAAAAGCTAAGTTTGAGGTACTTGAGACCATTTAAGATCATAAAGTGCATTGGGGACACTGCTTATCAGATATCTCTATTAACAGAGCTAAGCGGTCTACACGCTTTATTTCATGTATCGGTATTGAGGAAGGAGGTGCAATAGTCTACTCAGATTGTTGCTACTTACAATGTGCTGGTCGATGGTGGTCTATCGACTAAGGTCAAACCCATGCGCATCAAATACACGGAATTCCAGCAGTTACACAACAAAGCAATAAAGATGGTTAAAGTTTGGTGGGATAACTGTGGTCGAGAAGAGTTCTATTGGGAGTGAGACCAAACCATGCTTGAGGAGTATCCCGAGTTGTTCCTTTAGGTATGAAATGTTTTAGAGATTTTCTATTCTTAAAATTTCGTGACAAAATTCATTTAAGAGGAAGAAAGTTGTAACACCCCGAAAAATCCGAATTAAAAGAGGTCATGAGAAATCTAAGAGCTATATGGAAGTTTAATGGAGGTTTGAGGTTGATTGGGTGTGCTTTGGAGGTCATTTATAGCCTTGAAGGCTGTATATGTCCTGAGATACGGGCATGTCCAAGAGCGTGTGTATGCTGTGTCCAAAACCCAGTTTATTCGAGTCACACAACTTGATGATTTAATTTACACAACCATGTATAGAGCCGTGTCAGCCAACACGACCTGGGTCACGGGCATGTCCATGGACGTGTAGAGTCCCAGGAATGAGCCCGTTTAAGGGAGTTATATCCAGTAAGCTATACAACTAGTCGAATTAATTGACGTGTCCGTGTATGTGGTCGTGTCAGCAGGCACAACCAGGGACACGGGCGTGCACAAACCTGTATAAAACTCCAGGAACTTAAGTTGATTGACACTGACTGGCACACAACCGTGTGTCACGCCATGTACGGGGCTGTGAACTCATTTTAAACATGAATTTTGAATCGTCCGATGGGGTGATTCGAGATCTGATAGTTGGGGTTGTTTCATGAGCCTATTAGGTCGAGAATGAGGGGTTTACAACCTCATTTCTATAAAATCTCTCTTAAGTTTGAGAAAGAGAAGAGCAAAGGGAGGAAGGTGGAGCAAATCTCTCCATTGGAGGAGCTCCGGAGCTTTAAACTTCGAGCCGAGCCCAGATCCACAGAGAGGAGTCCGTTGCGAGGATGAATTTCATCCGTCTCATTCTTCGTTCCATGGTGCCAAAGCCGGCTCCAAGGGTAACAATTCTTCTCACCGGTTTTAGGATGGTGCTTACCCATTTTATATTATTTTTGCTTGCATTGGAAGAGTCTCATCTTCTAATTAGTAAAGGGTATGACCTCCTTTAGTTAGCTAAAACGTCGGGTCGATTGTGTTCGTCCCCGACATGAAATACATATATAAATCCGGTAATTATTGTGAATTTAGGCACTGTGTGTGGAGCCTACCCGTGGCCGTAGGCCCGGATCTGTGATGCCTTGATTGACGTTGCATTTTGGTTTGCCCTAGTATGCGTGTCGGAAAATGACTCCGTGAAATGTGTTATATTGCTTGCGGGTTTTAGGAATATGGAAGCTCTTGATGTCCCTATCGAAAGCCCTAGGTCGGTGGTCTCCTATTTGGCCCTTAGAAGTTACCACATCGCGAATCCAACTTTGTGTAGTAGTCGTTATCGTCGACCGCTAAATTGGGAATGTGATTGGAGTGGAGCTTAGATCTTCACCCTACTTCGTAGAGGCGTTGACTTGGACCTCCTTTGTTGGGATATGCATATGAAGCATATGCCCCCATGTGCAGATTAGGTGCATAGTATAATAATTTATGTAGTGCATATGAAGCATTATATCCTCTCGTGTGAATTAGGTGCGTAGTATGATAGTGTTTGTTCTGCATATGAAGTATATGTACCAATGCACGGATTAGGTGCGTAGTATGTTATTGTTTGTTAAATGCTTACAACAAAGGTGAAACTACACCCGCATCGTGGAGGCATCACGGTGAATTGAGCAACGGACATAAGCCGAACTAAATCCACACCTTGCAGTTTGGCACGAGACAAGACCTCATGATTGCTGAATGATCATGTGATAGGCCGTGATTGACGTGATTGCCCAACCCGACAATTACTCAAACATTAACTGAGATTGTATATCTCAGAGTAGTTGTAGTGGTGTGGTAGAGTACTCCTAGTGTGTGTCATGAGTGCATGTGATGGGGGAACATCTGGCATTACTCGGCGCAAGGCGTACCCCACCTTTGTTTATTCACGCAGTCAGACTTGATCGAATCGGCGATCCGCCACCGCGAATGCGTCTGGCTCGTTGATCCGATGTTTTTTCATATATAGCTTTATATTTTTCGGACATTATTTCATGTATTTTTGGGTCCGAAAGCATCAACCAATCATAGCTGTTGATTCTGGGTGCCTTAATTTCAGTTTCTTGTAAATAGGATGTTAGGGCTGCACTTTATTCTCATTGCTGAAATTTGGAGAGTTATTTCTTATTTTCGGTGATCCCCTCTGCGGTGCCGACTCCGTGGAATCCCTTGATGACGACTCCTCGGGTAAACTTTGTATCTTTTGAATTTTTCCCAACCTCCACCCTTCCCTCCTGCTGTCCAACCACCGCTCACCCTCAGGTTTCCCTCCAGCCGCTGCCCCTCCCCCTACACTCGCCCCTCCTATCCAGCCCGTCCACCCCCAAACAGACCGCCGTTCCTGTTGTTTCCCCAGATCCAACCAGCCAACTACTTCAAATCCCCCTCCAGCCCTTCCAACAAGGTCGTCGGTCCTACCCCTCATCCCAGGCGGTGCTACCCACAACCCTATAGCCGCTTGGTTGTTTTCAGCCCCGAACCAGTCCAGATCTGGGCATTCCAATCCAGTTCTAGCCGCCCCGTCTCTGCCTAATTGCTGCAATCACCCCCCCCCCCCCTCACATGGAACCACCTCCAAACCTCCTTCCACCATTAGATCTGCATAGATTTGAGCATTCCATCCCAGATCCAGTCATCCTCCTCCCTGATCCAACCCTCCCAATCCCCAACCGGCCTTCCCCTTACCCAATCCAGTCCACCCACCACCAGAGCCTCTCTTTTAGCCCTTCGACGTTATAATCTACTTTTATTACAACAACCCTAATAATTTGTGTTGTCTTTTGTATTGGCTATTGGTTGTAAAATATTGTTATTGTTTTATTATTATATACTTGTTTGAGATTATAGTTTATTATATCATTTGCTCAACGATAAATCTCTAACTACAGGAAGGAGTGAATTGCCGCGTGCTTGTTCTTGGCCCTCCGTGCGGAGGAGCCATTGTCTTAAGCTTAAAAGAAAATACTTCTCTTGTTTATGAATTGATATGTTAGTTATGCTATTTTATTGCTTGTGTTAATTGTTCACGCACCGCTAGTGTGCATTCTAGGAGTCCACTACACACCCTATCCTACATCAACATGAACTCGTGTGGTCACGAGGACCCGAAAATGTTGAATTGTTGGATGATGTCTTGTTAACTTAATGCGATGTTGCTTAGGCGGTTATGGGGAAATCTTCGGGTGAACCCAACCATCATCATTTGCATACCTAGGTCCCCCAATTTTTATGCCCAACCTAGAAGATTGACTGTACTTGAGCTTTCACCTTTTGTAGTTTAGTTGTACTTTCAATTTGATTACATATTGCTTGTTGTGGCGTACTTGCAAGTTAGCGGTATCCCGCCCTGGAGTCCGCTAGGATGTCCGGGGGTGGGGGGGGGGGGTGGGGGGTGGGGGGGTGGGGTATTGTTACAAGGTTTTGTGGTCAGTTCATAACTCACCCTCGCTTACCTCTTGTGTTTGGTGTAGGTTCCGCAGAGCGTAGAAGAGCATAGCGGGCTTAAAACCCAAAGCAGCAAATGTTAAAAGAAAGTTGCTTTGGCTGTTTATCGATTTTATTAGTCCGGCCTGTGAGCCGATGTTTTTGAACATTGTTGTGATGCAAGACCATAATGACGACACCTTTTTGTGTGAAATATTTCTTAATAATTGCGGGCAAAATTGTTGGATGATGTCTTGTTAGCTTACTGCGATGTTTCTTAGGCGGTTATGGGGAAATCTTCGGGTGAACCCAACCATCATCAATGGCATACCTAGGTCCCCCATTTTTATGCCCAACCTAGAAGATTGAAATGTTAAAACCCCATTTTTATGCCCAACCATCATCAGAGCGTAGCAGAGTATAGTGGGCTTAAAACCCAAAACCGCAAATGTTACAAGAAAGTTGCTTTGTCTGTTTATCGATTTTATTAGTCCGGCCTGCGAGCCGATGTTTTGGATCATTGTTGTTGTTTATTGCTTTGTCTATATTGTGTGTATGTCATGTCGTGGGACCCCGACCGGATATAATGTCTATATTGTGTCTATATAGTGCTTATGCTATATTGTTCGTACATGCATGATTTTACAGGAACAAAGCCCCCTTCACTACCCTCCAGATGACTCATACTTAAATACATCCCCGAGTCTTTGAAGGTTTGTGTTTTGTTTATGTACATCGCAAAACTGAACTTGATTCTAGGGCTTTGAAATATGTACTCATGGGTATTCTTCCGCTCAAAAAGATTACAAATGCTTCCATCCCGTGACGAAAAAGACTTTTTTCATCATGGATGTCACATTGGTGAATTTTCCCTCACTTCACGGGGAGCCCTTACCTATATTGAAAGTGAGTTCAATATCTATTCCTCTACCCTTTCCCCCACCATGTCATCCTCCTATCCATTCAACCACTTCTATTGAACCAGATTGTCTAGTGAAAACAACTCAAAATCTTTTTCAAGTTTTATTATTGTAGAAACAAAGCGATAAACAAAGACTCATCACATGATACCAGTGTAACTGCCTGCTAGACCGTCACAATTTAATATTATACATTATCCATAATCAGAGAGAGGTTTGCACCCAAGCTTGTCATTGAGAACTAACTTCAGGGTTTAAACTCTGTGAATTAACAACTTCTTGAAAACTAGAATAGTTTGGGAAGAAGAGGAGTTGGGATGAAGAATGTAGAATTTCCATTGTATTTGCCTAGCGTTTCTAGTATTACAAGTTCATATTTATACTGCTACAACTTGATTAGTTTGTTATTTTCGTAGTAGTGCAAAGTCCTTCACTTTGTTGTGTTATTTGTCCACCATGACCCTCTTTTGTCACCTTCTGTAGATGATCCAAGGGTTCTTGAGCCTTTGAGGCTACCACTGTCTATGATGCATTGGGATGTCGCCGTTGGATTAAATGCAGCTGCTTCGTCCTCCTTTGGATCTCAGTGCATTGAGTTTTGTCTTCTACTAAGATGGCTCCTTGACAGCCTTTGGATCTTGAGCGGCATTCATTAGCTTTCCTTCATTTGGTGACGTTGGATCAAAATCTGGGACGTCTGTAGTTGATGTCTGACAAATGCGTTGAGCATATATTTGAAAGTTACTGGACATGTGATTGCTGCCTTTCTGGTATGTGTAAAAAAAAGCTGTCTTTTTCTATATAGAAGCATATTACTTGATTTGTTTGTTTAACTGCCAGCACCACAAAGTCTTCTAATTTTGGTTCTTGTATTTAATTATCTTCCAGCACTAACATTTCAAAATATTTGGAACCATTTCATTATATTTCAAAGAATCTGCAAAAATTATCGTTTTGGTTTTCTTTTGTAGTGATTTTTTGCCGCTTTATTTTATTTAAAATGCCGTGTCAGTTTTATTTTTTACTTTGATCATCTTGCTTCCCATGCTCTCTCTCCTTCATTGAACTTTGGATGTTTATGTCAGTTTGCTTCATGGAGAAATTTTACTGAAACATAACATTCTGAATTTTTCTGACTGATTTATTTAATAAGTCGCCAGGGATCTAGGGATCTTTATGCTTCTTAAAAAGGGTGTCATGATTGCACGCATGATCATCGAGGTATCTAGGTACTTCGAGAAACCTCCTTGGAATAAATTGAGTCGTTTACTAATGTTTGAAATCGAGATTAGTCGAAGGATCTGTCGTACCCTTCCTACTCACGAATTTTCTTTATCATGATAAGATGAAGAATTTGGAAAAGCTAATGTCATTAAAGAAGACTAAGAAACACCATTGACGACTAAAGAGCCATGCATGGCACATCACAAACTTGCTTGCCAGAGCCACAAGTTAAAAAAGAACAAAGTCTATAGAAAGAGACTTGACATAGATTGTCTGAAACAAATATTTGACAATGACAAATACAGCCAATCGACTTACCACAATTGACAAATAACAGTACTCTACCGAATTCGACTTACAATGGAAAGAAACACAATTGCCTATTTGGGACTGTGAGAAACTATTCAAAAAAACTTAGGAAAACAATAGGAGGAGAAGGGGAATTTGCCAGAAACTCCTTTTAGCTTTTATGGAAATGGGAGTTTCATTGCTTTTCAAAAAGTCCTCAAAACACCTTTTAGACACAAATACTTTTCCCACCACTAGGAAACCAATCACCTCTTTTCTCACCAACACCAGTGCCCAAAGGGACCCTAAATTCTCATCAATGCAGCAATGACCGACCCTATTATTTATGGCCAACAGACCAATTATGTTCAAACGGATGATGTTTGTTAGGTGATCCTTAGGAAATGACGGTTTAACTCATGCGTTTACGACCGCCACCACCGTCCCAAACGGGGCCGAAATCTGCCTTCTTAAAAACTCCATTATTTTCAGCTTCTGACTTTGTTTCAGCAGATTTCACAAAGAAAGAAGCAATGGTTGATGATAAAAAACAAGAGGTTCCAGTTTAAGGTTCTTCCTTGTGGTCAATTTGTTCAGAAATAATACAGAATAATAATGAAAAAAATTTTCTCTAACTTTACATAATTACAAAGACCTCCTCTCCATCTATTAAAATTAGATGAGAGTGAGAGGTAATTTTGAAAAATATGAGGGGTGCACATAAAACCCCGGTCCCGGTCCGGGACCGGTCCTGTGCAGGACCGGCTTTTGGGATACCGGTCCCGGACCGGTTGCCAAAACCGGTCCCGGTCCGGGAGTTTTTCCTGAAAACCGGGACCGTGGGACCAAACCGGTCCTAACGGTCCTAACGGTCCCAGACCGGGACCGGTTATTTAAAATAATTATTTTAATTATTTTTTTATATTATTATATTTTAATTTTAGATTTAATTAAATTAAATACTATTATACTAACATGTAAATAATACAAATTACAAAATACAAAACAAAATTGAATGCAAAAGCAAAGTAAATAAAATTTTTTATTAAAGAAATTAAACTACAAAATCAAAATACAAATTACAATTTACAAATTATAATAAAAAATCAAAATACGAGATTTTTATTAAATTTGAAATTATATTACAAAATACAAATTCAAAATTTTGGGAATGTTGAGCTATTCCGCCGCGCTCCCCAGATTTAAGTTATTAAGCTCGTCTTCAACTTCAGACTCAGTCTTCAAGCACGTGTTGTCTTCTCCTCAAAGTCCAAAGCTTGGCAAATGAAACTCCAAAGATTTTTAGCTCGCTTTCAGAATGCCACTCAAAGAAATGGCTACTGTACTAGCTTGGATGGTTAGTTCACGGGCCATAAGGCCAAAATGATAATTATTACATTTAATTTTCCACCTTAAAATTCAAATTTTCTATTTCGTATGCGGTCATAAAATCTTGAAATTGGGTTTTCTATATAAAAACGTTTAAAGTACGAAGTTCGTTGTTTTTTTTAGACTAAAAACTATTTTTTAAAAATCTTTTGTTAGGGGCTTTTCGAGGTCCACCATATAGTTGACGTAATAATTATATAGTAAAATCAGAAACCGTTGTGAAAATCACCAAGATTCTTTTCTAAATTTCGATTAATTTCCCTATAAAATTTTCACCCCGTCCACATTAAAGGGTTTAAAGCCGCAGCCAAGAAAACAGGTGGCAAGTATAATATTTTAAAAACTTTTCCTCCATTACTAATATTAACGGACCCATTGGGTTATTTTGTAATTCTCAGTAATTAATAAAAAATCAATAACAAGCAGCTAGTAGGATAATAAACGCCCGATAAAATAGTTGTTGCCCGATAAAAACCTAATAAATTTACTATTATTTAGCCCAATGGCCAACAGATTCTTCTACCTATTATAAAATTATGATTTTTTCAAACGTTTTAACATTTTGATGAATTCCATGACATATTAAGATGACCCAAAAATTTTTTACCCTGGCTATAACAAATTTTTTGATCTTGTTTTCGTTTTGAACTTATGAAATGACGTATTTTAATAACATAATTTTTCATAAAACTTAAACTATCTTGCACAATTTTAACTCATGCGTGTATGAAAAAAAATACCATTACATAGGTTCCAAACATTAATCAAATATTTAATAGCCATATTATTACGAGGCACCGAAATACTTAAAATTTTATCTTTTATTTTAAAATCTCTAATACACTTAATAATCCCTGATAAAAGCTTTACGGGGATATTCAAAACCTTCAAAACAAATTATACGTTTATTTAACTCCCAATATCGGGATGCAGTGACAAGTTTCTTAAAAACTCCACCGCTTCCAAACGTCGCTCGTTAAACTTCAGCGAATGTTTCAAAAAAATTTTGTAAAAATAATTTTGACTAAGCTTGTAAAGCATCACGTCGAGTTGTAGTAGACTTACCTGTTGATATTTTGGTTGAAGTGCTTCGTGATTAAGACGTCATTTCGTCGTTGTCAGTGGTTGAAGAAGTCCGCTTTTGAGACATTCTCCATTTGTCGCTCCCGTTGTCGAGCTTGGCAATCCAAATGTGCCCGGTCGTCGAAATTTGAGCTTGGTTGGCCTGACGGGGCTTGCTTGGAAAAAATTTGTTGTGTCGGGCGAGCGTTGTGTTGCTACAAGCCATAAGTTCCAGTTTGCACTTCGCCTTAATTTCGCCGCCGATCCGCACTTTTCGAAGTTATCCCATACCGCCCTTTATTGTGCTCAACGTCAATCGACGGACGCTGAGGAGGACGCCGGCATGGAGGAGGAGGAAGCCTTAAACACGAGTATGAGTGAGAGAGAGTGAGAGAGGTAGTGAGAGAGATAGTGAGAGAGAGAGAAAGAAATATGAGAGAGGGAGGGGGGGGGGGTTTAAATAAAAAAAATTAATTTTTTTTTATTTAAAAAAGAGAACGGCTCTTTATAATACAGAATAAGCCGTTCGGCTCTTTTAATGAGAGCCGAACGGCTCTCATTAAAAAGCCGTTAACGGCTCTTTTTAGAGCCGTTAACGGCTCTATTAAAAGAGCCGTTAAGGCTCTAAAAGAGCCGTTAGGCTCTTTTAATAAGCCGTTACGGTTCTATTAAAAAGACCTCCTCTCCACCGGTCCCGGACCGGGACCTACCGGTTACCGGTCTTTTACCGGTCCCGGTCCGGGAACCCTTTTTACAAGGACTAGATGAGAGTAACCGGGACCGGTCTCTGTCCGGACCGGTCCGGTCCCAACCGGACCGGTTGGGACCGGTTTTTTTTTGAAAAATATAGGGGAGATCCTTGTAATTATGACCCTAAATAATAATTATATTAATTATAGTTCTTATGGTGCAAGTGAGACCAGGGATGACTTTGTGAGGACTTCTGTTAATTATTGATCCCAAGGCAAAATAAATTAATCAAGACCATGCACAATATGAGTCGCGCATATAACTCATTTCTTATTAGACTTGTATGTACGTGGGTGGTGGGGCCAATCTCAAAGAGAATCAATCATACGCCATCTTTCAAGTCAGTCGCCCCCGCACATGAACCGCGCAACAATACGCGATCAGAATCAATTATAGCGACTCTACTAACATTATTATAACTGCCGCGAGGACTAAAGGTGGCCAATCAATGTTGGTATAATGATAGATGTGCGAGACCAAGTCACTATTATTTCTTTCTCCTCTCTCATGTTGAGACCTAAAATGTTGAGTGATTATGTTACAGGATACATAACCTAATAATGAACATGTAGTGTAATTAATTTACAAATTGACTTTTTTCTGAAAACAAAATAGAGTTTTGAGCGAAATGTTTTTTTTTTCCATAAATTAATTATCAACCACAAAAAATATAAAAAAGACACTTTTTTTATCATAATATGACACCCAACATCAAAAAAGTTTATGTTAGACCTCATTTTATTAGTAACAATCAATAAAAAGAACTCTCCAGATCATTGAAATGAGCTGTAATCATTGAACAGACACTAATTTCTCTTCTAAACCTATCACACTTCGGAGTTGTTCTTAGAATTAGTTCTATTGGGCAACAAGTCACAAGTCAACACAACTTAATACTAGTTAATTTTGAAGATTAAAGAGTCTCTAGTAGGAATAAAACTACAAAAGAATACCTGCAAGGTAGATGCATTCCTTGCCTCATTATGAATTTTCTTTAAAAACAACACCTTTTGAGCTTGAAATGCAAGAGAATATTGCTCTCCCACCATATTTTTCATAGCATTAAGGCCATCCGATGGGAAAATCTTTCCTATAGATAGATCAATTGGATTTTTGACTAAATATTTCATCCAATTCAGCATGTCAACTAGTTGCCGCCTCTTCCTCTTAAGAGAAGAAGATAAACTAGCTGACTAAATATTTCATCCAATTGAATTTTAGTACCGTTTTTTAGTTTATTTTTTTTTACGTGTTTCGACCGGCTGTTGATTGTTGTTAAACAAGATTGGAGTGTTATAATTGATATCAAAGACATGTTTAGGATCTCGTGACCCAAAAAATTCACTTTACCTTAGGATTGTATCTTGTTAGAAAAGCCCAATTAAGGGCCCATGTTTTTCTCCTTTCTCTCTCCTTGTATTAGTCCCACATCATGTATTAGGATTTCTCTCTTCATTCTTCTCCTATATAAGTATATGTATACTTGTAACTATCATTCAAGAAAGTATATACAAGCTTTGAGATCTCATTTTACATGGTATCGGAGGCAACCGGTCTCCTCCTTGGGTATCCGGCCTATCCCATTTCTAGCCGCCTATCTTCCTTGCCTGTCCGCGCGGCTTCCCTTAGCTGCGGACTCTTGCGGCCTCTTTTCTACCCGCCTCCAACTCTGCTTCTCTCGTGGCTTCCACCTCCTCCTTCCTACCACCTCTCCTTTTATAATCTTCTCTCACGTGGGTCCACCTTCTCCTTTCCTTCTCTATCCGTGCGGGCTCTTTCTATCCGTTGCGACCTCTCCTATCTGTTGTCCGCTGCGGGCGCTCTCTCATCCTACTCCCGGCTTCCTCCCCCTGCCTAATTCGCTCGAGTTCTCTAACTCGCGGAATCTTCTTCTAACCGCTCGAGTTCTCTACTCGCGGCCTCTTCCGCTTGCCGCTCGCGTTCTTTCCCCGCGACCTTCTCTTCCTGCTCGTTGATCGCAGCTCGCTGCGACTTGTTTTCCTACTCGCCGCGACGTGCTTTCCTGCTCGCCGCGACCTCCTTTCCTGCTCGCCGCGACCCGCCTCTCCTGCTCGTCGCGACTTGCCTTTTCTGCTCGCTGCGATCTCGCCTTCCCGCAGCTAGTGTTCTCCTCTCTGTCCTTAGCCGCATCCTGATCGCTGGTGTGTCCACCGAGACCGTGCGACTGCCTATTCTAACCGCACGGTCTCTTTTGCTGGCCACGCATGGATTCCGATAATTCCGCTGCTACTTCTGCTTCTGCTCCACCCGCCCGTGCGGCTGCCACAGCTTCCGAACTCCTTGATGAGTTACGGATTACTACCATCTCCCTAACTGGAAAAAGGAATTTCGTCGAGTGGGTTCACTCGGTTCGCCGTGTTCTGCAGACGAAGGGTCTTCTTCACCACTTGACCCGCGCTACTCCAACTGCTCCCTTCAATGACTGGCTTCGCGATGATGGTCGGGTCCAGTTCTGGCTTCTAAACTCTATGGATCTCGAGTCCTACCGGATGGCCATATATCATGACACGGCTAAGTACATGTGGGAGGAGCTTCACGCTTTTTACTCTGGCCATGACAACCTACAACACCTATATGATATCATTTTCGATCTTCAGAATCTTACCCCGGGTGCTCCTGCTGATATGCTCTCCTTCGTGGCTAAAGCCAAGAGTTTGGCAGAAGCTTGGATTCAACATCAGCCTCCTACTATCGATCTAACCACGCAACGCAACCAGAAAGAAGCTGTCGCCATTGCCATGATGATGTCCCGAGTTCCTCCCCACCTGCATAGTATTCGGGCCCAGATTCTATCCCCCGCCACAACTCCTTCACTGTTTGATGTATGCTCCATGCTGCTAAAAGTCACGCCTCCCTCTGAGGCTCCTTCTGTTTTTGCCCCGGCTCTTCTTCAACAGCCTCTCCTTTCGACCCATCCTCCTCGTGGATCTTCCACTCGGGGGGGGGGGGGGGGGCGACCCCCGTCTCGGGGACGAGGACGTGGTGGTCGCTCTTCTATGAAATGCACCTACTGTGGCTGGGATAATCATCTTGAAGCTACCTGCTACCGCAAGCATGGCTTACCTCCTCACCTTACTGCTACTATATCTGCTGCTCCGGCTTCTACTAGGTCTTCTGCCACTGATCCGGCTACTACTACCCGCCAAGACATTGATGAGCTCCGCACCCAACTTCAACAGCTTCAGGGTGCCCTCAGCCGCTCCTCCGGCTCTGTTGCGTCCTCTTCTGCGGAAGGTATAACCTGTCTCTCTCATAATCTTTGATGGATCGTTGATTTCGGCGCTACTCACCATATTACCTCCCAGAAGCCCACAGAGTACCTACAGACGCCTCATCCTGCTTGCATCACTGTGGCCAACGGTGACACCCTACCAGTCTTTAGCTCTGCTGCTCTTCGGCTTATGCCGAACCTTTCTCTTTCCTCGGTTCTTCACGTCCCGGGGTCTCCCTTCAATTTATTATCTGTTAGTCGTCTCAGACACGACCTTGATTGTTGCATTACCTTTTCACCTTCTTCTTTTGTTATGCAGGATCGCCGCACCCGGAGTACCAATTGTAAGGGGCAGCTATTGAATGAGCTGTACATCTTGGATATCCCACCTACTCTTCTCTCCGCCGTCTCCACTGTTGATTGGCATCGCCGCCTTGGGCATGCTCCCCTTCCGGTTCTCAAGCGGGCTTTTCCTGATGTTCCTCTCCGGCAGTTCTCTTGTGAATCTTGTATCTACGACAAACAACATCGTTCCTCTTTCCCCACTGCCTGTACCAGGAGTAGTACTCCTTTATCGTTAGTTCATTCTGTTGCATGGGGTCCTTATAGAGTCCCCAGTATTTTTGGCTTTCGCTATTTTGTCACGTTCATTGACGATTACTCGCGTACCACGTGGCTTTATTTACTATATGATCGAACTGAACTTACCTCTGTGTTTCACGCCATTTTACTTGAGATGCGTACACAGTTCGCCACCCCCCTCAAAGTCATTCGCACTGATAATGCTCGCGAGTGTACGGGTCACACCTTCTCCAATCTCTGCACCGAATTTGGTGTCATCCATCAAACTTCATGTGCGTACACCCCTCAGCAAAATGGGGTGGCGGAACGCAAAAATCGCCATCTTCTCGATGTTGCGCGCTCCCTTATGTTCCAAATGCACATTCCAATCGAATATTGGAACTTTGCTGTATCCACCGCCTGTCATCTCATCAACCGCTTTCCCTCGTCTGTGCTTAATTTTGCCTCACCCATCCAACTCCTCTATCCCTCCACCAACCTCACCTCTCTCACACCGCGGATCTTCGGGTGTGTTTGCTATGTCCATCTTCTTGGCCCTCCTTCCGACAAACTTGCTCCTCGGGCCGCCAAGTATATGTTTGTTGGCTACTCCCGCACTCAAAAGGGGTACGTCTGCTACTCTCCTTCTGACGACAAGCTGGTTGTTTCTGCGGATGTCACCTTCTGCGAAGACCAGCCCTTCCACTTACCGAGCACCACCTTGTCTTCTACTCCCTCTATTCCCCGGCCTGCCGTACCGGTCACGCCTTCTTTGCCGTCCTCTTCCTCCTCTCCCCACGTTCCTCCTCGGATTCCTCCACCACTTATCCGTGTTTACTCTCGTCGCCCATCCAAGGATGCTCCCGTGACCCAGCTCCCCGCTACCAGCGATACCTCGGCTACGGCAGATCCCGCTCCCGTCTCTACAGCTCATCCCTTGGCCAACTACGTCTCTCTCCATCAGCTGACGCCGCCTCTCTACGCATTTGCCACCTCTCTTTCCTCTATTTCTATACCTAACACTGTGCAGGAGGCGATTCAACACCCAGGGTGGCGGGCCGCTATGAACGATGAAATGCGGGCTCTCTGGGCTAACCAAACCTGAGATCTGGTTCCTCTTCCTGCAGGCCACACCTCTGTTAGCTGCAAATGAGTCATTGTCATTAAACATGCGGCGGATGAGACTGTCGACCGTCTGAAGGCCCGCCTCGTGGCACGAGGCTTTACTCAGCAACATGACCTTGATTACGAGGAAACCTTCTCTCCCGTGGCAAAATTGAACACAGTCCGCGTTCTTCTCTCCTTGGCTGTTTATCGTCACTGGCCACTTTATCAGCTGAATATTAAGAATGTCTTCCTCAATGACGATCTACAGGAGACAGTTTATATGCAGTAACCTCCCAAGTTTGAGACCACGGGGGAGTCTTTGGTATGTCACCTTCGAAAATCCATTTATGGTCTCAAACAATCCCCGCGTGTGTGGTTTGAAAAATTCAGTAAGGTGGTCTGTGCGAGTGGCTTCACTCGAAGCTCGGCTGATTTTTCTCTCTTCACCCGACATCGATCAACCGAGACTGTGATTCTCCTGGTCTACGTTGACGATATCCTGATTACTGGCGACGACACAACATGAATACAACATATCAAGGAACAGTTAAATTCTGCCTTTCAGACCAAAGATCTGAGCAACCTTCGGTACTTTCTAGGCCTCGAGGTCGCACGACGCTCTGATGGTCTTGTGTTATCTCAAAGGAAGTACTGTATGTACCTCCTTCATGATGCAGGTTATTCTGGGTGCAAACCTACGGAGACTCCTATGGACGTCAATCACAAGCTCTCGGCCCATAGCTCTGACTCTGACAAGCTCCTTACAAATCCGGAATATTACAGACGCTTGCTTGGGAAGCTGATCTACCTTACGGTGACTCGACCGGACATCTCGTTTGCTGTGAGAGTTGTGAGTCGGTTCATGCACGCTCCTCGGACATCTCATCTTCAAGCTGTTGAGCGCATCCTTCGATATCTGAAGATCGCCCCCAGACAAGGACTCGTGTACAGGCCATCCACATCTCTATCTCTTGTCGCGTATTCTGACGCTGACTATGCAGGATCTATTGATGATAGACGCTCCACAACTGGGTTCTGTATTTTGGTGGACACCTCATAACTTGGCGTAGCAAACTGTGGTTGCGCGTTCTTCTGCTGAAGCCGAGTACCGGGCTATGGCTGCTGTTGTTTCTGAGCTAACCTGGCTGACCGCTTGAAGGCCTTTTGGGAGACTTGGGTGTTCGTCTCTCATCTCCGACAACCTTATTTTGTGACAGTCAGGCAACAATTCATATTGCCAAGAATCCCATTTTCACGAACGCACAAAGCATATCGAAGTTGACTGTCACTTTATCCGGGAAAAGGTACAATCAAAGAAGATAGATTTGGAGCATGTTCCTGCTACCGACCAAGTTGCGGACATCTTGACGAAAGCTCTCTCCAGGCCGCTATACTATCAGTTTTTATCCAAGCTTGGTGCCTACTACTTGTACGCTCCAGCTTGCGGGGAGTGTTAGAAAAGCCCAATTAAGGGCCCATGTTTTTCTCCTTTCTCTCTCCTTGTATTAGTCCCACATCATGTATTGAGATTTCTCTCTTCATTCTTCTCCTATATAAGTATATGTATGCTTGTAACTATCATTCAAGAAAGTATATACAAGCTTTGAGATCTCATTTTACATATTTGAATCACTCCTTCGGCGTTAGAGTCATCAAGTTTCTTCTAGTTCTTAATTATGTCTGTGTATGAAAATATCCTCATTAATAGATCCTTCGTTTATGTCATATTTATAATTTTTTTTCTTCACCTCTTATTGGCACTCCATAGTGGTGAGACATGCGAGCCTTCACGTCAGAACACAACTCTTGAGATCGTCTTGGATGATGCTAATACGTCAGCCGCACTAACATCGCCAACACTTATTGACTTTGCAACTCAAATTACTAGGGTAGTAACCCTAGCTTTATTGGAGTTCAAGAATGCTCTTCTTGTGGGGTTCCTAACACCAACCCCTGCACCAGTTGCCATGGAGATCAGGATGGACCGTTATTTGTGGAACTTTAGAGACCTTCACCCCTCCAACTTTAGTGGGGAAGAAACTCCAATGAAAACCGATGACTGGTTAATAATGACTCGTGATTTACTGAATTTGGTGCAGTTCCCACAGAACAAAAAGGTTCCACTAACAACTTTTCTCTTACAAGGTGAGGTTAATCTTTGGTGGAGCATACACTTAGCGCACAAACCTGATATTAAGAAATTAAGCTTAAATTTTCTTTAGAGTCAAATGCCTTCTTAGCATAATGTTAATGCTACCCCTAAAAATGCTAGGTCATTCATCGAATATGTTCACCCGGAATGTCTTTTTAAAGCACTCGCAAGCTGGTTCGTACCTCCCCCACAACGTCGAAACCTCCAAGAAAAGTACCTAAGGCTCATTCAAGGGGATAGTGTAATACCTTCCCTGCAATGTCTATATAATATGGGTACGACCAGGACCCTAACATATAAATGCCACAGCTTTAGTATTATAAAGTGATATAAAAGTACTACCCATCTCAAAATTCAGAATATAAACCACAAAAATATTTCAACAAAGACTAGAAGTTGTCCACGAGAACATAGGAGTCCAAAATGGCCTTAAGATCTTACATAATTCAAAAATCCAAATCATCATCAACAATAAACCAATCAAGAGTACAACAGTCCTATGCTACCTCGACATGCAAGCCGAAAACAAAGCAAATGAATCATAACAAACTACCAAAACAGGAGGTGGAACACTTCACGAGGCTTAAGGACTTTTTGGCCAGCGAGCTGGCTCCAGCTTGCAATCCTTACCCTGCAAAATTTTGTTATAACGTGGATCAGCAAAGATTGACCTCAACTGTGTAACCAACACCCCTCCTCCCGACCGTCCCTAGCGGACCCCGAGATACTCCATCACCCTTGCAGGTCAGCACTTCGTATACACATAATAAAACATAAACTAACACAAAACAATAGAATTTGTTGTCTCAAACATCAAACACGTTTCTATGTTGAACATATAAATAAAATGGGCCTACACTGCAGTATGAATGCAAACCCGGGTTTCACCCAAGACATCCTACAACGTGTATGAGTCTAACACATCATCACACATCAACATGTCATATCAATCACATGGGTACTCTCATTTCCCTAAAGACATACAAGCCCCAGGCCGAGAACTCTTGCTGAGACCCCACTCGCACATGGATCACAACACTATCAGGCTTATCCATCAGCTCTTTCGTTCTTGTCAATTTCACCAAGTACACATAACCGATGCTAAGAACTCTTGCTTAGACCCCACCTGCACATGAATCACAACACCATCGGGCTTGTCCAAAAGTATAGACGTTCTCGTCGGTTTCCACAAGGAGGGACTTGTCTTGCCGGGACACCCTCCACACGTGAATCACAACATCACGGGGTAAGCCAGCCGACCACAAAGACAAAACCAACATTTCTCCGCCCTAGCCAACGTTTGTTCTCATATGAAGCTAAGGGGCATCACAATGGCGACTTCGTCGCAATCAGATTTCTAGCAAAATCTCCTCCAAAGTATCCCGATGGTCTATAGGAAACCATCAAATTGATTAGAAGGGAGAAATAAGCTTAACATTACAATATTAAGCTTTGAGCGGGGAAGAAGAAGAAGACTAAGGGAATGAAAAAAGATTAGAGTTAAGAAGAAGATTATGAGGGAGAAAAGATAGGAGGAGAGATAAAAAACTAGGGAAAAAGAAGATTAAGGGGAGGAGGAGAAGAAGAAGATTAGGGGGGGAAGAACACGATTATGGGGAAGAAGATTAAGAGGAAGAAGATGAAGGGGGAAGAAAAAGAACAAGAAGAAGATAAGGGTGGGAGAAGAACAGGATTAAGAGGGGAGAAAAAGATTATGAGAGAAAACGAAGACTATGGGGAAGAAGAAGATTCGGGAAAAGAAGAAGAATATTATGTGAGAAGAAAATTAAGTGAAAAGAAGAAGAAAATTAGGTGGAAGAAAAATAAGATTAAAGTGAAAGAAAATTAGGGGAAAGAAGAAGATTATGAAAAAGAAGAAGAATATGAGAAATGAGAAGAAAATTATGGGAAGAAGAATATTATGGGGAAAAAGAAGAAGATAAAGGGAAAAAAGAGATTACGGGAAAAAAGAAGATTAGGAGGGGAAAAGAATAAGATTAAGGGGAAGAAAAAGAAAATTAAGAGTAAATAAGATTAAGGGGATAAAAGAAGAATAAGATTAGAGGAAAAAAAGAAGATGATTAGATGAGAAGAAGAAGATGATTAGAGGGAAGCAAAAGGTTAGGGGGAAAAAAGAAGACAATTATGGGTGAAGAAGAAGAATAGGAGAAGAAGAAGATTAGGGGAAAAATAAAATTAAGGTGGGGGGAAGAAGATTAGGGGGAAGAAGAAAATTAGAAGAGAAGAAAAAGATTAAGGAGAAGAAGAATATTATGGGGGAAGAGGAAGGAGATTAGCGGGGAAAAAGAAGAACAAGAAGAAGATAAAGGAGGGAGAAGAAGATAAAGATTAGAGTAAGAGGAAGAAGATTAGGGGAGAAGAAAAAAGAAGAATATTGTGGGGGGAGAAGAAGAAGACTAGAGAAAGAAGAGGAAGAAGAATGAGTGGAAGAAGAAAATTAAACGAAAAAAGAACAAGATTAAGGGGAGAGGAAGATTAGGGGAAAAAAGAAGATTAGTGCACAGAAGAAGATTATGAGAAAGAAGAAGATTATGAGAAAAAGAAGAAGAAGATTAGGGGGAAGGAAAGTAAAAAGAAGATTAGGGAAAAAAAGAAAATTAGTGAGAAATTAGAAGAAGATTAAATAGGTAGAAGAAAAAGGATAAAAATAGAGGGACATAAGAAGATGATTAGAGAGGAATAAGAAGAAGATTAAATGAAAGCAGAAGATTAAGGGAAAAAAGAAGATGATTAGGGGGATGAAAAAGAAGATTAGAAGAAAAAGAATAAGATTAGAGGAATGAAGAAGAAAATTAGGGGGAGAGGAAGATTAGAGGAATGAAAAGATTAGGGAAAAGAAAAAAAATAATGGGAAGAAGAAGATTAGGGAGAAGAAGAAGATTAGGAGAAAAAAAAGAAGATTCAGGGGGGGAGAAGAATGAGAATATTAGTGAGAAAAAAGATTAGGGAGAAGAAGAAGATTAGTGGTGAAGAAGAAAGATTAGGAGGAAGAAGAAGAAAATTAAAGGGAGGAGAAAAAGAAGATTAGGGGGAAGAAAAATAAGAATATGTTGAAAGAAGAAGAACAAGAAGATTACAAGGAAAAAGAAAAACAAGATTAGTGAGAAGAAGAATAAGAAGATTAAAAGAAAGTAGAAGATTATCGGGGGAAATAAGTAGAAGATTAGGGGGAAAAGAAAAAGAAGATTTGGGGCGAGAAAAATATTAGAGGGGAAAATATTAGAGGAAGAAAAGATGAAGATTAGGGGAGAAGAAAAAGAAGACTATAGAAGAAGACAGAGTACAGGGAAAAATAAGAGCAAGATTGTGGGGAGAAGAAAACGAAGAAGATTATGAGAAAGAAGAAGAATATTAGCGGGAAATAAGAAGATGATGAGTAGCTGGGGAAGAAGAAAAAAGATTAGCGAGGGACAAAAAAGAAGTTTAGCGGGGAAGAACGAGAAGAAGACTAGGTGGGGAAGAAAATGAAGAGTAGGGGATAAGAATAAGAAGATAAGGGAAGTCGTAAGAAGATTAAGGCAGAAGAAAAAAAAGAAGAATATAGGAAGAAAAAGAAATTATAGTGGAAGATGGAGATTAAGGGGGAAGAAGAAAAGATGATTTGGGGGGAACAAGAAGATTAGGGAGAAAATGAAGAAAATTAAGAGGAAGAACAAGAAAAAAATTATGGGGAAAAAGAGGAAGACCAAGGGGAAAGAAGAATAGGTGGGAAGAAAAGAAAAATGATTATAGGTGAAGAAGAAGATTATGAGGGAAAAAGAAAAAGATTAGAGGGGAAGAAGAAGATTGTGGTAAAAGATTATGGAAGAGAAATATTTGGGAAAAAGATGAGGAAGAAGAAAATTAGAGAGGAAGAAGGAAGAAAATTAGGGGAAAAAGTAGAGGAAAAAGATTAGAAAGAAACAGAAGATTAGGGGAAAGAAGAAGGAGAAGAAAAAAATTAAGGGGAAGAAGAAGAGAATTAGAGAGAAGCGAAAGATTGGAGGGAAAAGAAGAAAAAGAAAATTAGGAGAAAGTAAAAGATTATCGAGGGGAAGAAGAAGAAGATTAGCAGGAAAAAGAAAAGATTAAGTGGGAGATTATGGGGAGAAGAAGACAAGAAGAAAAGAAGATTAATGAGGGGAAAGAAGATAGGGGGAAGAAAATGATTACAGAGAAGAAGAAGAAGATTAAGTGGAAGAAGAGGATTATGTGGGAAGAAAGAGATTAGCGGGAAGAAGAAGATAAAGAGGGAGCATATGAAAGAAAAAGAAGATGGAGCTAATGGAAGAAGCAAAATTTGAATAAGAAGATGAAACCTATGGAAATAGAAGATGGAGAGGGAACCTATGAAATAGAAGATGGAGAGGAAACCTATGGAAATAGAAGATGGAGAGGGAGCCTATGCAAGAAAAAGAAGAAGAGGTAGCTTATGGAAGAAGAAGTGAGAGTCTATGGAAGAAGAAAAAGTGGGAGTCTATGGAAGAGGAGGAAGTGGGAGCCTATGGAAGGAGAAGAAGTGGGAGCCTCCTGAAGAATAAGTGGGAACCTATTGAAGATGAAGAAGAAGAAAAGGGAGCATACAGAGGAAGATGAAGTGGGAGCCTATGGAGAAAGATGAAGTGAGAGCCTATGAAAGAAGAAGAGAGAGTCTACAGAGGAAGAAGAAGAGGGACCTTGTGAAGGAGTAAGAAGTGGGATCCTATGGAATAAGAAGAGGGAGTGTATGGAAGAAGAAGAAAAGAGAGCCTAAGAAAAAGAAGTAGAGGGAGTTAATGGAAGAAGAAGAAGATGGGGACAAAGGAAGAAGAAGAGGGAACCTATGGAAGAGAAGAAGTAAGAGGGAAAGCCTATTGAAGAGAATGAAGAAGAGGAAAATTAGACGGGGAAGAAGAATAAGATTAGGGGAAAGAAGAATATTAGAGGGAAAAAAGAAAATTGTGAGAGAAGAAGAAGAAGGGGGAAGAAGAAGTTTAAGAAGGAGAAGAAGATTAGGGTGGAGAAGAAGAAAATTAGAGAGAAGAAAAAAATTAGGAGGAAAAAGAAGAAAATTAGGGAGAGAAGAAGAAAAGATTAGGGAGAGAAGAGGAAGAAAAGAAGATTAAAAAGAAGAAGAAAAATATTAGAGGGCAAAAGAAGAAGATTAGAGGGGAAAAAAGGAAAACAAGAAGATTAAGAAGAAGAAGATTATGAGAGAGAAAAAAACTTAGGGGGAGGAGAATAAGAAAATTAGGGGGAAGAAAAAGATTAGGGGAAAGAAGAAGAATAGGGGAAATATAAGAAGAAAAAAAGAGATTAGTGTGAAGAAGATGAGAAGAAGATTAAGAGTAAGAAGATGAAGAGTAAGAAGATGAAGCAAAAGTTAGAGGAGAAGAAGATGATGATTAGGAGAGAAAAAATAATTTGGGGGAAGAAGAAGAAGATTATGGAGAAAAAGAAGAAAATTGGTGGGGGAAAAGAAGAAGATTGGTGGGGAAAAAGAAGAAGATTGTTGGGGAAAAAGAAGAAGATTGGTGGGGAAGAATAAGAATAGAGAGGAAAAAGAATAAGTATATTAGCATAATGTAGAAGATTATTGGGGGGAAGAATAAGAAGATTAGTGAGGAAGAAAAGAAGATTATGAGAGAAGAAGAGAAAGAAGATTAGCGAGGAAAGAAGAACAAGAAGAAGATTGCCAGGGAAGAACAAGAAAAAGAAGATTAGCGGGGAAGAAGAAAAGAGAGCTTATATAGGAATAAGAAGAGGGATCACATGGAAGAAGAAGATGAGGGAGCCTATGAAAGAAGAAGAAGAAAAAAGAGCCTATAAAAGAAGAAGAGGGAGCCAATAGAAGAAGAAGAAAGAGACTAAGGAAGAAGAGGGAGCGTATGAAAGAGAAGAAAGATAGGGAGCTTATAGAAGAAGAAAAAGATGAAGAAAAAGAATAGGGGGTAAGAAAAATACGATTATGGGGAAGAAGAAGATTATGGGGCAGAAAAAAAGATTAGGAGAGAGAAGAATATTATTGGGAAGAAGAAGAACATTAGTAGGAAGAAAAAAAGATTATGGAAGAAAAAGATTGCGGAAGAAAAAGAAAAAGAAAAATAATTAGGGAGAAAAATAAAAATTAAGAGAAGATTATGAAAGAAGAAAAAAAATTACGTTAGAAGATGAAGATTATGGAAGAGAAAAATTAGCGAAGAAGACGATTATTGGGAAGAAGATTAGGAAAGAAGAAAAATGGGAGAAAAAGAATAGGGAATAAGAAGATTAAGAAAGAAGAAGATGAGGGGGGAGATTAGGGGGGAAGTAGAATAAGATTAGGAGAAGAAAAAAAGATTAAAAAAAGAAGAAATCTAGAGGGAAGAAGAAAAAGAATATTAAGGGTAGAAGAAGACAATAACGATTTAGAAGAAGATTAGAGGGAAGAAGAAGATTAGAGGGAAAGAGGAAAATTAGAAGGGAAGAAGAAGATTGGTGGAAAGAGGAAGACTAGGGAAAGAAGAAGAAAAATAGGTTTAAGAAGAAGAAGATTTGGACGAAGAATAAGATTAAGGGGAGAAAAGATTATGGAAGAAGAAGACTAGGGGGAAAAGAAGATTAAGGAGGGGAGAAGATTTAGGAGAAGAAGAAAATTAGGGGAGAAAGATTAAAGGGAAGAAGAAGATTATGAGAGGAAAAGGAAGAGATTAGGGGAAGGAAGAAAAACAAGAATAAGATAAGGGAGGGAGAAGAAGACAAAGATTAAGGGGGAAGAAGAAGATTAGGAGAGCAGAAGAAGAAAATTATGGAGAGAAGAAAAAGACTAGGAAAAGAAGAAGATTAGGTGAGAAGGAGAAGATTAGGTGGGAATAAGATTAGATGGAAGAAGAAGATTATGTGAAAGAATAAGATGAAGATTGGGGGAGAGGAAGATTTAGGAATGAAGAAGATTAGGGGAAAGAAGAAGATTGGAGAGAAGAATAAGATTAAGAGGAAAAAGAAGAAGAAGAATATGGTGGATGATGAAGAAGAAGATTAGGGGAAATAAGAGTAAAACTACCGGGGAAGAAGATTAAAGGGGTAGAAGAAGAATAATAATGGAGAGAAATAAGAAAATTATTAGGGGGTGAAAAAGAAGATTAGTAAAAAAACAAGAAGATTAGGGGGAAGAAGAATAAAAAGAAAAAGATTAGAGAAAAATAATAAAAAGAAAAAGATTAGGGGGGAGAAGAAGAAAAAGAATATGGGGAAGAAGAAAAAAAAGAAGATTGGGGGAAGAAAGAGAAGACTAGGGCTAAAGAAGAATAAGAGTAGTAGATAAGAAAAAAAAGATTATGAGACAAGAAAAAGATTAGGGGAGAAGGAGAACATTATGAGAGAAAAAAATAAGGGAGAAGAAAAAAAAATTATGAGAAAAGAAGAAAATTAGTTGAGAAGAAGAAGATTATGAGGGAAAAAGAAAATGTTTGGAGGATAAGGAAAAGAAGATTGGATGGTATAGAAGAAGATTATGAGGGCGAAGAAGATTATGAAGGAGAAGAAAATTAGGGAGAAAAGAAGATTAGGGGGGAGAAGAAGATTAGAGAAAGAAGAAAAAGATTGGGGATGAAGAAAAAATTTGGGAAAAGAAAAAGAAGATTAGGTTAAAATAAAAAAATTAGGGGGCAGAAGAAGAAGACTACGAGAAAGAAGAAGAAATAGAAGATTAGGGGAAAAAAAGATTAGGGGGAGAAGAAAAAGATTAGAGGGAAGAAGATTAAGGGGAATAAGAAGAAGATTAGAAGGGAAGAAGAAGAGTAGGGGGAAGATGAAGAAGATTAATGGGGGAGGTGGAGAAGATTAATGAGAGAGATGAAGAAGATTAGAGGGGAGAAGAAGAAGATTATGAGGGAGAAGAAGAAGATTACATGAAAAAAAGAACATGATTAGAGGGAAGAAGAAGAAAATTAGGAGAAAGTAGAAGACTGTCGAGGGGAAGAAGAAGATTAGAGGGAAATAAGAAGAAGATTATGGGGAAAGAATATAAAAAAGAAGAAAATTATGGGGCAAAATATGAAGAAGAAGAAGAAGAAGATTATGAGGGGAGAATGTGAAGAAGAAAAAGAAGAAGAAGATTAGGAGAGAAGAAGATGATTAGGGGATAAGAAGAAAAAGAATAGGGTAAGAAAAGAACATTATGGGATAAGAAGAAGATTAGAGATGAAAAGAAAAATAAGAAGATTAGGGGGGAGGGGAAGAAGAAGATTAGTGAGAAGAAAAAGAAAAATAGGAAGAAAAAAAAGATCTTTATTAGGGGGAGAAGAAGAAGATTATAGAGGAAGAAAAAAAAGATTATGGGGGAAATAAGAACAAAATTAAGTGAAGAAGAAGAAGATTAGCGGGGGAAGAATATGAAGAAGATTAGCGGGGGAAGAAAAAGAAAAAGATTAATGGGGGAAGAAAAAGAAGAAGATTAGCGGGGAAAGAAGAAGAAGATTAGCAGGGGAAGAAGAAGAAGATTAGCGGGAGAAGAACAAGAAGATTAGTGGAAAAGAACAAGAAGAAGAAGATTAAGGGAAAGAAGATAAAGAAGATTAAGGGAGAAGAATAAAAAGATTATGGGAGAAGAAGAATAACAAGAATAGGGGAACAAGAAAAAAAATTAGTGGGAAGAAGAGCATTAGAGGGGAAGAAGAGGAGAAGAAGATTAAGGGGAAGAAGGAGATCAGGGAGAAGAAGAAAATTAGGGGAAAAAGTAGAAAAACATTAGGAGGAAAGAAGAAGATTAGAGGAAAAATGAGGAAGATCAATAGGGAAAAAGAAGAATAGGTGGGAAGAAGCGAAAAAATATTATAGGTGAAGAAGATTAAGAGAGAAAAAGAAGATTAGAGGTAAGCAAAAGAAGATTAGAAGAGAAGAAGAAGATTATGGGTAAACAGAACAAAATTAGGAGAGAAGAAGAAGATTAAAGGGAAAAACAAAATAAAGAAGAAAAAGATTAATTAGGGGAGAAAAAGAAAATTAAGGAAAAACAAGAAAAAGATTAGGGGGAAGACGAAGAAGATTAGGGTGAAAGAAAAAAATTAGAGGGGAAGAAGAAGATTAGGGAGAAGAATAAGAAAAAAAAGATTAGGAGAGAAAAAGAAAAAGACTAGGTGGAAGAAGAAAATTTGGGGGAAAGAAAAAAAAGAGGAGGACAAAGAAGAAAAAGAAGAAAGAAAGAAGAAAGAAGAAAAAAATTAGGGGAAAGAAAAAGAAAAAGATTAGGGAAAAGTAAAGATTATGGAGAAGAAGAATAAAAAGATTATGAGGAAGATGGGGAAGAAGAAGATTAGAAGAAGAAGAAGATTAAGAGAGAAGAATAAAAAGATTAGCGGTGAAGAAAAAGAATAGCGGGAGAGAAGAAGAAGAAGAAGATTAAGGGAAGAATAAGAAAAAAATGAAGATTAGGGGGAAAGAAGAAGAAAATTACAATGAAGAAGAAGAAAATGAAGAAAAAGAATAAGAGGGGGGGAGAAGAAGAAGATTAGGGAAATAAGAAGAAGATTACGGGGAAGAAAAAAAAGATTAGGGAAAAAAAGAAGAAAATTAGAGGGAAAGGAGAAAAGGAAGATTATGAGAAAGAAGAAGAAGAAAATTAGGGGGAAGAAGAATAAGAAGTTAGGGTGGAAGAAGAAGAATGAGATTAGGGGAATAAGAAGAAGATTTGGGGGGAGAAGAAAAATATTAGGGGGAAGAAGAAGAAGATTAGGGAGGAGAAAAGAAAAAGAAGATTAGGGGGAAAGAAAAAAGAAGAAAAGGTATATAGAAGAATAAGAAGTCTATGAAAGAAGAAGAAAACTATGAAAGAATAAGAATATGTAAGAAAAAGAAGAAATCTATGAAAGAAGAAGAAAGTGCTTATCCAATAAGAAGAAAGAATCTATAGAAGAAGAAGCTTATGGAAAAAGAAAAAGTCTATAGAAGAAGAATGAGCATATGGAAGAAGAAGAAGTCTATAGAAGAAGAATGAGCATATGGAAGCATAAGCAGTCTATGAAAGAAAAAAAAAGTAGCATATGGAAGAAGAAGAAGATGAATCCTTTAAAAGAATGAGTTTATCAAAGAAGAAGAAGAAGCCTATGGAGGAGGATGAGGAAGAAGAAGGAACCTAAGAAAGAAGAAGAATTCTATGAAAAAAGAAAGAATCTATAGAAGAAGAAGCTTATGACTAGGAGGAGAAAGAGAAGAAGGAGAAGAAAAGGAATGAGAAGGAGGAGGAGAAGGAGAAGGGGGTGGAGAAGAAGAAAGAGGAGAAGAATGAGAAGAAGAAAGAGAAGGAAGAGAGGGAGGAGAAAAGGGAGAAGATGCCCCACCTTGTTTACCCATCACTTATAAAAACCATTAATTACATAATTAGAATAAAAAATTTCAATCACTTGCATCAAATTTGTTCCAACAATTTTAATTTATACACGGTTGCATAAATTGTCTACGGATTAAGCAATTTTATACAATGTGTTGCAACAAGGACTACACACTATAAAAGATTGTGTGAATTTATTATGACTTGCAAAAATATTTTAACTACTTAAGTATCTAAATGAACAAATAATGTTAGGAGGAAAACAAGGAACAGTTATGGTAAATGACATTTTAGGGTAATAAATGACAATAATACTATTCCAGCGCAAGACAAAATACTAGATCAAACATGTAGTGCAAGTGGAAAAAAATGAAAATTGAAATATTTCTTAAAATGAAACTCACCCTTGAGTGTAGAATGGAGATAAATTAGCAGCGGAGAACCGGATGAGTATGGTAGCAAAACCAATAGATAATTTTGCTAAGAACTCCATGAGAAGCGCTCGTTTCCTGCACAACCACAACCAAAAGTTCATCAAAAATACACTCACAAACGCCTTACAAATTAGAGAGTTAGTGACTATATATGTTAAAACATAATAGCACGTACATCAAGCTTTTGAGTTTTTGCCCCACTTGGTGTAGTGTCCAAACACACGACACCAAGTTAAACTATCAAAATTCTAATTCCTATGATAAATGGAAAGTTAAAACATAATAGCATGCCACAAATATGCAAGACAAGGTGATAAGAGCTCTTAAATAGACATTAATCCCAGACTAAGGTTGTTTTGACTTATTCAATAACACACCACATATGCCTTTTTTGAAATAATCAAGATATGTGGAGTAAGAATAGAAGGCCTATAAGGTAAAGGAGCATAAATTTCTAGGGAGTGCAACTAGAATTGAATGAATTTATTCAAAGCATGCACGACCTCATTTAGATTGAATCAATTAATATCAAGTTCAACAAAAACTGCATCATGAAGTCATTCCTGGCCTACATCAACAAGGAAGTAGGGACTTCATTATTTTATTTGGTTATTAATGAGGGCATTAATTCCTTTGGAGCAAATTTTACTTACTAGCAATTGTCCTCGAGAATTGTTTTGCCTTTTTATTTTATATATAAGAAAACTGAAGAAATATTATGTCATAGTAATAGTTGTCTATGTCACTTGATATAGAGAGGCACCAGCATATTTATGCTGACTTTTCCATAGATGGAATTCTCCGTCTACTTGATTAAAATATGGGTTTTCATTCCATTTTAGAAAAACTTTCAAGTAGTGGTTAAGTCAATGGTGCAAGGTTACAATACTTATATCACACATGAAGGATTGAGAAGTGTTTATAATATGGACAAGCAGGGCCATATGCATGTTTGATGTAGTTGATCTCATATTACCCATTAGTAGATATACATTTCATCTGATGGATCCCTCCCATCAGCATTTGAACACATTTTGCCTCAGGGTGGGTGTAATCATTTAGAGGATTTTTTTTTACATAGCTAGTGTTTCCTACTTGAACTTGGTGAAATCAACTAATTTAGACGTTACTTCTAATGGTCCTTGCTACTTTTCAAAAAATGGAACCAAGATACCTTTCGTTTTTTCTACGATTTGCCCAACTTATAAAGAAACAAATTTGTAAGGTCAATCCATTCCTTCCACTCCTCTCAATGTTGTCTCGTTCAGTAAGTAGTTCAAAACATTCCTTCTCTTAATGTTAGGGATTTGTGACATTCGAGCCAACAAAGTCGAAGGTGAACTAATCAATCGAGTGATATAGGCACTTGGTAGGAGGCTTGTTCAAGTTAGCCCATTAGGTATGCTCATCTGGCGAGCACGTCAGGCAGACCGTCCTAGCTCAACCATCTCTCACAATTAGTTAATTACTTTACAATACATTTTGGATTTCCTTTCTCCAAGAGTAGGTAGTTGCACGCTTTATTATTATATAAGCTTGACTATGAAGCTCTTGATAATGCTATTATCTTAGTGTTTTGCTCTTGAATGGGCATAGATTTTAAAATATTTAAGCATTTAGTGTTAATTGATACTTAATATTCACCCGTCCTCTAAATAGACAGCTGGAAGGTGATTTTTAACAACATCGTACAATGGGATAACAACTGGAATTCATACTTTCCTGATTATATTTTCTTCCACTGTAGCATGAACCATGACATTCAAGAACATTAAACCTGCAACATTCACATAATTTTAGTGTGTTCTTGTTGTTTGTATATTTAATCTGGATATTAGAAAGTTAGTTGTTTATTACTTTTCCCCTTATCTTTGTACTTCTCACATAGTTTCTTCTTTTCCCTTTGTTTGTTCCCATCTTTTGGAATCATTGAATTGGGATTTGGATAACTTATTCAGTTAAACAAATACCAAGATTTCATCTTGATCTTGCTTTCTATATCAGCAGCAATTCTTTTCATCATTTTTCCCCAGTTGGGTATCATCCTATTTGTCATCATGGTTATGTCTTTTTCTTACCTGCTCTATGTTTACTGCATGACAAAAAAATATTATTTCACAAGTTGCAGAAAGTGTTCCATCCAATTCTACAAGGAGATTATCAGAGACTAAAAAAATAACTGTGAGCCGTAAAGTCTTGATTGCCATTAATTAATTGCTAAGGTGGTTCTCACATCGCAAGATTAACAAAACTTTAGTCATGGGCATGAAAGGTCACTGCTACCGTTGGCAAGTGCTTCAAAGAAGTTTTATTCCGTTGGTGTTTAAGGATTGATTAGTGGTGGAAATAAATTTCTATGTCAAAATCAATACACTCCAAATAATCAGAACCGTTTGACATTTTCTCTCGAGATAAATTTGGAAACATGAAGCATGCGCTTCTCTTACAGAGGGGATCAAGCTTTTTGATTTACACTTAGGGTCCGTTCATTTCGCAGGAATTGAGCTGCAGGAATTGGAATTGAATTCAATTCCCATTCCCGCAGAAATTGGAATTGAATTCAATTCCAATTCTGCTGTTCGGCTGAATGCAAGAATTCTGTCACAGGAATTGGAATTAGCAATTCCGATGTTCGGCTGTAACCTGGAATTCAAAGTACAGAATTCAAATTTATAATTTTTATTATAAACTGAATTGAAATTGCTAAACAAAAATCATAATTCAACAAAATTAAAATTAATAGTCCACGAACTGAACATTAAAAAAAATTCAAATAGTCCACAGCATTATAATAGTCCGCACATGATGCCAAAAGTCCTTAACATAATCTAATCAATCGCGTAGATGTAAGCGGAGCCAGGTCCTCCTAATTGGCATCGGTAAAGCCATGCACACGTCGGCCTTCTTGTCGTCATCACTCAGCATATCAATAGCCTGTATGACCTCAGTCTCAGTCAAATCTGCAATAGCTGCAATGGCGACATATATCCTGGCTGCCCTTGAGATCGGAGGCGGTGGCGGTGGCGGCTGAGAAGTCACGCTGCTATCATGCTCCATGTTCCTCGCTATCGCAGAAACAGCATCAGCAATAATATCTACCGCAGATGTTTTCTCCTTCCTCTTCTTGATCTTTGGCTCAACCTCCTCCATGCCGTTTTCGTCCACTGAGTCTTCAATGTGGATCTCGTTCATTTGCTCAGTCGCAGTAGCAGCATTAGCTCCAGTGGCCCGATCAACCCCACAAATCATAGCTAAGTCGCCCCAATTGACGATCACCTTGCTCCGATAATGTCTCACTGTCGGATGCGCCTACAAGTTTAGTTTAAATTAGAATCAAAATTTAATATAATCTCTACACAGTTAAATATTTGTTCAACTAAAATATTACCTGTACGTAGTTAGCCCAGACTTCTTCGCTGTCAACCTTCACCACATTACGCTCCCAATCCCATCCGAAACCACTGGTATCCAGCATAGTCGATATTTCCCGGTAGTATTTGTTCCATGTTTTAATCATGGCCATTATCTTCTCCTTACTAATATCAACGTGGCAATCATCCTTCAATGCCTGTATTGCTGCCGTGTACGCGACACTTTTCCAGCCGCTAGCCGCCTTATTTCCCAGATTTTGCTGCTCAAGGAGAGCAGTCGATAACGCACAATCCATCTGCGGTGTCCATGGAACATAGGACCGTTCACTTGGTTTGACCCCGTTTCCTTTTTTATCCATTTATTTCTGCATAATATATAAGTTAACAAAAAAATGTAGTAGAACCAGTGTATTAAATTGAAGTCAACAAAATATACACAAACACACACACATAACATACCCACAAATTTGCACATAAATGCATTATAAAGAAGTTAACAAATTAAACACATTCTAATTGCCCCGATGAGCACAGTACTCATTAAACATATTCATAGCCATAGTTTCCCTAAACGTGCTCCACTCCGGTGTTGCTTGGACTGGAGCCAATGTATCCGCGTACTCGAAACTAGCAGAAGTTGTATCTTGATTTAATATTTCCGCATCTACCTCGACAAGCAATCGACCATGATTTTCTAATCTCCTTTCTATAAGAAAATTATGCAGAATGCAACAAGCGTTTATAATTTGAACCTGTTAAAACTAAAAGGTAATTAAAAATTCATTATAAATTAACTTATTTTAATATTAAAGGTTTAAATGTATAGACCTGGACTTTGATGTCATAGAATGATGGTACCCTCAAAATTGCCCATCTTTTTTTAAGGAGGCCGAATGTTCGCTCTATGACATTCCATTCCTTTGAGTGTCGGAGATTGAACAACTATTTATAATTGGTGGGGTTATTGCCTTGTGCAGACCACTCTTTCAAGTGATATCTGGTTGACCTATATGGAGCTAGATAGCCAGGGCCATTGGTGTATCCCGCATCCACCAGATAGTACTTTCCAAGTGGCACCTCAAAACGATCTGCTCTTTCTAGTGCATTGCGCAAAACTCTGGAGTCCGATGAGGAGCCCTCCCATCCCGGTAACACATACAAAAACCTCATATTTGAATCACATGCGGCCATTACATTCGTTGTAATGGCTTGTTTCCTATTCCGATACCTACCCTGATCTTTAGTAGGCACTGTCACTTCAATATGAGTGCCGTCAATCGCACCAATGCAATCATATATGGACATCTGGACAGTTTAGATATTTTAAAATAAAACTTAGGATTGTAAAAAATATAATTTACAGGAAAATGACGCTATCTTTGTACTGTTGACGCATCTGTGAATTTTATAAACTCAGGACCTAATTTCACAAGAAATCTGGACTGATTTCAGTCCAGATTTCACAATAAATCTGGACTGAAATCAGTTCAGATTTCTTGTGAAATCTGAACTGAAATCAATCCAGAATTCACAAGAAATCTGGACTGATTTCAGTCCAGATTTCACAAGAGATCTGGACTGATTTCAGTCCAGATTTCCCAAGAAATCTGGACTGAAATCAGTCCAGATCTCTTGTGAAAACTGGACTGAAATCAGTCCAGAATTCACAAGAAATTTGGACTGATTTCAGTCCATATTTCACAATAAATCTGGACTGAAATCAGTCCAGATTTCTTGTGAAATCTGGACTGAAATCAGTCTAGAATTCACAAGAGATCTGGACTGATTTCAGTCCAGATTTCACAAGAGATCTGGATTGATTTCAGTCCATATTTCCCAAGAAATCTGGACTGAAATCAGTCCAGATTTCTTGTGAAAACTGGACTGAAATCAGTCCAGAATTCTTGTGAAATCTGGACTGAAATCAGTCCAGATTTCACAATAAATCTGGACTGAAATCAGTCCAGATTTCTTGTGAAATCTGGACTGAAATCAGTCCAGATTTCTTGTGAAATCTGGACTGAAATCAGTCCAGATTTCACAAGAAATCTAGAGTGATTTCACAAACAACTACACTGAAATAATCTGGATAAAAACTGGAGTGATTGCAGAAGTGAACAAGTGACTGTATAAGTGATTGCAAAAGATAAACATCAAGTAGTGATTGCACAGAAGTAAGCAAGTAGTGATTGCACAGAAGTAAGCAAGTAGTGATTGCACAGAAATAAGCAAGTGACTGAAGAAGAAGAAGAAGATACCAACGCGCGACGGGAGCAGCAGCAAGGCGCGACGGGAGCAGCAGCAAGGCGCGACGGGAGCAACAGCAAGGCGCGACGGGAGCAGCAGCAAAGCGCGACGGGAGCAGCAGCAAGGCGCGACGGGAGCAGCAGCAGCAGCAAGGCGCGACGGGAGCAGCAGCAGCAAGGCGCGACGGGAGCAGCAGCAAGGCGCGACGAGAGCAGCAGCAGCGCGCGACGGTAGCAGCAGCAGCGCGCGACGGGAGCAGCAGCAGCGGGCGACGGGAGCAGGAATCGCGAAATCTGACCTAGCGAGGTCGGAATTAAACATCGCGCGTTTACCTTATACCCAATTCCGACGGATTCCGATTCATTTCCGATTCCCACGGTTTTTTTTGCCATACCGAATGACCCTAATTGGAATTGGTAAATGAATACCAATTCCAACGGCCCAATTCCCGCGTAACGAACGAGCCCTTACAGTTTTATTAACATTGCATCTTAATTATTATGAACTTGAAATGTATCATATCAAACTACATGTAAACGAATTTAAATGAGAATTGTAAACAGAGTTATGTCTAACCATAGCTTAAAATGCCCTAACTCTCTACATAATTAAACCATGGCAACAAGGATTCAAAGAACATAACTGCTGCATTGCGGCCAGTAACATCACGAGGAAGAAGAAGAAGAAGCAGAAGCAAAAATCAGAAGAAAAAAAACTCAAACCAAGAGCCACAGAAAGGGACTTACGAATTAGCTGAGACAATCAAACCAGAAATACACGGTCCGACGGGCGTAGGCTGGCGTTCAATCGTCCCCGTCGATGATGGCTTGAAGATTAGGAATAACGAAGGTCGGAGAGAACGCCGATCATCTTCCTCGCGTCGGCTTTTCCGGTAGAAACTGAGCCGTTAACCTGGGGTTCCCTAAATGTATAACGCATCCCTTCCTATTTCTATAAATAAACTCTCTATCAAAAATAATTCCATTAATCTCTAAATAAATAATAGAGCTTTTTTATTGTTTCCATAAATAAACTCTCTAATCTATTCTCTATAAATAATATTTCTATAAATTTAAATTTTAGTAATTATTATTCTATTTAATTTTTTATTCAAATTTTTTATTTTTGGGTCTAAGATTTATTTATAGACATTAAAATTTTACTAAATTATTACCAAAAAATGCATAAACATGAAAGAAAATTAAATACATAGAATAGTAATTATGTAACACGTAATATTATTTAGTGATTATAATATTTAGCATAATTATTTATGAATATATTAATTAACTTAATGCGCTTAAATAAATTTAATTTAGACTCAAGTCGAATAAATAATTACATTTTGTAAAAAAATCAAACTAACTATTTTGTATGAATACAAGAAAGGTATCATTGATATAATACATATCTATACAATTCAAAAAAAATTATGGGATGGCTTTAAAATGCCTTGAATTTAAAATCCATCAAACTTATTTGAGCCGTCCAATATGAATAGGAACCGTGATCTTTATCTCTCAATCTTGCTTTACAAAAATATAATTGTTGAATTGCTTCTTCCAAACCCTGATGTCTTCTTCTTCGTACGCCACTCTAAGTCGCGGCGCTCCTCTGCCGCCACGACGTCGCCATCGCGGCTTTGCAGAGACTTGCTCAAGCTCTTCTCCATAGCTTTCGCGAAGAGCGGCTTCTCTTTCATTTGCATACAGGTTCTTCTCCTCAATACGGCTTCCGCTGGCAGAAGATCGACTCCTACAGATTCTTCTCCACCTATAATATCAAGATAGGGTTTTCTCTGCCTCCCTTATTGTGATGCACAATGGGCAAGCATCGTCTAGAGTTTCACTTTCTTCCATTCATCTTCACCATTTAGCGCCCGACCATTGAAGATTAGCTTCCTCCTTTAGTCTCTAGGGCAATGGTTGTCTTCCTCTGACTTTGAGTCTCCTCTAATAAGATCTCATATGGATCATATTGTATCATCCCATCGACGCATCTCCGTTGAATCACAGTACATTCTTCTTCCTCCTACTTTTGGTTTCAACAGAGATGCGTCTTCTCCATTTTCAGTTGTTCAAAGTTCCCATACTCAAGTGGTACCTGCTGCTAGGTGGGATTCTGTGCAGCAAGGAGTCATTTACTGAATTATTTTTTAGGGGAGGTAAGCAACATCTCACTAGCGGTTAGGTTCATTCTTTCATCGTTATTGTAACTTTGATTCCTAACTTTCAATGTAATTAATTAAATCAGAGTGGAAGTTTAAATAATGTTGCATCTAGATTTTTTTTGTTTATATAAGTTGCTTAAATTTTTTTCAAAAAAAAAACTCGCCACATTTACATTCTGAATATTTAGGATTGCACTACTCGGAAATTCGAAAACAGTTTGCTTCAATAAAGTTGTAGGTCAACTTTGTTGCTTCATTTCAAAAAAATTGCTCTAACACAGGTCGGCCTAAATGAGATCTAGCCTTTGGTTCATGTTGTATGATCCTATTATCAATTTCTTACCACACATTGATCAATTTTCCCTGGATTTTAGATTCCTTCCGTTTTTGGAATGTCTATGCCTCCCTCCATTGCTCGATATTTTGCTTCTATAGAAACTCTTTCGATTGTTTGTTTTTTTGTTATCTTGTAAATTGACCTGTTCTTCCTTAACATACATTATCTACATCTATTTTAAGCTTGCCATATCTTTGCAAATATACTCAAAAACAACTTCTCATCATCGTGTCAAACCGCACCTTTCCTGTTCATCGTCTTCCTAACCCGAGCGACAATGTTTTCGCGAGTGGAAGAGGAGCGGCGTCCCGCGTGCTTTCAGTCGGCAATTCCTAGAGGTTCAGTGGTTGTTTTCGTCAATAAATTAGAGATTTAGAAAGCTCTCGACGAGATCTACGCGTTAGTGGTAAGCTTTCCCCATTTCTCCGATTTTTAGGTGTTTGGGTTTGTGATTTTGACCTTCTTTTCCCCCCAAAAGTTTCAGGAAACGTTGCTTAGGGTTTTTGCGGTCGATCCTTGTCGCGGTGCGAGCGGGAGGAGTTTTTTCGGAGTTTCAAGGCAAGTGGATTTTCCTCCCTTACATGTCCATTTCTAGCTTATTTTCTTCTTTTCTTTCCTCCTCCCTTAGAGAGTAGGATTAGTGTAACTTAACTATGAAAGAACTCTTAGGAAAGTGTGGGTTTCGGCCAAGTCATGGAGAATAGGTGTAAGCATTACAAGTAAGATTCAACGTGTATCGGTAGAAAAATTCGTCGAATATGGTAGGTTAGCCGGGTGAGAATTCAGCGTATATCGTTAAGTGAAATTCAGCGGGTTTGAGTAAATGAATTTCGTCGAGTAACAGTTAGGATTCGGCGAGTATCGCCGAAATTGTCGTTAAGGTAAATTCGCCGGTATTAGAGGAAAACTTCGAGTATCGTTGGTCGATGTGTCTAGTATAGTAGAAATTCATCGATTATTGCAAGTCGTATTCGTCGAATATTGTAGAAATTCGTCGAGTATCTAGGCGTCGAGTTCGTCGAGTATCGGCTGGCAAGGCGTTGAGTGCATTCGATGAATTCGTTGTGTTTGGCTTAGGCTTAGGGAGCGTTGAGTGATCGGGACGCCAAGTCAAAATCGTTGAGTATCATTAGTCCATTTGTTGAAACCGGAATCCGGCCTCTTGTGGAGTTCGACCCTTGGGGAAGGGGTGATCTCGCGCCTACTTTGCTCCTGCAAGAAAAACAACGAAGAAGACAAGGAGAAACAGACCCAAGGGCTCGGCAGGGAGGTCCCACCACAAATCCGGAAGATCTCTGAGCGCTTCCCCTCCTTAGCCAGAAGCCGAGCTAAGGTACTCTCAGAGAACACTTGGAAACGAGAGTAAGGAGGCCCTGAAAAACGTGTCCTCTAAGGTACCCCTTGGGTCTTATTTATAGTTTTTTGGAATCTGAACTGCCAATAACCGAAAGAACTGACCTGAAAATACCAAAAAGCCCTTGGTTGGGTCTGCCAACAACCAAACTCCGCTGTTCTGAGGGGCTATGCACAGTCCTTGGGAGTCAGCTCGCCTCCAATCCTCTTCCGCGGGAGGCGAGCGCGACCTGGCTCCAGCTGCCCGCCTATTCTCCCTGGGCGAGCGCGAGCCGGACCGTCGCGACCTGCCTGTCTTCTGCCGGGGCGGACCGACGGCCAGGTCGCGTGTGGGGGCTGGCCAGCGGCCACCGCGACCCCCCGATCGGCTCGCTAGTCGCGGGTCGCCAGACCCATCCGCTTTGGTCAGTGATTCTCCGCGCGACCCGCTCGCTCGCCTCGCCGGCTCGCTCGCTTGAAATGGGCGGGAGCGGGCCAGCCCTTCTGCCGTATATCCTTTTTGCCGTTTGGGTGCGGGTCGCGGGGCTAGGTCTGCTCGACCTCCCTGGCGGGACCCGCTCGCCGGACACGGGGTTGTACACAATCCCCGCTCTTTTTGAGCTTGATTCAAGCTCGAAAAGAATCATCCAACCCGCGTATTCGGCGAGCACTGTGCTGAGCTGGCAGGGAATCTTCTGGTGGGGCCCCACTGTCCGGCTATAAATACATACCGCTGACCCCTGGAGGAGGCTCCCCAGATCCCTTCATTTTCTTTGAGCAGACTTTAGTTTCTCGATGCCGGTCAGCGAAGAGGTGCGAGCTCGCCTGGCGGCAGCGGGCCTGAAGACTCAGGAGGAGGCCCTCGAGGCCGCCCCTTGGCTAGCACGTGGGTCTCCCGGCCCTCTCTTTAGGCCGGCGAAGGGAAAGATTGTTAGGCGGTCTCTGGCGGGTGACTGTCCGGGCTCCAGCTCGGCGGCGGGTGTTGAGGTCGTCCCTGGGGTACGTGACCTTCCGCGGATTATCGCTGTACCTCTGATCTTTTGTTTTGCAGGCAATTCCTTGTGAAGAGGTGGAGAACGGGAGAGAGGATCGCCCCCCTCCCTTGTCGCCTGAGAGGGTCGCTAGTTCCCCAGGTCTGGACCGCCCACCTCCGGAAACCCTCCGCCCGCCGGCTTCCCACGGACTGGGAAAATCTCTTGAGACCCTCGAGGGAGAAACCTTTCAGGGTCGGCCGGGCACCTCTCGCCCATCCGTCGGTGCGGGCGACGTGCCAACCCCTGGTGAGCTGGTACTTACCGTTGGCTTTGTCCTTGTTCGCTCCTTCTGACTCGCCCCGTTTGTAGGCTACAACAGGGCCTCCTCCGAAACTGAGACGAGCGAAGGGTATTCGCCTCCGCCCGACGTGGACAGTGTCTCTGATTACCTGGGCGACCCGACCGATGCGGTGGGGATGAAGAGGCAGGTGACGCGGCTGTTCCAAAAACACACGCTGCTGCTGCAGGAGATCGTGAAGAGGGTGGATGAAGACAAGGACGAGACCGAGGCCCGGCTCGCGGCCTTGGAGGGCCCTCCGCGCGCAGCGGAAGACGACGATGTCACTTCACCGGGCGTGCACATAACGCGAGCCGAGGGGCATCTTAGGAGCGCCACAGAGCAAGTCGGCCTGGCTCAGCGGGAACTGGTGGCGGTTCGCGATTACCACGACCCTCGCGTGCCGCCGCGATCGGGAACGAAGCGGCGACACAGGTGGAAGTGGGTCGAGTACTGATCCAGCCTTCTGCCCCCCGCTTGCGGGATACCGCGGGGTTGCTGTTATTTCAAAGTTATCTTGTATTTGTAACAACTTGCGACTCTTTTAGCCCGCCTATGGGCCTAACTTTTTACTGCTGAGGTTTATTGAAATTATCATGCTGTTGCTCTTGCTCTCTGTGGGCGGGTTAAGGGAGAGATCCGCTCTTCCCCTCGTGCTGATCGGGGCGGGGGCGAGCCAAGGAGCTCGCCAGACGGGAGCCTCCCGACTCGCGCGGAATCCCGGGCGGGTGCGGGCCGAGATTCGCCCGCTCGGGTCTTCCGCGGACGCGGCCGGGCGAGAACCGCGCCTGATCGGCCTTTGGGGTGCGGTTGCGCGCGGGGAAGTCGAACCGTCGGGCTGATTTTTGCTATCTGCACCCCCTCTTTCGGCGGGAAGTTTCCCGCCCTTTCTCTTTCCCTATAAATAGGCCTTGCTGGCTCTTATTCCCTCACCGATTCCAAACGTCCTCTCGCTTTCTTTTTCCAGCGAAGCACGGTTCGCGCTCGCCGTCTGACTCTATCTCGCGCGTTCGGCGGCGATTCGGTGGGAATGGGCGGAGGAGGCGGCGACGTGGACGGACGGAGTAAGTGCGCCTGGACCTTCTCAGAGCACAACTTTCCTCACGCCGTCATCTCTGAACGTGAGTACCTGGACGCTCTCGGCGACCACGTTCCGCCGGGCTTTTCTGCGAGACGGCCCGGGGATAGAGAAAAGATCAACGACTTATCCGGGGACGAGCTCGCCATCCCTCTAGCCCACTTTGAGGTGGGCCTGCGACTCCCCCTGTGGCCCGAGGTGCGCCAGGTGCTGAAATACTTCGGGGTCGTCCTAGGTCAGATGACCCCGAACTCCATAGCCGTTGTGGTGGGGTTCGCCTGCTTCCTGCGAGAGGAGCGAGTGGAGTTCAGCCTCGCCGTTTTCCGGAAACTGTTTTCCTTCCGGGCGAATCGGGACGGGACCGCCTACTTCTCCAGCGCCCACCTCAAGGTGCGGGAGACAGTCAATAAGAGTCATAATTGGCTCAAGAAGTTCCTGTTCGTCAAAGGGGATTTCGGCAACATCCCCTTCTCGCCGGTGCAGCTTAGTGAGGCGAGCTACCGGCCGCCCAGCCTAGGCGGTCATGAAGCCGACTTGTGCGCGTTCTTTGCCGGGAAGAATTTTGAGGTTGCGTACCTGCGCCGCCATCTTGGCGACCTCGCCGCCGTCCCGCCAGGGGGAGGTTTGCCACTCGCCGCTGTTCTGCCTTACCCCCCCCCCCATTTTTCCTTTATCTCACCCCTCCTCCTTTGCAGGTGAGCGCGACATCCCTCTTCACCCCCCTTACGAGAGCGCCCGGATCCCCCCCGGGGTTCTCGCCCGAGCTCAGGCTGCGGATGCCGCTCAGCGCGACATCCCGTCGGTCCCGGCCAAGAAGCGGCCGGGTGGCGGACAACCCTCCCCTCCGCCGAAGGCGGCGAAGACCGCGGGTCAGCAACCGGCCGCGAGCCAAAGGAAAGGCAAGGCCCCTGTGGGCCTTCCGGCCGAGGGCCCTTCGCCCCCGCTGGTTGCTTCGACCAGCGATACCCCGGACAGGGCGGCGGGCACCTCCGCGCCGCCGGACGGGTCTCAAGCTGCCGCGAAGCCGGTGCCGAGGGGTCACCGCAACCTTGGCTACGACGAGAGATATCTGGACGAGCTCGGCGCGCCGCTCCTTTCGTGGGACAAGGAGTCGAATCGCGCCGCGATCTCGACCTTGCTGCCGAGTTGGATGGAGCAGGACACCATCGGCGGGGAGGCCTACAACTTCTCGTTCGGCCTGTACTCGCGAGAAGACGCCGCCATCTACGACAAAGAGGTGACGCGGGTATTGGTTCACGAGAGCGCGCGGGCCCAGCTACGCGGCCTGGAGCTAGCTCATATGGTAGGGAGGCGCTGCACCCAACTGGAGCAGAACGTCACCTCTCTGAAGAAGCTGGCGGACGAGAGGGAGGAGGCTCAGAAGCTCGCTCAGGAGGACGCGAACCTTCAGAGGAGGCGGGCCGACGCGGCAGAGGAGTCCCTCGCGCAGTACCTGGGCGGGGTGGTACGCACTCATCTTGAACTACCGCCCCTTCTCGCGAATGCAGCTCACGATTCTTCTTCTTCCTTTTCCTAGGACGCGGCGACGGCGAGCCGGATGGGTGCCGAGATCGCCACCCTTGGTCAGGACAAGGCGATGCTAGAGGCGCGAGTACGCGAGCTGGAGGCCGCCGCCGCTGTACCTCCTCCAGACAGCAGGGTCTGTCCGCTCGACCACCTCTCCGACTACGACTTGGAGGTGCTGATGCAAAAGAACGCCACCAGCGCCGCGAAATACACGATGTAAATGCTGCGACGCGCGGATCTCCTCAAGAGTGAGGCGGCGGAACTCTCGGCGGGCGACGTGGTGCCGGCGCTATTCCTTCCCTTGCCGGACCCCGGGGACAAATCCTTCCGGCCCGTTTAGGACTTCTCCCCCCGGATCTCGCGTCACCCCTGCTTTTTGTCATTTGTTTGTCAGATGTATATTATCATGTAAGTTTACCTGTTTTAAGATGTACGCGCGGGCTGCGCCTAGACTTCGCGATTTTCACCTATTATTGCTTTTATAAATGCTCTCTCGCCCGCCTTATTCGTATATTTGCTATTGCCGTGCAACGCGACCTGCCTCTACGGCCCAGCCCCGATGATGCGGCTGCTCGCCCGCCAAGCGAGGCGAGTTGGCTCTCCCTTTGCCTGAGTTATCGAATCTCTTGCGGGCTCTTCGCCTAGGTCTCTGCCTCCGTTCGGCCGTCTTTCTTGGGCCTGGGTGGTCATGTTTGACCCCTTTTTGGTTTACTTTTGTGATTCCGACCCGCTATTAACACCATTCGAGTAGTTCCCGGCCTTGCCGGCTAGGTGGGAGCCCGACAACGTGATTCGTTCTGGGTCACAAATCATTGCTATCGAGTGACTTCTGGCCCTGCCAGCTAGGTGAGAGCCTGACAGCGGGATCTTCTCGAGGCTAGGGATGACACCGAGTGACTTCCGGCCCTGCCAGCTAGGTGAGAGCCTGACAGCGGGATCTTCTCGGGGTCCAAACACATTCCATCGAGTGACTTCCGGCCCTGCCAGCTAGGTGAGAGCCTGGCAGCGGGATCTTCTCGAGGCTAGGGATGACACCGAGTGACTTCCGGCCCTGCCAGCTAGGTGAGAGCCTGACAGCGGGATCTTCTCGGGGTCCAAACTCATTCCATCGAGTGACTTCCGGCCCTGCCAGCTAGGTGAGAGCCTGGCAGCGGGATCTTCTCGAGGCTAGGGATGACACCGAGTGACTTCCGGTCCTGCCAGCTAGGTGAGAGCCTGGCAGCGGGATCTTCTCGGGGTCCAAACTCATTCCATCGAGTGACTTCCGGCCCTGCCAGCTAGGTGAGAGTCTGGCAGTGGGATCTTCTCGAGGCTAGGGATGACACCGAGTGACTTCCGACCCTGCCAGCTAGGTGAGAGCCTGACAGCGGGATCTTCTCGGGGTCCAAACTCATTCCATCGAGTGACTTCCGGCCCTGCCAGCTAGGTGAGAGCCTGGCAGCGGGATCTTCTCGAGGCTAGGGATGACACCGAGTGACTTCCGGCCCTGCCAGCTAGGTGAGAGCCTGGCAGCGGGATCTTCTCGGGGTCCAAACTCATTCCATCGAGTGACTTCCGGCCCTGCCAGCTAGGTGAGAGCCTGGCAACGGGATCTTCTCGAGGCTAGGGATGACACCGAGTGACTTCCGGCCCTGCCAGCTAGGTGAGAGCCTGGCAGCGGGATCTTCTCGGGGTCCAAACTCATTCCAATTCTCTGTGCAAGCTGGCTATGACAATTCTGGGGGGGGGGGGAAAGGAATTCATTATAACAAATCGTGTTGTTTACAGGTGCTTAGGGAAAAAACCTCTTCAGGTTGTCTCCACTCCAGGTGAGACTCAGGGTCTCGCCCTCTACATTTTGGAGCCGATAGCCCCCTGACTTCAAAGCTTCCTTCACAATGAATGGCCCCTCCCAGCTGGGGTTGAGCTTTCCTACGGACGCTGACCTCCCTGCCGCGTCCACCTTCTTCAGCACCAGGTCTCCTTCCGCGAACTGCTTGACCCTGACATGCTTGTCAAAGTATTTGGTCATCCTTCTTTTTACCTCCTCCTGTCGGATGGCTGAAAGGTCCCTCAATTCTTCCACCATATCAAGGGAGAGTCTCAGCTCCCCCTCATTCTCGGCTCGCCACTCCTCTCGGCCCTCTCTGGCCGCTCCGACTCGCGGCGTTTGGACTTCAAATTCTATGGGGAGCACCGCCTCGCACCCGTGGGAGAGCCTGAAGGGGGTCTCCCCCATGGCCGTGTTAGGGGTGGTTCTTAGGGCCCAAAGAACTGCGGGGAGCTGCTCCACCCAGCTTCCTCTCAAGTTTTCCACCTTTTTCTTGAGGAGATTGACGATGATCTTGTTTGCGGCCTCCACCTGCCCGTTACTCCTGGGGTGGTGGACCGAGGCAAACCTGAGGTCGATTCCAAGCTGTTCGCAGAAGCTGGTGAACTCGGCACTGGCGAACTGGGGTCCGTTGTCTGTGACGATGGCCTGGGGCAGCCCATGGCGACAGATGATCTCCCCCCAAACGAAGTTCCTGATTACTTGGGAGGTCACCTTGGCCAAAGCCTTCACCTCCATCCACTTCGAGAAGTAGTCGATCATCACCAGGAGGAACCTTCTCTGACCGCTGGCCTGGGGGAACGGTCCAACCAAATCCATTCCCCAGATTGCAAAGGGCTAGGGGGCCGTGATACTCTTGAGCTGTTGGGCCGGCTGCAGCTGGAGGGGGGCGAACAGCTGGCACTTATGACATCTCCGTGCGAACTCCGTGGCGTCTCGACCCAGGGTGGGCCAGAAATACCCTTGCCTGACTATCCTTCCCTCCAGGGTCCGACTCCCGGAATGACTCCCGCACTCCCCGGAGTGGACTTCCTCCAAGATCCTCTGCGCCTCACCCTCGGCTACGCAGCGAGCCAGCATCCCGGAGAGGGTCTTCCTGTACAGCTGCCCGTCTTTAAGGAGGTAGTAAGCAGACTTGTGCCTCAGCTTCTTCCTGTCTACTCCCTCCGGATACTCTCCCGTGGAGAGGAAAACTACTACTGGATCCATCCACGAAGCCTGCTGGTCGATCTCCATGAGCTCCCCTTCTTCGATGGAGGGGCAGAACAGGTCGGTGATGGTGCCCCCCACCCGGGGGCCATGCTTTGCTAGTTGGTCGGCCTGTTCATTCTCTCCCCTTGGCACGTGTCGGATGGAGAAGGTCTGGAAGGTCCCTATGACCCCCTTTACTTTGTCCAAGTATAACTTCAGAGCGGGCTCCCTTGCTTCGAACTCCCCGTTGATCTGGGAAGCCACCACCATGGAGTCGGTTAGGACCTCCACATCCAGCACCCCCAACTCCCTGGCCAGGCGCAGCCCCGCTATCACTGCTTCGTACTCGGCCTGGTTGTTGGTAATGGGAAAATGCACCACCACCGTCTGCTCAATCTGAGTCCCTTGAGGGCTTTCCAGAACCACCCCTACTCCAAGAGAATGCCTTCCCGAGGCTCCATCCACCCTCACTGTCCAGGGGGTCGGGCGGGTGAGCTCTTCCTCTGCTACTTCCACTACGTAGTCGGCCAGGAAGTCGGCCATCGCCTGAGCTTTGATCGAGAGCCGCGGAACGAAGGAGACATCGAACTCGCTCAGCTCCACCGACCACTTGGCCAGCCGGCCTGAGTGCTCCACCCCCTCGAAGATGTTGCGGAGAGGTTGATCGGTCACCACTCGGATTGAGTGTGCCTGGAAGTAGGGTCGCAGCCTCCGAGCCGAGATGATTAGTGCGAATGCAAGCTTCTCCAAGATCGGATACCGGAGCTCGGCCTTCCTCAGGACCCGGCTGACGTAAAAAATAGGGAGCTGCCTCTTCCCTTCTTCACGCACCAAGACGGAGCTCAAGGCCTCTGCCCCGACCCCGAGATATAAGAACAAATCCTCACCCTCCTTCGGCCCTTGGAGCAGCGGAGCCTGTGTCAACTGCGCCTTGAGGGCCTGGAACGCCTCCTCGCATTCCTTGGTCCATTCGAACCTCTGGCCTCCCCTCAGCGTTTTGAAGAAGGGGGAGCACTTCTCCCCTGCCCGAGAAAGGAAGCGACTCAGCCCTGCTAGCTTCCCTGTCAACCGTTGGACCTCCTTTGCATTCCGCGGGGACCCTTGCTCCAAGATAGCCTCGACCTTGTCTGGATTCGGCTCGACCCCCGCGGGGGTGAGGAGATGCCCCAGGAACTTCCCCCGGCCGGCCCCAAAGACACACTTAAGGGGATTCAGCCGCATCTTGTATCTGCGTAGGGTGGCGAAGGTCTCTTCCAAGTCCCGGAGGTGGGAGTCCACATCCCGGCTTTTGATCATGAGGTCGTCCACGTACACCTCCAAGTTCCTCCCCCTTTGCTCCTTGAAGACCCTGTCCATCATCTTTTGGTAGGTGACCCCAGCGTTCTTCAGCCCGAATGGCATCATCTTGTAGCAGTAGCAGCCGTCCCCTGTGATGAATGAGACATCCTTGATGTCCGGGGGGTGCATCCTGATCTGATGGTAACCTGAAAAGGCATCTAAAAAACTCATTACAGAAAAGCCGACGGCTGAGTCAACCAGCGCGTCGATCCGAGGCAAAGGATAACAGTCCTTAGGACAAGCTTTATTAAGAAGGGAAAAATCGATACACAATCGCCAGCGGCCGTCTCTTTTTTTAACCATCACAACGTTGGAGACCCAGCCGGGATACTGAATCTCGGACACGAAACCAGCCTTGAGAAGCTTCGCCACCTCCTCCCTGATGGGTTCCGCCAGCTTGTCTGCCGTGGATCTCTTTTTCTGCTGGACGGGGCGTGTTCCCGGGTCCAAGTTGAGGCGGTGGCAAGCCACATCCGCGTCAACCCCCGGCATCTCCGCGGCGTTCCAGGCAAAGATGTCCACGTTCTTCTGGATGCACTCCAGCATCCTGCCTTGGTCCTCCGGGGTCAGCCCTCCGCTGACACGAACCTTCTCCACCCTTCCTCCCCGGGTGAGCACCTCCAGCTCCACCACTTCCTCTGCCGCCTCCAGCCTGGACCGCTCCCCCCATCCTTCGGCGTCCCCTTCCTCCGGAACGGGGACCTCTACCTCCATCTCTCCTCCCACGGCCCTAACTTCGGCCACCTCCTCCAGATCTCCTCCTGCCGCCTTCTCTGCGCAGTCCTTCGCTCCCAGCTCCTCCCCTCCTGCTTCCTGCTCGTCCTTCTCCATCCTCCGCCCCATCTCCTCGGCTCCCTCCTGCCAAGAGATGGTGTTCACCGCGGTGACATAGCACTCTCGCGCCACCTTTGGGTCCCCCCTAACCCTGACCTGCACCCCCTCAGCGTTGAACTTCAAGCACTGATGGAAAGATGAGGGGACACAGCGGAAGGCGCTGATCAGGGGCCTCCCGAAGATTGCGCTGTAGCTGCTGGGGGCGTCCACAATGACGAACTTGCAGTTTCGGGACAGCCCCCCCAGGGTGACATGGAGGCCGACTCCTCCCTCTACTTCCTTCCTTTCTCCCGAGAACCCGAACAAGGGCCCGTCCGAGGCCAGCACCCTCTTAGCCTCCACCTGCATCGCTTCAAACGCCTTTTTGAAGACGACGTTGACGGAGCTCCCATTGTCCACGAGGATCCGAGAGACAGTGAAATTCTCGATGACGGCCTTGATGACCAGCGCATCACAGAACGGGTCCTCGTGGTCTGGCATATCACTTCTGGAGAAGGTGATCCTCTCCTCCGGCGGCGGGGTTTGGGACGTAGAGGCGACGCTCCGCCAGTACATGGTGTGGAGGCTTGCCTTGCGGGAAGCCTCGATCCCCACTCCCCCGTGGATCACCCCGATCCCTCCTCGGGTCCCGACATCAACCCGGTCCTCGCAACGATCCTCCTCCGCCCGAGGCAGAACCTGCTCGATTCTCACTTCTTGCCGCGCCTCCGGCTGCTGCTGCTGTCGCTCCCTATTCCCTCTCATCTCCAAGAACTCCGGGCACGTGGCTGTTGCGTGCCCCTCTTCCTGATGGAAGTCGCAATAGGGCAGCTCCACCCTGAACTCCTTTCTCCTCCTCCTCATGATCCCCCTCCTTGCTCCCAAAGCTATGGCCATGGCCTCCTCCTGATCGGGGAGCCGGGGCCTCTGACCTTGCCTCCAGCCCGGCGGGTGGAACTGGTCTTGCCTCCCCTGGTAGTGACCCCTTCCGAAGTATCCTCTCTGTGGCCCTTGCCCCTGCCCTTCAGGCCTCCAGCCCAGCCGACGGTCGGGCTCCTGGTGCCCCCACCTCGGCTGCTGCTGCCACTGGAGCTGCCTCTGCTCCCTCTGCCTAGGCTCCCCTCTTCTCTCTTCCTGTCCTCTTCCTCCCTTCGACTCCTTTTCCTCCTCCGTCGCCCACCTGGCCAGCTTCCTTGCAAATTCCGGATTCGACGCCTCCCCGTCGACCTCCCTTGCCGCCCTCTCCATCAACTCCTCGTAGGAGAGAGGGGGAACTCTCTTCAGCTCCATTCGGAAGAACCCCTGCTGCAGGCCCAGAGTGAAAGCCATCATCAGACTATGGCCCGACATCTCCTGGACCTGGGTAACCTCCTCCTGGAATCGATCCACATAGCTCCCCAATGTCTCGTTCACTCCTTGCTTAATGTGGAAGAAGGACTCAGACTCCTTCTTCCTCTTCTTCGAAGTAGTGAACCTCAACATGAACCCTCGGCGAAGATCCTCAAAACAGTAGATGGAGCTGGCCGGGAGCTGGTGGAACCACTCCCTTGCCTTCTCTCGGAGGGTGATGGCGAAGAGACGACACTTGAATCCGTCCGACATCTGACAGATGGAGACGGCATTTGAATCCGTCCGACATCTGACGGATGGAGACCACGTCTTCGAACCATTGGACGTGCTGGACCGGGTCTCCCTTCCCGGTGTAGTAGGACATCTCGGGCTCCCTGAACCCTTCTGGTACTGGTGCTGAGGAGACCAGCTCGCTGAAAGGACTGCCTCCCCCCACTGGGCGAGCCGGCGAATCTCGCGGACCCAGCTCGCCGAACCTGCCTCGGCTTGCCGAGCCGGGGAAAAGCTCGCGCCCCGAGAGCTCGCCCCCTCGGCCTTCCTCGGCCACTTCCTTCCCAGGGCGCCAACCAGGGGCGTCCTCGCCCAAAGAGGGGGCGACCGCGATCTGGGCTGCCGGAGTCGAGTACTCGGCCCGCGCGCCGAGTGCGATCCTGACGAGGCCCAGCACCTCGTTCCTGAAGTCCTCCAACATCCCCACCGTTGCGAGAGGCGGGGGGGGGGGGGGGCGGCGAGTCCTGCCTGTCAGATCCTTGTCCTCCCGTCATTGAGCTCGCCGAAGCTTTTCTGCACTGACCACTGTCCACGCTCACCACACCAAGATGTTGAAACCGGAATCCGGCCTCTTGTGGAGTTCGACCCTTGGGGAAGGGGTGATCTCGCGCCTACTTTGCTCCTGCAAGAAAAACAACGAAGAAGACAAGGAGAAACAGACCCAAGGGCTCGGCAGGGAGGTCCCACCACAAACCCGGAAGATCTCTGAGCGCTTCCCCTCCTTAGCCAGAAGCCGAGCTAAGGTACTCTCAGAGAACACTTGGAAACGAGAGTAAGGAGGCCCTGAAAAACGTGTCCTCTGAGGTACCCCTTGGGTCTTATTTATAGTTTTTTGGAATCTGAACTGCCAATAACCGAAAGAACTGACCTGAAAATACCAAAAAGCCCTTGGTTGGGTCTGCCAACAGCCAAACTCCGTTGTTCTGAGGGGCTATGCGCAGTCCTTGGGAGTCAGCTCGCCTCCAATCCTCTTCCGCGGGAGGCGAGCGCGACCTGGCTCCAGCTGCCCGCCTATTCTCCCTGGGCGACCGCGAGCCGGACCGTCGCGACCTGCCGGTCTTCTGCCGGGGCGGACCGGCGGCCAGGTCGCGTGTGGGGGCTGGCCGGCGGCCACCGCGACCCCCCGATCGGCTCGCTAGTCGCGGGTCGCCAGACCCATCCGCTTTGGTCAGTGATTCTCCGCGCGACCCGCTCGCTCGCCTCGCCGGCTCGCTCGCTTGAAATGGGCGGGAGCGGGCCAGCCCTTCTGCCGTATATCCTTTTTGCCGTTTGGGTGCGGGTCGCGGGGCTAGGTCTGCTCGACCTCCCTGGCGGGACCCGCTCGCCGGACACGGGGTTGTACACCATTCATCAAATATCTTTAGTCTTCGTCGAGTATCGGAGGTCAATTCGTCGAGAATCGGCAGTGTTCGTCGGGAATACTCGCTAAATTATAGCTGGACTTGGTGTATTTCGCCAATCTGTGTCTGATTTGTCATGAATGGTCCTCAAGGTAAATTTAGGGCTTGCCAAGGTATTTTATTTGGGTTTAGGCTTGGGTTTGGTTCGGGGTGTTTGGGTTTGATGTTCTCTTCGGCCGGTTGCTGGTTTATGAATCATTAAACTTGGTGGTTTGTTTGGTCTCTGTTTTGTGGACTGTTGAGTTGTGTTGGGTCAGGTGGCCACCACCGCAGTTCCCTTTTGTGAGACATTTGGGTCTGGAAGCCTGGTATTGGACGTTTTGGTCACCGACTCCAGCCGAGTTGTTTTTACCAAGTGTTAATGATTCACGTTTTTGAGCTGTTTGGTGTTCAGTTTGCTTATTATAGACCAGTCTTTGATATTTCATGTTTACCCTTACAGATGTCGCAGGAGTCGAGAGTGGATTGAACACGAAGTACGTCTGCTTCACTTTTTGGGTCTGATGCCACGACAACCTGTTGTGGCTCAAGACTCTTTTCCTTAAGTTTTTTCTTCGGACAATTATTATTTCAGTGCCCTTCTTCTTTGCAGTAGTGACACTTGTTGTTCCGGGTCTTAGACTTGGATCTGGGTCGATTTGCTTTCTTTCCTCTGTCCCTGGATCTGCCTCTAACCGGATCGCTAGTCTTCACAAACAGTTCTTCGCTGGTTTTGGGGCCAGACTTGCTCCTCGTTTCATTTGAGAGCAAAGTTGTCATCACCTCTTCCATCTTCAGAGTATCTTTACAGTAAAGAATTGTGGTGACCAGATGGTCGAATGACTTCGGTAGAGAAGACATCAACAGAAAAGTCTGGTCTTCTTCTTCAACTTTTACATTCATACTTCGCAGTACTAGAGCGAAGGGAATGGCAAGAGTCAAGCAGGTATGCAGGTGTATATATATAGCCGCAGGTGGACCCCACCAAAAGATTCTCTCCAACTCGCCACCCCATGCTCGCCGCACACTTGAGGTTGGATGTTTCTTTCCGAGCTTTGTCAAGCTCAAAAAGAGCGGGGATTATGTACAACCCCGTGTCCGGCGAGCAAGATCGCCAGGAACCAGACAAGTCGGGCTGAAGATAGTGGGCGAGCTCGGCAGTAAAGAAGCCGAGCCCGAGCTCGACATTCGTCGACCAGGAGCTCAACATTCGTCGACCGGAGGTCGGTACTCGTCGACCGCGAGCTCGACAATCGCCGAGCTAGTCCAAGAATCGTCGAGCTGAGTTCGACTAATGGAGACCGACGGATGGGCGAGCTCGTCGTCCCGCCTCTCGCAACGGAGCTCGGCAATAGCAGGCGAGCAGGACCAGCCGAGGTGATCAAGCTCCCCAGCTCGCCTGGATGTGTGAGGTTTTTTTTACTGTTTTGCCCCCGCTGGTCTGCCCATAGCCCTTCAAAACAGCGGAGTTTGGCTGTTGGCAGACCCAACCAAGGGTTTTCTAGTAATTTCAGGTCAGTTCATTTGGTTATTGGCAGTTCAGATTCTAAAAACTATAAATAGGACCCAAGGGATACCCCAGAGAGCATGCTTCCTGTGCTTTCCTACTCCAGTTTTCAAGCGCTTTCTGAGGGTACCTTAGCTCGGCCTCTGGCTAAGGAGGGGAAGCGCTCTGAGATCTTCCGGGTGTATGGTGGGACCTCCCCGCCGAGCCCTTGAGTCGGTCTTTCCTTGTCTTCTTTGTTGTTTTGCTTGCAGGAGTGAAGTAGGTGCGAGACCACCCCTTCCCCAAGGGCGAACTCCACAGGAGACCGAGAAATCAGTTTCAACATTGAACACGTTCATATGCTCCAACAACTGAGTACTCTCTGACATCCTTAAGCTGTATAACTACTTCTTGACGTAGAGTTTGTTCGTGAACGACTTGGACATGTAAAGCTCCTCCAGTTTCTTTCGCAGATCTGTTATAGTCTCAGCATCGACTACATTGAACATGACTTCATCCGCTATGCACAAGTGGATTGTGCTAATGGCCTTCAGATCTAGCTCCTCCCATTCATCATCCTTCTTCCCAGATTTCTCCTTACTGGGAAGCGATTTATGGAGACCTTGCTGAACGAGAACCGTCTTGATCTAATTCTGCCACAAACCAAAATCAATTTTGTCATCGTACTTCGGAATCTCGAATTTTGCCGCCATTTCTATTGCTCACAGAGGTACAAGGTCGGAACCTGCCTCTGAAACCAATTGTTATGAAATATTGGTACGATCAGCGTAATGGAAATAAAGCCGAGCAATAACAATAGCGCAAAATAAATAATACGAGAAACCAAGCACACAAACAACACAAAAATTTTATGTGGTTCGGATATAAATGACTCCTACGTCCAAAGATAAAACCCGGAGCGCCAAAAGGTTTGAGACTGCTGGCGATCAAGACACCGCCGGCCTCGTAAAAATCTGCTCTCGAAGAAACCAATAGCGGCCTCCCTTGCACTTGCCTCCAACTCTTACGGCTGAAGCCCTGTTCTTAGCAGATGACGGAGATGGCAGCCACTACTCCCAGAGGTCATGAAGAAGGTGTAACACCCAAAAATGAGAAAACATAACTTTTGGTGGCTATCACCGGGCGACAGTGGGTATCGCTAGCGATAGCACTTGACTCTTTCAACGAAGCGTTGAGTGGACTCGACGCATTCGACGCTTTTAACAAAGCGTTAAGTAGGCTCGACGAATACTATCGTGCGGCGATAGTGAGTATCGTTGGCGATAGCGATTGCACTTGACGCTCTCAACGAAGCATTGAGTGAGCTATTAGAGTGGCGATAGTGGGTATCGCAGGGCGATATTACCATGTATGGTTGAACACGTGTCGGATGGCCGGACGGCGGCCGAAGAGCAGTGGTTGACTGGGGTCAAAGCGGTTACCGACGATATCACCCAGGCGATAGCGGATATCGTCAAGCGATAGCGTTAACTTTGACTATTCAGCCAAAATTGTGGCCTTTGCTTTTTTTATGAAATGATCATGTGGCTGAGATTAATCCCGAGACCACTTAAGCAGAGAAGTGGAGAGAAGAGAAGTCATTCCTCTTCTCTCACTCTCTCTCTTCTGTTTCATTACTGTCTTGAGAGAAAGAGCTAAGGTAGAAGAAGGTTGAAGGTTGAAACTTTTGCTAGCTAAGGGAAGGAGATCCAAAGTAAGATTCAAGATCCAAAGTCAGATTCAAGAGCCAAAGTAAGATCCGTGAAGAGGAAAGCGAGGCGCTCCTTTCCATCCGGATAAAAGACTTACTCATGGCTCCGAAAAGATCTACATGAGTAATGATCTTCCTTCTTGGACAAGTGAAGTCCTCATTTTGCATATGCATGAAATCCCCCACCAAAAGGTGGAGAATCGAGAGAATTCCAATGGGTCGATACATAGTATCCCCAGGTTAGTTTTGCATATAGATCCGTAAATCGCAGTACGGAAGAAGCATGCTGTGTGAAGCCCATCCGGACAGGGTGGTCAGGATTGGTGTTGTTTTATTTTGCCTGTCGGAGAAGACTCCGAGTAAACGAGTAGTTTACGGGGTCTGTGGGTTGTACCTGTGAAATGAGAGTAGCAGGAAGTACTGGAGGTGTGCTTCAGGAAAATACCCAGAAAATACCATAATTTGTAACTGTTGGATATCGCCTATCGACAGCGAGTATCGCTAATGATAGCTCTTGGTGAGCTTTGATTGTTGTGAAGACCAGTTTTTGACACTGCACGATGCTGCAGTGTTTTGGCAGGACAGATGTTCCAATTGTGGCTGAGTCTGGAGATAAAAGAGAGTTCTGTCACTAACGCCACGATAGTGACTATCGCTGGTGATAGCTTCCAAATAGCATTTGACTTGCAGGGCCCGTCTCATGGAGACTGTATGGCTAGCAGATGAGTTGTGAGACTGTGTGCCCAGCTATGGCCGTGAGTGCCATTGTGTGTCGATTGCGGGCTCTGGTTCTGGGGACATAGTGGGCGGTAGTCAAAGCTGAGAGCTTGAAGCCCAGTTAAGGAAAGGTCGTTGAGCCAAACGGGCAAGGGTAAGCTGATCCGCGTCTTGTCATGGGGCTTGATTGCTTTGGTTTTTGTCAATGACATGGCAATTTGAGCAATGGGAAGAGTGCTGGAAGGAATATCGCTGACCCGGGTATGGGGTAGGGTCGTTATAAATTGGTCAGCTGAAAGCTGACCGTTGCTTTGTTTGCCACCATCTGGTGGAATGTCCCTATGCAGGTGCTGGAGATCCGAGCGAGAAATAGCGGATTGCTGCCCTTGTTGTTGTGCCAGCCCTTGAAGGCCAAGCGAAGAGATTTAATGTTTTCATGTGTGGCCGGCTTGCATGCCGATGTATGAAGATACCTGTGAAAGAGGAAACCATTGTAAGGGCTTAAGGCCGTGACTTTTGTGTATTTTTGTATACATTCCTGCGATATATATATATATATATATATATATATATATATATATATATATATATATATATATATATATATATATATATATATATATATATATATATATATATATATATATATATATAGTGAACATTCTTTTGTATTGAGTTCAAGTTAACTCTGAAACTTCCGTTAGAATGCTCTGAGTTAGGATTCGCTTAGCCTTTGATATTAATATGTAACTCCGCTGACTTTCTGTGGGATATGGAGTGGGGCCCCGGCCGGACCCTCTGTTATATTTTATTTGACGGATGGAGGTGTTACAAATTTGGTATCAGTTTTGGTTTTCCTTCTCCGAATTCGTGGTCGAATTCTTTTGAGGGGTGACGAGCATGCGTATGTGCTTGCCATTATAACAAAAATGAACTCAAGAATGTCCACTTAGGAATAAAAATACGCATGTTTGAGGAACCTGTGTGTTCCTATTGATTGTTGTTTGCCTTTTGAGTAGTCGTTAAATTGTGTATTTTACACGTATAGGTGACTAGAAGTGGCGCGGTGCAGTCTGAACTCCAACGTTCTATTGAGAGTGCGGCACCAGCTGATGTGTCCACACCTCCTCATTCTACGAAAACAGTATGCTTAGTTGCTGAGGCAGTGTTTGTAATGATTAATGCACAGCCGACTTGCCTGGTGCGACCTGCGATGGTACCAGTACAGGTTGGTGTACCTGAACCTATAGCTACTAGGAAATTGCCTGCCTAGGCTTTGGTGGAGAAGCGAGCGACTGAACGACAATTGAAGCATTTTATGAGCTTTAGTCCTCCTACGTTTAAGGGTGCAGGATCCCCAATGCAGGCAGAGGACTGGCTTTTGCTAGTCAAGAGGATATTGACGTTGCTAGAGATAGAGGAGGGACAAAAGGTCACCTTGGCCACTTTCCTGTTAGAAGGGGAGGCTCGGCTTTGGTGAGACGAGTTGGAGTTACAACACTTTGCGAGCAGACGACTATCAGAGGTCTCAATGGAGGAGTTTTCGAGACTGTTCTTGGCAAAGCATCTGTCGTCATCGCAGCAGATTGCCATGGAAAATAAGTTGCAGTATTTGACTCAGGAAGAAGGTAGTGTGGATGACTACCTCCATGAGTTTACCAGGTTGAGACGTTATGTGGGTTCTCTTTTTGCTAATGAAGAACGTAAGACCAATAGGTTCTACGAGGGACTGCAAGATGAGCTGAGGTTACTGCTCTCGGGTCCGATGAACCAAGGTTTTCAAGTGTTAGTTAATACAGCTCATTCGTTAGAGAAAGACATGAAGAGGGTGCAGGGAAAGAGAGACTTGACTGTGATAAAGCTAGAGTTCAAAGTGTCGCGTCCTGCAAAGTCTGAGTACCAAAAGAGGTGGAAAATAAAGTCCAGGTCATCTGGACAAGCTCCTTCTACTGTTGCTTCTGGAGCAACGTCAGGGCGAGGTTCGCTCACATGTTACACTTGTGGCAAACCAGGATATTTTGCTTGTGAATGCCCCAGTGGCCTTCCAAAGAAGGACAAAAAGGCAGGAGCATCGTACGCTGAGAAGGGAAAGACAGTGGAGTCTACTGCATCCCATTATGCTCCAGCTAAGCCAAGGGTGTACAATCTTGGACAAAAGGAGGCCATCAAACAGGATGATGTCATCATAGATACGAGTAGTATATAGTTTTCATGCTTTGTATACTTTATACCTTGTGAATTGCTTGTCTATAACATGATAAGTATAGGTTTTGTCCTTATTTGGGACTATCCGACGAGAGCACTGTTCGATGCAGGTGCTTCTCACTCGTTTCTATCTAAGGACTTCGTATCGCGGATCGGAGTGCCTTCTCGTGTGATGACAGATAGATTAAAGGTGTTGTTACCTAACAATGCTTGATGCGTGCAGATAAGTCTTGTTGTGTTGAGGTGCAGATAAGAAGTCGGGATTTTGGATTGGAAGTGTCTGTGTTACCGATATCTGCATTTGATGTAATCTTTGGTATGGATTGGCTCTCGGAGCAGCGTTCCTGTATTGATTGCAATGCAAAGGAAGTCATACTGGGGCAGAACACCGAACGAGAGACTAAGCTCGCTGGCATGCAAGGATCGAGCAAGATATTGATATATGCTCTCCAAGTAGTCAAGGCTATTCGGAAGGGCGCGGAGCTGTTCTTCACGCTATTGGAGGCTATTGAGCCAAAGTCCAGTTTGAGTGATGTTCCTATCGTTTCAGAGTACGCAAATGTGTTTCCTAAGGATCTCCATGGGCTTCCACCCCAGCAGGAGATTGATTTCTCTATAGAGCTAGTGCTAGGTGCGTTTGGATGCCTGAGTGCGCGCAAGCTTTTGAGGAGTTAAAGAGTCATTTGACCACGACGCCTATTTTGAGTTCGCCATGTGGTACCGACGGCTATGAGAATTATAGTGATGCTTTAGGGAGCGTCTTAGACTGCGTTCTTCTTCAGTTCCGAAAGGTTATTGCTTATGACTCACGTCAATTGAAAGTGCATGAGCGAAACTATCCAGTCCACGACTTGGATTTAGCGGCTGTGATTTTTTCACTTAAACTGTGGCGTCATTATTTATATGGCGTGAAAGTTGACATCTTCCCGGACCATAAGATCCTTAAGTACTTAATAGATTAGAAGGATCTGAATATGCGGCAGCAGAGGTGGATGTAGTTCCTCGGGGACTACACCTTCCAGATACACTATACTCCCGAAAAGGAAAATTTGATTGCAGATGCCTTGAGTCAGCGGACTCCGGTATGAGCAAGTTGGTTGTAGATGCATGATGAGCGTCTGATTCAGGAGTTGGAGGCCTTAGAGATTTCTTGTGTCGACAAGAATTTTAATGTTAATGTGTGCCTGAACTGGACGGAGGTACAATATGACTTTACGGACTGGGTTCAGCGAGCAACGGAACTCGATGAGATTATGAAACGCTATGCAGCTGATGGGTCCAATTCCACATTCTCTTTGGATGACGGTCTTTTGAGAAAGGACGGTCAGTTGTGCATCCCGAATGTGGGAAAATTACGAGAGGAATTGATGTATGAGGCACATTTTACGACATACTCAATTCACCCAGGGAGCACAAAGATGTACAAGGACGTGAAAAAGATGTTCTAGTGGCCGGGTCTGAAGAAAGACAGCTTTTTACGTGGCAAAGCGCCAAACTTGTGCCTTAGTGAAAGCAGAATGTCAGAAGCCTGGCGTTTCATGAAGTCGTTATCAATTCCAGTATGGAAGTTCGATGATATCTCTATGAATTTCGTGCACGGACTGCCAAGATCATAGAGCAAAAACGATGTTGTGTGGGTGATCGTTGATCGATTGACAAAGATATCACACTTCATACCGAACAAGAAGGACGATTCAATGGAAAAGTTGGCTAAGTTGTACGTGGACAACATAATACAATTGCACGGTGCGCCCCGTAGCATCGTCAGTGACCGAGACGAGCACTTTACTTCAAATGATTGGAGGTTAATCCACTAGTTGTTAGATACTCATCTGAAGTTCAGTATGACCTTTCATCCGCAAATGGATGGTCAGACCGAGAGGACCAATCGAACAATGAAGGATATGCTCCGGATGTGTGCCTTGGATTTCGGGAAGAGGTGGGAGGACCATCTCTATATGATCGAGTTTGCCTATAATAATAACTATCAAGTTAATATTCAGATGACTCCCTTTGAAGCTTTATACGGTAGGAAGTGTCGTACTCATTTAGTTTGGGCGGAAACATATGAATCGAAGTTGTATAAGCGTAAGGAGGTCGAAGATGTAAATTCAACTATACACACTATACGAGAGCGGTTATTGGTAGCACAAGATAGGTAGACAAAGTACTACAATGCCAAGCACCGAAACGTGGAGTTTGTTGTGAGCGATTGGTATATCTGAAGATAAAGACATTCAAAGGCGTGTCCAGGATTCAGCGCTTGAAAAAGTTGAGTCTGAGGTATCTTGGTCCGTTTGAAGTGGTTGAGCGGATTGGAGAAGCTTTTGAAGTGGTTGAGCGGATTGGAGAAGCTGCCTGTCGGTTAGCTATTTCGGCGGAGCTAAGTGGCTTGCACGATGTGTTTACATATCAGTGCTGTGAAAAGCTGTGAAAGAGCCAACGCAAGTGATCGTGGATGATTGAGTACCGGTCGATAATGGGTTGCTGACGAAGGTTAAGCCCATTCATATCGAGGACACGAAGATCAAGCAGCTGTGAAACAAGACAATCAGGATGGTCAAAGTTCGTTGAGATAATTGTGGTCGTGAAGAACTCACAAGGGAGCGTGAGCAAACCATGCACGATGAGTTTCACGAGTTGTTTGTAAAATATTTTTATAACATAATTGTTGTTGTTTTTATGTCCCTGCAGATGAATAAAATTTCGGGACAAAATTTCTGTGGGAGGTTTGTAACACCCCAGAAAAGAGAAAACAAAACTTTTGGTGGCTATCGCCGGCCGACAGTGGGTATCGCTAGCGATAGCACTCGACGCTCTCAACGAAGCGTTGATTGGACTCGACGCACTCGACGCTTTTAACAAAGCGTGGAGTAGGCTCGACGAATACTATCGCGTGGTGATAGTGACTATCGCTGGCGATAGCGATAGCACTCGATGCTCTCAACGCACTCGACAAAGCGTTGACTGAGCTATCAGAGTGCGATATTGGGTATCGCTAGGCGATATTGACATGTATGGTTGGACACGTGTCGGATGGCCGGACTGAGGCCAAAGAGCGGTGGTTGACTAGGGTCAAAGCGGCTACCGACGATATCACTCAGGCGATAGCGGATATCGCCATGCGATAGCATTAACTTTGACTATTCAGCTGAAATCATGGCCTTTCCTTCCTTTTTATGAAATGATCATGTGGCTGGTATTAATCCCGAGACCACTGAAGCAGAGGAGTGGAGAAAAGAGAAGTCATTCCTCTTCTCTCACTCTCACTCTTTCGTTTCATTGCCCTCTTAAAAGAAAGAGCTAAGGAAGAAGAAGGCTGAAGGCTGAAACTTTGCTAGCTAAGGGAAGGAGATCCTGTAGTCAGATTCAAGATCCAAAGTAAGATCCGTGAAGAGGAAAGTGAGACGCTCTTTTCCATCCGGATAAAAGACTTATTCATGGCTCTGAAAAGATCTACAAGGGTAGCGATCTTCCGTCTTGCACAAGTGAAGTCTTCCTTTTTGCATATGCATGGAATCCACCACCAAAATGTGGAGAATCGAGGGAATTCCGATGGGTCGATATGTAGTATTCCCGGGTTTGTTTTGCATATAGATCCGGAAATCGCAGTACGAAATTGACATGCTGTGTGAAGCCCATCCGGATAGGTTAGTCTGGATTGGTGATGTTTTATTTTACGTGACAGAGAAGACTCTGAGAGTAAACGAGTAGTTTACGGGGTCTGTGGGTAGTACCAGTGAAATGAGAGTAGCAGGAAGTACTGGAGGTATGCTCCAGGAAAATACCCAAAAAATACCACATTTTGCATAACTATTGGATATCGCCGGACGACAACGAGTATCACTAGCGATAGCTCTTGGTGAGCTTTAATTGCTGTGAAAGAACAGTTTTCTGACACTGGAGGATGCTGCAGGGTTTTGGCTGGACAGATGTTCCAGTTGTGTCTAAGTTTGGAGACAGAATAAAGTTCTGTTACTAATGCCCGACGATAGTGACTATCGTTGGCGATAGCTTCCAGATAGCATTTGACTTGCAGGGCCGCCTCATGGAGACTGTAGGGCTAGCAGGTGAGCTGTGAGCCTGGGTGCCCAACTATGCCCGTGAGTGACATTGTGTGTCGATTGTGGGCTCTGGTCCTGGGGACCTGGTGGGAAGTAGTCGAAGCTGAGAGCTTGAAGAGCCCGACTAAGAAAAGGCCTGTGAGCCGAACGGGCAAGGGGTAGCTGACCCTCGTCTTGTCATAGGGCTTGATTGCTTCGGCTTTCGTCAATGACATGGCGATTTGAGTAACAGGAAGAGTGCTGGAACTGGAGCCTGTGTTATGTCACTCCGGGCTAGATTGTCTAAAGTAAATGGATTTTGTTGTTGGCATAATGAGAGTCTTAGGCCCCATGTCGGAAAGACTAGAATGCTCAAAGTTGACCGTTAAATCTGGTACACCAAGAATGTGCACTGAGTGCACGAAACGTTTGGCCGTTGTGACACTCGTTTGTGATATATTGAATGGTGTTTAAGTGTACCTTCTTGTGATATATCTGTTGTGTTAATGTTATGTCTACATGGAAGGAATACTGTTGCCCTGAGTATGGGGTATGATCGTTATAAATTGGTCAGTTGAAAACTGACTGTTGCTTTGTTTGCCACCATCCAGTGGAATGTCCTTGTGCAGGTGATGGAGATCCGAGTGGAAAATAGTGGGTTGCTGCCCTTGTTGCTGTGCCATCCCTCGAAGGCCAAGCAAAGATTTTTAATGTTTTCATGTGTGGCCGGCCTGCGTGCCGATGTATGAAAATACCTGTGAAAGAGGAAACCGTTGTAAGGCCTTAAGGCCGTGACATTTGTGTATTTTTTTATACATTCATGAGATATATTTATATATAGTGGACATTCGTGTGTATTGAGTTCAAGTTAACCATGAAGTTCCGCTAGAATACTCTAAGTTAGGATTCGATTAACCTTTGATATTAATACGTAACTATGCCGACTGTCTATGAGATATGGTGTGGGGCCCCGTTCGGACCCTCTGTTATATTCTATTTGACGGATGAAGGTGTTATAGAAGGCCGGCTCTAACCTCTCAACTGAGGGCCAATACCAATAACCCACTGTAGAACCTTCTTCCTTGCAAATGTTGTAGTGGAAAGTGCTCCGGCGAACGAATGGACTGTGGCAAAATCACCCTTGCGAGAGCGATGGAACCTAACCCCCTCCTTCGCGATTTCGGCTAGAGCGGAGATTCTGTTGCCAGTTTTCTTTTTTCCGCTTGACCTAATCAGCCGATCCCCCATATAACATATGTTTATATATTGCCATATAATGAACCGCCCCGTTCAAATCAAACTCAAAGGGCGGCACCAATATAACAGAGGGTGAGGTGTACTCTCCCGAGACCAACTACATCCTCATGGTTCTCTGTATATTGGTTATACTTTGTTTTGGTGATGGAAAGGTTATCGGGAATGCATTCGGTATGATCACGACTCTAATTTGTTCCTTTTTCCCATTGTAACTAGTGATCACAAATTGCTAATTCGAGTATTATGTTACAGGTGTTGTGGTTATACTTGTCATGCTCATCACCACATTTCTATTAACCCTAGTTATGATCATGACAAATTGCTAACTCGCATTTATGATGTTTGTGTGGTACTTCGGGAGGCAAAGAAAGATCAAATACGAGATCGAAAACAGAATAACGGTGGACAGCTTCAGCAAGCTCATCTCATCATTGGAGATCCAGAGGGCCCCTGGGCTGTGCTTCTTCTACACTAACATACAGGATGGGCTTACCCCAGTACTTGGTCAGTATGTGAGGAACATAAGATCCCTGCACAAAGTCACCATTTTTACCACATTTAGGTATCTATTGGCACCTAAAGTGAATCCTAGTGAGAGAGTTATCATAAGGAAACTCGGAATTGATGGCCTGTATGGTTGCATAATTCAGTACGGGTATGCTGATTCACGGAATGTGGAGACAGATGACTATGTGTCCCTGGGGTTTACGAGTTTTTGCATGGCAACTGCAGATTTGCATTGCCTGCTATGGGGTTTTCACTTCATGGGATAATGGAGATCGGCATGTTGTACAACACTTGACTTGCGCTGCGGTGGATTTGAAAACCGCACTCTTTTCAAAACTACAAAATAAACGGTCGCACAGCATCCGTTGCATACAAATGATATCGAAGTGTCAGGATTTGTTATGAACTTTTTGTTGTGTTCTTTGTGCTCAGGTCAGCTGACTGATATGTTGAAGGGGATATTATGTGCAATGTCATGCGCTTATCTCCTTGAATATCTTGTGCCACATTTTCTTTTTTTATTTTTCACATGCTTGATGAATTTGCTTTTGTGAGACTATCAATGTTTGCAAGGATTACATTTTTGAAGTTTTTTGGGTGCCTTCGTAATTGAACTCTGGGATTCCCCCACAACAAAGAAAGACATGATTATTAAAGCTCCGTTTGGGGGGGGGGGGACTTATTTTCACCGGTCAAGCGGTTGCGACCGCATGAACCGGACCTTAATTTCTTATTTTCACCGGTCAAGCGGTTGCGACCGCATGAACCGGACCTTAAATTATGGTCCAGTTCATGTGGTCGCAACCGCTTGACCGGTGAAAATAAGTCCCCCCAAACGGAGCGCAAGTCCTCCAAGCAACTCGACAAAAATATTTCTTGATGATGATTCGTAGAGGAAGCAGATTGGTGCAGTCTGCGGCTTGGGAATGTCGCCAGGCTGCTTTGCTCTCAGTGCTGATATTCAATTACGTGAAGCCGGAATGAGAGGATCCATGATACATCTTGCGACAAGAACTCGTCGGACGATTCAACCTTCGAGAGAGAAATTTTGATCTCCTAGGAGTTCATCATTTTGTTCTCCTAAAAATCATCATTTTGATCTCCTAAAAAATCATCATTTCGATCTCTTAATTCGCTCGCGTGCCAAAGAGGGGTAGGAGATCATTTCGATCTTCTAGGAGATCATTTGGATCTCCTACCCGGACCGATATTTAGAATTGGAGCCCTATTTCAAAATTTTTGCCTCAAATAGAGCTTAGAATTTGGTGCTAATTTTGTTTCGAATATTTTCCAGAGCCATTATCAAGATCTTGGATACGGCTTGTTTTTCAAAATTTCAAAAAAATAATTCATGCACCCAATACACAATGGATGGCCCGATTTTCAATATTTTTTGAACCACATGATTTTGAAATGGATGGCCCGATGGAAAACTCACATGAAAGCATTTTTGAGTTGAATACACTTGCAAAATTCTCCAAAAATTCTATTGGTAACCCACAAGAAAGCATCTTGAGTTGAATGTACGGATCCCAGGGGATCGGAGTAAAGTGCATTCCTATACTTTACGATAAAGTGCAGACATCTAACATTTGTCGTGGATACCCGCACACATCTCAAACCGAGTGCATTTCATCTCCCTTTGAGATGTGTGTGTGCATCCAACGCGGGCCGTTGGAACTTCTCCAAAAATTCCACCTTGGTGTTGGTGTAGAAAATTGACGTCATTTTTGTTTTTATCCTATTTTGCTGCCTCTTATATGATTGCTTAATTACGCCACAATGATGTACGCACTACGCACGTGAGAAACACTTAACTTCGCCGAAGTAGCCGCTCACCCGCACATGCAACTACGTGGAGCACATCGAGACTTATTGAATCAGATTTCTTGACACGTGCCACCAGCTTGAGGGGGAATCACTGCCGTCAACCTTTTATTGCACGCAGCGTCAGCATTGACGGCGTCAGCGACGGCATTGATGGCTACGTTTGAACTGCCGAAGCAATCGTGGCCCCAATTTCTTTGAACGGCCTGAAATCATTATTGGTATTAGGTTATCCTAAAGACCTATCCGTCCACTAATTATATATACATCATAAAAATTAAATAAAAGAATACCCAAAAAAGAAGAAGATTCGAGCCTGCTCCGGAACCGGTGCGCTCGAGGCGATCAACTTTTCCGGTCCACAGCACGTGTGTGTGTACGATTTTTGGTCCCCGATTGATTCGCCGGCTTTATTTGTTCTCTTTCGACTCTAAAATTTGGTATCCTACAATAATAATTTTTTAATAGAATTAATTTGGAATTTTGTTTCTCTTCATTTGGAGTGAAATGATGAGTCTAGATCTATGTTTGACTGATGTGATGTGGTTCATTAATCTCATTATTTTATATTTTTTAATCAAAAAATTCTACATATTTAGATCAGGTGAGACAGCAACCACACCATTAAATAGAGGTCTATTTGAGATCCCAAATGGAGAGAATCATGATCCACTAATTAGATGCCTACAAAATTCAAAATTGGTCGTGGGCCCACTGATGATCCCACCTTCCTTTATTAGACAATGACTTGTCATTTTTTTATTTTTTCCATTTAAAAACAAATTTTGTTGAATGGCCGACCAGATCAAAATATGGTACTATAATATCAGTCCATTATTCAGTATCTATACGGCGTGACGTTATGCGGCGACGACAATACCTTTTCACGACTATAAATTAATAAAATAAGGCGATGAAGATCTCGTCGAAAATTCCCGACAAAGATTTCAACCTATGATTGATAACGACCATCCATTAATTTAGTAAAATTATTTGTCACATCCAATAGATACTGCTGATCAATTTCTCTAACAACAATATTAATTTTTATAATATTTATAGGCAATGTTATTAGCAGCTCAGAACTAGCTATATATTTATTGTCATATTATATTAGCACGTATCTAAAAAAATTTAATTTCAGACCAACAGAATATTAGCACACAACAAAAAATATATATATAAATTTTTTCATTCATTGCACAACACAAAATACATCATCTAGACTCTAGCAATACTTTAAACAAAGGCAATATAATAATATCTCTTCATACAATCTGACTAAAAGTAAAATCAAAATATTACATAATATCATCAATAATTCTTATTGCAGTAACCTGCAAATACATAAATGGAAAATTAGCCTCTCTCAATATATTATCTATGGAAGTAAATCTAAATAAAATGGAAATTAAATCAACTATACCTTAATTTTTTTTAGATATTTTGTTTGTTGTGCCCTTAACATTTTGAGCCTTAGTGTATTTTTTTGATAAAAAAAATAATGATTAGATAATGAATGCAAATAGTAAGCTAGTATTGAGCTAGTGAAATAATGGATTACCACAAATCACGGATCTGATAAATTAACAACTTGTTTCATAGCATTTTTGGAATAAAAAAATCTAACCTGTGAGATATATGGCAAGTCACATATTTCGACTCTTCAACGTGTACAAATGCGCTTATCTCTTCTGTGCATCCACATGCGCGCAACTCTTCTGTTTATTGTAGAAGGAACTATTTCACAGTCTAATATACCAATAACTTTGTTAGTCTTGTATTCCCAAATATGTGAGTATATAAACTCTTATTACATGTCGTTTTCTTTGTAAGGTCAGGACGCATATGCACCCATTTTCAATCATATGCAAAGTATCACTAACTACTGTATAATCATAATGACCACCCTACAACACATTTATAGCATCAACCATGTTTTTAACTAAATCTTTCTTATACAACTTGAACTTCTTTTTACAAATAGTTTACATAATAGTATAATCGGAGACCTTTTTTAAGATGCTAAAAACTCTCTAGGTTTAACATTTGTTGAATACATCTCCAAGCTCAACAATCTTTTGCTCACTTTCATTTAATCGACTACCATATGAATGCGCCTCTAAATGAACAAATTAATGATTGTGCAACCCATTTTTAAGTTTTAATTTCCAATTATTTGAATAAGATTATTTTTGACTTCAAAGTAAGAATGGAAAACCACATCGCCTTCTCGTAGACTTTTTTAAGTTCATCTTAACCCATCATTTTTTTCTCTGACTATTGTGTTGAAAACCAGCTCTATCACAACAATTTTTTTTTTAGGTCTTGCTCTTTCTGTTATTTAATATGTTCTTTGATTCGTCACTACAAACCCTCAAATCTCAAGTGACATTATGGGCCAATTCAATTTAGTCATCTTTACTTGAAAATTGCATCTCGGTTACAAAATGTTCCAGCACATCTATTTGGATGATTATAGGTTGCTCATCTATTATAAGCAACTTAGGCGATTCTACACATTAAACCCTAAACAATCTTGTAAAAATTTTCAAACATTTCACAATGATTCACATATGAGGACGTCAAAAAACAGAAGAAAATCCCTCAAAACGAAGCTCTATCACAACTACAACATATGATCAGTTTGATGAAAAAACCTACAACCCCAACAATGATTCACATTTGAGAACATCCAGCAAAAACCACAAGAAAAAAAATCTTAAAAACCTTCCCCACACATTGACAACCTATCAATTTGTTGAAAAAAAAAACGCTAAAATCCTCACAATGATTCACATTTCGCAAGTTTCAAGAAAAATCAAGCAAGAACCCTAAATAACTAAAATCTAAATATTTTGCAAGGACCTTTCTTGAAATCAGACCCTATAGAGGAATAGAAGCCCTCCCGGGAAGAAGGGATGCAGTCGCCAGATTAAGGGAAATGGACATAATCCGGCTCGCAAGTTTCGGTAGAGGCCTATGGATCAAGACAAATCATAACATAAGATTGCAGGAGGAAAGAAAAGGAAACTATAAGGGAGAAAACATAAGCTTACAGGAGAGCATTCGTCAGAGTTACAGGAGTCGACGTTGGAGGTAGAGTAGCCGTGTAGTGCACGTGATCTGTTGGATCATCACACAGTCACCAAAAATAGAAGCAGGCTCAGCCAGAAGAGTCATCTGAAGTGGAGAAGTCTGGGTGCGATGTCAGTGACGGAATACAGAGGGACGTAAAATAGAGCATACAATATTTGAAAATATTATAAATATCTTATGGACATGCATGGCGTCCTAATACGTTCAAATCAATATTGTTGGCACTTAACAATAAGGTACTAATTAATTATATTGCTATACTTAATCATCCACCAATATGTTTGAATGCAACTAATTATTAGGCGGATGAAACATCATTAATGCTTCGTTTGGGGGGACTTATTTTCACCGGTCAAGCGGTCGTGACCGCATGAATCGGGACTTATTTTAAGCCCCGATTCATGCGGTCATGACCGCTTGACCGGTGAAAATAAGTCCCCTCAAACGGAGCCTAAATCACGATATACACGAACCAATTAATAATTAAGAGTCAATTAATGTCACATATTGAAGATATTATTATGAAAAAATAAATAAGAGTCATTGTCATGTATTAAAAATATTATTTTGAAAATATTTTACCCCAAAGAGCTAACAAATTTATGATGGGAAATTATATTGACATGAAAGAGTTATATGTGAAAAATACATTTGGGAACTGGGGGCAGGGATCTACAAATGATGGTTTATTTCATGTTCTAGATGTATCCTCGCTAGATTTAATGACGTAGGATTTTTTGAATAAATAAAAATATAAATTAATGCCAAAAATAAATGGAGTCATAAATATGTTAAGTCTTTGGGCTTGACAATGACAAGGCTCTGTTTGGAGCGATGTTTTTTGCTCCGGTGAATTTGAACAAAAACGCAGTCGTCGTTATAGAATGTTTGGCATGACAATGATTATGACTGCCACCATGAATAAAAAATTTGTTAAAATTTTCTCAAAGTGGTCAGCAAAATAGCCCAAAACCAAATTAATATCTTCGGCGCTACCCAGTTCACACTTTGATCTAGCGGAAATTCAGGGAGCAAGCTCAACACACCAAGCACATGGAAGCACAAGCAAATCTTATATTCATTAATCTTCTTTACAAGACGAGATATACGTAGCGAGACATGATTTCGCTAGTACAAACAGCTATAACAGAAAGCACAACAACCAAACCGGGCGGACAGCAATGGAAACCGCCGAGACCGCCGAAGTCGCCAAGTCCGCTGAAGCCGCCCGAGCTGAAGCTGCAACACGCCGAATAGACACGGAGTCCGCCGAAGCCGCGAGGCCGCGCGGACACACCGTTATTCTCCTACTGCTGATGAACTGAATAACAGACCGCCTACCCGCCTGCGCCTGGCGGACAAGTTATTGGAACTTGCAAATGTTGAAGCAGAGAACTGACAAGCCGCAGAGTGACCTACTGAGACCGCAGAGTCCGCACACTTCCAAGCACTGACTGAAGTCAAAGCCAAATTCCTGGCTCCTTGAAGTTACCCGCGCGACCTGCACACAGCAAACCGTCAGCTCTACTCAACCCGCGCGGACAAAAAACGTAAACCGCAGCAATTTGTCCAAACCTCACTTACTGTTCACTCAGTTACTGTATACGTGTCGGGGGGGTCCTATTTATAGGAGAGGTGAGGAATGTGGTCACCGCCCTAGTGGATAGAGACACCGCCCCAGCCCGCGCGCTAGCAACACCCGTCCGCCGAGTCCGCAAGGACTTGGCCGGATTCCAAGGATCAACCCGCCAGGAGCAAGGCACCTTTGGGCGAACCCTCATCAGTCCGTCCAGGCTATGCGGACAAGGCACCAGCCCGCAAAGCCTCCAAACACTACAGGACAGCATCCCCCTTCAGTGACTGTCCGCACAACAAGAGGCAGTCCGCATACCACCACAGCAACGCCTCCATCCGCCACAAGCCCACGACCAAAGGCAGTCCGCCCGGTCAACAGCGGACTTGGCGGACACTGCGGACACACTGGTCTTGTCACATAATGTGACCAAGTCCAGAACCGCCAAGGGGCCTAGCGCGAGCTCGGCGGACATAGCTCCGTCCGCCAAACAACCAAGCAACACAGACTGCCAAAACTTCGCCAAGGAGAAGCAGTCCGCAAGCTACTCGCACACCTGCCCAATGCAACAGCCATCTGCCGGACTCCACACACCAGTCCGCCACAGCAACAACAGTGATGTTCTACCAGAGCTCGACAAGGCCACAGCCAAACTCTAAGGCCAGTCCGCAACTGCGAACACCGCGGATGTTGATGCGCGAAAACGTCGCGGGGCACCAGCCAGCTAACACGGAGGGGGTGTTCGATCTCACAAGCTAGGAGAGGAGGAAAGGAGGAAAGGAAGGAAGCCTCTGAGTGCTCGAGAGTGGAGCAAACGGCTTGTCAAAGAGGGTTGCGGGGATAGAGGAGAGAAGCTTGATCAACAGAGCGGGTTGATCAGGAGAGGAGAAGGAGGTTGACCAGGAGCTGTCGAGCAGACGGCTAATGGACGGTTGTGCTTGCAGGTTGGATGCCGAGGAGAGCTGAGCTGAGAAGAAGTCTGCTGAGCAGAGGAGCAAGACTTGCTGAGCAGAGGAGCAAGGCTTGCTGAGCAGAGGAGCAAGGCTTGCTGAGCAGAGAGAAGAATAAGGGGGGCCGCTAGCAGCGGCAACAACACACTTCGCCCGCCGCGGCCTAAATGCCACTCCTGCGACGGGCTTTCCTTTTATTAATAGCTAGAGATTACAAGCTTACAAGTACACCTTTACAACAAAATCACTTAAAGGGTACAAGGAGAAGCTGGCGGCTAAGAGAGAAGAAAGTGCCAGAAAGCAGAGGAGAAGCTGCCAGAGACTAAGTAAAATAGTCTGCTAGCTGCTGGAGGACTGAGAAACTGAGTCTGCAGAGGGCTGCTGGCAAGCTGCTGAAGAGCTGCTGGAGAGCTGCGCGGACAGGAAATTGAGTCCGCAGAGCTTGCTGGAGGAGGCGATGACGGACTGCGCGGACTGGAAAACGGAGTCCGCAGGGCTTGCTGGCGAGACTTGCAGGATCCAGCCAGATCCAGGAACCGTCTGGCGTGATCCACCGATGCAGAATGAGAGGCACCATGGGCTATTTATAGGCCCAGGAGAGTTCTTCTAGAAGCGGGGCCCAGTGACATCAGCATGACGACCTGCGCGGACTCCGCGGACAGAGATTTTGCGTCCGCCACTGTTGCCTGAGGAAGCAAGCGGAAGGACCCACCTGCAGAGAACTGGAGGTCGCCCCCTAGCGGGCGACCTGGGCGGACTCCGGGAGGAGTCCGCCCGGCAGGCCGGAGGCCGCCCCCTAGCGGGCGGCCTGGGCGGACTCCGGGTGGAGTCCGCCCGGCTGGAGCCGGGGCCGCCCCCTAGCGGGCGGACTCCGGGTGGAGTCCGCCCGGCTGGAGCCGGGGCCGCCCCCTAGCGGGCGGCCTGGGCGGACTCCAGGTGGAGTCCGCCCGGCAGGAGCCGGGGCCGCCCCCTAGCGGGCGGCCTGGGCGGACTCCGGGTGGAGTCCGCCCGGCTGGAGCCGGGGCCGCCCCCTAGCGGGCGGCCTGGGCGGACTCCGGGTGGAGTCCGCCCGGCAGGAGTCGGGGCCGCCCCCTAGCGGGCGGCCTGGGCGGACTCCAGGGGGAGTCCGCCCGGCAGGAGCCGGGGCCGCCCCCTAGCGGGCGGCCTGGGCGGACTCCAGGGGGAGTCCGCCCGGCAGGAGCCGGGGCCGCCCCCTAGCGGGCGGCCTGGGCGGACTCCAGGGGAGTCCGCCCGGCAGGAGCCGGGGCCGCCCCCTAGCGGGCGGCCTGGGCGGACTCCGGGTGGAGTCCGCCCGGCAGGAGCCGGGGCCGCCCCCTAGCGGGCGGCCTGGGCGGACTCCAGGGGGAGTCCGCCCGGCAGGAGCCGGGGCCGCCCCCTAGCGGGCGGCCTGGGCGGACTCCAGGGGGAGTCCGCCCGGCAGGAGCCGGGGCCGCCCCCTAGCGGGCGGCCTGGGCGGACTCCGGGTGGAGTCCGCCCGGCAGGAGCCGGGGCCGCCCCCTAGCGGGCGGCCTGGGCGGACTCCGGGTGGAGTCCGCCCGGCAGGAGCCGGGGCCGCCCCCTAGCGGGCGGCCTGGGCGGACTCCGGGTGGAGTCCGCCCGGCAGGAGCCGGGGCCGCCCCCTAGCGGGCGGCCTGGGCGGACTCCAGGGGGAGTCCGCCCGGCGGGAGCCGGGGCCGCCCCCTAGCGGGCGGCCTGGGCGGACTCCAGGGGAGTCCGCCCGGCGGGGCCTGGCCGCCCCTTGCGGGCGGTCTGGGCGGACTCCGGGTGGAGTCCGCCCGGCTGACGGCAGAGGCCGCCCGGGGTGGGCGGCCTCGGCGGACGGCGGCAGGAGGCCGCCGCACCTCGGGCAGCAGGGAGGTCGCCCCAGGCGGGCGTCCTCGGCGGACGGCGGTAGGAGACCACCGCCCCTTGGGCGAAATAGGAGGCCGCTACTGGTACTGCTGTTGGCGGACTCCTGCAAGGAAAAGACTGCACGATTAGCGGACCTAACCGCATGTCCCGCGATGGTGAGCCATGGGAATAGCTCGCCGTCCCGCAGGGCACGCGGTTGCTAGGAGACCTAGGCGGATAGGGAAGACTGTCCGCCTACGCTGGGACCCATCGCGATCGAAAGGGATAATCTAAGGGTCACGATGAGCCAGCTGGCCATCTTGGGAAGGATCGCCGATTTCTGGGTTAACATAATCCCCGCACTTTTTCAAGTTCTGCGAAAGAACTTCGAAAAAGTTGGAGACCCACGAAAATCGTGATCCACCCCAACGGAAGAAGAGGAGCAAGGAGAGACAGAACCTGAAGACTCTCCTTAGAAGCTTAGTGCTTCCTGAATTCGCTTTTGCAAAACGAAGAAGGCGTGTCTTCTGTGAATGTTCTGCAAAACAGAAGTGAGGAAAACAGAAAGCCACAATAACTCGCAAGTACCTGAAAGGGACCTGCAAGTCTTTGCTGATCTCTGCAAAAAGAGAGTTAGGAACATGCACAATATATGAGAGTAACTTGCAAGTACCTGTGAAGAAACTTGCAAGAGTTTGTGGATCTCTGCAAGAAGAGAGTTAAGAGCAGGTATTGTATATAAAAATAAGCTGCAAGTACCTATATGAGGCTTGCAGGTGTTTGCTAATCTCTGCAAGAAGAGAAGTTAGGAACCAATAAGATATGAAAATAACTTGCAAGTACCTGTGAAGAGAAGGCTTGCAAGTGTTAACTGTAGACTGCTAACTGTTGATAAGTTAACTGTTGACAAGATAAGGCTGATATGACCAATTAGCAAGAAGAGTGCCTGATGAATATTATTATGAAGCCCAGATCAATAAACTGAGTTGTTAACTGCTGATAGATATGACTGGACTGCAATAGTATGGCTGATAGCGCTTGAGCAAATAATGTAGAGGAGATGAGAGCAATAGAACTTATATAGGTAGAGTGCGAGTCATCATCCGATAGAGCTTTGAGTAAGCAATTCATATAGGATGAGCACGAGCAAAGTGATTGCTGGAAATCCTTTTGAGATAACCCATGAAGGTTGATGAGATGGGGTCGATATGATGTGACTGGATGGACATGATCAAAATGAATGCCAGAATCCTTTTGGTAGGTGGATTAACCTGTTCACCTGTGAAAGAAGGCAAGAGAGAAAAAGGAGGGCTGCACCCGGAATGACTAAAGTGGGTTGAATGCTGCCACAGGTGTTCCCCGTGGGCCTTATGCATCACTTGCCCGAGAAATCATCCCAAGTATAGTCCTACTCAAAGCGGGCTGGCCGCGCATCCTCAAGGAGGGGGGAAAAGGAAAAAAGAGGTCCATGTTCGGAATGACTACAGAGGGTTGAATGCTGCCACAGGTGTTCCCCGTGGGCCTTATGCATCACTTGCCCGAAAAAAATCATTCCGAGTATGGTCCTGCTCGAAGCGGGAAAGGAAAAAGAGGTCCATGTTCGGAATGACTAAAGAAGGTTGAATGCTGCCACAGGTGTTCCCCGTGGGCCTTATGCATCACTGGCCTGAGAAAGTCATTCCGAGTATGGTCCTGCTCAAAGCGGGCTGGCCGCGCATCCTCAAGGAGGGCACAAAGCAAGGGAAGGTCCTGAGAAGGACCGCTGGAAGCAAGGAAGATCCTGAGAAGGATCGCTAGAAACAAGGAAGATCCCGAGAAGGATCGCTAGAAACAAGGAAGATCCTGAGAAGGATCGCTAGAAACAAGGAAGATCCTGAGAGGGATCGCTAGAAACTCTGCTCTCTTGCCCTGGGCACAAGCATCACTGATCAAGGAGACAGGTTGCGCTAAGAGGCCTATATTGTCTGTGTATTGATCAGTGGAGTTGTGAGAACCCGAGAGGCATGGATCGAGGATACCAGAGAGAGTTATTCGGCCACCACAGTTGAAGGATGATCCAAGAGACAAGGCTACGCTTGATCGCCATTGCTTGTCCAGCGAAGATCATCCTAACTGTAGTGTTTCCTATAAGACGCACAGCAGAGCTAACACATGGGGCTCCCCTAGCACACACTCTGTGTCAGATGCTGGCTAGGATCCTAAGCCTGAAGCCCATAATCGTAGATGAACTGCTCCCACTACACACATGGGTATACTCCCGCCATATGTGGTCGAAGCGGTAGTGCGAGAACAAACTACGGAGGGAACGTTTCAGACTCGGCGAAATCTCATTGGCGTATTGATCCAGAGAGAGAGAGAGAGAGAGGCAACAAAAAGGGAACTGTGTCAGTACAGGATCTCTGAATAAAGCTTTGCAGAAAAGCAGGAAAACACTGAGAAGTGTTGTAATGAAAATGTTTGAAAGAGGGAGTAAGGGTTGAGATAACCCCTGTAGGTTGTAAGGAGCTCTGGAGGACTGTGAAGTCCATCGCTTTGGAGGACTGTGAAGTCCTTGCTAGTTTAGAATAGCCTTCCTAGCACGCCCTCATCGTCGGCGTCGAAGCATTCGACTTCTTGGTTGACAATGAGGAGAGGAGGCTCTTCGACGTGATTCACTGCCCTTGAGGAGCAAGGAACATCTGAAATTTCTTTGCCCTTTGACGTTGATGGGTCAGGGCGATCTTCTTTAGGGAGTAAGTCATGCATTTTGCCTTGACGGAGCATCCTTTGCACAAGCTGGCGGAATGCTCGGCAGTTTTCTGTTCGATGGCCTGGCTCTTTGTGGAATTCACAATAAGGCTCTGAGTCTCTAGACCTCTGATCTGCTGGCCGGTAGGGCTTCTTGTAGCTTGCCCTGTCTTTCATGATCTGCACTACCTCTTGCACGACGTCGTCGAGATCCGACTCATGCAAGTCATCGTCTTGCTGCTGTTGCACAGCTGCTGTTTGAGAAGGAGCTAGCGGGAGCAAAGGATCTTGAGCATCACGGCTCGGGAAGGAGTATCGCTGGCGATGAAGCCTTCTCTCCTTCCTTGAGTGAGCTGGGAAACGATTGCAAGGAGACCTTGGAGGCTGCTTGCGAAACGGATCTTTCTCTGATACGAGCTTGGAGACGAAGTCTGGATTGCTCTTCTCGCCTCGGATGTACGAGTTGGCTAGAGCGATCAGCTCTTGGTATGTCCTCGGAGCACGGACATTAGCTTCAAACTTGAGAGGCCCTTCGCGAAGACCATGGATAAGAGCCACTCGGTACATTTCTTGATCAACGATTTCGATGTCCAGAATCTCTCTCTGGAATCGATCAACAAATTGAGACCAGGTTTCATCACTGCGCTGTCTGATCTCAAAGAGGGCTTCAGGACCGCCCTTTCTCTTGGAGGAGGTAGAGAATCTGAGAAGGAACTCTCTACGAAGATCGAGGAAGGAAGAGATGGAGTGGGGACGGAGGCCATAGAACCAATCCCTCACTTGCCCATCAAAGGTTGTCACAAGGAGCTTGCACTTGGTTGCATCTGACAGAGTCTTGAGAGCAACGGCTGATTCAAAGGCTTGAAGATGCTTTACTGGATCAGTCTCTCCTATATAGATTGGCAGTCGAGGCTCTCTGAAGTTCGCTGGAGTAGGTTCAAGGCGAACACTTTCAATAAAGGGCGACGGCTCTTCCTGCTCTCCCACAGCATAGGGATCAAAGGGAGCATAGGCTGCAGCTGCAAAAGAAGCAGGGGGTAGAAAGGAAAAGTTGCTGCAGGGGGAGCAGAGGCAGGAGCTGGGGGGCAAGGATGACTTCCTTGAAAGTTGAGAAATCTAGCAGGACTTCCCCGGGCTGCTTGCCAGAAGAAGTTTTGGCGAGCGGCAAACTCTTCATCTTGAGTTCGCAAAGGAGCAGCAGGACCTTGCGGGAAGGTCGGGGTGTAAGGCGGATAGAACGGAGGACAAGCTTGAGAATAAGCTTGTTTATGCTCTGATGTTGGCGTTGGGTTGATTGGAGCAGCTGGAGCAGCTGGAGCAGCTGCTGGACGAGAGTCTAACCGCTGCGTGATCGCAGCAAGAACTTGGTTGATTGCTTGGAACTGTTGAGCATTCTCACGGCGCGACTGCTCAAAAGCTTCCCAGAGAGGATCTTCACTGGGACTTGGGGCAAAGTTCTCGGCTGATTGATCTGACATGGCTAACTGTCGCTATTCACCGTCTGACCGGATCTGAAGGTCGCGTGTTAACTGTTGATGCGCGAAAACGTCGCGGGGCACCAGCCAGCTAACACGGAGGGGGTGTTCGATCTCACAAGCTAGGAGAGGAGGAAAGGAGGAAAGGAAGGAAGCCTCTGAGTGCTCGAGAGTGGAGCAAACGGCTTGTCAAAGAGGGTTGCGGGGATAGAGGAGAGAAGCTTGATCAACAGAGCGGGTTGATCAGGAGAGGAGAAGGAGGTTGACCAGGAGCTGTCGAGCAGACGGCTAATGGACGGTTGTGCTTGCAGGTTGGATGCCGAGGAGAGCTGAGCTGAGAAGAAGTCTGCTGAGCAGAGGAGAAAGGCTTGCTGAGCAGAGGAGCAAGGCTTGCTGAGCAGAGGAGCAAGGCTTGCTGAGCAGAGAGAAGAATAAGGGGGGCCGCTAGCAGCGGCAACAACACACTTCGCCCGCCGCGGCCTAAATGCCACTCCTGCGACGGGCTTTCCTTTTATTAATAGCTAGAGATTACAAGCTTACAAGTACACCTTTACAACAAAATCACTTAAAGGGTACAAGGAGAAGCTGGCGGCTAAGAGAGAAGAAAGTGCCAGAAAGCAGAGGAGAAGCTGCCAGAGACTAAGTAAAATAGTCTGCTAGCTGCTGGAGGACTGAGAAACTGAGTCTGCAGAGGGCTGCTGGCAAGCTGCTGAAGAGCTGCTGGAGAGCTGCGCGGACAGGAAATTGAGTCCGCAGAGCTTGCTGGAGGAGGCGATGACGGACTGCGCGGACTGGAAAACGGAGTCCGCAGGGCTTGCTGGCGAGACTTGCAGGATCCAGCCAGATCCAGGAACCGTCTGGCGTGATCCACCGATGCAGAATGAGAGGCACCATGGGCTATTTATAGGCCCAGGGGAGTTCTTCTAGAAGCGGGGCCCAGTGACATCAGCATGACGACCTGCGCGGACTCCGCGGACAGAGATTTTGCGTCCGCCACTGTTGCCTGAGGAAGCAAGCGGAAGGACCCACCTGCAGAGAACTGGAGGTCGCCCCCTAGCGGGCGACCTGGGCGGACTCCGGGAGGAGTCCGCCCGGCAGGCCGGAGGCCGCCCCCTAGCGGGCGGCCTGGGCGGACTCCGGGTGGAGTCCGCCCGGCTGGAGCCGGGGCCGCCCCCTAGCGGGCGGCCTGGGCGGACTCCGGGTGGAGTCCGCCCGGCTGGAGCCGGGGCCGCCCCCTAGCGGGCGGCCTGGGCGGACTCCAGGTGGAGTCCGCCCGGCAGGAGCCGGGGCCGCCCCCTAGCGGGCGGCCTGGGCGGACTCCGGGTGGAGTCCGCCCGGCTGGAGCCGGGGCCGCCCCCTAGCGGGCGGCCTGGGCGGACTCCGGGTGGAGTCCGCCCGGCAGGAGCCGGGGCCGCCCCCTAGCGGGCGGCCTGGGCGGACTCCAGGGGGAGTCCGCCCGGCAGGAGCCGGGGCCGCCCCCTAGCGGGCGGCCTGGGCGGACTCCAGGGGGAGTCTGCCCGGCAGGAGCTGGGGCCGCCCCCTAGCGGGCGGCCTGGGCGGACTCCAGGGGGAGTCCGCCCGGCAGGAGCCGGGGCCGCCCCCTAGCGGGCGGCCTGGGCGGACTCCGGGTGGAGTCCGCCCGGCAGGAGCCGGGGCCGCCCCCTAGCGGGCGGCCTGGGCGGACTCCAGGGGGAGTCCGCCCGGCAGGAGCCGGGGCCGCCCCCTAGCGGGCGGCCTGGGCGGACTCCAGGGGGAGTCCGCCCGGCAGGAGCCGGGGCCGCCCCCTAGCGGGCGGCCTGGGCGGACTCCAGGGGGAGTCCGCCCGGCAGGAGCCGGGGCTGCCCCCTAGCGGGCGGCCTGGGCGGACTCCGGGTGGAGTCCGCCCGGCAGGAGCCGGGGCCGCCCCCTAGCGGGCGGCCTGGGCGGACTCCGGGTGGAGTCCGCCCGGCAGGAGCCGGGGCCGCCCCCTAGCGGGCGGCCTGGGCGGACTCCAGGGGGAGTCCGCCCGGCGGGAGCCGGGGCCGCCCCCTAGCGGGCGGCCTGGGCGGACTCCAGGGGGAGTCCGCCCGGCGGGGCCTGGCCGCCCCCTTGCGGGCGGTCTGGGCGGACTCCGGGTGGAGTCCGCCCGGCTGACGGGCAGAGGCCGCCCGGGGTGGGCGGCCTCGGCGGACGGCGGCAGGAGGCCGCCGCACCTCGGGCAGCAGGGAGGTCGCCCAGGCGGGCGTCCTCGGCGGACGGCGGTAGGAGACCACCGCCCCTTGGGCGAAATAGGAGGCCGCTACTGGTACTGCTGTTGGCGGACTCCTGCAAGGAAAAGACTGCACGATTAGCGGACCTAACTGCATGTCCCGCGATGGTGAGCCATGGGAATAGCTCGCCGTCCCGCAGGGCACGCGGTTGCTAGGAGACCTAGGCGGATAGGGAAGACTGTCCGCCTACGCTGGGACCCATCGCGATCGAAAGGGATAATCTAAGGGTCACGATGAGCCAGCTGGCCATCTTGGGAAGGATCGCCGATTTCTGGGTTAACAGCGGACACGCCAGTCCGCAAGCCTCCCGCGGATAGCACCCAATCCGTTGGTAAGCACAAGCTTGCAAAACGGCCAGAGCAACGTACACCAGTCCGCGAACGTTATCCGCTCAGGCCGCTCCTTGGCTAAACCAACAACCAACGCCCTATCCGCAGATAACAGTCTGCTCAGGCCGCGGACATAGTCCGCACAACCCGCTCAGAAAAACAGCCAGCTTCCACTAGACCTACCACCAGGTCGCAAAACAGCAGTCCGCCCAGTCCGCCGGCAATGTCCGCACTGGCCGCCCGACCTGCTCCATCAACCACTTTCACTTCACAAATTTTAACAAAATTTGTTTTGACAAAAAAGGGGATGAAGCTCCTTATGTGAGGTCGTGCATTTAGGAATGACGATTCATAACCACCATGTTTACTACGGTCGCCATTGTGCCAAACAGAGCCAAAGACAATAGATTGATTGCCAACATTGTTGGAGAAATATTATTTGTAAAATTTCAAATCAAAATCTTTTTGTTTAGTTTCTTCATTTAAGAACTTCAATTTTATTTTTACTAGGGATGATTTATGTTTGATTAGTAGGAAAAACTTATATATAGTTGATTGCAATTTTTCTATTGCGTTAGCGTAGATTTTGTATGAATTGAATTTCAATTGGTGCAAGATATCTTTATTATATAAAATAATATGCATATCTTGAGGCACACCATAGAATGAATTCGGACCGTCCGATCAAGCAACTTCAATTTTTGGTCGTTGGATTCAGGAGTGGAGGGCTGCCAATATCCAAATCCCCCTTTTGAACAATATTCACATCTCCAAATTTCCCGATACCAGTTTTCTGGCCGAAAGAGAGAGACGCATTAAAGGATAGAGACGAAAAAATATTAGTCGAAGGCCCAAGAGAGTGGCCTAGTAAGAGTTTGATTTTTCGATGTGTTATGTCTTAATCTTCTGTTTATTTCACACTCATTAAATGAATGATATATGCTGATATATGCTCTGTATGTATTGAGACGTGATGGGTTTCCCCAAAAAAATAAAACAAGGCCACGACTGTGACCAGCATGGCAAGTCTGTTCCAACGAATTGAATTTCGTGCAAATTCGAGTTGGTTTGGCCACCCAAACAATCGCGGGAAAGGTTTCACGAGACTCTTGGGCCTGTAATCCTACCGAGCGCTAGGGCTCGCACCCTAGGGCTCGGTCCCGAAAGGGCATCAGCCTTGACCGTCCCACCACATTCCGGCGGCCGTTTGTCCGCCGGAAAGCCTCGGGAGGGGCACACCAGGCCGTTGGTGTTTGTGCGCTCCCCCTTTTCTCCTCCCTCCTATTCCAAGCATCTCCAAATCACCATTAGGCCTCATTTGGCGCGGTGTTTTTGTTAGAAGTGGCTTCCAACAGTTTTCCCCCTCCGTTTGCGGCAAACGCCGCCGCACTGCGGGTAACCAAATGACCGGCGGCAGCGTTTGCCGCGTCTGTTCCCGTCGCGTCATGAGAAATGGAGTAAAAAGCTCCGCTTTGATCCCTGCCTCCCCCTCCAATTCCAGACCCCCGGTTCCACCCACCGTCTCCGCCCGCCACCGCTGCGCCAAATGAGGCCTTAATGACATGGTGGATTCGAAACTTTGGGAACTCATCTCTCTCAAATGACTCAAAGAAATTTTGATCCGAACGTGACAACGGATCTTCTTAAAAAATGTCACAAAATGAAATATTCAAACGACAGACTCCATTTGGGAGAGCGACAACGGTTGTAATTAAAAAGATCTGTTGTAAATGAAGGTTTGTAAATATACCTATTGGAAACTGGTTGCTGAAAATAAAATCGGTTTGGATAGTCTGTGTTTGCAGAGCTTTTCAGAACAAAGAATTATTTGACAAAACGAAAAAACATTTAAACATCAAAATATTAAAAATTGGAAATACATTTGTTGAATATGCAGATACTCCAAATTCGTTCAAGCTCTGTGTAGTTGTTCGACAATGGAGTCACACAAAGTTGACATCTCATCAACACCTACTTGAATACTTCTAACATGAGCTTCACTTGAGTTTTCATTAGTTTGTCATGTTCTTTTTTGAAGGCCGGCAGAGCAAATCAAATGCTCGCCTTTTTCACAAGCCCGAAAAATTAGCATCTGAGTGGGAAGAGCGTATACGAATATAATTATGCAAAGTTCTTGTTGCAATACAATGTCTCATTGCTTTGCTAAATTATATATAAGCACATTTCTAAGTATCTTCCACTTCTTTTTTCATATTCCGAATGAAAGTTCTATTACACTACGCAAGGAAGAGTGAGCTTGATTGAATATTTCACGACGTCCTTGTATGAGCCTACTGTCTCTTCTGAAATCTGGTAAATAATACTTTGTACCTGAATATGGTTTTAAAAAACCACGTTAGAGTGGATATCCAACATCAACTAAATAATATTTAACTGCAATATTTAAATATTATTTAAGTGAGAATAATAATAACAGTAACAAAAAAAATAACTGAAACTCAAGATATAAAAGTCTCACCTGGTGACAGATACGAGAAATTATAACTCGGGTTCATAATGACACATTGAAATCTACACATACACATTTACATCCACACATTCATTGACATTTTCACACAATGCGCGAGCGCACGCACACTCACACACATATTCACAGAAAAATCAACACACACACAAACACAAATAATCACAAACGCACACCTACACTCAACAACACACACACACACACTCATATACTCATAAGCTTGCACAAATCTACACAAGCACATACACCTAATAAATAAACATGTACTCACAATCAACACATATACATTTTCACATCCACACATCTCTCACATATTCACACAATGCAAATCAAGCATAACTTTGAAAGGAGTAGAAGATATACTCGTTGACTTGTACTGCTGTAGATCAGGGAGGCTGGAGCAAATTGACCACATATTGAAGGGGGGAGAGGTGAGCTCTTTGTAAAATCGGCATCAAGCTCAGAGATTTGATGAATGGCAGAGAAGATGCAGAAATCAATAAGAAGAGGGTGTACCTGCCATCATCCTTCAGGGAAATTCAAGGAAGAAGAGGACTCTCCTGGATGCAGCGCGTGGATGCGACGGAGAAGAGGACTCCCCTGGATGCAGCGGAGAAGAGGACGGTAGATACCGACAGAGTCGCGAACCCCAGTTGTCGTCGGATAAGATGTGGCTGGATGGATTTCCTCCTCGCGACGGGAGGGGCTGGGCAGAGGAGTCACGATCTGATTCCTAGCAAAGAAGAGCACTAAATGCAAAAAATTGGAGCTCTTTGGAAGGGTTTTGGGATGCCAAAAAATTCACGCCGCTGTGTTTAGGAACGATTCCAAAAGCAGGCAGAAAAACAAATGGAAAATAGGACGGACGTTGCGTTTTATTTAAATGGAACAGCGTAAAACGCTCTCCCAAATGAACCTGAAGATTGTGGCGCGGTAGACTTTTGGCATGACCTCCATTCCACCAAAAAGTTCCTTTCGTCGGCGATTTTTGGGGCCACGGACCTCGGATCGAGAAACCGTCGACAACAGGCGTAAACTAGGCATTTTCATTCATTCTTCAAATAATTAAGATAACAAAATTAATTGGACCACCCTTTTAAAATCTATAAAATGACATATATTTCTTCGTTTAGAGGAGCTGACTTTTTGAAAGAGAAGAACAGATTTTGCATTTACACATTGCAACTGTGAAGTAATCTCTGACGAGAACCACTCTCGTTCTACAACATATTCACGCACGCACAGCTCTTTAGCGCATTCATGTATGCGCAACTCTTCAACGTGTTCAAATGTGCGCAGCTCTTCTGTGCATCCACATGCGCGCAGCTTGTCACCACCTTTGGGTGCTCGCAGCTCCCCAGAACACGCCCATGCATATATTTCACAAGAGCATGTCCTTGCGTGTGTGCATATATTTCACAAGAGCATGTCCTTGCGTGTACTTCCCTATAGCACGCTCCTGTACATTGTTCCCCAAAGTGTGCCCATGGACATTGTTCCCCAGAGCGCGTTCGTGCGCGTGGTTCTCTAGAGCACAACCCCGCGCATAGTTTTCTAGAGCGCTCCCATGCGGGTAGTTCCTTAGAGCGCGTTCTCTACACTGAAGAAATACATCACTTTTTGAGAATGAGCAGTGACATGTCACCATCAATAAAACAACTTTGTACTAAAACCCATCTAATAGATTGTCTAAATTGTGCTAGGTCCCATGTTTTTTCTTTTTCGATTTGTTCACGTAAAAATATTATTGCTAACTCCCTTTAACTATTTGTATGTTCAACTCACTCTCGAAATAAGATGATCAGATTCAACAATTCTGTATGAACTTTTGAGCGATGAGCAACAAGACATTTCTTTTTCGGAGATCTAAATTTGTGGTCTTGAAGCTGCTTCTCAAATCTCACATTTCCTAAAGTTGTCCAAAGAGAATATTTTGTGCTCCACTTCTCGACTCCCATGTTGAGACAGATGAGCTATATCTTTAATCAACTTTCAGAGCAAATGAAATGTTGCATGATGCTGATCTGATCTTGGTTATAGTACATATAATATTAACTTTTCAATACTTTGAGATGTGAGAATGTAAAAATTATCAACAATATCAATTTGATTTGTTTGTTCATGTGTTCAGATTAAATGTTAGTGTGATGAAGTTATAAAAAAATCTGATAAAAAAATATTGGTTGGAATGAAAATGTTTAAGATAACCTCCATGTTACAAAGTATGAGTTACAATAAAAGAATAAAGTGTTATCTTTAGTATTTAAACATTCGATTGAGCTCATTGTCATCATCATTCGCACACACCTCTAAGAGCATATAGAAGTTTTGCCTCAAAATAAGAAGACTCCATATTAAAACGAACCCCAAAAAATGTGTGAACGCATGCTCCTATCGTAGAGAATTGTAATTTCAACAAGAGAGCCCAAACCATTTAAGAAATTTGAGGAACTCGTCAAAATTCATGTGATCTGATCTTGTGTACTCTTGGGATGTAAAAAAGAAGACACTATTAAAATAAGTATTAATATAAGAGTCGAGTAAAGAAGATGCCGCTTAATATTGTGTCAAAATGGTGGTAGAGTTTCTTTCAGAGATTCCAAGGAAGCTATGAGTAAAGAAAAAAAAATGAACTTCTCAATGTTAAAATTGTTGCAGACATCTCAACTAAATTTACATATCACAAAAAATAATCGAACCTGTAAAGTCTCATGCCATCGTTTTCTTTTCTAACAAAAAAAATTAAACGTCTTTAATTTTTCAGACTATTTTCTCTCATTATTCGGACACTGTTTTTGACGTATAAATAGTCAAAATTCATTGATCCAAATTCTATCATCTTTTTACCAGAATTCCTGGGGGACCGCCCCCTCCCAGGTAAATGCTTTATGTTTGCTTTACCATAAAGCATTTAGATATAAATAAGATAAAGAATTAATGGCTCGTTTAATTAAATTTTAATCGCAGCCATCTAAAATCCGAGGAATTAATGGCTGGGATTACTTATTAAAAAAAGACGCGCACGATGGATGCAGGCCATGGCCGGCTTCGTATTAATGATCTCTAAAATATGAAATATATTACCTCAGTAGTTTCAAAAGCCTATCCTAAATTAATTTTATTTTTTAATTAAGATTTTCATATAAATTATGTAATCGTTCTTAAGACCTGCTGTCATCTCAGAGTTTACAAATTCATTCATTTATTTATTCAGCATTATTGTTATCCATTAGGTGTGTTATTATTAGAATAACATAATGTAAATGGCTCGTTGGCTCTACAGTCGGCTCTTCATTTGGCTGATGCATATATATATATATATATATATATATATATATTATATATATATATTATATATATATATATATATATATATATATATATATAGACACACACGAGTGACAACAGTGTACGGAAGATCTCCTCGCCTGTTCCCCGCGACAGTATCCGGCTCGGGACGGCGAGCTTCACCCGCCCCCGATTGGCATAAGCTAAAATTTTGAGTTTAAATTACCTAATCAATAGATAATAAGGCACGACGGTATAAGCTAAATGAATTTTAAGGTGGAACCATGAATCAAGAAGCAGGTAGTGGAGCACCTTGATGTATTTAAGTTGCAAATTAGTTTCTTGATATTCCAATGAGTGGCAGGTTATGGAAAAAATATATGTTATCCAATGGATATATTATTTTCATTCAATTCACATATAGCTATAAAATTGATAAGTAAATTGAATGAGAATTAAGTTAATGTATAACAATAAGAACCAAAAAATACCCCAAAACAATCATCACTATTGAGAGAGAATACTCGATCGTCGAGAGTGAAGATCCAATCTAGAGCATGAGGGGATAAGCATGACTGAACACTTTATCTCCATGGGCCCATATCTTCACCTCATAGTCATTTAGGGTCACTATGAACCTCCCTTTTTCAGTAGGTGAAAGAAATGCACAACTTAGACTGCGTTTGGCGAGGCTTATTTGCTTCGGTGAGGTCGGACAAAAATGTCATTGTTATATCAAAACTTTATACCCCAAACTAATTTGTTTTTTTGGTAACCGTAGTAACATTAGTCATACCAAACATTCTATGACAATGACGTTTTTGTCCAAAATTTAGCTCTGATACCATTTATTGTAACGACACAAGACGCTCACAATATATAGAGTAACATAAGTCATGTTCCATATCACATATACCGTAGCACAATATATACACAATGAATTTGCAAAATAACTTTTTACATCGTTAAACATCCAGATACAAAGATAATATATTTACATCTTAACATATATGACGGCGTACATGCCTTGATCCTTCAGCTTGAGACATATTAGAAATTTCAAGGGTGGTTGGGTTGATGATGTTGGACTCTGAAAAATTGTTCACAAACGAGTTAGTCTAAAAAGACTAAGTGAGATTTTAAATCTTTAACCACTAATGCATATAATTAAAGTGAAATATTAACAATATGCATATATAAGAATGAGAATTGTGTATGGTATGTTTATCTGTATGTATGTATAACAATTAACATAAAACATAAAACATAAAACAATCATAAAACAGTATGAGTACCGGAATCTAATTGGAATCGATTTTAAGTGTTCATATTCATAAAGAGAAAGTGTTGAGGGCATTAATATAACAATATTATTATCAGTATTTGGGTCCAACCTCTCAGGGTCATCGACTGTCTATGCAGTACGTACATCACGCGTTGTCGAAATACCCCTCGTTCTTTCTCATGTATTGGTGTATGTGAATTTTAAGAGAAAAACAATATTTAATATTTAATCCCCTTAGGTTATTGCTATTTAGATTTCTTTGCAATTTTGTTATCGTTTAACAATTTATAATTTATCAGTGATAGGATGCACAAGAAAGAAGATATTATAATGTCATTTAACTGGAAGTATACTAATTTACAGTGTAAAAGAAATAATTCTCGCCTGCATAATTTCCTTCCCATTATCCCGTCGGAGAACCTCATCACGTCTAATATTTGATACTATCCTTCAAGTTTCTGTGATTAGACATTATTTATTAAGTAATTGTTTCTCGTGGTTGCATCTTAAAGAGAGGTAATGTGGACTCTAACGAAAGATATCAGACTTATCAGGAGTGGTCTTAGGTTAGAAAGGATAAATGAGAGCTCTATATAAAATATTTAAATGAGAAACCCATCCATATTGGGGAATAAGGCAGCCCTCAAGCAAAAATATTATTGTTATAGTCAGGAAAAATCATAACCTCAAATTCGGACCAAAGCCGCCTAAGGTTACTGGTTCAGAGGTCAGATCAGAAGGCTAGGGTGACTAGGACGGAGAACCAAGTCAAACAGGACCCCAGATATTGCGGCAGGAAGGTCTCACCACGTACCCGGATGCTCAAAAAGAGCAGCCTCTTCTCAACCAAAGATGGTCGAACTGAGTACGAGGGAGACTAGCTGATGACGAAGTCGCAAGGTCGCGACTTTATCTCTCAGGAAAGGGAATCCAAAGATTCAGCTAGTATCTCAAAAGTGAAGCTCGCGAGTATAACGGTCCAGGCTCATCCCATGGGAACCCGCTGGCACCGCCGGCCTACCAGAGAACTAAGGTTACATTACCCTCAATTCTACTAGGTTTCCAAGGCCATGCAAGGGCATTTGCCCCCATGCCCTTCACAACCCCCAAAAGTCCTTTCTTAGGGTTTGAGGTTGAACCCTAGGGCAAATCAAGCCTAAATCATCCCATTTTTCTTAAGGGGGTGACATTGGCCATGCCAAGTCAGTGTCCAAAAGCTCAGCCTCTGTTGAGGGGAGGGGACCACCCTAAGACCATAGTGCACTTGTAATCAAAAATACCCCCTTAAAGCCAATCTAGGGTTTGGTGATTCCCTAACCAAAACATATCCAAATGAGTTAAAATTTTGTACATATCTAGGTCTTGATGCCAGGGACCACTCTCCAAACTTTGGGAGGGTTTGGAGATGTTTAGGACACCTATTTAATTTATTTATGGATTATTAATTTTTTATAAAAACTATAGAAATATTTTCTCCAAAAATTCCCATTTTTGGACAAGCCCTAGGTATCGTTAATATTGATCACCTGTCCAAATTTCAGACCATTTGGACAAGGTATGAATGGTGAGCATCCATTTTAATCTCAGGACAGCCCTAGGTACATGTCCGACCAAACTGGGTTCCCTGGTCTAAGCATAGGGCCAAATTGGTCCAAATCAATTTTGGATTAACGTAGACCCATAGGGCTACAACTTTCATATTGAAAGTTTTCCCACCAGGTGGCCTAGATAGTTTTAAAAATTAATGCAAAGCAGTCCAGAAAACAGGACAAAAAATTCAGAAATCAAAACTAAATAAAAGAAATGATGCTGCACGAATCTTAAAGCAAATCTGACGCATCCTGGTCATCTTCCTCCTCCAGCCAAGGGCTGTGATCAACCCGACCTGGAGCTTCTTCTAAGCCATTTCCCCGGCCACCCGGCCACCTCCCTGGCCGGCCACCACCGCCACCACCTACGTTGAGGTGGGGGCTATCGCCGGGCGGCGGTACGGCCGCCGGAGGGGTGGTTTCCGGCGAACCCCACACTCCATTTTTTTCGGAAAAATCATGGAAAAATCATCACATGATCTGGCTCATTCGAGCCCGATTTTCATCCTAAAAGATTCCTAAGATCTATACATAGGAGAAGGAGTAGATGAGGACCTTTAACCGAGCTTGTCGTCAAGTGTGTTGGTGGTGCGCCATGGCCGGTGGTGGAGATTTCCGATGCTTGCAACTTCACTACCAAAACCGCCCGGATTCTTTAGGTGAAGGGTGGAAATGATTTCTCTTGGCCCAGGAAAGCTTTTAAAAGCATCAAATGGGGGGGGGGGAGGGAGGGTCATGGTTCAAAGCCATTAATGGCCATGAAAGGGAATTTCGGTTTTGGAGAAAATCCATGGAAATTCACCTCCCCTTTGTCCCAATTCATTTGGAAACTCCTCAAAACTGATAGGGGAGATGAATACTAATTAATTGGTGAACAATGGAGGGGTGATTCACCTTTCCCACCATGAATGACCTTCTCTTTCTTCTTTCTCTCTCTTCCCTATTGGAGGAATTGATTTCAGCCACCTTGAATGGCCAGCCATGGCTATTAAACTCCTCAAAACTGATGAGATGGAGTGCATTCAGCCTTTGGAATTAATTGGAGAGGCCCTTGTCTCCCTTGGCCATGAATGACCTCTTTTCTCACTTTCTCTCACCTCCATTAAAGAGAAAAATGGAGTTTTCTCTCTCCTACTCACCATAGCCGAATTTTGATCTCTCCTCCAGCCTATTGGCAGCCCACTAACTCATATTAATAATAAAATGAGGTTAGCCCAAGTGGGGAAAATGGGTTTGAGCTTGGGTTAGCCCATTTAGGCTAATTTGACCTAACACTAGAATAGAGTTGACCTTGGTCAACATGACCATTTGAGTTGACCTCAATGGGTCCTTGGTGACCCATTGGACTCCCTTAAGGTCTAGAAAGACTTGAGTAGGGTTGGTTGGGCATCTTGGGGGTCACATGTCCCTTGTTAAGGGCACTTTGACCATTTTAGGGCTAGAGTTGACTTGGGTCAACATGACCATTAGGGTCGACCCCAAGGGCCTTGGTGACTCATTGGTCTCCCTAAGGTCTAGGTAGGGTTATGTAGGGTTACCTTACACTTTGGAGGTCACCTACCCTTAGTAAGGGCACTTTGACCAGATTAGGGGCTCGAGTTGACTTGGGTCAACTTGGCCTCTAGGGCTGACCCCAATGTGTCCTTAGTGATCCATTGACCTCACTTTAGGGTTAGGAGGGCATAGGGTGGGGTCCACTTGGCTAGGGGAAGGTCAATTGACCCTAAGTAGGCTAGTTTGACCCATTTTGGGTTAGGGTTGACCTTGGTCAACTGAGTCTCTTTGATTGACACCAATGGGTCCTTATGGCTCTAATGGGCCTCCCAAGGTGTTAGAGGGTGTTGTGGTAGGGTCTTGGGGTCAAGGTGTAGCCCCATGGTCATCCTAAACCATTGTTTAGAATTCTACTATTTGCAGACCATGATGATTTTCCACACTTGTCTCCAATCTCTTGGCCCATTTCTGGCTTCCTAGGGTTTGTCATGACCTAGCCATGGACAAAACCACTCCTAGGGGTCTAGTTGGAAATGAGATGTTACAGCGAGTATCCTGCATAGGATTTCCAGTGCATCGCCTCGTACCCCTAGGGTCCAAATCCAAGAAGGGGGGGGGTCATATTTATACCCCACCCCCTGGCGACTAGGCGAGTATGCGAGGAGAACTCGCAATGGCTGGGCGAGTATCTCGCCTATTCGCCTACCTGGCGAGTATGCGAGGGGAGCTCGACTATACTCGCTCAGGCCTTCCGCGATCTTGTATGCTGACTTTGACTCATGTCTTGACTTGTTGACCTTAACTTCTGCTGACCTGTCTGTGGTAGGACCCACCCTCGACGAATACGGATTGTACACAATCTCCGCTCTTTCTGAGCGACATAGGAGCTCAGAAAGAATCACCAACACTTATTTGGCGAGCTGCTATGCCGAGTATCAAACTTGCTCGCAACCAAAACAACATATTCCAATTCTTTATGTACCTTCAAGGCATTGGAATATGTTGTTTTAGGAAGATTTAATGCCGCCGAGACAACGTGATTCATGAATGTTATATATTCCTTTCTGAGCTTCTCTATCTCCTCTCCCCTGGCTTTATGCTCATAATGTTTTTTTGTCATGATATTAAAAGTGAACTGTATCGTGCATGATATTCTTAATGCGATCGTAACCGCTTGACCGTTGAAAATAAGTCCCCTCAAACAGAGCCTAATGATGGCTTACAATCCAACTATAAAGAATTGGAATATTTGATACTACAATCAGTCTCAGCTTACTCTATATTCCAACATCATTTTTATGACAATTGGATTTGAGCATGCATTTCCAAAATCAACGATTTGAAATTAGAATCTTTGGATGATAAGAAATCTAACAAATACTTGAGCAATAGCTTGGGAAAATAAAAGAACCCTAAATTACCTTCTTAATAACTGGAATTTTATATGGAATTGAATAGTTCACTTAACTTCTTAATAGAAGTTAAACTTCTTTTAAAAAATAAGCTTAAGAAGCAATTAAGCATGAGAAATTAAATTACAGTCAATTCACAACTTGACATGAGAAAAATAACCTCTCAATGTAGAAAGTCTATTGTGACTTGAACACAATCCATACAGACCCATACAGATGTACTGTAACTCCTTATGAAAATTATTTGATAAATTCAAATAATTACTGTAACTCCTTATGATTTGAATATAATTTCTTAAATTTGTAAATTCAAGAAATTAGTATTATTTTCATTAGTTAATTACAATAAAAATTATCATCATATAAGTGAATCGTTCCTTATTGATTTAGAAAATTATTTGAAATAAAATATAAAGTTAACGAACTTATATATATATATTAGTGACAGGTACGGGCCTCCGACCCTCATGCCCGCACGACAGTACCCAGCTGTGGCGGCGGGCTTCGCGCCTATATAATATAATATATATAAATATATTAAATATATTATAATATATAATATTATCAGATTTGAAAATCTCGTAATAAAGTTGGATCTGTTGGCGACATGCCATAAATTTGGACTTATCAAAATTGAAAATCTAGGGGGTCCTTTATTTTGCACAAATTAGTGTTTTTCTTTTATAAAATAGTATATATATATATATATATATATATATATATATATATATATATATATATATATATATATATATATATATATATATATATAGTGACCCAGATAAAAAAAAGTGAATAATGTTTAAAGTTAATTTTTTAAAATTATTTTAATAGTTCTTATTTATTTTTGTTTTAAAATGTTAATAACTTGATGTTTTACAGTTTTAAAATATATATATAATTATTTTTTATTTTTATTTTGTTGATTTTGCTATAAATTGACTTAATATAACTAAATAATTTAAATTATATTTATACTTTTTAATAATCATATGGGTTTTATAATAAAATTATTAAATAAATTTTTAATATTAATACATTTACAATATGGTTAAAATATTGTTGCATGATGTGCCCTGAGGATATCATGCACGACTGTTAATATTTATCCACGATTACTGGTATTCACACACGTACCATCAGTTATGTAAGAGTCCCTCTGTAGAATTAATCATCCCTAGAGCAACGATCAATCACTATTACGGCAACACGGTCCATTGGCTAGAACCAAACGAACAACGATCAGTTTCTGTCAACATATACATTTTCTTGCTAGCTAGCCATATGTATTGAGAAACTACGTGTTTTCGATAGATAACATATATTAAAGTCCAAGTGCTCTTATTATTCAATGTTCTTATTTCAATATCAAATTTTAATTTGTAATATGATTTTAGATATTAAAAATCAATCAATAAAACAAAAAAATAAAAGAGTTAAAAAGAAAATCCATTTGCCTCAAGAAGGACAAAAGCCCTTCCCCATTTTAAAACCCGGCCATAATTGGATGAAAGGAAAATGAATTAAATATTTTATCTCAATGCTTTGTATAATCAGGAGAATAATATATTGAATTTACTTTATTTTATTAAAACAGTGTGATTTAATATACCGGCCTCAATAATAGTTGTTCTTAGCCTCTTATTAGGCATCATTGTGGAATAAATATGGCGTTGAGTTTTCTTTTTAAGGAATTAATTGGTCGGCCTATTTTACTGATTGTATGTTTGGAGATAATTAATTATGTGTACACTGGTGTGGGTCCAGTTTTTTTAAGCACCTCATTGGGGGAAATGGGCATCTTTGTGGTAGCAGGACCTTACTAGGGATGACTTATGTCTAGATTGGAGAAGAGTTCGGTCCTTTAAAATAGGGTACATAACTTTTTTGTAATTTAACAGAACTTACTCAAGACAGTTAAGTTGAATAGCGTGTACACTGATTGTATGTGTAGTCTTGCTTGTGGGCGTGTGCGCACTTACGCGTGGGTGTGGGTGGACTTGGGCGAGCAATTGTATGTGTTGTGCGCGCAGGGGTGCTTAGGTGAGCCGTGTTTTGCATGGTCGAGGCGAACTGTTTCGGCGATCCGGTCGGGGTTGCAATCTAGAAATTTCGGTCTCATTCGGATGGATTTTAGGGGAACTTCATACAATTTCCCTAATTTTCAGGGGTCGTGATTTGTAAAAAATGTGCTAGAAAATTTTTCATGATGGTCGTCCAATTTTGAGTGTGCGAGTCTGTTTGTTCGACTTTATGTGTTGAAATTGTTCTTTCATGCGGGTCTCTTTACGAGTTTGCTTGGGTGGTTTGTCCTGCCTTGTGTGGTTATGAGTTTGGCACTTTGCGTAGATCCTGAAAGTTGACGCTTATGAGCTCGTTGCTCAGTGTAAGCAATGTAGGTTGATGCTTGACTATGAGCGCACTGCTCAACGTCAACACCAGGGGTCATCGATCGATTATGAGCTTGTTGCTTAGCATAAGCACCTGAGGTCGTCGCTCAATTATGTGCATGCGACTCGATGTAAGCAACGAAGGTAGTTGATATAATTATTAGCGCGCTATCTGGTGTTTGTATTTGTTGTAACTGTTAGCGCACTCCCTTGTGTTGGTAGTTGTTGTAACTGTTAGCGCACTCCCTTGTGTTGGTGATGCTAGTTGTTCTAACTGTTAGTGTGCTACCCGGAGTTGGTAGTGGAGGTCGTTACTGTAACTTTTAGTGTGGTACCCGGTGTTGGTGACAAAGATAGTTATTGTAATTGTGAGCAGACTACCTAGTGTTGGTACCAGAGATAATTGTTGTTATCGTTAGCACATTATCCCATTGTGGAACCAGAGGTAGTTGTTATTACTGTTAGTGCACTACCCGGTGTTGGTACCATATATAGGTAGTTGTTGTCATTAATAATGTGATACCCAATGGTGGTACCAAAGATAGTTGTTATAACAATTACTACGTTGCCCGTTGTTGGTATATGAGGTAGTTGTAATTTTGAGAACGCTACCATGTGTTAGTCCAGAGGTAGTTGCTTAAATTGCGAGTGCACTACTTTGGCGGTGGAGGTAGTTATTGTTATTATGAGCGTGTTACTTGGTTGAGGTAGTTGCTATAACTGTTATTGCGCTAGCCGGTGTTAATACAAAAGGTAGTTGTTGTAACCGTTAGAGGGATATCCGATATTGGTACCGGAGGTAGTTGTTGTAATTGTGTGCAGGCTACCCGATGTTGGTACCAGAGGTAGTTGCTATAATTATGAGTGCGCTACCCGATGTTGGTGCTAAAGGTAGTTGATGTTATTGTCATTGTGCTACCCGGTGTTGGAACCGGAGATAGCAGCCTTACCATTTTGAGATTTGTTTCTAGAAACCTGCATTACTAATGAAGTTAGGAAACATTTGTAGTAATATTGAAGATAGGTGTGAAAGTTTGGAATTGTGGCTTATTATCTCAAAGCAAGGAAATAAAAAAAAAAAGAAAAATTGATGATAGATGAGGCACATGTTCTGCGTGTTCTACGTGTAGTGAAGAAAATTTCCTCAGGGGATGATCATTCTCAGAGATGCCCATCAGGCTCATTCAAGCCCGATCGTCCCAGCCAGCGCTTGTATCTCCTGAAATTTCAAAAGGAATCCTTGATGAACGAGACACTCGATCTCCTCCCTCGGCCAAATACAATCGTCAGTCTTGTGCCCACACCCATGATGGATGTCGTAATATTGTGACGGGCTGCCTGTGTTCAAAGGAAGCGGTATGGGTGTCCAAAGAGCATCATCATTGCAGATAGAGAAAAATAAATTTGTTCTGAGAGGTGTTGAGGAGAGTGAAGTTTTGATGCTTTCGGTGTCCCCGACTCGACGAGAGTCGATATGATGCTCGTCATTCCTCTTAGGTACCGACCGTGGATCCTTCTCCCTCTTTATTTTCAGACAACCTTCAAACTGTTGTCAATGTGCTGATATCGCTTCATCTCATGTTATCTGGGCTTCAACGCGGTGAACATGGTCTGGATAATTGAACATTGTTTCTCTCATTAGTGTCGAATGGAAGCCACATACTCGAAGTCCTCAGACGAAAATGTTGTGTAGAAGCTCGGGATGGATCCCTAGAATTTGTTGCGCTTCAGTAGTGAAGCGATGGAAATAGCCTTTGAGCTAGCGTCACTCTCTTATTTTGGCGGACTCAGAAAAGATAAGATGGATCTTGAAAATTTTGAATATTGACGTTAAACTGATCGGTTAATAGCTAAGTCAATTCCGTGAAGTTGTCAAATTATCAAACCTTCAGATAATGAAATCAAGTATGTGTCTACCCCTTTAGGGTCATTGGGAAGTCCCGACATAGCAACCGATTGGGAGCATTGCAAATCCGCATAATTGTCATGAAGTTATTGATGTGCTCCATGGGATCATGCGTCCCGTCATAAGTTTTGATATTTGACAGCTTGAATTCATGCAAAGTGGGGTGCGCTAGAACTTATGGAGTCAATGAGTTGTGGTGAAAGGGACGTTGTGGATAGGCAATTCATTGTTCGTTGTGCATGTACTCGTCTTCAATCATGTTGCACACTCTCATGAGTAATCTTTCGATCAACCTGTCTGACATCTACTCTCGCCGAGAGGGTATTGCGTTGCGCATGTCCAGGGTTCCCGTCAAGCGGTGCTTGGAGCGTGGAGATGGCTGCACCAGATAATTTATCTGCATCAAAGTCTTTGAAGCTAGTTGTGCCTTCGGTAAAGAGGCAGTTCAGGATCAGTGGCAGTCGATTACCCGGTACGAACTCAAGGTTATGGGCATGAGAGTCCCCTAAATTCCCGAGCAGGGTGAATACATCAGCTTGATGCTCTTTAATCATGTGCATATGCTCATCAATGGATGCTTCCAGCGCAGCTACGACTTCTTTGATAAGCAGAATGTTGTCAGCAGGTGAGTTGGTTGGGGCTAGATTGGCACTCACCTCATGACCTGCTCTATTTGCAGTGCGAGCACTTCTTCTCGCCTTTAATGTCGGCTTGGAGTTGAGTAATGTACGTAGCGAGTATGGTCCTCAGGAGTTCTTCAGAAAATATGGAACATCATTCCCACAAATGGTGTCAAACTATTGTGGGTCGCTTAGCTCTCTCACGGACAGTAGGAATCATACCGTCTTAGCTCGAGAATGAGCCTAGCACTCAAACAATCAAAGAGAGAACCGACAACAAAAGACAATAATATTTTTACTTGGAAAACTTGGAAAGGGAAAAAATCATGGGGCCAAACCTAGTTATGATGAAATCCACTAGCTTCAATCGGTTACAAGAGTAAGAGTTTTTAGGAGGGTGACATGCATTGCTCCCTTTGCAAGTTTCTTAACTGAAAGTTAAGTCTTTAGCAGCGCTTGTAGGAGCATTGTTTGGCGCAGAGCCTTAATAAGTGGAGCAAACACTGAACAGAAGGAGGATAAATGGAGAGCCAAATCTTCGTCAAAAAATCTCAGAGACTCGTCTCCTTTTTCTCTATCCCCTCAAATGAATACTTGTGGGCTTTATTATAGTTTTTTTGCGGATCGTGTCAGTAATTGTGCCTTCTTGAAAAATGAATAGGTGAATGAGAGCGTGCGATTCTGGTCACCTATATCACCAATCTTTGAAAAATGACGACCATGTCCCAGGGTAGGCCCGGGCAATTTGGGGAGCCCAGACAGTTTTTTCGTCGAGATGGCGACACAGCAATGAGCGGCGTGGTGATGAGTGTGTAGGCTAGCACGACACCATACGCGTGAGCATGCCACGCACTGCCAACGTCTATGAGCATGGTCTTGCACATGGGAGCGCACGGTCTCGCGCGTGGGCGCACCCGGTCTTGGGCATGGGCGAGTGTGGTCTTGCACGTGGGAATGCGCAGACGTGCGCACAGGCACATGCGAACATGTGTGTTGTGGGGGGGGTGCGTGTTTTGCACGATCGAAGAGAATCATTTCCATGATCTTATCAGTGTCACGATCTAGAAATTCCAAACTGATTTGGATGGATTAATTTTAGGGGAACCTCATCAATTCATTGATCATTTTGCTTGTTGATGATCAATTGTTGGATGAACTTTCATGGGCCTTCATTATATCTATGTTAGCTCTAATCTTGAAATACCACCAACTGTGATTAGTGTGTTGTATTCCCTATGCAGAACCAAAACAATATATCACGGGCAACACATTGGGTCCTCTAAGACCAATTGGAGATCACGATGCGTGTCTCGCTTGAAATAGTCCTTATGTAACGACACAATCTCTGTCACAACAATCCCTCTAGTTTATTACCCTCAGTCTCAATAAAAGTTCTCAATGTTTTTGTCTCCGCCCTTGAACTGTGGTCCCATCACGATTTGCACAGTCCACACAACCTCACATTCGTGACAAGTAGTTCTCACTAAACTAGCATAGTCCAACGTTCGGCTTATCTATGTCGTGATTAGCTCTCACTCATACAATAATGTGGTACTCGTAAACTATGCTACTCATTTTCTCTCAAGGTCATGTGCTAGCCTAGCCTACCACGAAGATTGTGTATGAGACATACATTCGTTTCTCAACGGCCTTGCCAATCTCGTGAATATATACTTTGTCAGCCACTCTTCATTCCCAGACAGACTCTTATCATCATCTTTAGTCGATATCTGTCACATGCTAGCAATCTTTTAACGGAAATTGTAGTCTTAATGATAACTTTCGGTCGGTCACACGGTCCCACCTAAGGGTTAAAATGTGGCAAAACTTTTTTCAGCCAATGGGAGTAATTTTTGGGTGTGCCTGGCTCACGGTGAGCGCGAGATCAACGCCGTGCACTCTCACATCAAAAATCGTGCGTGTGATTTGATGTGCGAGCGCACTGTGAGAATCTCACTGCTCACCCAAAAAGTTTCAGCCAATGGAGAGAATCTAGAACAAAGCCTGCAAGCTTCAACGACCAGACAAACACATTAATGGCATGCTTTTGTTTTTCACATCACCCCCTCATAACCTTAAACCTGAACAGATACACGTTCCTCTACATGATTGGATAAAAAGGAACTCCGAAATAAAGTAAATATTAAATGCATCCCATCAATAATTACTGAAAGCATTAATGATATGCAACGCGACAGCAGATTTAGGTTCCGTTTGGGGAGACTTATTTTCACCGGTCAAGCAGTCATGACCGTATGAATCGAGACTTAATTGAGCAATCTTATAAGCAAATTATTATTGACACATCAAAACTGATTATTTTCATTTTGACACATTAAAGACACATCAAACTCAAAATTTTGATTTTTGCACGCATGTAAAACATCAGTGTTATATTTACCACAACAATTTCACACTGTCACTGCTCATATGCCACATGTGTCACTTCTATCTTTAATTAACTAAATATTACTGGTTCTTAAATTCAGTTAAATTTAATATTTCTTTAATTCAGTTAAAATTACTGTTTCTTTAATTTAGTTAAAATCAACTTTCTTTTCCTTTAATATAATCGGGCGAAGTCCGCCGAGGACGGCTGGGTACTGTCGCGCTTGGCCCGCTGCTGACAGGGTACTGGAGACGGCACGTGGCACACGAGGGCCGCCGACCGGGTACTGTGGCGCGTAGCCATCGGGCCGGAGGCCCGTGCCTGTCACTCGTGTGTGTGTGTGTATATACATATATATATATATATATATATATATATATATATATATATATATATATATATATTATATATATATATATATATATATATATATATATATATATATATATATACACATACATATATATGTATATCTATACTACTATATTAAGGGAAGAGTTCGATTCACGTCCGTAACTTTTGATATCCCGCTTTTGCCCCTGCTGCTCCGCCGCTTCAGGTGAGTGCGCCACGACGAGCCGCTTAATATCATCTTCCTCCTCTGCTTTATATATTGCTGTCAACTGCAGGAAGCAGTACCTCCCCTCTCTCTCCATCTTTCTCTCTCTAATTCTCCCATGGCCGATCCTTCCCCCGCCGAGCTGCCAACTGCAGCAAGCAGTACCTCCCCTCTCTCTCCATCTTTCTCTCTCTAATTCTCCCATGGCCGATCTTTCCCCCGCCGAGCTGTCAACTGCAGCAAGCAGTACCCCCCCTCTCTCTCCATCTTTCTCTCTCTAAAACATTGGAAATCTGGCAAACATATGCGAGCTAGGAAGCAGGGGATCTGCGCCGGTTGGGATTTGCCAAACATTTGCGGGCTAGGAAGCAGGGGATTGCAGGCTGTGACTCCGGCGAACACGCCGGTGGGGGCCGGGCAGGCCGGCGGTGCTTTGCGGACGGCGTTGGAAGAGGGCGGCGGAATCGGGCAGGCGGAAGAGGACCGGTGGGGGTCGTGTAGGCCGCCGGTGCTTTGTCGACGGTGGTGGGATGAAGGAGAGGGCGGCAGATTCAAGTGTGCGACTCCGTATGAGGACCTCCTTCCCTTTTGCTCTGCCCACTCTCCGTTCACACGGTTATCAAAGCGGAGGAGGCAGCAGGTACCACGAGCCCTCTGTCCCACACATCTAGAAAGAAGCAAGTGTAGTTCACCGGTTCCACCGAATGCTCCTATCTCTCGGCAAAGATCGTGTGAGTGTGCAGTTATGCTTCGGATGCTTCGCCATGGAATAGATCGACCCAGTCCGGAAAAGGCTCGACCGAAGTCATTTTTACCAAGGCGAAAGGAACTTAGCAAATGGGGTCCGGAACAATTTCTAGGGAGCAACATGGAGAACATTTGCAGTCAGTGTTTTCAGCTTCCGTTCATGAGGTTGGGGAGGACTAACCAGAGATTTGCCTAGACCCAGTTCTCCGTTATGAATCATGCTTTCAAGAAGATCTTTAAGGCCGTAGGATGGCCGAGCATTCGATGGTAATTACAGTAGGAAGGATCATCCACCTTTGGCCGGGCAGGCCGGCGGTGCTTTGCGGACGGCGTTGGAAGAGGGCGACGGAAGAGGGCAGGCGGAAGAGCACCGGTGGGGGTCGTGTAGGCCGCCGGTGCTTTGTCGACGGTGGTGGGATGAAGGAGAGGGCGGCGGATGCAGGCGGCGGATGCAGGCGGCGGATGTCGGAGAGGGTGGCGGATGCAGGCGGCAGAGAACAGTGAAATTAAAAACAAAACTTTTGACTTAGGGCACAGTTAAATTCAAAAAAAACTTTTGACTTAGTTGCAATGTTGCTATACTTCTCCTATGTATTAGTTCGCTCGAAGGTGATGTCAATACATCGATATATATGATTTTGTTGTTATGCAGGTGTTTGACAGTTTTATTGCAAACAGATATTTGAGCCCCTATTGAATTTTTCAGAAAGTCCTATATATGAGTTAAAAGCAGCTGGATATTGTTTACAGCTCCATTCTGTCTAAATATGTGTTATCTCACTCACTGGTAGATCAAATTTCCCTTACTGCAGGGCTTATAGCAAAATCACTGTTACTCGATGCTTCGGGTCCCCGGAGAACTACGTTTAGTTGATTTTGCTCCAGGGGGCCGGGCGCGAGTGGCCGATGAGTCGCTGAGAGGATGGATTGTGTGGAAGCGCGTGAATCACTCTTCTATGTGGCTGAAGACCACCCGAAGTATCGACTACCGGTGAGGCCCGTTCGGAGGCGAGCGAAGCCCGCTTGGATGCGGCCGAAGGCCTCCCGAGAGCATCGAGCACAGACGTAGCCCGTGCGAAGATGCTCGTATATATATATACATACATATATATGTATCTATATATACATACATATATATGTATATATAGATATAGATACATATATATGTATATATAGATATATATACATACATATATAGATATATATACATACATATATAGATATATATACATACATATATATATATATATATATATATATATACATACATACATATATATATATATATATATATATATATATATATATATATATATATATATATATATATATATATATATATACATATATATATATATACATACATATATATATATATATATACATACATATATATATATACATACATACATATATACATATATATATATATATATATATATATATGTGTATGTATATATATATATATGTGTATGTGTATATATATATATATATATATATATGTATATATATATATATATATATATGTATATATATATATATATATATATATATATATATATATATATATGTTGAAGCCAAAATTGGCATCTGTGGAGTTCGGGGTCCCTACAAAGGGATGACCTCACACCTACTACACCCGGAGGAACGTCATGGACCAAAGATCAAGAAGCTAGAAACAGACTCTCGGCTCTAGCGCGGAGGTCCCACCTCACACCCGGAAGACCTTTGAGATCTCACCCTCCCTCGTCAATGCTTGAGCTAGGGTGCCTTGAAGGATTAAGAGAGAATGAAGAAGTGATCCTCTCCAAGGCACCCCTAAGGGTCTATTTATAGTTTTTCAAATCTCATGGATCAAAATGCCAGAAATACCCCTGAGGCCAAAAAGCTTTGCGCCAATAGAAAACAGCCACACCAGGGGGTAAAGAGGTAATTCCCCCGAGGGCAAAACGGTAAAAGCAAGACCAAAAAGGGGTCCAAGAACGGGAGGAGCCAAACCCCCTCATCTCCCCGGGTACCCGAGACGAGCAGGTGACCCCCGAAGGACCGGGGAGCCGGGGGCAGAGACGAGACCCCGCCGAACTAGAGGGCTGGGGGAGAACCCGACCGCGGGCCGGTCTCGCCCCCACCAAGCCGCGATGTGGGGCGAGACCCCGGGTCAGGCCAGTCTCGACCCCGCCTACCCGCGAGGCGGGGCGAGAACCCGGGCCGGGCCGGTCTCTCCCCCGCCTACCCGTGAGACGGGGCGAGAACCCGAGCCAGGCCGGTCTCGACCCCTCCTACCCGCGAGGCGGGGCGAGAGCCCGGGCCGGGCCAGTCTCGCCCCCGCCTACCCGCGAGGTGGGGCGAGAGCCCGGGCCGGGCCGGTCTCGCCCCCGCCTACCCGCGAGGTGGGGCGAGATCCCGGGTCGGGCCGGTGTCGCCCCCGCCTACCCGCAAGGCGGGACGAGAGCCCGGGCCGGGCCGGTCTCGCCCCCGCCTACCCGCTAGGCGGGGCGAGAACCCGGGCCGGGCCGGTATCACCCCCGCCTACCCGCAAGGCGGGGCGAGAGCCCGGCCCCGTGCCGGTCTCGCCCCCGCCTGCCCGCGAGGCGGGGCGAGGGCCCGGGCCGGGCCGGTCTCGCCCCCGCCTACCCGCGAGGCTGGGCGAGAGTCCGGCCCCGTGCCGGTCTCGCCCTCGCCAAACCGCATCCGCCAGGCCGGGGAGGTTTTTCCTCCCCCTCCTAGTATATTCCAAGGGCTAGGCCAAAATTGGCCACCAAGAGCTCAAACCACTCCAAAAGCTTAAAATCCAAAACCCGCGAATACGGGGTTGTACACAATCCCCGCTCTTTTCGAGGTTGGCACAAGCTCGAAAAGAAATGTCCAACCCAACGTATTCGTTGAGTGTAATTTTCTTGCGCGCCTCTTCGGGGAGTCAACCTGTCATGCCAGCTGATGGAAGCCTGGGTGCCGAGACCCCCTCCAGGTAAAAAAAATACTTCACCCCCGGAGGGGTCAACCTGCCATGCCAGCTATGGGAGCCTGGGTGGCGTGACCCCCTCCGGGTAAAAAATACTTCACCCCCCGGAGAGGTCAACCTGTCATGCCCGCTATGGGAGCCTGGGTGGCGAGACCCCCTCCGGGTAAAAAATACTTCACCCCCTAGAGGGGTAAACCTGTCATGCCAGCTATGGGAGCCTGGGTGGCGAGACCCCCTCCGGGTAAAAAATACTTCACCCCCCGGAGGGGTCAACCTGCCATGCCAGCTATGGGAGCCTGGGTGGCGAGACCCCCTCTGGGTAAAAAATACTTCACCCCCTGGAGGGGTCAACCTGTCATGCCAGCTATGGGAGCTGGATGGCGAGACCCCCTCCGGGTAAAAAATACTTCACCCCCCGGAGGGGTCAACCTGCCATGCCAGCTATGGGAGCCTGGGTGGCGAGACCCCCTCCGGGTAAAAAATACTTCACCCCCCGGAGGGGTCAGCTTGTCATGCCAGCTATGGGAGCCTGGGTGGCGAGACCCCCTCCGGGTAAAAAAATACTTCACCCCCTAGAGGGGTCAGCCTGTCATGACATCTATGGGAGCCTGGGTGGCGAGAACCCCTCCGGGTAAAAAATACTTCACCCCCCGGGGGGGTCAACCTGCCATGCCAGCTATGGGAGCCTGGGTGGCAAGACCCCCTCCGGGTAAAAAATACTTCACCCCCAGGGGGGTCAACCTGCCAAGCCAGCTATGGTAGCCTGGGTGGCGAGACCCCCTCCGGGTAAAAAATACTTCACCCCCCGGCGGGGTCAACCTGTCATACCAGCTATGGGAGCCTGGGTGACGAGACCCCCTCCGGGTAAAAAATACTTCACCCCCGGAGGGGTCAACCTGCCATGCCAGCTATGGGAGCCTGGGTGGCGAGACCCCCTCCGGGTAAAAAATACTGGGCATCCACGAGAGGCATGCCTGCCCTGCCAGCTAGTGAGAGCCTGACAGCAAAAACAACCTCGAGGTGAGACCTACCCACACTCCGAGAGATCAACCTGCCCTGTCAGCTAGATGAGAGCCTGTCAGCGGAATCCATCTCGAGGTGAGACCTTCCCCACCCTCCGAGAGATCAACCTGCCCTGCCAGCTAGATGAGAGTCTGGCAGCGGAATCCATCTCGAGGTGAGACCTACCCACCCTCCGAGAGATCAACCTGCCCTGCCAGCTAGATGAGAGCCTGGCAGCGGAATCCATCTCGAGGTGAGACCTTCCCCACCCTCCTGGAGATCAACCAGCTATGATAGCTAGATGAGAGCCTGACAGCAGAATCCATCTCGAGGTGAGACCTACACCACCCTCCGAGAGATGAACCTGCCCTGCCAGCTAGATGAGAGCCTGGCAGCGGAATCCATCTCGAGGTGAGACCTTCCCCACCCTCTGAGAGATCAACCAGCCCTGCCAGCTAGATGAGAGCCTGATAGTGGAATCCATCTCGAGGTGAGACCTACCACACCCTCCGAGAGATCAACCTACCCTACCAGCTAGATGACAGTCTGGCAGCGGAATCCATCTCGAGGTGAGACCTACCCCACCCTTCGAGAGATCAACCTGCCCTGCCAGCTAGATGAGAGCATGTTAGTGGAATCCATCTCGAGGTGAGACCTACCCCACCCTCCGAGAGATCAACCTGCCCTGCCAGCTAGATGAGAGTCTGGCAGCGGAATCCATCTCGAGGTGAGACCTACCCACCCTCCGAGAGATCAACCTGCCCTTCCAGCTAGATGAGAGACTGACAGCGGAATCCATCTCGAGGTGAGACCTACCCACCCTCCGAGAGATCAACCTGCCCTGCCAGCTAGATGAGAGCCTGGCAGCGGAATCCATCTCGAGGTGAGACCTATCCCACCCTCTGAGATATTAACCTGCACTGCCAGCTAGATGAGAGCCTGGCAGCAGAATCCATCTCGAGGTAAGAAGTACCCCACCCTTCGAGAGGTCAACCTGCCCTGCCAGCTAGATGAGAGCCTGGCAGCGGAATCCATCTCAAGGTGAGACCTACCCCACCCTCCGAGAGATCAACCTGCCCTGCCAGCTAGATGAGAGCCTGACAGCGGAATCCATCTCGAGGTGAGACCTACCCCATCCTCCGAGAGATCAACCTACCCTGCCAGCTAGATGAGAGTCTGTCAGCGGAATCCATCTCGAGGTGAGACAACTAGGCATACATGAGAGGTACCACCGGCCCTGCCCAAGTACTGAGAGCCTGGCAGCGGAAACCAGCTCGAGGTGAGACCTACCCACCCTTCGAGAGATCAGCCTGCCCTGCCAGCTAGATGAGAGCCTGGCAGCGGAATCCATCTCGAGGTGAGACCTTCCCCACCCTCCGAGAGATCAACCTGCCCCGCCAGCTAGATGAGAGCCTGACAGCGGAATTCATCTCGAGGTGAGACCTACCCACCCTCCGAGAGATCAACCTGCCCTACCGGCTAGATGAGAGCCTGGCAGCGGAATCCATCTCGAGGTGAGAACTTCCCCAGCCTCCGAGAGATCAACCTGCCCTGCCAGATAGATGAGAGCCTGGCAGCGGAATCCATCTCGAGGTGAGACCTACCCCACCCTCCGAGAGATCAACCCGCCCTGCCAGCTAGATGAGAGCCTGACAGCGGAATCCATCTCGAGGTGAGACCTTCCCCACCCTCTGAGAGATCAACCAGCCATGCCGGCTAGATGAGAGCCTCGCAGCGGAATTCATCTCGAGGTGAGACCTACCCCACCCTCCGAGAGACAACCTGCCCTGCCAGCTAGATGAGAGACTGATAGCGGAATCCATGTCGAGGTGAGACCTACCCCACCCTTCGAGAGATCAACCTGCCCTGCCAGCTAGATGAGAGCCTGACAGTAGAATCCATGTCGAGGTGAGACCTACCCCACCCTCCGAGAGATCAAAATGCCCTGCTAGCTAGATGAGAGCCTGGCAGCGGAATCCATCTCGAGGTGAGACATACCCACCCTCCGAGAGATCAACCTGCCCTGCCAGCTAGATGAGAGCCTGACAACGGAATCCATCTCGAGGTGAGACCTACCCACCCTCCGAGAGATCAACCTGCCCTGCCAGCTAGATGAGAGCCTGGCAGCGGAATCCATCTCGAGGTGAGACCTATCCCACCCTCCAAGAGATCAACCTGCCCTGCCAGCTAGATGAGAGCCTGGTAGCGGAATCCATCTCGAGGTGAGACCTACCCCACCCTTCGAGAGATCAACCTGCCCTGCCAGGTAGATGAGAGCCTGGCAGCGGAATCCATCTCGAGGTGAGACCTACCCCACCCTCTGAGAGATCAACCTGCCCTGCCAGCTAGATGAGAGCCTGGCAGCGGAATCCATCTCGAGGTGAGACCTACCCCACCATCCGAGAGATCAACCTGCCCTGCCAGCTAGATGAGAGCCTGGCAGGGGAATCCATCTCGAGGTGAGACCTACCCCACCCTCCGAGAGGTCAACCTGCCCTGCCAGCTAGATGAGAGCCTGGCAGGGGAATCCATCTCGAGGTGAGACAACTAGGCATCCATGAGAGGTACCACCGGCCCTACCCAGCTAGTGAGAGCCTGGGCAGCGGGACCGTCTTGGAGCAAAATGACTAGGCATCTCAATCAGCCCTTACCAAATCCTATATCCTCAAACGGAGAAAATAGATGGGTTACATGACCCCCCCCCCCCCCGACTCAGTTGGTCGGGGGTTGGACTCATTACAACATAAGATACATATAGGACTCTGCCGAGGCGAGGCTTCCTCAGGGGGTCTGGGCCCAGTGGTTGTCATCTGCTTTCTTCTCGCCGGACACTTCCATCCTGCTCAGGCTTTCCATGATCTTCTCCATCTTCTCTGCCTTGGCCAACCAAGCAATGGTGTTGACGGCTGTGATGTAGCACTGCCTTGCCATCCTGGAGTCTCCCTTGACTCTGACCTGGATCCCTCCTGAGCTGAACTTGAGGCATTGGTGGAAGGAAGATGGCACTCAACGGAAGGCGCTGATGAGGGGCCTTCCGAAGATGGCGTTGTAGCTGCTTGGAGCGTCAATAATGAAGAACTGGCAGTTCCTTGAAGTCCCTCCCAACTTTACTTGGAGTCCTACTCCACCCTCTACCTCCTTCCTCTCCCCTGAAAATCCGAACAGGGGTCCGTCTGAGGCCAACACCCTCCTTGGCTCTACCTTCATATCATCAAACGCCTTCTTGAAAACGACGTTGACGGAGCTTCCATTGTCAACCAAGATTCTGGAGACGATGTAGCCCTCGATAGCCGTCTTGATGACCAGCGCATCGCAAAACGGATCCTCATGATCCGGCAGGTTCTTCATCGAGAAGGTGATCTTCTCCTCCTAGGGCGGGGTCTGGGACGTCGAGGCAACGCTCCGTCGGTACCTGACATGGAGGCTTGCCTTCCGAGTGGCCTCGATCCCCACTCCGCCATGGATCACTGATATACTGCCTCGGGGTCTGACATCGACCCGGTCCTCACACACATCATCCCCCCCTTCTCTGGGCAGAACCTGTTCAACCCGCACTAGTGGCTGTGGCTGGGCAAGGCCTCTCGCCCCCCCTCACTTCCAGGAACTCGGGGCAGGTAGCTGTGGCGTGCCCCTCCACCTGGTGGAAGTCACAGTACGGTAACCCTACCCTGAGCCTTCTCTTTCCTTGGAGGTTCCTCCTCTCCCTTCGACCAATCTTCATTTCTTGCTATGGTGGGGGAAGGAGCTGCCTAGGGGCTTGCCTCTGGAAGTTAAACATCCATTGGCCCCCATGGAAGTTCCCCGCATCTTGGATGTAACCTCTTCCTGGACCCTGAACGGGTCCTCCCTGTTGCCTCCAACCTGGTTCTGGACCCTCCTGAGCTCTCCGCTCCTCTCTCCTTCTTCCTTCCTGAGGTCTCGAGCCACCTTGCTCCTTTGACTCCATCTCTGTTAGCTTTGCCAACTTCTTGACAAATGCCGGGTTGGCCGCCTCCATGGCAATCTCCTCGGCCTCCCTTTCCATCATCTCCTCAAAGGAAAGGGGGCCTTTCGAGTCAGGCTCATCTTGAAGAACCCCTCGCGCAACCCCACCGTGAACGCCATCTGGAGGGCATACCCCGGCATCTCCTGGACCTCCAGGATCTCCTCTTGGAACCTGTCAACGTAACGGGCCATCGACTCCTCGGCCCCCTACCTTATTAGGAAGATGGACTCGGGACTCCTCTTCCTCTTCTTGGAGGTGGAGAAGCGAAGCTGAAAGCTCCGGCTCAAGTCCTCAAACCCATAGATCGACCTAGGAGGGAGTTGATGAAACCAGTCCCTTGCCTTCTCCTTCAACGTGATCGCAAAGAGGCGACACTTAAAGGCATCCGTCATTGGCCTGATGGAGACGACATCCTCGAACCACTGCAGATGCTGGACGGGGTCATCCTTCCCGGTATAGTAAGCCATGTCTGGCTCTCTGAACCCCTCGGGAATAGGAGCTGAGATGATCAGCTCGCTTAAGGGTGACCCCCTAAGGGGTGGTCTCGCCACTTCTACTCGCGCGACCTGCTCGCCTGGGAGGTTGGCACTCGCCGGGCTGGAGAACAACTCCCGGCCGGTGAGGTCTCGCTCGACCCCATCTCCCATCCTCTCCTTCCCTGGCCTTCTTCCTGGAGCACTTCCTTCTCCCCCCGTTGGGGTCATCTCGTCAAGACCCTCGGGAGTCGACTCGTCGAGAGGGGGGGGGGGGAGCTAGCTCCTGGGGGGTCGGGGTAGAGCAGCCACCCTGAGGAGCAATGCTTCGCAGCATCTCCATGATGCCCGGGATGGAGGTCATGAACTCTTGCCTCCTCACAAAGGGTCCTGGGCTGGGGAGCTCGCCGAGATCATCACTACCTCCCTGACCTCCAGTCATGACACTCTCCCGAGATCTTCTGTGTCGGTCACTCTCCACGCTCACCGCACCAAAATGTTGAAGCCAAAATTGACCTCTGTGGAGTTCAGGGTCCCTAGAAAGGGGTGACCTCACACCTACTACACCCGGAGGAACGTCACAGACCAAAGATCAAGAAGCTAGAAATAGACCCTCGGCTCTAGCGCGGAGGTCCCACCTCACACCCGGAACACCTTTGAGATCTCTCCCTCTCTAGCCAATGCTTGAGCTAGGGTGCCTTGAAGGATGAAGAGAGAATGAAGAAGTGATCCTCTCCAAGGCACCCCTAAGGGTCTATTTATAGTTTTCCAAATCTCATGGACCAAAATGCCAGAAATACCGGTGAGGCCAAAACGCTTTGGGCCAATAGAAAACAGCCACACCGGGGGGTAAAGAGGTAATTCCCCCCGAGGGCAAAACGGTAAAAGCAAGACCAAAAAGGGGACCAAGAACGGGAGGAGCCAAACCCCCTCATCTCCCCGGGTACCCGAGACGAGCAGGTGACTCCCGAAGGACCGGGGAGCAGGGGGCAGGGACGAGATCCCGTCGAACCACGGGGCGGGGGGAGAACCCGGCCCCGGGCCGGTCTCGCCCCCGCCGACCCGCGTGGCGGGGCGAGAACCCGGGCCGGGCCGGTCTCGCCCTCGCCTACCCGCGAGGCGGGGCGAGAACCCGGGTCGGGCCGGTCTCGCCCTCGCCTACCCGCGAGGCGCGGCGAGAGGCCGGGCCGGGCCGGTCTCGCCTCCGCCTACCCGCGAGGCGGGGCGAGAACCCGGGTCGGGCCGGTCTCGCCCCCGCCTACCCGCGAGGCGGGGCGAGAGCCCGGGCCTTGCCGGTCTCGCCCCCGCCTACCCGCGAGGCGGGGCGAGAACCCGGGCCGGGCCGGTCTCGCGGGGCGAGAGCCCAGCCCCGTGCCTGTCTCGCTCCCGCCTGCCCACGAGGCGGGGCGAGGGCCCGGGCTGGGCCGGTCTCGCCCCCGCCTACCCGCGAGGCTGGGCGAGAGTCCGACCCCGTGTCGGTCTCGCCCTCGCCCAAACGCGTCCGCCGGGCCGGGGAGGTTTTTCCTCCCCTTACTAGTATATTACAAGGGCTAGACCAAAATTGGTCATCAAGAGCACAAAACACTCCAAAAGCTTAAAATCCAAAACCTGCGATTACGGGGTTCTACAATATATATATATATATAGACACACACAAAATTAAAATAAATAAGAAAAATAAATAAAATCTCTTGGCTACTTTGAAGTGGACTTTACAATATTAATTTGGTAAATTTCTAAATATGATATTTTATTTTTTTATCACGTACATAAGGAAGGGACGAAGGGCAGGTCAATTAGTACATGTTAATTGAAAGAGTTGGAAGAAAATCCAATAGGCTGTGAAAATTAACGCGTATACACGTGTCCACAGCCTACCGGCCACATAATTTCGTCAGAAATTTCTTCATCATAATAAAAATATAAATAATTGCCTCTTTCCTCGACCCTTTCCCCTCGATGAGGACAAAAACTCTTGAGCAAATTACATATCAGCCGTGGTAGGAATGTAGGATGAAAGCAAGCAAAAGAAAATTAAATATTTTATCTCAAAGCCCGTCTCTGTATAAAAAAAACAGTTTATTTATAGGAATTGTTAAGTGCACATCTATATTTGCTACCTGCACTACATTTTTAATTAAATTCATTCCCAAAAAACATGTTAATAATAGTATCATATTGTCAATCCAGTATGTTCTAATCTGTTTATGCAAGGCAACCCGCACCTGTTGTGCCGATTTTTCAGATTGAATTAGGCCAAACCTAACATGGTATCAGAGACAGGTTCCTAATTTTTTGCACTCGCACTTGCTTCGTACTTTGTCCACTCTACCCGTGTTCTGCTCCCAACAAGCCGCCGCACCCGCCACATCTATCCGCGACCTACTCCAGAACCCGGCAACTCTGTTCCTTGCTGCTCTGTCCGTGCTCTGTCTGCTCCAGCACACTGATCTTTGTCACTCTGTCCTCAGCGACATCCTGTCCGCTCTACCCGCGTCAGCCCATGTTCGTTGTCCACTCAGCTGGGACAACCCGGCAACCCGCGCCCTTGCCGCTGCGGCCAGCTCAGCGACAATATCCTCAACGACAAGCTCCTTGCCGCCAGCTCCTCAGCAAACTTCCCGACAGCCCTTCAACGACAAGCTCCTCAGCGGCGACCTGCTCCTCCGCCTGTTCGTCAGACCGTAAGCTGCAGCTCGCCCGCCTTGTCGCTGCGCACTGATCTACAGGCCGCCTACCCGCCCGGTCTGCCAAGCCGCTACGACCTGATCTGTTGGTCGCCTTCCCGCCCAGCCTGCCAAGCCGCTGCGACCTGCGCGGCCTTTCCATCTGCCAGCAAACCCTTCCCCAGGCCGCTCCTTGTCGTTGCCGCCAGTCCACCTGTCGCCAGTTCGCCATCCCGTACTGGTAGCTCGCCAGTCCACCTGCCCGCGCTCTCCTATCTGGTGTCATGACCACCCCTTTGATCTCGCCATCGCTGAAAGCTACTTCCTTCCAACTTGCTACCGCCAGCGATTTGTCAGATTTGGCCCTTATTGTCGAAGCCGTCCTCTGCACTCGTGATCTTTGGGATCACATCATTGATGCTCCTCCCACCTCTAAAGGCTTTACTGTTACTACCTCTACAAGCTCTCTTGTTCCCAGCTCCACAAACGCCACCACCACTACTGATGACGCTAATCTTTGGTGACGTCGCAATCAGGCCATTCGAGATTACATCCTGGAGTCTATCGCTCGACCGCTCCTCACCTCCACTGGTCACCTCTCCTCCGCCCGGGCTATGTGGAATATCTTTGGGATCGCTTTGTTCCTCGCGGTGGAGCTCGTCGTATTCGTCTCATTTGCGATTCTCAATCTGCACGACAGGAAGAGCGATCCATTTAGGATTTTCACCATGATGAGCACCTTCTGACATGAATTGGATTCCATGGTCCCTTTACCCTGCGGCTGTGCTCGCTCCTTGGAGTTTCAATGCCATCTTTTTGAGGGCCATCTCCATCAGTTCCTTGCTGCCCTGCGACCCATGTTTGCTCTTCTAGCAGCTCAAGCTTCTTCATCGAGTTCCTCTCCCTACATTGGATGAAGCCCTGATTGCCCTACTTGATGAGGAGACTCGACTTCATCCTCTTGTGGATCCTCTGCCTCCTCCTGGGATCGACATAGTTCTTGCAGTTCGACCGCGGGATGGCACCATTACCTGCAACTACTGTAAAACGGTGGGTCACATGAAGTTTGAATGCCCCACTCGTCCCCCACGTCCTGATGACAACCGCTGTAATAACCGTGGTCGGGGACGTGGTCATGGCCCAAGTTCAAATCCCACCGCTGCAGGTGCTACAGATCGACTTCAACGTCTCGAGAAATTACTCCTTCAGTCACCCCTGCTTCAACGCACCACCGCTGCAACTCACAGCCTGTATGTCACTCATGGTATCAGAGGCAGGTTCCACCAAGTTTCTGTCTGGTTCCGTCCGGTCTGCCCATGAGCTGTTTATATCTCGGTTCTGTCTGGTCAATCCATGCTATGGGCGAGGGGGGGGGATGTTAATAATAGTCTCACATTGTCAATCCACTATGTTCTAATCTGTTTATATGTCAAGGCAACCCTCACCTGTTGAGCCGGTTTTTTAGGTTGAGTTAGGCCAAACCTAACAAAACAATTAGGAGTGGGCATTTGAGCGCACATCACCCTTTCCACCCTCCAGCCCGCAACCCTGAATTCTAGGGTTTCGTTCTCGTCTCTCTCATCATTCGTCAATCTTCGTCCCTTTGCCTGCCGAAGCCACCCTTTACCCGCCTTTGAGTCCCATTTTCATCGCCAACATCCATCTTACCTTCGCAGAGCAATCCCGATTCGACACGTCCTGCAACCCAGTTTCAAATCTGACGCCCTCCTTTTCTCCCTTTTCATCGTCGGTAGTTATCTCCCATTCACGGAGCAAGGGAAGCCTCCTCCACTCTATTATTTATTTTTTTGCAATTATTGTTGGCTGCTCGAATCTCTCGGTAGGCCGGTCTACATTGGACCGTCTTAACTTTGGAGTAGTCGAGTGCGCAAACAGTCATATAGGGAAGAGACAATATGCAAGAAAGGTTTTTTTACGTGGAAAACCCAAAAAGGGGGTGAAAACCCACCCGGTCGGGGCTGTGCCAACCAAACTTTACTATTTTCTGGTATTTTACAAGTCTATTTAGAGATGGTTAGAGTGACAGTATGCTCCTCGTTACAATTGCAGGCGAGAGAGAAAGAGGCGTTCAAAGGATGACAAGCCGCCACTCTCAAAGCTAAGTATTCTGACTTTATTTGTCTGCTCTGAAAAGCACACATTCTGGAGATGTGGCGGACTTCTTTGGATGCTCGGAGGCCGGAGTGAAGGATGTTTGATGTAGGGAACTTGAATAACATATTGAAGACATTCGATCAAATGATCAACATATAATATGTAAACATTAAGAGGACTTTTGGGCAAAGTTGAATACATGTTACCAAGAGTATAATGGATCTTTATATATTTGGGAATATATATTTTTTAAGCCTTGGAGATCATTCGAGAAGAAGAAAATTTGGTGAGGAAAGACATGCAAGATCAATATTGCAAACATAAAAATAGGTTTGCCATGTTCACATGAGCTTTTGCCGTACATAGCTCAATCAAAACCCTTCCCTCTATGGTGTATACATAGGTATTGGAATCAATTATCCTTACAAGAAACAAAAACGTAAGTTCCCAAAAAATTGATATTAATAATGAAATTGATGCAATTTATCAAAAATTTACTACTTCAAGTAAAGAACATAAGAAAAAAATTAAAATGAAACTTCGGGAATAAGTTGAGCCACATCATCTAGCCAAACGGTTGAGCCTATGATTACTATGAGGTTAAGTGAAAGACCCAAAGGAAGTCTAAAAAAATTTAAAGATAATTGCAAATTAACTAGATGTGATCCATCGTATTTCCAATATATTCTCTCCATGGAAGATCAAACAAATGAAGCAAAAAAGTTAGAATCAAGAACATAGTTAAATGCTTGAAAAAGGAAAAAAACTATCAACTTAGAACTCCATCTATGAATATTAATTTAGGCACGTAATGAAGTTCGTCAACAATTGCCAATTTTTTCGAACATATTACAGATGTGGTAGGTGTGTTTGGTGATCACAGTTGTGGATTTTTGAGTTGTTGGTTAAGTTTTTGGTAAGGGTGCAGATTGGATACAAGTGAAAAAAGATCTATTGATGGAACTTGAAAATCAAAAAACTTTATATGATGAGATATTGGACGAACCCAATTGTTACAAAGTCTTGATTGCACTTTGATTCTCGCATTAGTTGAAAAGTGGTTGCAATACTCGATATGAGTCTTATAATCGCATCATGCTATAATGTGGTTGTAGTGGAGCTCTAAGTGATTAATGTTTTACATTTCTCCTGCATTTTGAGTCACCGTCAGTACCAACATTAATTTTTATTGGATTCATAAATAAAAATCACTTTATCTTAATATTTTTAAGTTAAATTGTCCATTGTCACCAATATTCTCTTCATAGAGTAGATTTCACAAGCATAATGGCAACATATGGACATCTCTATATATGTCAGGAATTGCACTTCCACAAACAAACAATATGGGCAGTGCAATTATTGATTTGGAATATATGTGATAAAGATTATTGATCCTTATTCTTTTTTCCACTCTTATATTAAAGAGACGACATTATCCAACGGTTCTACTTTTTTCCTAGCTTCTTAAATGAAGGAAGATAGGGATACTTAGAAGAGGAATTGTAGCTAAATCTGGGTTTTACAGAACTTAGACAATATTTTGGTAAATTAGTTCTTTAACTTATATATTTTGTTCAACTGAATATTTTTAGCAATTCTTAGCAATTAACTTGCAGATTTTATTTGGTTTAGAATTGAAATCCAAGAAAGTTACAAATGTTGAGGCATGACATGAAACAGTAGTGCTTTATGTTGTTAGTTTTTGGTTTTTTCATTTTTCTATAATTCATATTTTATGTTGTAATTCATATTTATATTTCATGTTGTAATTTCTGGCTTATGTGGTAATTCATGTTGTATATTCTATTTCCCCCCAATTTGATATTATTATGATGTGGTTAGATTCTGCTGGCTTGTTGTTAGCAAATATGCGGTGCCTCTAACAATTATATGTGCCTCTATCATAGTGTGGTGATTTTAACAAAAAAGTGCGTCTAGCCAAAATAGTAGTGCTCTTAACAATTCTTTTATTTATTAAATTATTTTATTTCTTAGGCACGTGGGACCCCTAAAATCAAAGATAAAATTACTCCCTTTAAAAATAGTTTACGGCGTGATAGGTTTAATAGATTTTTGTTGGGTGCATTGTGTCAAATTTAAACATTCGTGATGCAATGTGTCTAGCTAAAGCTTGATTTTAGGAGTTACATCGTGTCAATTACCAATTATTTTTAATGAAATTTTCATTATGATCTTAATTGAGCTCCATCCTTAGCATTCACGTATATTGTCTGTAACACCTCCACCGTAACTATTATATAATATGGGTACATTCGGGCCCGACAACATACACCTGTCACACTACTAATATTATAAAGTAAGAATAAAACCCAACAAAGCTACAACAACGAGCATAGCACAACACAACAGAAACAAACTCTAACATAGAGTGTCCACATCTATTAAATCATGAGATCAATGTATTTTGCCAACCTGAGGGTAAAACGGTGTCTTTTGGCCTGTGGAGAGCTACCTCCACCTTAACCAAATGGCTGTCGAGAGATCCAAATAGCCCACTGATTGACCATCGCGCCTTTTGACCATGCAACTGCAACCCCTGTGACCTACGAGTAACCTCTCATGTGATCGAATAGCTAGAAACAAAGGAGAACTCACGAGCTAGGGAACCCCGAACTCGCCTTGCGCTATTCTGAAGTGGCGAGTACGACCTAGCTTTCTGGACTCGCCCTTTTACCGCCTCTGGTTGTAGGTAAGTACGATAAGGGATTAAGGATCTACTTTGCTATGTCTCCTGCCTCCTATTCTGCCTACTCACCTAATATGGGTTGTATAGTTTACATGTTGAAAAAGGCAATATACATGTTGAAAGAACACCTGATACATGGAAATTTAATATCAATCAATACCTTATTAAGGAAAGATTTTCATAATACCTCATTGAATCCTTATTATACATAAAGGTGTGGATCTTCAACGAGCATACATGGCTTTCGGGGGGGAGATAGTGTCATCAATGATCGCTAGAAAGATTAGGGACGAAGCACCTATTTCATGTCATGTTGCAATATTTGGTTCTTGGATGTTTTCAAATGAAGGTGGGTTTATTTACTTTTAGCATCTCATAGTAGTGTCCTTCTACACACATGCCGTTATCACTGTCTACTCCGTTGTCTAGTCTGTCATTGTCATGGAGTGGGAACAATCACTACTTGACTGTCTCCGATAAGAGAAAAAGATTGAGGGGATGAATTATCATTTAGGTTTGTTTTGACTTAATAGGTTATGGACCTTATGGTCCTTGTGGACTAACCTCTAGTGTAAAACTTTAGGATGAGATGGCAGTGGGGGTCCCTTATGGACTTATTGGGGTGAGGTTCAAGGTTGGTTAAGCTCAATTGGATTTGGATTAATTTTTGATGCGCTTATGTTTCAAAAATGTATCACAATAACCAAAGTTTTGCAAAGGACCTAACTATATAAGTAGGGTATTATATAAGTTATTATACTAAATTACTAATAACAAAAACAAAATGTTATAGGTGATGATAAATTGCAATTAAAGGGTGAAGTATTATTAGGTTTATGCAAGGGGGTTGATCAGGCTCAACGAATTTTGATATCAGTTGATTTTAACGAACACATGCACATGGGCGGATCGAGAGGGGGCCCGAGGGACACTGCCCCCCCCCCCCCTATTTTTTGGAATTTTGTAGAAGGACCACTATCTCCGCCAATTTCCTCCGATCGACGATTTTCTCCCGAGTTCTGATCGGAGATTTCTTCCGATCGACGATTTCCTCTAGACGATCGTTGATCACTTGCCCATTCCTCTCGATCGACGATTTGCTCACAAATTCCTCCAATCCTCCCCATCGACGATTTGCTCATTCGCCCCGATCGACGAACGTCAATCCTCCCGATCTGCCTCATTCTTCCTGATCGACGAACGTCAATCCTCCCGATCCGCCTCATTCTTCCCGATCGACGAACGTCGCCTGAATTCTTCAAATACCCTAGCCGCCTCATTCTTCCCGTCCGCCCGAGTCTGCCTCATTCTTCTCGTCCGCGAGTCCGCCTCATTCTTCCCGTCCGTGAGTCCGCCTCCTGGCCCTCCTCAGGTATTCTTCTTCTTCTTCTTCTTTTGTTGCTTATAGGTAATTCTTTGAAATGAACACCGTTATGACTATTTCTACTTGTACATCATCTCATTTCTTTTTTCCTTGCCTGCTACTTTGATAATAAAAATGAATCTAAGAGGTAGTTATGAAGTACTAATTTGAATGCAAGCACATTGACCTATCTCATTACCACATTCTTTTAATGTATAAGCATTGTTCTGTAATAGAAATTGTAATCATCTTTTTCTTTATATAAAGGAAATTAATCTGATTGCTGAAATTGTCAAACTTGTTGAACAACATAAGGAGAAATAAACAAAATATACATCTTTTTTCTTAACAGCTCATTTGTTTGCTTTAAAATGATGTTGTTTTCCACCTTTTTCTTGTGTGAACATGAAACTATCAGTTATTAGAAAGTTTTAAACTATCTGTAGAATAAAAAAAACAAATTTTAACCCATTCAACCAAACTAGTGAATCTTAAAAGATTGTCATTTGCCAAATTTGATGCAGTAAAATGAGCACTGCAATTTAATTTAACAGTTTCTTATATTTTCACAATTTCATTTGCAATTTCAGCTAATAGTGACAACTTTCTAATAACTGATAATTTCATGTTTTTTTCACTTTTTATGTGCTGACTACCGAGAATTATGAATGATCTGCTTCTTCTTGACCTTTCATGAATTTTGTGTCGGGGAACACAAAGGAGGAGGTTGAGGAATTTCTCAATTCAGGACTCAGAGTATCTCAATTCTTGGCCTTTCATGCTTTGCTAGTGCCTAGTGGTTGTGCTTATTTGAGCTGAGGTCCTGAAGAGCAGAGGTATACTTTTTGTTTCTTCGTATTCATCTTATTTCTGTTTATATGAATGTTTGTAAGGATATTTTGAGGTATTAGTCAAATACTGACTAAGCAAAGCATAATAGAATCTGTGATGAATGTTTGTAGGGGTGCTCCGTAGTATTGATCGGTAGAGGATCAAGCGGAGCAAATAGTACTCTGCTGTGAATTTTTTTCCAATTGTGATTGGTGTTTCCTACAAACAAAATGAAATGCTTAGAGAAAGCCAAGTTCAAAAGGTGTCTAAGGCACTAGAAGATGGTGAACTCAAAACTGTATCAGGTTTAAATCACGAGTTTCGTTTGAGTCGACCTGGAGATACTCGTTGGGGATCACATCACAAAATACTAGTGCATATCATTTCATTATATCCTGATATGGTTGCTACACTTGTGAAGATTGGGAAGAGTAAAGCAAATGATAGGGTGAAGGCTCAAGGTGTTTTGTTCGCATTAGAATCATTTGATTTTATTTTAATGATTCATGTGATGACCACTATATTTGGGTATATACACGAATTAAATCTCGCTTTGTAAAGCAAGGATCAAGATATTGTAAATGCAATGTTTATTGTAGTTTGACAAAAAAAAGCTTCAAACTTTGAGGGATGATGGATGGGAAACTCTGTTTAAAAAAATTTTGCTTTTCTATGGCAAACATGGTATTCATATTCCCAATATGGATGATCGGTATATTTCCCGTGGAAGATCAAGAAGGTTTGTTGAAGACTACAAAAATTTGCATCATTATCGGGTTGAAGTTTTCTTAAAGGTTGTCGATCAACAGCTACAAGAGTTAAACAATCAGTTTGATGAAATGAGTATGGAGTTGCTTCAATGTATGGCTTGTTTGAATCCCGTTAACTCATTTGGTTGTTTTGAAAAAAGAAAAAATGATGCGCCTTGCAGAGTTTTATCATAATGATTTTTCAAATTTAGAGTTATTTAATTTGAAATTTCAACTCGAGAACTACATTGTTGATATGAGAAGTTATGAGAGATTTGCTACTTTGAAGGACCTTAGCCATTTATCCTTAAAGCTTGTTTAAACCGGTAAACATACTGCTTATCAACAAATCTACAAGCTTTTGAAGTTTGTATTGATTCTTCCTGTGGCTACTGCAAGTGTGGAAAAAGTATTCTCAGGCATGAATTATGTGAAGAACAAGTTGTGCAATAGTCTGGGCGATCAAATATTGAATGATTGTCTGGTTACTTTTATTGAGCGAGAAGCATTTTTGAAAGTCACCGATGATGATGTTATCGACCGTTTTCAAAAAATGAGGGCTCGTCGTGGACAAATATAAAATTTTACTCATGTATTTTGTATTTTGCAGTGTTATGTAATTTTGTATGACTTTCTATTATCATGGATTTAATTTGACTTGTTATTTTTTTAAAAAAAAAAATTGTGCCCCCCCCCCCCCCCCCCCCACCCCCCCCCCCCCCCCCCCCCCCATTTCCAAATTCCTGGATTTGTCACTGCACATGCATATGTGAAGATTTGATGTAAATCAAACAAATAAGGTAAGATTGAACAAAAAATACCGACACTAATAAATCAAACTCTACATATTCATAAAAATAGAAAAGGTCGCTCACCTTAGAGAATACTAGCGGAATACGAGGTCATGTGTGTATATATACGCAAAAGCACAATGTCCACGTTCCACATAGTTGCATGGGCTATTGAGTTGACATATGGCGTGCTAGTAGGCAAACATTTTTTTAAAAAGAATCCCTTTGAAAGAGTATTTTAGTGAGTTGCATCCATCCAAATATCAAAATATCAGGTATAATGAAGAACATTATCTAATATTAAATTAGCATATATGACAATAAAGGCCCCCATCATAACAAGGAATTGGCCAATTGTAATAGTAGATGGAAAAGTTAATGAGTAAAATTCTTTAATGATGATGAAATTTGGTTGACTAGATGACTTTTAAATGACTATTTATAATATATAAAAATGGACTTATCGTTCGAGGAAAAAGTGGTCTTGCATCTTCGGTCATATATCATGGGATAAAGTGGGCTCGGATCAACGGACATAAGTTGTGTTGCGGACAAGCTCGACCTCCCGGTCGGACCGAAATAACTTGAACCGTCTTAGCTTGCAGAGCGGTCGAGCGCGCACATAGTCAATGAGAGAGAAAATGTACACAAGATGTTTTTGTCGTGGAAAAACCCCTTAACTGGATAAAAAATCACGTGGTTGGATCTGTACCGACCAAAATCCACTATTTGTCTGCGGTTACAGCTTTCTCGGAGAATCGAAGGCAACATGTTGCTCCTCGTTATACTTTAGGAGTGAGAGAGAAAGACTTATGCTCACGGAGAGCAACGGGCTGTGTCACGACCCGCATTTTCTCCGAATTTAAGAAGTATCAGAGTACGAGAAAACTCGCGTCGTGATGCCACGTCGAACAGGGGATAATTGTTGACGCTCAGGCGAACACCATCTAACTAGACTATGAAAATTCATAAGTTTCATGATTAGAAAAATCAGTTATATTTTAAAGCTCGTATCCCTCGGCTCAGTGGGTCACCTAGTACACAGTTTAAAAACTATACTTATACGCGACGAAAAATACTTTATTTATATTTGACATCCTATGAGAGTGCATAAGTGACCCCCGAGGTTAACTTATACTATACAAGACTCTAAATTTATATTATATTATAAGTAGGAAAACGATCTTTTTACGTTGCTTGGAAAGTAATGTATGAGTTTTATAAACATGATGGTCATGAAATATAATAGTAATAGTGTTTTTAGGTTTAAAAGTAACTAGCAACCTATCATAAATCTTCCCAAGAGCAAGTAGACTATCTCCAGAAAGGTAGCAGTTAAGAAAACATATCCGGTATCATAAGGTAAAACTACCAATGGGCGCCAACAAACTGACACGAACCCACTGGCAAGTATGTATGTCTATAAGAAGAACAGAAAACTACCTCACAAGATCAAGAAACTGATCTCTACAGTACAAGAGATCACCAGCAACAGCACAGCAGAACTAGCCGTCTACTCGGCTACTAGTCAGAACCTGAGCTATTTAGAGAGGAAAAGAACACCTCAGCAAGTAAAACAAGAAAATCAGAATTAAAGTGTTAAATCAAAATGGGATAAAAGAGAGTAAGTAAATATAACAGTAAAAGCAAACACTGCCCAGAGTAAGCAAAAGTACACCAAGTACCATGTAACAACAACGAGCCCTGCCCAAATCATGCAGAGGCTACAAGGCAAAAGACAAGAAAACTTGCCACAATATGCTGCATTCTACAAGGAAGAAACACCTAACAATCCTAATTTGTGAGTTAATGACAGTAGTAAACAACATAGACCTGAGTTGGTGACCAAAAAATAGTCCCCCAAATAAAACAGTTCCAACTAAAAATAAAATTTTGATGTGTCAGCACAAAACCACCACAAACCCAGCCCGTATCTGGGATTAAAAGGGTGGCGGCCACAGCAATACCCAGCCCGTACCTGGGACTAAAAAATGGCGGCCACGGCTCGCACACACAACATCCCGCTCCTTTAGAGCGTCAAAATACCACTACCTGCCATAACCCACGATTTGGCCCTCAAAATAAAGGAAGAACGAAAGGCCGACAAGACATTCCCTTTAGGAGGTAATCACTCGGGAAGAAAAGAAACTAAAAAGGAATAAATCCCAGCTTACAGGAATCGTCGATCTCCAGCCACAGGAAATCGTCGAACCCCGTTCGACGATTTGCGTCGAACACGGGTCACGGGAAAATCGTCGAACTCCGTTCGACGATTTTTCGTTGAACACAGGGCACGGGAAATCGTCGAACTCCGTTCGACGATTTTCGTGTGAACACAGGTCACGGGAAAATCGTCAAACTCCATTCGACGATTTTCCTTTTGTCGAACACAGGCCACGGGAAAATCGTCGAACGGAGTTCGACGATTTTCTTCGGACCCAGAACTCAGGCAAATCGTCGAGCTCAGCTCGACGATAATTGCCGAACTCAGATCGACGATCTTCGTCGATCACAGGCAACCGGAGAACGTCGATCTGGCAGCGTTGAGTGCAGAGAAACGCTAACTAACTTAATTCATATGCTCCACCTATCATACCAGACCACTTCTACTAGCACAGAAACACTCTAATCCTCAAGGCTATGGAAAGGAAAAGAAATTTCTGCTCCTGCTACCCCAACTGTCAAGCCAAATTTACTCCAAAACCGAGCCTACCCATGAAGAACTCATCATTAAAACACTACAACAACTGACAGTAGGCCTAAAATTTCAGAAATTGAGAGATCTGACAAGGCTAAGCAGCATTCCTAGGTTCTAAGAGCAGAAAATTTAAACAAAAATCTCAACCTGAAGTTAAATCAAATATCGGGACAGGAAGAAAATTTCAGTAGGCTTAACGATGCTTGACATGATGAAGGAAAAACTAAGCATTTGCAAGATCTGGAATTAATACTTGACAACAAGGAACCAAAAATGAAGAAGTTTGTACTTAGCAGGGGCGAAGAGAACCACTTGCCTCAATTTCCAGAGATTTATCTTGCACAGCCCTTCCTCTCTCTCTCTCGGCTCCAGCCGCAACAGCACCTAAACAGGATTCTCAGGTTTTAATGGAGGAAAAGGATCAAACCAAAAATTCTGAGACCCATAGAAACACCACGAAAATTGAATCTCTTACCGTAGGAATGAAGGTCTAGGCGAGAGTAATCCAAATCCGCTTTCGGAATCGAATTCTGTCCACTAACACTCCCGGAATCGGCAGTGGAAGGCAAGGCTGTCCGCCGGTTTTCTTTCACTCATGAACAGGACAACGATTATTCTCTCATGGAAGGAGACGATGAATAGTCTTGATTTTGTCTTAATGCTATATATATGCATTGACACGTCTAATCAGCCTTAACTGCCACCTAAAAGCCACTGGATTCCTTTCAAGCTCTATTAATTAATTATTTGCATCCATTATTATTAACACATCAAAACGACGCGAAAACCGAACCACCTCGGAATCCGACGAACTTCACACCGTAGCTAATTACCCACGCTACGAACGCAACGGCGAAGTCGAAATAAACTTTCGACGAACAAAACTCGGGTCATCATTACCCGAAGCCAAAATACAAGCATCCCCCAAGAGGCCACACCGGGTCACCCAAAACGACCCGGCTTGCTAGGGAATCTTGCCAATCAGACTACCAACAAACACACAAGGAACCTAAAGATCTAAGACCATGCTCTAACAAACGGCACATGCCGGAAACGCGTCAACGTAACGCCAAACGAGAATTAAATAATCGCAGAAAAATCGGGGGCGTTACAGTCACTCCCCCTAAAAGAAACTTTCGTCCTGAAACTTCATATATGCTACTTCTACTATAGAAGGAAAGTAACAAAACAAGAGCTACTAGAAAGAAAACGTACCAATCAAATCAAGGGAACAGATGAGGGTGAGCCTCCCTCATAGCAGACTCTTGCTCACAAGTCGCGCTTTCCAAATCCTGATTCTTCCATAGAACTTTCATCATCGGGATAGACTTCGTCCGCAGCACCCGATCTTGAGTATCCAAGAAGCGGACAGGCACCTCAACATATGAAAGATTAGGCTCCAACTGGGGCACATCATTCAATACTTGCCCACTGCTCCGCACACACTTCCTTAATTGGCTTACATGAAATACATTATGAACACCTGGGAAATTTGCTGGCAAATCCAATCTATATGCTGACACGCCAATCCGTTCAACAATCTTAAACGGGCCCACATACCTCGGATCCAATTTCTGGTTCTTACCGAACCTCTTAACACCAACCATCGGGGAAACCTTAAGAAACACAAGATCCGCTACAAAAAACTCCAAGTCAGACCTACGCCGGTTGGCGTTCTTTTCATATCTCTCCTGAGCGATACGAAGCTTTTCTCGAATAAGCTTCATTGCAACTTCCATTTCCTCGAGCGCATCCGGATCCAGCACGGGCCTCTCACCGACCTCGGTCCAAAACAAGGGAGTTCTGCAGTGTCTCCCATACAAAGCTTCAAACAGAGCCATTTGCAAGCTCTCCTGGTAACTGTTGTTGTATGCAAATTCCATAAGCCACAAATGCTCATCCCACACTCCACCGTGGTCCAAGATGTAGCACCTGATCATATCCTCAACTATCTGGTTCACCCGCTCAGTCTAGTCATTGGTCTGTGGGTGGTAAGCTGTAGAATACCTCAAATCTGTACTCAAACCCTCTTGCAGACTCCTCCAGAAGCGAGATGTAAAACGGGAGTCTGCCCCACGCACGCGGATCGCACGCGATTGCACGCCGATCGTGCGCACGAAGGTTCCTCCATGATCTCGATGTGATTGGTGGGATCATGGGGTAGTGGTCTATACCCACCTCAAGATGAAAATAAAAAGGGGGCTTCGCCCCCATCATGTAATTCCATTATATTTTGTTTGGATCCATGTGAGAAATAGTTCCATGGGAATAATGTTTGAATTGTTGATGACTCCAAGTGATTGTCTAACTTTTGTGATGTCCACTTCCACTAGAAAATATATATGGCAATGTGTTAGCGACTTTGCCCGCTAAAATTAAGGGAGAAACAAAATTGAACAATGATTGAATTAAATACTACTAAGCTCTCAAAAATAATCCTGACATGTCTAATGACGGTCTTTCTTGAAAATACGATTGACATGCATGATGACAGTTTTTTTCGAAAATAACGAAAAATAACGCTAACATGCATAATGATAGTCTATCATAAAAGGAATAAGCAACGTTTTGAAAATCGGACTAGACCAGCCGGTTCAACTGGTCGAACTGCTAACCGGTGTCCTAGGCGGTCTGATCTGAGCTCTAAAACTACTCACCAAGAACTGGTGAACCGGTCGGTCCGCCCGTAAAACGCCAAGGAGCGGGTCATGGGCAGGAGATTAAACTACCCTTTTTTAATTAATTTTTTAAAAAAATTAATAAAGGATAATAGTTAGTGTTGTGCCAACCGTGCGGCGGAGTGACTTTTTTAGAAGCGACAAACAACATTAAATAAGAAATCCCGTAATCATATAATCCTGTTGATCAATGTGGGACTATCTCAATTCATGCTGACTGCTGAGTGATAGGACATAAAAGTGATGTTAAAAGGGCGCTGCTATCCGCACCACAGTTTTGGCTATTCGCACCGCACTTTATCATAATTTTTCGTGTCTTTTGAAAATACGCTTTGTACATGCATTTTTAGGAAAAGTGTTCAACACGAAAGTTGTAGATCTCGACGATATCTACAACTTTCGTGTTGAACACTTTTCCTAAAAATGGATGTACAAAGTGTATTTCCAAAAGGCGCGAAATCTGGACGTATTTCCCAATTACGTTTTATACAAGCATTTTTAGGAAAAGTGTTCAACACGAAAGTTGTAGATCTACAACTTTCGTGTTGAACACTTTTCCTAAAAATGCATGTACAAGGCGTATTTTCAATAGGCACAAAGAATTAGGAAAAAGTGCGGTGCGAATAACCAAAACTGCGGTGCGGATAGCAGCGCCCTATTAAAATTAGATAATTTAGATACATATTAACATTATATATTGATATATCATATATATCATTTATCAAAATTTTTGTTATTACCTATACTAATATAAACACATACGTTATGTTGCTATGGTGCAGACGCCGGTTACGTTTGCACGGACGAAAATCCCATCCGCCAGCTGTCGCCTGTTCGGTTTTCATAAAAAAACATTAAAAATCAGGCGATGTCGCTGCCGGCGTTCACCGACGAGGACGCCAGACACTGGCGACCCAGGCGGGGATTGGCCAGAGGCGAACCGGCAGAGCCAACGCCGGCGGCGGCCCTGCCCATACGCCCCAGGTTTAGGGCTCACGGGAAGGGCCAATCAGGCGGCGCCGCCACAGGTGGAGCCGGCATCGGCCTGACCGGACCCCACCGACGAGGTCGCCGGACACCGACGACCCAGGCGGGGATTGGCTGGACGCGAACCGGCAGGGCCACCGCCGGCGGTGGCCCTGCCAATGAGCCCTAAACCTAAAGGGCTCACCGGCAGGGCACCGCCGGCGATGGACCCTGCCGGTTTGCCTCCAGCCTACCCCCGTCGGGGTCGACCGTGTCCTGCGGTTAGCCTGCCCCCCTCCTCCTCCTCTTCCCGTGCACCCCACCTCCTCCTCCTCCTCTCAATTGATTTTAATAATCCTGTTCTGCCGCCCTAACTTCGAACTATTATTATTATTTTTATATAATATATTATTATTATTATATTATATAAATATAATAATATTTTATTATTTTTTATTATTATTTTATATTGTTTTTAACTTTTTATATAAATATAATATGATAATATTATTATGTCATTATTATATATTATTTTTATATTATTATTATATACAAACTTTTTCGCACGGGCTACGCCCATGATCGAAGCTCTCGGGCGGCATTCGCCCACATCAAAGCCGACTTTGCCCGTTTTCGTAAGGGCTTAGCTCGTGCTAGATGCTCCGGGCGGCCTTTGGTCGCATAGAAGCGGGTTTCGTCTGCTTCCACGCAATTCACTAGCTCAGCGTCGCAAACGCCATTCGCGGCCCCCCGAGTGCATATGCAAAACCAAACTATCATAGGGCTCCGGGGGGACGCGAGTGGCGGTTGCGGCGCCGAGCTGATGAATTGCGTGGAAGCGGACGAAGCCCGTTTCAATGCGGCTGAAGGCCGCATGGAACTTCTAGCACGGGCGAAGCCCGTGCGGAGACGGGCGAAGCCCGCTTCGATGCGATCGAAGTCCGCCTGAGAGATTCGAGCACGGGCGTAGCCCGTGTGAAGAAGCTCGTATAAATATATACTGTTACTATATAAATATATATAATTTAAATTATAAATTTATAATCTTAATTTTGATGTTAAAAATCTTAAATTATAATATATATATATTACATATATAAACTCAAGTTTTTTTAATCCTAAAAAAGTTTAAGCTGTTTCTTCCACAATATATATTGAAATTAGGCAAATAATATATGCATTTTATAGCCAAGAGCGAGATCTAAAACTTTCATGTTGAATATTTTTTCAAAATTTGTACGATTCGGCCGGAATCTCGACCGAAAGATTATTGGCTCAAAATGAATATAATAATAATAATTTTAAAATTCAAGTCAGCAATCTTTTTTGCCAGATTCTGGTCAAACCGTGTAAATTTTGGAAAAATGTTCAACTTGATACTTGTGGATCTCGTTCTTGGCTACAAAATGCATATATTATTTCTCTAATTCCGACATGTACTGCGGGAGAACCAGCTCAATTTTTTTAGGGGCGGACCCATATTTGGGCACAACCGGGCACGTGCCCGGGGACCAAATTTTCGTGAATTTCTACCGAGAGGCGTGCGGCGCATCGGCGGTTTTATTGTAATCCCGACAATATCGGTGTAAGTCGTGGCGTAGAGCAAGTCGGCATGCCTTAAAAACTTATAATTTCAAACCCTTCAGTCCTTCTCCTCTCCTTCCTGCGATCATGTGAGCCTGTGACAAGATCGTTGCGACGCCGGCGCAGCGTGCATGCGACTCTACAACAATGCGATTCTGCGAACCTGCGGCTCCAACGACATCGTAGCAATAGCGGTCAGCTAGCCTGCGAGTCTGTCGGTGGGCTCCGGACATGCAACTGACGGCCTCAATCGCGAGCCATGAAAAAAATGTTTTCCCCTATAACTTCCTTTTATGTGTTTTCACCCTAATTTTTTTAATGAATAATAACTTAGAATGACATTATAATTTAAATTATTTTGAAATAAATAAAAATTTAATTTCATTAGATTAAAAACAGAATAGTACTTAATTATGAATATTTCACCAAATGAAATTTTTCCCTTTTAATATAGTATACGTTGACACACACAAGAGAGAGAGAGAGAGCGAGCGAGATAGAGTTTGGGGCCCTTATACAACAATGACAGTACCCCGATCGCGACAGTGTCACCGTGCGACGATACTCCATTTGTTCGCAGTCCGCGGAGGGTAGCCGTGTCGATCTGCAATTGTGCGCTCGGGGAGGAGGTGGGACTGCGAGAGGAGGAAGTGTCATCGCGTCGTGGCACTATTGCGGTTGGGGTACTATCCCAGCCGCAAGAGTGGCCCCCCGTACACCGTCTCTCGTATAAATATAAAGAGCAAAAATATTGGCGATTGTTAACCGTAACTGTTATTGACTAGTCGCACCCCAAAATCTCATAATTTTCCGCGCCTTTTCGAAATACACCTTGTACATTCAATTTTAGGAAAAGTGTTCAACACGAAAGTTGTAGACCATGTCGAGATCTACAACTTTCGTGTTGATCACTTATTTTAAAAAATGAATGTACAAGGCGTACTTTGGAAAAATGCCCAGATTTTGCTCCTTTCAGGAATACGCCTTGTACATGCAATTTCAGGAAAAGTGTTCAACACAAAAATTGTAGATCTCGTCGACATCTACAACTTTCATGTTGAACACTTTTCCTGAAATTGCATGTACAAGACCAATTTCGAAAAGGCGTAAAAAATTAGGATATTTTGGGGTGCGACTAGCCAATAACGGGTTGCGGTTAACAATCGCCAAAATATTTTGGTATGAAGTGTAATTCTTTTGCACATGTAAAATACTATTTTTGTTTTTTTATTATTTTTATTGTGTATTAATTGTTCATCTATCTTTTAATAATATATTATAAGAGCCGTGTTAAACGCAGGCTGGTTTTGGTTGTATGTTGGCTGTGAAAGTAAAATATTTCCTCTTCAGATCCTCATTTATCTGGAGGTCCTGAAAACCCTACTCGTCGGTTCCCGCTCTCGCTAGCTACCCTGCATCGAGCTCCCTTCTCGTTTTTGTTGATTTACCTCGGGTGCGGAGGTCACCTCCGAGCTCCCCATTTACCTTGCCAACTTGTTCAACTCACTTCGGCTCGAAGGCCAGAAAACCACGGTCAATGCCAATTGGACCTGGATCCTCTCCATTTCAAGCGAAATGGAGGAGATCCATTTCGCGGCTATGATTGCATCTCTCAAATCGGACGGCGGGTAGGCAAGAGCAGCTGAACTGGCGAGTGGGTCCCGCGAGTGCAGTTAAGTTACTTCCCGCCGTCCGATTTGGGAGATGCAATCACAGCCGCGAAATGGAGCTCTCCATTTCGCGTGAAATGGAGAGGATCCTGGTCCCAATTCTTTGTACCTCCATTACAAATTGGGATGGAGAGATTTCAAGGTTGTCACCGCCTCCACGGCATTTAGCTCTTCCATCCAGATTGGAGATCTCGTATCCATATATCATGGGTTTATGCTATCCAAAAAACCAACTGAATCGTCGAAGAAGCCACCGATTTATGTAGCTTTGGGGATCTCCCCATCGAACGATGTTGAGCTTTTGCACCTTTGTGAGGCCGGCTATGGAGGAGAGGGTGGTTGGCAATGTCTAGATCGAAACTTGACTAGACAGTTTTGTCGAACTGGAGGATGAAGTGATCAGCTGGAAGAAGAAGTGGTCAGACGAAAACCTAGGCGTTTGAGATTGAGGAAGAATTGGTCGATCTTGAATAGGGGTGATCTACAAGGAGCTTGGAGATGCGGTGTCGATCCAGGGAGGAGAAGAGCTACAGGCGGCTGCTAGACAGCGACACGTGAACGAAAGCAGAATGTGTGAGTGGTCTGCGGAAATTTGGTATTCTTGAAATATTTTTTGGCCTGCATAAAGCCAAAAGTGATGTACGTGTAACAACGTTCTGTAATATTGAAGAGTTGATGTGTACGCGGCGTGCACTATTATTCAACTTCAATGTGTCTTCATTCTTCGCACGGGCTACACACATGTTTGATGCTCTCAGGAGGCCTTTAACCGCATCCAGGCGGCTTTCGGCCGCATCCAGGCGGCTTTCGACCGCATCCAGGCGTGCTTCGGCCGCATCCAGGAGGGCTTCGGCCGAATCCAGGTGGGCTTCGGACACATCCAGGCGGGCTTCGGACACATCCAGGCGGGCTTCGGCCGCATCCAGGCGGGCTTCGGCCGCATCCAAGCGGGCTTCGGCCGCATCCAAGCGGGCTTCGACCGCTTCAAGGGGAGATTTGGCCGCATCCAGGCGGGTTTCGACCGCTTCAAGGGGAGATTTGGCCGCATCCAGGCGGGCTACAGCCGCTTCCAGACGGGCTTCGACCGCATCCATGCGGGCTTTGCCCGTGCTTGATGCTCCGGGCGGCCTTCGACCGCATAAAAGCGGGCTTCGCACACATCCACCCAATCCACCAGCTCAGCGCCGCACCCGCCACTCGCGGCCCACCAGAGGCCACAACAGCCATAGTGCTCCGGGGGGTCGCGAGTGGCGGGTGCGGTGCCGATCTGGTGGATTGCGTGGAAGCGGGCAAAGCCCATTCGGAGGCGGGCGAAGCCCGCCTGCAGGCAGCTGAAGACTACCCGAGAGCATCGAGCACGGACGTAGCCCGTGCAAATATGCTCGTATCTTAGAGAAGACAATTTGTCCTTATCGGACCGCCTCCGACCTACCCGCATCAGGGTGACTAATTTGACATGAGCCGAGTATCAACACCTCTGAATATTAAACCACATTGACCCTCCTCTTATGAAAACACATACACAGTCTATATATATATATATATCTTTATCATATAAATCAATATACCTATCTTCAATCACACCAACGAATGAATCTGGACCGTCCGATATCCAAAAAATGACTTTTGGTCATTGGATCTCAGCAAAGGCCTGCAAATATCCAAATCCCCCCCCCCAAAACACTGTTCACTCCCGAAATAATCCTGATGCCCAGCTTCCCCTCCCGCCCCCTCACGGGCTCACCCCGCCGCCGCCGGCCGAGAAGATCGGCCTGCGTGAGCAGGCCGGTGCGGGGGGGGCGGGGGGGGGGGGGATTTTTATTTATTTTTTTTTTTAATTATATAATTTAAATATTAAATTTATTTATAATTTATAAAATTTATAAAATTATTAAATTCGTATTAAATTTTCTATTAAAATATAAATTAATTTTCGCCCGCCGGGGGCGGGCGAAGGCCGCCATGGGGCGGGCGAAGCCCGCTTGATTGCAGGCGAATCCCGCAGCGACGCATCGAGAACGGGCGGAGCCCGTTCGAAGATGCTAGTATATATATATATATATATATATATATATATATATATATATATATATATATATATATATATATATATATATATATATAGACACACACACACATATACACACACACATACATATGAATGACAGGTACGGGGCTCCGGCCCGATAGCCACGCGCCACAGTACACGGCCAGCCCCGGCGGGCTTCGCCCGCCCTCCAGCACCTTTTTTTATATTTATATTTTTTATTGTTATTTTAAATGTTTTTTATTAAAATAATTTTTTTAAAAAAAGAAAACGAAAAACCCGATCTTCTCCGCCGTCGGCGGCCTGACCGGAGACCCCGACAGGTTCGCCGGGAGCAGGAGAACCTGCCAGCAGTGTTCTAGTGGCTGGATCTCACGGTCAGGGCCACTGCCGGCGGTGGCCCGGGCGGAGCGCCACCGGAACACCGCCGGCGGTGGCCCGGGAGGAACGCCACCGGAACACCGCCGGCAGGTTCGCCTGCTCCCGGGGAACCCGCCGGGGGTTTCCGGTCAGGCCGCCGGCGGCGGAGAAGATCGGATTTCTCGGTTTTTGCGGACAATGGTGATCGGGTTTTAAGAGAGAGAAAGGCTGAGGGTTTTTAGGGGTTTTTTTATTTGCAAACCTATGTCGCTATTTGCAGCCCAAGATCCAACTGTTCTGGATCAAAACACTCAAATCCGACGGCCACCTATTTTTCTCATATTTTCGAACTCACGCTTTTGGTAGACCACCATATATCTTTTAAATATATATATATATATATATATATATATATATATATATATATATTTATTATATAATACAATAGACATATTTGGAGCACACCATGAAACTCATCTGGACCGTCCAATCTCCAAAAAATTACATTTGGCCATTGGATTTAGAAATACCGGCCTGCAATTAAAAAAAACTCACCAAAACTTACTGTTCATCCGCGCAGAAATCGCGATACCCGCCTGTTCCGCCTGCCAGTCCAGCGCCCCTCCTTTGTCGCCGGCGGCGGAGCCGCCGGCAGCCTGCCCGGCGCCCACCGGCGGGTTCGCCGGCCTGCGTGAGCAGGCTGAAGCGGGGGGGGGGGGCATTTTGGGTTTTTTCGTTTTGTTTTTAAAAAATAATAAGTTATTATATAATTATTTATTAACATATAATTTGATTTAAAAATAATAATTATTTATTAAATTATATAATTATTTAAATTTTGTCGGGGGCAGGAGAAGCCCGCCGGGGGGGACGGGCTTCGCCCGTCGGGGGGCGGGCGAAGCCCGCCGGGTGGTCAAGCGGGCGAAGCGCGCTTGATTGCGGGCGAAGCTCTCAGCGACGCATCGAGAACGGGTGAAGCCCGTTCGAAGATGCTAGTATATATATATATCATTCTTTTTTCTAATCCAGAATAACCCATTCTGGAAGTAGTATGAAAGGACTTTTATATTTTTGTTCTCTTTGTATTAACCTTACTTTTCTCTTACACAAATAAATATTTGTTAATACTTATATTGCATATAAGTTATAAAGATAAAGAATGATATAAAACATTAAATTTAATAAGAAGTTAAAAACACATATCATATATTTTATAGAGGTGCGGTGGTCGACAAAAACTCTCCATTATTCGGGAGTAATAAAGCTATACTCGGCAGGAACATTGTATCGATGCTCCAAATCAACATCTTTTATATAAGTGATAACGAGTTTGGATTTTCAAGTTCAATTTCACTCATGCTTTTCATTAATGCATTGTGAAAACCATCAATATTATCAAAATAAATCTGAAAATAATAGACAATATCAATTAAAAATGAACTAAAACACCATAGTTATATAATCACTATTCACTAATCATTGATAACAAAGTTACGTACATTTAATTCTACCCATATTTGATCTTTAATTTGTTTATCAACTTCCTTTCATGCAACATATGTAATTATCACATAAGACCTCACAAGCGATCTCATAAAACTCATCAATTTATTTGTCTCAGGCTCGGGAATAATGTGGTCATCATCACTCACAGAAATATAAAGCTTCTTCCCCTCTAGCCTAAGCTTATTCAATTCGTTCATTTTCGTAAAGCCTCTTGTTGATTTTTCTAATCCAGACATGTACAATAAGGGTTAAAATGCAATATTTGGGCTAGTGTATAAAGTTAGTGTGTTTTTAGAATATCTAATAGAAAATGTACATTGTGTTATTTATATACATTTAGCACAGCCAATACATGTGATTGGAAGATTCAGTGGGTGCCTACTAGGCTACTACACAATGTTTATACTACTTCTACTACTAATAATAAAAACATTATTGCACAGAGATCAAAACTGAGAAAGATCTTAAGAAAAAATATACCTAAGTGAGAATATGAGATTTGTCGAAGAAGAATCTTCAAATCGAATCAAAGGAGAGCAGAAACTTGAACAAAATTGCCTTTAGGATTTTACGCAAAGAGCAGCGTCTGTAAGAACCAAAAAGTCGAGGTAAAAACGAGATTTTTACCGCTCACGATTTTAAATAGATAGTATAGACTGCGGTTTTTATAACAGATTTTTTTCTTACCCAAATAAAAACATCCAAACCCAGCTATTAGCATTTAGGTTTCCGTACCCCTCCTTCCTCCCAGAACCTGCGAACAGACCTTGCGAGAGAGAGAAAACTTCATTTCGGGAAGCTTCTAACCGTCGCCACGAGAGTTCCGGTGGGCAAAATCTTTGTCGGACTATAGATCCGGAAAGTTCTCTCCGAGATCTACGCATGCACGATTTCCTTGCTGCGCCTTCTATTCGGCCAATCTCTGGTGTGGAGCGATTAGGAGTTTGGAAGAACAATCGATTTGAGGCAAGTTGTGGTCTATCCCTTGCTTGATTTCATTTAAACCTTTCTTCTCTATTAAATTGAAATGTGAGTATATATATTTTTCTCTATTGGATTTACCCAATGTCAAATCCATAATGAGCAATACTTTGATTATTTGTTGAGAGAATTTATATGATGAAATTATTATGTGTAGACTGTAGTTGGGTTTTATCCGTGTGGTTAGGCAAGACAAGCTTAGGATAGATTGAATTGGGTCGAAACGATGAATTAGGGCGGTTTTGACCATGTCGAACGGATTTCCATTCGATTTTGTACCATGCGACTGAACTATGTTGACCGGATCTCCAGCCAACATAGCCAAATAAAATATGTAGATATAAATATAAATAAATAAACTAATATTATAAAGGAATTCTTAATTGCTACAGTTGGGGCTGTTCATTATTTTTGGAATTCCTATTTTACCCCCTCCCTCATCCAGCCGGCGTTAACAGTAAAAAAATGGCCGAACCATGAAGGTTCGGCCATGGCCTGCCCCCCTCCTCCTCCCCCCCCCCTCCTCCTCCTCCTCCTCCTCCTCCTCCTCCACCCCGCCCGCCGGTTCGCCTCCGGCCTACCCCCGCCGGGGTCGCCGGGCTCCGGCTGTTGGCCTGCCCCCCTCCTCCCCCTTCATGAAGTTTCGGCCATGGCGTGCCCCCCTCTTCCTCCCCTTTTCCTCCTCCTCCTCCTCCCCGCCCGCCGGTTCGCCTCCGGCCTACCGCCGTCGGGTCGCCGGGCTCCGGCTGTTGGCCAGCCCCCTCCTCCTCCTCCCCGCTTTAAATATTATTTATTATTATATATTATTTGATTTATATAATATATTATATATTATTTATATTTATTTATCTATATTATATTATTTATTATTTATATTATTATATAAATAAGAGCGTCTTCCCCTGCTCGATGCTCTCGAGCGGTCTTCGGCCGCATCCAGCCGGGCTTCGCCCGTCTCCGCACGGGCTTTGCATGTGCTTGATACTTCGGGCGGCCTTCGGCCGCATGGAAGCCGGCTCGCAGTTCACCGGCTCGGCGCCACAACCGCCACTCACGGCCCCCCGGATTCCTGTGATTGTTTGATTTTATATACGCGCTTCGGGGCCTCGAGTGGCGGTTGTGGCGCCGAGCCGGTGAACTGTGTGGAAGCCGAGCCCGCTTCCATGCAGTCGAAGGCGCCCCGAAACATCAAGCACGGGCAAAGCCCGTGCGGAGACGGGTGAAGCCCGCCTGGATGCGGCCGAATGTCGTCCGAGAGCTTCGAGCACAGGCGTATCCCATGCGAAAAAGCTCGTGTGTGTGTGTGTGTGTGTGTGTGTGTGTGTGTGGTGATTGTTAACCGCACCACTCGTATGGCTATCCGCACCCCATTTTTCTTTTAAAAAATTTTCTTCTAAAACTTTGCTCGCACCCCATCTCCCCCATTTCGCGGAAACTGCACTCTGTCTTCATCTTCGTCGAGCTGCTCCCTTCTCCGGCATCCTATTCGTGTTATTTTACACTATTAGTCGTCTCACGCACATCAGTAGGGGATATTTTCGGGTGCGTCAAAAAATATCAGGGTGCGGCAAGAAAAAAAACGTGGTGGGATTATATTTTCAGGTTGCGGTTAAGAATGGGATGCGAATAGTCAAAACCGTGTTGCGGTTAACAATCGCCTATTTTTTCCGAATTTATAAATTATGGATTCACGATAAATGCAAACGGGGTTCAAGGGAGTTAACAACAATTCCGGATTTGACTAATTGAAGTTGAGGTGAAGTTATATTCAGCAGACGCATCGTCGTTTGGGCCCTCCTAATTCTTCAATTTTTGAACCTATAATTCTTATAGTTACATCTAGTATTTGTGAAATTATGTATGGTGGACAGTTGGTGTCAGTGGAAGGAATGTCACCCTGTTGGTGTGAGTGGAAAGCATGCAACCGCTACAGTACCTGTTTGTGAGTCAGTGAAAAATGAGAAGAAAAACAGACAAGAGGTAAATAACCGCAAATTTTATTTTTCCAAAAAAGTAAGTAATACATAAGTATATCCTTTTATTTATAGAAAACAGGGGAGGTGAGAGAGTACAATACACGATGTATGACTAAACTTAAGTCGGGAGGCTTGTGCGGTTTGACATACACAAACCGCACACTACATAAAATACAATAATACATCTTGCGGCCACTAGAGGAGACCGTCATAATCTATGATAGACCGACAGACAAGTCGTCAGGCCGCACCTGCGGGTTGCCACCAGACCACAGTGCGGCTACCCATCAAACCGAAGCTTCTGCAATCCTCCTGACTACAAACTACAGGCTGCCACCTGACAGCAGTTGCGGCAAACCATCACGCACAGTAGCGGCTACAATCAGACCGCTACAGCCACTGGCAGATCACTGTTGCGGTTTCATATATGCTGTTGCGGTTTCACCAGACCACTGTGACTTAACACCCAGATCGCTGTGAGTAATCAACCAAGGAATGACTGTGGTCTCAAACTAGTCTGCTGGACATCCAACCCAATAGCTCGTTGTGCCAAACCGCCATAAGACTGACCAGACAGACTGCTGCGGCTAGAACAGCTAACCGCCCGAACTGAGTTCCAATACTCCCCCTTAAGCTGGAGCATATGTGTCAACCATGCCCAACTTGCTACAAACTTCTGTGGACGAAGTAATCGATTTTATGAAGAAATCCGCCAGCTCTTTATCAAAAGTAACGAATGGAGTACATATCTGATTTTTCAGAATCTCTTCTCTAATAAAGTGGCAATCAACCTCAATATGTTATGTTCTCTCATGAAAGACCTGATTCTTCGAAATGTATATAGCTGTTTTATTGTCACAAAACATCGGTAGGGGTGATCATAAAACTCTCTCAGATCCAGTAAGAGAGTCTGAAGCCACTTCAGCTCACAAGCAGTCAGAGTCATGCTTTTATACTCTGCTTCTGCACTCGATCTGGCAATTACAGCCCGTTTCTTGCTTTTCCAACTGACTAGATTTCCTCCAACAAAGGTGCAAAAACCAGATATTGACTTCCTGTCGTCCTTGTCATCTGCATAGCTTGCGTCAAAATAAGCCTCTACTTTTAAATGTTCACTTTTCAGGAATAAGAGTCCTTTCCCTGGTGCACCTTTCACATACTCGAGATTCTTTAAAGCTGACTGCATATGACACACCCTGGGAGCTTGCATAAACTAACTTACTTTCACAACCACATAGCAAATTTTTGGTCTTGTAACAGTCAGATAGATGAGTTTACCAACAAGACGTTTGTACCTGGTGATATCTTCAAGGAGAGGAGAGGCCTCACTCCAGCATTTGTCATCTTCAACAGCCATAGGAGACTGAGCAGGTTTAGCTCCAAGAATACATATCTCTTGAAAAAGATCCAGAGCATACTTCCTCTGTGAAAAAACGATAGAACCAGGTTTTCAAGATATCTCGATCCCCAAAAAGTACTTAGGAGACCCCATATCCTTTGCAACAAAATGCCGGAGCAAATGTTGTTTTGTCATATCAATGTCTTTCCTATCATCCCCAGTAAGAAGGATATCATCCACATACACTACAAGAATTACCAGCCTAGACGAGGTCTTCCTAATAAACAAAAAGTGATTTGCAGCGCTTCGAACAAATTCAGCAACAGAAATAACCTAGATTGTAACACCCCTAGAGCTAATTTGGGTTCGGGCTTGGTTGACACGGCCTGGGACACGGGTGTGTCCCAGGGCATGTCATCTTTGGGTTGAGCAGTTGAGTGTGGAATTGATGAAATTGGGCTGACGGAGGGAACACGCCGGGTGACACGGGCGTGACCCATCTGACACGGGCGTGTCAGTGGGCGTATCCCCCCTGGTCGACGAACTGTGCTCGACGTTTGTCGAGTAAGGTGTACACGGCCTGGGACACGGGCGTGTCCCCGGGCGTGTTTGCGGTACACGGCCTGGGACACGGGTATGTCCCAGGGTCGTGTATCTCTCGGGTGAAATTGAGATGTTGCTGAGTGACGTATACGGGTGGTCAACACGGGTGTGTCGGGCAGGACAAGGGCGTGTAGGGTGTGACACAGGCATGTCACATGGCCATGTACTGGCTGGAATGGTGTTGGTTGACTGCCGCTTAAGTGACACGGCATGTGACACGGGCGTGTCACAGGGCATGTCAGGCCGTGTTCTGGTGATTTTTGGGGAAATCTGAGCCACTAGTTTCCTTGATCTTGGATCCAGTGGTTCAGCCTCCTTCTATGTGGAGTAAGGTCGGAAAAAGGGTATAAAAGCCCTCCTCTTCATCTTCTCCTTCTTCTTCTCATTCCAAGAGAGAGAGAAAGAGAAAGGGAGAGCAAGGGAGGAAAGGAGGGGGAAAGTCAGCTGTTGGAGGAGCTGCGGAGTGCAGATTTAAGATCCGAGAGCAGATTCGTGAAGGCAAAGCTGAGGTGGTGACTTCCATCGAGCTACTTCATGGCGTCGAAGCGATCTTCAAGGGTAACGATCTCCTTCTTGGACATCGAAGTCCTTTCTTTATGCATATGCGTGGAATCCTCCACCAAGAGGTGGATCTCGTAAGCGATTCCTTGGTTGAGTCTTCATCAAGATCCAGAAGTGTGAAGTACGGCATAGGCATGCTGTGTGAAGCCCAGCCCATCTGAACTGGTAGTCTGGATTGGTTATGATCATGGGTAAACCGGAGAAGACTCTGTGGACTTGATGTTATGAAAGGGTTAAGTTTTGTTGAATGGTTGTATGGATGAATGAATGTTGGTTATGGATGTATGGAGGCTTTGAATAAGCTCCTGTTTGTGATGAGAGATCAATTGGTAGCACGCCTGGGGAGCGCGGGATAAACCCGGCCTGTTACACCACATGGTGTGGGTTGATCTATATTAGTGAGGATCGATGGGTGGTAATGTTTGGGAGGAAGTGAGGTGGACCCTACTTGTTGCACCACATAGTGTGGGTCGATCGGAAATAGGTGAGGGGTCGATGGGTAGTAATGCCTGGGGAGCACTAGTACACCCGGCTTGCTACACCACATGGTGTGGGTCGATCTGCTCTAGTGGTTTATGGATGTTGTGGGGTTAGTACCTCTGAGTGGTATGGACGGAATGTCGCCAGCTTGCGAGACTGGTGGACTAGGATGGAACCACCCAACCAACAAGTGAAGAACCTCTAATCGGCGGTGTATGACTGGGATATCTGGTACACCAAGAAGGTGCCCTGAATGCACGGAGCGTCTGGTGGATGCCGACGTTTGTGACATGACTGTGATTGATAGATTGATGGAGATTATGTTGATAGTAATACATATAGGGAAGGAACCACTGCCCCGGGTAAGGGGTATGGTCGTTATAAGTGGTCAGCTGAAGCTGACAGTTACTTTGTTTGTCGCTCCTTGGTGGTTATGTGTTTGCAAGTGTTGTTGATTGATATGAAATGAGCGGACTGGAGGCTTGCTGCTAAAGGCCCTTGAAGGCCATGCGAAGCGTGGTTGTATTTCATGTGTGGCCGGCCTGCGTGCCGATGTACAAAGTTGTATTTGTATAAAAAGAAACATGTAAGGTCTTAAGGCCATGTGTGTGTGCGTTGTATACATTCCTGGTTTTGATATATAAATTTGGAGATTATATAGTAGCAGATATTCTTTGAGTAGATTTTGATTTCCACAAGTAATTCCGCCGCATGTCTGTGACATATGGCGTGGGGCCCCAGCCGGACCCACTGTTATATGTCACGCGACGAGTGGGGCGTTACAATGTTAAACTTTTCAAACCAATCTCTTGGACTCTGCTTAAGACCATAGATGGCTTTCTTCAACTTACACACCTGAGACTCCCCCTGAGCAACATACCCAGGAGATTGCTCCATATAAACTGTCTCGTTCAAATCCACATAAAGAAAGACATTCTTGACATCCAACTGAGATATTTCCCAATCTCTATTCACAGCCACAGAAAAGAGAACACTGATCGTAGTAATCCAGGCAACAGGAGAGAATGTATCAAAGAAATCCACACCATAAGTTTGCGTGAAGCCTTTGGCCACAAGACGGGCTTTGTAACGATCAATTGTACCATCAGGAAGATACTTGATAACAAAGACTCAACGACAGCCAACCACATCAGCACAAGGAGTGGGAACAAGAGACCAAGTACCCCATTCAGTTAGAGTTTTCATCTCCTCATCCATAGCAGCTTTCTAATATGGAATAATTAGAGCATCACGATAAGACGCGGGAAGAACATTGGCCGAGAGGGCAAAAGTAGGCATGTGCAGGAAAACTGAAAACCGCACCAAACCGCAAAACCGCACCGCACCACACCTTATTTCAAACCGAACCGATCGGGTGCGGTGCGGTTTGGTTTGGGGGGTCTGAAAACCAACACATATACGGTTCGGTTTGACTTGAAAATCTTAAAAACCGACCACACCGCACTGCACCGCACAATGAGTCGATTAGTTAGTCTGAAATTTTTTGGGTTGAATTACCTAAAACCGGGGGAATCGGCAAACCACACCCAACTTTTTAGGAAACCGAAATCGTGACTGCCCAACTACTCCAGTCCCCAGTCCATTTCTAAGTTTAGTTTTATAATTCTTTAATATAATAAACCATTTATGATTTAACTCATTATAAAACTGAAACGTGAAAGTGTGAAAACCTCAAACCCTCTTTCTCGTCTTCCGCACTCCACAAAAATGTAAAACAACAATTTGCGAAACCCTAGCGCCGCAGCAGACTTCCAATCGCGGTCAATTTCGCTCCTATTCCGGTGATTTCCAATTCCTGCTCTTATTCCGGCAATTTCCGCACTCCGCAATCGCAGATTTGCCACTCGCAATCGCAGTGTCGCACTCTGTCCTCCTTAAAAATCTCAGTCGCGATCTTCCCCGCCGGAGACATCTCCAACTTCAGTCCCCTACAACTTCCGTTGCAACCAATTTGAATAAGAGGCAGTTAAGGGAGTTCTGTCAGTTGCGCCAGCTCAATATTAAAATCAAATCCAAGTTCAGTGCTCTGATTTGAATATTGCGCTGCCACCAATTATTTTTAAGAACATTGTGAGTCATTTTTCTTTCTGAGTTTACATGTATATTGAACATGTGTAATCCATTTGTGATCGTACTTTTTTTTTACAATTTGAAGTAGTTACAAGGAAAAGAGTCTATTGTTTGGTATCGGTTTGTATTAATTGTCTTCGTTGATTTTTTATAATTGTCTTGTCATGCAGGGTCATGGTTAATGTCAAAATGGACTAAATTGCAAGGTAAGACGTTGTATTAATTACATTAATTGATTGTTTTATAAAAAAAAATATATGTAGTAAGGAGATCAGAAAACTGTAAAAAAAACCGAAACCGCACCGCACAAACCGACACCAAGCCGCACTGAAACCAAACCGCACCGCACGGTTTCGGTGCGGTGCGGTTTTGGCCGGCCAAAAACCGCACCCCTGCGGTGCGGTTTCGGTTTGCCCCCAAACCGCACCAAACCGCACCGCTCGCAGGCCTAGGCAAAAGCAAAACTCTGCGCCCGAGGAGACAGTCTGGTGTAAGATACCACACCAACAAGAGGATGTTGAGTGCACGAACGAACACTTTTCCTGAGAGCAATTGGAAGATCAAGATCAGTCATGTCTACTTGCTTAGGTCTATCCGAAGGAGAGGCAAGCAAACTAAGAACCATGGGCAGTTGCTCAACAGAGGAATCAGGAAGAGCAGGAGAGTCATAAGAGGAAGAAGAAATAGTAGGCTTAGGACAAGGTGCAGAAATAAGAGGAAAAGGAGTTGAATCATCAGAAGAAGGAAGAATAGAGGAAGGGGAAAAGAATGGAACATTCTTAAAGAAAGTGACATCGGTAGAAACATACTGCCGGCAGAGAACGGGATCATAACACATGTATCCTTTTTGAGTCAGACAATAGCCCAGAAAGATACATTTAATAGAGTGTGGTGACAGTTTGTCACGACCAGAAGAAGGAGAATGAACAAATGCAATGCACTCAAAGACACGAGGAGACAAAGGAAAAGGGTTTGCATCAGGATGTGGGATAGAAAAGGGAGTCTTCCCACCGATAACAGAGGACGGAACACGATTAATAAAAAATAGGAGAGAACAACTGCATGCCCCCAATAAGACTTGGGAACATGCATATGAGTAAGAAGATTGAACCACATCTAGCAGATGATGATTCTTTCGTTCAACAACACTATTTTGTTGCAATGTATAAGGGCAAATGATTTGATGAACAATACCATGATCCATACAAAACGGTGTAAATTGATGACTAAGATATTTCTTAGCATTATCAGATCTAAGGATTTTAATAGAGGTTTCAAACGGTGTAAGAATCTCAATGTAAAAAGCAGTGAAAATAGAATAAAGTTCAGAACGTTCGCGCAGCAAATATAACAATGTACAACAGGAAAAATCATCAATAAATGTCACAAAATATAAGCTACCCCTACCAACAGTTTGAGTAGGAGCAGGGCCCCATATATCAGAATGGATACTATCAAACGGACGAGAAGAACTACATCCATTGCGTGTAGGAAAAGTAGAACGATGACGTTTTTCAAACTGACAAGCTTCACAATGAAGAGAAGAATCTCCCCGAGGTAAATCGGGCAGAAGCTGATAAAGGAACCGAGGAGGAGGATGTCCAAGCCGAAGATGCCACTGAAGCAAAGGAGAGGAGGCAAAAAAGGCAGAAGAAGAATCAAGATAGAACAAGCCGCCGCTCTCAGTCCCAGTAGTAACCGTCTCCTTGGACTGAGGAACCTGAAAAGCACAAGTAGACGCAGTAAATATCGCTTCACAGCCCAACTCCTTACAAAGAGCAGTAATAGAAAGAAGACTGCATGGAAAGTTGGGGACATAGAGAGTGTCCTGAAGCTAAAGAGAAGGAGTAACATGCACAGTACCAGACCCGTGAACCGGGGACGGAGAACCATCAGCAATAAGAACATGAGGTAATTGGTTACTCTTAGTAAGAGAATAAAAAAGACGAGAATTTCCTGTCATATGATTGGTAGAACCAGAGTCAATAAGCCACCTACTCGTAGTAGCTAACTGAGCAGCACCAGAAGTAGCAAGAGAAGTAGTATACTTTTTGGCAGAATTATCAGAAGCAGGACGAAGATGAGGGTGTTTGACCCAACAACGACCAAACAAGTGGTCAGTCTTGCCACAATGAGAACAGAGAAATTTCGAATAACCACGGCCGCCAGTATGGCCACCCCGACCACCAGAATTATCATGACAGGCAAGATGAGCAACAATATCAGGAGAGGGAGGGGAAGCAAAGGACGTTGAACTAGAGTAGTAACAGCAGAAATACGGGCAGCAGTAGCATCGAGAGTCGGAGTGTCCGCCTCTCCGAGAATCTGTTGATGAATCATGTCATAGGAGTCAGGAAGACGAAGCAAGTAGCAAATCACAAGAAGCTCCTGAAAATGTTTCTGTTGATCAGCATGATCAGCAGAAAAGGGACGGTGTTGAAGAAGTTCAACCCCAAGACTCTAGACCTCCTCATAAGCAGCAGCAGTGGTCATAACAGGACGATCAAAGAGATCAGCATTGATTGTTTGATCATGTCTGATGATAGGAAGACACTCATCAAATAAACTGTTGGCCAACAAAGTGCGGACCAAGGCATCAGAAGCATCCCAATCGCCGTACGCGGCAGAGCCAATAGGCGGAGGGTCATCAGTAAAGTGAAAGCGTTTATGCTGAGAACGTAAAAGGAAGACAAAATACACACTCCAGTCAGGATAATTTGGGTTGGTAAGCTTAGACACGGTACCCAAATTACCCGAAGTAGATACAGAAGTAGAAGAATGAGAGAGAGGAGCAGAGAAAGTAGCAGAGGACGACAGAGTGTCCATGAAGAAAGAAAGCAAGGCGCACGGTCAAGACGAAAACCGTGCGGACAGACAACAAGAGAAGAACCCGCGTGAACAGGAAGAACAAGTCGCCCGGTCTCAGTGTGAACACACCAGCAGCAGAAAAAAAAGGCTACGACCCTAAGGCGGAGAAGCCGCGCGAAAGGAAACAAGAGCATGAGAGCACACGAACAAGGAGGAAACCGCGCGAGCAAAAAGAAAGAAAGGAATGGAAGAAGCCGGATGAAGCCGGAAGAAGGGAGGGCAAAAAACCAACCCGTGCGGTCTTAAAGGATAAACCGCAATTAACACGGAGCAACAATTTTGGAGCAAAGGACCGGTTTCCTCTGATACCAAGTGAAAAATGAGAAGAAAAACGGACAAGAGGTAAATAACCGCAAATTTTATTGCTCCAAAAAAGTAAGTAATACATAGGTATGCCCTTTTATTTATAGAAAATGAGAGAGATGAGAGAGTACAATACACGATGTGGGACTAAACTTAAGTCCGGCGGTTTGTGCAGTTTGACATACACAAACCGCACACTACATAAAATACAATAATACATCTTGTGACCACTAGAGGAGACCGCCATAATCTATGATAGACCGCCAGACAAGTCGTCAGGGCGCACCTGCGGGAAGCCACCAGACCACAGTGCGGCTACCCATCAAACCGAAGCTTCTGCAATCCTCCTGACGACAAACTGCGGGCTGCCACCTAACCGCATGCAGTTGCGGCAAACCATCACGCACAGTAGCGACTACAATCAAACCGTTGTGACTCACAAGACCGTTGCGGCTAACACTCAAACCATAGTTGCAGCCACTGGCAGATCACTGTTGCGGCTTCATATATGCTGTTGCGGTTTCACCAGACCGCTGCGACTTATCACCCAGACCGCTGTGAGTAATCAACCAAGGAATGACTGCGGTCTCAAAGTAGTCCGCTGGACATCCAACCCAACAGCTCGTTGTGCCAAACCGCCATAAGGCCGACCAGACAGACCGCTGCGGCTAGAACAGCTAACCGCCCGAACTGAATTCCAACAGAGTCATTATGCCTGGTGATTGTGACTGACTGATGGTTTGTGTTGGAAGGTATGCCACCGACTCAATACCGATTTTTGTCTGGTACTAATGATGTCAATTATCAAGCTAATCAGATTCAAGCACTCTATTTTATCTATCAACTTTAGGAGAGATCTCGGTCTCTTTTTGTGCAAAACATTTTTAAAGATGGTTAAAACTTTATTATATTGATTTATTGGACACCTTAATAGGTGTGACATTCATAACATTTATAATGCGCACAATTATTCTTTTTAATGAAATTAATGAGAATGAAAAAAATCATTTAGATAATCAGTTTTATTACTTCAAATGGATAAACTTTTTCTTGCACATTTTATGCTGATGCATTCTTTTTTCTTTGAATGTCTCAAGTTCGAACCAGTAACGGCTAGTGTGGATCGCGTTCGAGTTTCAGGCTATTTTTTTGTGGCTGTAACCGAATGTCTTTCCCCTCACTGTTTGGGAGGTAGTTGTTACTTACTTTCCTTACTCGGTTATTTCAGTTCAGACTTTTACTTTTGTTACTATGGGTTCGTGTCGGATTTTTGACGCTCATAGTTTATATTTTTATATGTTACACTACTTGTTTACTGTTTTACTGCTACTATTTTTCTGCTACTTTATGCTGTTATTACCTTTTCTTTTTGAAAATAATTTATGTTATGATGTATGTTTGTTATTTTGACAATATGAAATTTACACATTATGTATAAATCATAGCATATTTTTAAACATGATTTTTATTTTATTTTAAAGATTATAAATCTCTTTTCTATTTACACTAACTTAGAATGTGCATATCATTAAAGTCTTGGATGAGTCTATGTAGGATAAAATATAGTAAAATATATAATTATTCTCTGCATTTATATTTTTTGTTGTGCACTAGTTGATCTACTGATTCGAGAAACACTGATAAATAAAATTTTAAAATTTAAAACATGTTTTCTCTTGTGCACTAGTTGATCTACTGATCCGAGAAACACGGATAAATAAAATTTTAAAATTTAAAATATGTTTTAAGCATAATTCATGTGACACTTTTTATGTAAATAAAAAAAATGATATTTGTCTGAGCGTCTGCAGTTGTCTTATGCACGGTGTGGTATCACAACATATATTTTTTCTCACTCTGATAATATTTTTATTCTGAGAAAATGCGGGTTGTGACATTGCCAGAGGCGGCCCATGCAAGGGACGGCCAACGCCGACCGAGCCCGGACCCTGCAAGGGCTGGCCGAGGCTGCCTGTTCTCGGACGTCCTCGACGCGGTCGGCCACAGCAAGGGCCGGCCAAAGCCGCCTAGTCCCGGGCGGCCTCGCTGCGGCCAGCCCTTGCAAGGGTCGGCCGAGGACGCTGGGATCCGGTCGTCCTCGTCGTGGTCGGCCCCAGCAAGGGCCAACTGAGGCCGCCCGACCCCGAGCGTCCTTGTCACGACCGACCCCACTAGGGCTTGCCGGGGCCGCCCGTTTCCGAGCGGCCTCACTGCGGCCGGCACCCGCGAGGGCCGGCCGGCCTCGCCACGACCGGCCCCCCCGGGCGGCCGGCCCCTGTGAGGGCCGTCTGAAGCCCCCCAGATCCAGGCGTCCTGGCCGGGACCGACCCCTCTGGCACTTGCCAAGCGCGGGGGTGGCGGTCGCCACCCCCGTCGTTGTCTCCGGGCCTCCAGTTTTTTCGGGCAGGCTTGACCGCTCCTCGGGCTAGGACCCTTCAGAAGACCAGCAAGAGAGACACACGGATCCCAACAAGTATTATCTTTAGTAACAAGTAACAACCTACACCTTATGATATTAATTAAAAAACCAAAAATTAAAAATACTAAAATAAAAATTAAAAAAAAACTAAAATAAAATTTCTCCCAATCAATCCATCACCATTGTCCAACTCTAGAAACCACTTCGCGGGCCCGCATGAAGCCACCATCTTGCCGGATCCCCCCGACAAAATCCAACCGCCGCCACCTCATAAAATCCTACCGTTGATTGGCTCTTATGGTTCTCCCTCTCTTGTCTATTTCTTCCTCTCCTCCACCCCATCCTCGCTTCTCTTTCCCCATCCTCGCCAAAAACTCTCTGAAACACCTCTCTCCCCTGCTTCACCTTCTATTAAGATCTACTTCGACCACCCCGCCCGTCGGAGTTCAATCGCGCTTGGCTCTCGAATTCCCACTGCGCCTCCCATTTCTTCACCGCCGAAGCTGCTCTCCGCGAAGCTCTAATCGGCTCCTCCGCCATCTCTACCGACCCCGCGACGCGACTTCTTCTTCGTCCCTGTCAATGTTCTTCGCCACGCGCGTCCAAGGGCGGATCTAGAGGGGGGCCCGAGGGACACTGGCTCCCCATTATTTTTCAAAATGATTAGTGTATTTGGATTTCTCTCGTCGAGCCAATAAATTTTGACTACTTATACGTCAAAAACTGTTGTCAGATGAAGGAGAAACAACTCCGATAAGATGAAAAAGTTGAAAAAAAAAATTGAAGAAAGTTCATGGGACTCCCTCATGTTAAAATTTTTAGAACCCAACGACGTATTTAAAAAAAAATTTGTGCACCCTCATTATCAATTTGTGCCCCCCATTTATTAATTTTCTGGATCCGTCGTTGCGCGCGTCCCTTGCTTTGCTCCACCAACTCCTTTCCGCCCGACGGTAGAGACCGCCGCCGCTGCCGGAGCCGGCGGTGGCCTGATCGGACCCCACCGACGGGGTCGCCGTATGATGTGTGGCGGTTCTAACATCCATTATGAAAGTCGGGGATCACCTATGATGTCGCGGTTATTCTCCCGTTGCGGCGTTGTTCTCCGGTGGTGGTGCGGTTAAACGTCAGACTTCGACGTTGAAGGTTCGGTGAACCTTATGCATCCGCGAGGCGGATTGCAGTCCAAATCTTAGATTCTCGTCGTGCATCGTGCGTGTCGGGATCATCCACGGCGTATTCGCCGGACGGTCATTTTTCTCTTATTTTCTACTGTATTTGTATTTATATTTCAATATATAAATTTTGTGGTGATTTTTTTTGCGTTCTTGATTATCTGCAATATTTATAGCTGTGCTTGCATTTGTACCGGATTTTACCACAACATATATTTAATATTTAGTTAAAGGAACAATCTTGCACGCAGTTCCTGTGCTCCAACAACAACAATATCATTGCAACTCTACGTCCTTTGTGAGCAGTGTGCGAAGGTTAAGGCTCCGTTTGGCACGATGATGGTGATTGTAAATACATGGGTTAAATCGTCATTCGTTAAAGATTATCTAACAAACATCATTCGTTTGAACATAAAAGTGGATGAATTTCCTTATGTGTGAATTAATGAATGACAATTTAACCCACATGTTCATGACCACCACCACCGTGCCAAACAGAGTCTAAATTGTACCCTCGATTGCCTCTCAATGTTCCCTCAAACAAGAAAATAGCATATATAATGTCATCAAAGATAAGCGTCGGTTATCCTCAATTTTTATGTGATTCGACATCGAGCAAAGGACGAGAAAATGATTGTGGATGCACATTGCGTACGGGAGTAATGTGGTATTGTTGCCTCAAGAGAACTTAAAAACCTTGTAGAAAATTGCTCATATGTTCATGAATCTCATCTAAGAATATTGAGTGCAATCAATGTATAGTATTCAATATTCTTCCTCTAATTTTCTTCAAAGAAACCTAATTATTTTAAATAATTAAGTTCGTATTGTTTTGATCTATACTTATGTTGTATTTCAAAATTTATTATTCATAATATGTTTAAAAAAGAAAACATTTTTCTTGAGAGGAGAGTTAATGTTTTATGGGTTTTAAGTTCTAACTAGTTATCAAAAATGTGTATTTAATGGATTCTTGTTGCTCTACTTGGCGCCGATTTTTGCTCAGTTGAGTTTGGCTTTTTGGTAAAGTGCACCATTGAAATATAGGATTTTGGCAAAATGTACCCCCCCCCCAAAAAAAATAGTTTTTTTGGCAATGTGCACCCTAGAATGTACATTTTAGCCATTTTATTTTTTACCTATTGACGGTGCACTTTGCCAAAATAATCATTTTGTGGGGTGCATTTTGCCAATTTTAAATATTCGGAGTGCATTTTGGCAAAAACCAATATTTTGAGGGTACACTTTGCAAAAAAGACGTTGAGTTTGGATAAAAATGTCACAATCATAGAATTCATGTTTGACAAGACAATGATTAATTATGACTTCCACCGAAAAAAAGTGAATGAAGTGTGTTCCTTAGCTAAGGTCGGGCATTCAAAAATGACAATTCATAACCACCACATTCGCGACCGCCGCCGCTGTGCCAAACTGAGTCTATATGTACATTGATTATTCATGTTCTTGATTGTCTATATTGAGAACATTGGCTTTTAATAATTTATAAAAGATAGGGCTATAGTGTTAATTTGTAACCCCTCATAAAAATCTCATTTTTCATCAACAAATAAAAAAATCAATTAAATAAAATTTCCCATTAGCCAATCCTTTTTTATTTAAATCCTTCCATACCAAATAGGCCTTAACAATGAATCTGGCCTTTAAATCCTCAAAGAAAAGATACACTAATATGACACAGTAAACACACTATTAATAAAATAACTCATTTTGAAACCTACATATATTGTTTTTAAAAATAAAATAAATAAATAAATTATGTTTAATGATTATTATTTTCTTTGATGACATATCACGACCAAAATATTACCAGGCATGAAAGAGTTGAATTAATTATTAGTCAACTGCGTACATCAAAAAGGATAGGTCAACGTATGGTACTTCTAGAGCTGTCATTTAAAATCAAAAACCGGTAATTGAACCGGAACCGCAAAAAATCGGACCGAACTGCTCGCAAATTAATCGGGTTCTGGTTTGAATTTTGAAACCAGGAACAACATTGGTTTTGTTGTAGTTCTTTCATTTTATTATACAGACCGGAATCGGAACTGCAACATACAAGTCGCAAACAGTTTCAAGACTTTTAGACATGATATGAATCGAACCAAAGCAAAACCGAACCGCAACATATTTTATTATTATTATTATTATTATTATTATTATTATTATATCATTTATAATTTATTTATAAGATGTATACTTACTATTAGAGGTGAAACTGGCGCGGTTTGAACCCAAATCGCAATCGCACCAAAGGGGGGTCGGTTTTGGACGGAACAAAATCAGACAACACCAAAATCGTGCAGTGTGGTTTGATATTAGTGTAATTTGGAGTCGGTTTTTGCAGTTCAGCTTCAATTTTATATTATTATATAATGTATTTTCAATTTTACTTATATATTTCCTAAATATTTTATTTTAAAAATATAGAATGTATACATCTACTATTTAATAGTAATCATGAAAGAACAAACTAACTATAGTGGATTGTTATGGTTGCGCATTCCGACGAGATGCGAGCTACCCGACTAGTGGCGAGTTACACGTGTAGAAAGACGATGGATACCAGCACACCAATCGTGGAAGAGACCGTCGAGGAGCGCACTACTTAATTATTCATATTTCGAGGTTGTTTTGACTTTTGAGTTTTACTATTTCATACCGTTTTTCTTTTCATTCCGTCAAGTTTGGTTTTGATTTTAGTTGGAATCGGACCGAACCGCAAAGAACCAGATCGAACCATTAGTGATCGGTTTGATTTTGGTTCTTGTTGAATCGTAACCGAAACCGTTGACACGACGGTTTCAAAAAATTATGTTAGAACCGAAACCAGAACTGAAACCGGTCAAAACAAATAAGATTTTGGTTCTAATTTAAAAAAATCATTAGCTTAACGGTTCGGTTCACAGTTTTAATATAACCAGAACCGAAGCGGAACCGTGACAGCCCTAAGTACTCCTATGTCAACAGATTTGTCCCATAAATTTTTTTAAATAAATCTATATTCCATGATAATTCTATGAGAGACAAAATTAGTAATCTCTAAAATAAGATAATTTGTTCCAGTTTATCATTGGAGAGAGCACATTTAAACAACATCAAAACAACAATTTTTTTTTACTTTTAGCTTGTTCCAATTTATCATGCCAAACAAGTTAACTTTCTCAAGTCATTCAAGACCGCATCTAAACAACAATTTTTAATCAAAAGAATGAGCATTCTTTCTTTGAGCATATTTACTTTTAGCTTGTTCAGAATGCATACAGAAGTTATAAGGAATTAAATAGTTCTACAATCATTTGAGAGAGCACTACTTAAAAAAATGATTTGCAAAAACTAAGAGCATGCAAAAAAAGAAATTATATGACATTGTATTTGAAAACTACAAAAAAATATATGATTCTGTTTGGCTTATCATTTTTACTACAGCGAGACACTACCTTTATAGAATATATATTTGATAGGACAATAGTTATGATTATCATAAAGAACAGAAAATTAATTTTGAACGCCAAAAAAAACTAAATTTCTTAGTTGAGGTCATGCGTATAGGAACGATGCTGCGAGATATTGTAGAGATAAAGACGGACCTACCCACATTATAATTAAGAAGATAATACAGCGTTCACAAGATCATGTGAAATAATCATTTCTTCAAAAACTCATGAGTTATTAATTCCTAATTCGAAAAACAAAGGAATAAATAATAATTATTAATTTATAATATAATTTAAAAAAAACTTATTGAGCACGTTGTCATATCAATCAGCATTGTTTTTCGGCGAGAATTTTAGGCTAGTGCATCAAAAACGGCATCGAAATGACAGATGGTGAGTACGAGGGCAGAGTAAATTTCTATTTTATTATATATATATATATATATATATATATATATATATATATATATAATTTATTATTATTTTACCTGCACAAGGGAAAAAAAGAAAAGAGGAGGAGAAAAGTGTAAAAATGGAAAAGGGAAATCTGAAACTAAGGATTTGTTTGGGGATTAGCCGGAAATTAATTAAAGTCAGGTTCATGCGGTCGTAAGCGTTTGATCGGTGAATATAAGTCCCCTCAAACGCTTAAGGTCCGGTTCAAGCAGTCATAACCGCTTGACTGGTGAAAATAAGTCCCACCAAACGCAACCTAAACCAATGCCCTCATGCCACTGTAGAAAGCAGGGGGATCCGGATCCTCGAACTGGAGGGAATCCAGTTCACGGCGGGGGATCCTTTCGCCCAAATTGGATGGCGGAAAAGGGCGAGACTCCACTCGCGGGATCCACTAGCAGGGTCCACTCACTTGATACTCGCCCTTTTCTGCTGTCCAATTTGAGCGAAAAGATCTCGGCCGTTAACTGAATTCCCTCCAATTCGCTCAAACTAGAGACGATCCGGATCCAAAATCAGGAGCCACCAACGGCCGAGAGAGGGTTTTTTTTTTCTTATTATTTTTCTGTCCGTATTATTGTATTTACCGTCATTTATATTTTCTATTTTAATTGGATTTTTCTTTTAAATTTTCTTTCTTTTTTGCGAAGAAGCTGCAGGAGTGGGAGGCGTGAGGAGATTTCCTCAGCGGCCATGAGAGCTCTGTAAATCCAATTCATGGGCACTCGGGTTCTCAACCAAGGAAACAATACATTATCGGTTTCAAGAAGTTGGTATGAATCAGGAATGTTGCAAATGGTGGTATTGACGTGAAAGATCATTTTTTGGGGGCGGGTGGAAGAGTTCCCGGTTAACCCCTCTGCGCTCGGCCAGGCCGCCGCCGCCGCCGCCGTTCGGGCGCCGGAAGCTGGTCTCCGGCGAGCTCCGCCGTCTTCAGGAGGGTGAGTCAACACCGTAGGCAGACGGGATTTTTATCCCCATTTGTTTTTTTTAAAAAAAAACGATGGCCGGCTGCTGACCAGCCCCATTTCCTCTGTTGGCCAGCGATCTCCGGCAGATCGGTTCCAGATCGGTGGCAATCCTCGCCGGGAACCGACGTCAAGGTAGGGGTAGCTCTACTCCGCTCCCAGTTGGGTGAATTTGACGCTCTCCTCTAGATTTCTACCGGTGAGTGTTCGTCTTTATGATTTAATTCTGATTACATTTGATGAAATTGCTCTGAACGTGCCGTCAATCCATCGAAAAGTAGTGTATTTTCGCTGTTCTTGAATTATTGTAGCGGATTACCGCGTTTGATGCAGTCGAAATTTTCTGAGTGTTTTTTTTGTTCCTGTGATCCGAAAAATCCGTAAGACAAGTGTACAGGAAAATTAAGCGGAATTGGCCTCCTTCAATCTTTATGTTTTGGCTAGATCTGCCCTAATTGCTCAAATTTCCATTCTTAGGCTGCTGGTAGTTGGATTTTCTTTCGTTTTCATAGAAAGCTGGGTGAAAATTCATCCCGCCCTTGTTAACGAAGATGGAAAACCATTGCTCGAATTTTTTTTTTTTTAACTATCTATCTACTCCGAATCAATTTCATTCTTGGCTGCAATTCTCTTGAATCTGCTGCAAATTTCTACATCTGAGCAGCCGTCGGCTAGGTATGGACTTCACCGGCGGCCCTCCCTTCAATCAAAACCAGGATTTGGGAATCCAAGACATGTGGTCTCCGGCGACGCCTATGAAGAGCAGCATCCCAACAAGAAGACCGTTAATCAACAGACCCAGCTATATCCACCGGAACCAAGTCTCTGAACCAAGCTGGCTTGATCTGGTGACCGGAGTTCAAACAACAACTCCTCCATGGGCGACTCCCTTCCAGAACGAATATTGCGGATCTCCGGCCTTCTCCGGCCACCTGCAAGATCTCAACAGAGCTCCGGCTGTTGCAGAACCTTCCGGAAGCCATGCTACCATTGGCTACACATCCATCTCTAATCGACACAATGCTGGTTTGATGAACTGCTGGGCTCCAAAGCTCGGTGGGAATGTTCTTCCAGCTGGAAACAGCAGTATGCCACATTTGCCTCCCTTCTTCGTGCAAAATGGAAACTTTCAGATGATGCCGGATCCCTCAAACCAGCAGTTGTTTAATAATGGAAATGTTGGACACTCACAGGGCTATTGTAATAACAGCAGCAACAGCAGCAGCTGGGCCGCTCAGAAAGCTCTATGTGAGTATGAATACTAACTTTAAATCAGCTATATATATAATTCTGCCGTGTATTCTGATTCGAGTTTCATTAATATGATAGATGGATCACCCGTCACCTTCCTTCCTAATCTAAACTCCTTCCCAGAAACTACTATGAGTTTTCCTGTGCCGATGTCCAATTTGCTAAATCCTATGACCACCGAGAACTACATTCCAAGAAGAACGCAGGATAAACATCAATCTTTGGAGGATGTGAGGCAAGAAAACATCCTCTTGGAGGGGCTGCGGGCAGAGGCGTCCTTCTCAAATATGATAGCATCGTCTGAGTATGGTTGCTTACAAAACCCAAATTGTGTTAAGGATCTGACCCTTCAGTCTGATGAAACCACATATCAGGAAATAGGCATTGAGAAGAGCTTGGCTGAGAGAGAGACTGAAGACCTGGAGCTGAATGATGGTTCAAAGCAGAAACAGAGAAGGAAGAAGCATAGACCCAGAGTGATTATAGAAGGAAAGTCTGCAAGGACCCCTAAACCAGGAACCCCAAAGCCAAAGACGCTCGCGCCAGCACAAAATAAAGAAAATCCCACGGGTAAGAGGAAATATACTCGTAGGAATAAGAATTCGACATCTTTGTCAAAGACGAGTGAATTTGGCAGGGTTGTCGAGCCAGACAGCAGAATCGTGGTGAAGCCTGTGAGAAGAAGCTTGAATTTTGATTTAGAGGACACACAATCTGCAGACAAATTCTCGGTTATGATGTCAATGTTCATGAAAAATCTTGAAAACTATGAACAAGGGGCGTGTGGGGTTGGTAATTCTACAAGCTCTACGCTGAATGAAGCAGTTGATTCTACTGTGGTAGAAGGTCCAATAGTGGAGAATACACTAGAAGGCGTCGTATTTGACCTCAAAACTTCAATGACTGATCCACAGAATGAGTACATAAAAATTCTACAAAGTCCACTATGGTCTACCACAGTAAACCACGATGTAGGAGCCTCGACGAACATTGTCGATTCAAACTGTGGCGTCTCCAATGCTTCTCCTAGAGGAACAAAGAGAGATCTTACAAATGAAACTTCCGAGTTTGAAAAGAAAGGCTTGATGTGTTCTTATTATGCTAAAGATTGTGCCAGCAAAAGCCATGATGCATGCCTTCCTCACAATGACAAAAAGATGAGAATGGAAAATGTGCCAAATGAATTGCGATCAGCGCACAATCTGTCTCCTAAATTGGCATACACTCCTGCAAATGGCTGGAGGACCATACAAGAATCAAATCATTTCGCGCTAACTGATACGATGAAATTAATAGCCCAAGAGAAGCTACAAACCTTGGAGCGTATGCTGTTATGCGAGGAAACAGACCTAAATCCGCAAGATTATCATGCTCTGAGCAATAATAATATGAGCACATTGACTGGATTTATTGAGTACAAGCCATCCTGGCAGAGGATTAACGAAATAAGTCAACCGCCGACCCCTGACAAGCCATCTGGATATAGCAACAGTCAGGAGAGTAAGAACTGTGGAACACTGCTGAGGTTTGAGGCATCTGAAGATGTCAACAAGCCTGTGAAAATTAAAGGGAAAAGGGGAAGGAAGAAGAAAGAAGCTTACCCTCTTGTTAATCCTCTGCCTTCAGCAAGTAATGCCGGAGCTTCTTTTAGGCATGGAGAGAGCTTACATCATGCAGTCATTTCATTTGACTGCCAAGATCAACGAAATTGTAAAGCAGCAACTAATTCCAGCTTCCCTTCTTCATCTCCATGCATGGATTATGTGGATTATATTGCTCAGAAACTAAGGCGGCTTAGCTTGAACAACAACCGTGAAGTAGCTAGCTGGCAAGCACAAAATGCAATTGTTCCGTACATCGGTAATGGTGGCATGATGGTTCCGTACGAGGGCCCTTTTGATCTGGCAAAAAGGCGGCGTCCTCGTGCTAAGGTTGATTTAGATCCAGAAACCAATAGGGTGTGGAAGCTGTTGATGGGAATAGAAGTAGAGGGAGATCAGGGGACAAAGGTAGATAAAATAGATAAAGAGAAATGGTGGGAAGAAGAGAGGCGGATTTTCCAAGGACGGGCGGATTCATTTATCGCCCGCATGCACCTTGTCCAAGGTACCGAAGCTTGTTGCATATTCGACATTAAATTTTGAGCCTTCCAATGTTTTCTTAATTTCTAGTGTTATTTTACAAAATTGGAACTCAGTGTCATGAATGTTTGCAATGATATTAACAATAGCTGGTCAGAATTGAAAATTGCTTCCACTAGTTTTCAAAATCTAACCTTGTTTTCATAGTTTTAGTGCTGCTTTACAAAATGAACTTACAATAGGATAAAATATTACCATGTTAAAATAGGAATTTTACAGAAGTGCATTGCGAAGGGATATAATCAAAACCTTTATGTAGGTGATAAACAGCAGCTAATTGCATCCAAGCTAATCTTGTGTTACCAACTTTTTCAGGGGATAGACGTTTCTCCAAATGGAAGGGATCTGTTGTTGATTCGGTAATTGGTGTCTTCCTCACCCAGAATGTCTCCGATCATCTTTCAAGGTAATATTGGATTCAGTATATAGATTGTGTTGTATTTTAAGGCTTTTACTGGATAACTGTCAATCTTTTGTGTCCTATATTAACTTGTTTGAAAATTCAGCTATTAGTCGGTTTCTATCTATTCGCAGCTCTGCTTACATGTCACTTGCCGCAAAATTTCCTCTTCGGTCGGGAGGAGACTCTAGAGTTTCCAGTACAGAAAAGGACAAGACGAACGGGAAAAATCATAACGACTGTATCGGGACACTGGCAGACCCTCCTGACTTGCAAAGAACGGATCATGCTTTTTGCAGCCAAGCTTCTTTGGAGATAAATGCTCCCAAAGATGTGGGGAAGAAGGAAAAAAGCAGTGCTAATGAAGCTCTTAGGAGTGGTTCAGGAAGCAGCGGTGTGGTTTGTTGTACAGGAAACACTGAATCACATGAAACGGAAGTAAATTTTGGCCATGACTCGCCAAACAGTGGATCAAACACGGGAGTCACAGTGGCCAGTATCAGCTCGGTAGAGATAGAGGATAGGAAATTAGCGGAAGAAGTTGTTTCGTCCCATAATTCCTTTGTTTCATCTCAGAGTTCCACCGGATACCAGGTTTTATCGGGTGATCATGTTAGATCAGACTTAATGTTGAATATAGCAGACGATGATTTGCTACCTGGAAGAATGAACAATGTGTTTGGCTGCTCTTCATTCACAGAACTTTTGCACATTGCAGAAAGCAACAAATTCCAGGTCTTGCATAGTCATGGCAGTATATCAAGTGCAAATAGTCAGGTGATCCATAACAATGAGAGTGGATTGTCTATTTTAGATCAATTAGACAACTTGAAAGGTCCATGTCAACCTTACCAAGTTGACTTTACTCCCCATCAAACACCATCTGGTTTGTCGAACATGTTGCCCGAGTCACAATTTTACTGTTCTCTTGGTCCTTTTAACTCCACGATCTTGGACAATAATCTCGGCACTTCACGGGAAGAGATGAGATCATCTTTACATGGTAATAAATTTGAAGTAAACCATGGACAAAGTGGTGATTCAGCCACAGAAAATTTGGTCGCATCGGGCAGTCTCAACAAGTCTTTATCTAGTTCTGGAAGTGCAAGTGTTGCTGATTCATACTTGCCATTAAAACTTCAAAGCATGGAACGACCAAATTTTTCAGAAACTGAGGTTAGTATCGACCGTCGACCTTTCGTTCATAAGAATTTAGCAGAAAGAACAGATGCCTCATCAAATATTCAGAATTCTCATGGATGCTCTTCATGTATACAACCTGAAGCTATGGAAAGATCGCAGCAGAAAAATGGGCATTCAACATTCAAAGCAGAGTTTTTGTGGGATGCGATCAATGGTCGGAGTCAAACGGCGAACTGCGAAAATCCAAAAACAAGTTCACACTTGAATGGGAAAGCAAAGAATAAGTTGGATTTGGATCAAAAAGTTGGATCAAATGTGAAAGACGAAGCGAACAACTTTCACGAGGTTTCATTAGAAACACCAAAACAAGTTGAAAAAACAAGTAGGAAAAGAGCTGAGAGTGAAAAGAAGGCCTTTGACTGGGATAGTTTGCGGAGAGAGGTACACCGGACTAAACCTGCGGGAGAGAGAAGCAGCGGCGCAATGGATTCGCTCGACTGGGAAGCAGTAAGGCGTGCAGATGTGAGCGAGATATCAGAAACCATTCGAGAACGAGGAATGAATAATATGCTGGCCGCGAGAATCAAGGTATGCTAAAGATCTAGAATTCTTTTCACTAATGAAATGTCAACAGTTTCTTTTTTTACTTATGCCTTCTTGGCATCATGAGCCAATCATTTCATTATAACATCTTACAGTCCTTTTGCACACATTTTCTTCATAGAGTACATAGAATGAAGGTATGATGCGAGCTATTACACCGTCTTCTATAGATCCTAATTTTAAAACATTGAACTGTTCTAAGCATACATTCAGACAGCAGGTGAATCAAAATGGTCAGTATTTCAAGATGCGAGTATGGAATGATGGTGCTGAGTTTTGTTTTCTCTGGGGTTTTTTTTCTTCAATGATGCAGGATTTCCTCAACAGGCTGGTTAGGGAGCATGGAAGCATAGACCTGGAATGGTTGAGGGATGTACCGCCAGATAAATCAAAGTAAGATACAGACATGTGTGCATTGGCATAGTTCAACATGAAATAAAGTTTCCTGGTGCTTATTTTATTTGTTTTCTGAGTCATTTCATGCCCCGCTCAACACTTCAACATAGGCTTGAATCTCTTCTTCCCCAAGTCTTTGGATGCATTGTGTTGTATCATGTAAAGTTGAAATCAACGGTAGATGCCTCTTAGGGAATGTTTGAAGGGGCGTTTTCACTCCACTTCAAAGGTTTGATTAGCATTGAGTTATAAATGTAATCTCTTGGTGGGTATCAGAATGGGTTCCTCACAATTTTGAACTCAGAAACTTATATAGTGTTAACAAAGTTTTTTTAAAAAAACGGATAATAGCTACACTTTCTTGTTACTCTATTAGTGGTTCTTTTTTATTCTACTCTTAAATCTTCAAATTGAATGAATACAAGCTCTCAAGTTACTTAATATTTTATAATAGGAGCAAGCCATTCAATACATGAATAGAATCTGCTACTTGTATTCTCAAACTTTGTGCAGCATTGGGCACCTCGGTTTCTTAATTAGTTTAATGTCTAATCTAATACTTGTATTCTCAAACTTGGTGCCGCATTGGGCACCTCGTTTTCTTAATTAGTTTAGTGTTACTTCGATGAAATTTGTCTAATCTAGTAATTGGTTTGGTGATTTCAGGGACTATCTCCTCAGCATAAGGGGACTGGGGCTGAAAAGTGCAGAATGCGTCCGGCTTTTGACGCTTCATCATTTAGCATTCCCAGTAAGCGATATTTCTTCAGGAGCCATATGCCTTAAGCAAGAACAATTTATCGCAAACTTATGTTGTTATTTCGTGTTTTTTGTTCAAAAATAAGGTTGACACAAATGTTGGTCGCATATGTGTGCGTCTCGGATGGGTGCCGCTACAACCATTGCCTGAATCTCTTCAATTACACCTTTTGGAATTGTATGTTTCACCCATATTTGCACTCATAGTGATGGAAAACTAATCATTATCGGATCCAAAATATTTTATATAAGTAGATTTATACCTTTATATTTTTCTGCTCATAATGTAGGTATCCAGTATTGGAGACCATTCAGAAGTATCTCTGGCCTCGGCTATGTAAACTTGACCAGCGTACATTGTAAACTTTCTGTAGCTTCTCCAATACTTTACAGGCATCAAATAATCTATTAAAATTAACAATGGAGAAGTTAACTGTTCAGATATCATCGCATACACTATAAAACCATTGAAAAAATTCACTGTTCTAACCATTTTTTTCATGGAACAGGTATGAACTACACTATCAGATGATAACTTTTGGAAAGGTAATCAAGTGGTGCGAAGAACATCATTTTTAACATGTTTAGGGAATTAGGTGTGGCACTCAATCATATTGTAAACCTGATGCAGGTGTTTTGCACAAAGAGCAGGCCGAATTGCAATGCTTGCCCAATGCGAGGAGAGTGCAGACACTTTGCCAGTGCTTTTGCTAGGTATCTGCAACAGAACACACGTGATTCCATTATATTTTATTCTAAGACTGCAGGGATATAAGTTCTTATATTTTATGTACGCAGATGTAACTATATGAATTCCTTCACTAAACTGTGTGTTTTATAAGCCCTTATACCTTTTTAGTCCTTTTACATAATCATGTCCCCCATCTTACTAACTCTAATTCTCTTTGAGTTTACAAAAATAAAAGATATATACCTTCTCAATCCATTTCTGGGCATTTATTCCTGTAGTTTTAATTATGCAGTGCACCCATCTCAGCTTCTCTTTTTTGTTGCCCTGCTTTCTTCATCTGATACCTCTTAAATGAAACAATCATAAATAAGCATTCACCCTATTTTCTTGAAATTCTTAATTGCAATGCTTGCCCAACTTTTATCCCAGCTTCTTTGCTCTGAAAAGAATAAAATCATAGATATCTTACATGCAGAATATTTGCTCGAGATTTTGTCAAGGATAAGATTAAAAAAAATGCCGGTAGATTTGCTATTAGTTTACTAAAATTTCACTGAAGATTAAAAATGCATTCTGCCATTCAAGGATGAACCATTTACACCTTTTATTGGAAAATAAAAGGTGGAGAGATTCTATTTGATAGTGGGTATAATGTTGATAGTTTTATGGACCAATCTTTGTTTCAGCGCAAGGCTCGCACTTCCACCACCGGAAGATAAGAGTATGGTGAGCTCAACATACCCGGTTGCCGCTGGGCTTGGAATGCCTCCACCTTTACCCTCAAGAGCTATTCCTAAGATCGAATGCAGTTCAACCTCACATGAACTGACAATTCAGAAGAACTGTGAACCTATCATCGAAGAGCCAGCTACGCCGGAGCCCGAATCTCAAGAAACATTGGAAAGCGCGATAGAGGACGCATTTTTTCAAGATCCTGACGAAATTCCGACGATAAAGCTCAACTTCGAAAAATTCACACAAAACCTGCAGAACTACATGCAAGAAAATATGGAGCTCCAAGATGGTGATATGTCGAAGGCTTTAGTTGCTTTGAACCCAGAAGCTGCATCCATCCCCACACCCAAGCTCAAGAACATTAGCAGGCTACGCACAGAGCATCAAGTGTATGTATTAGAATCCTTTAATCTCAAATAGTTAAAAGGATTTGACATAATCCAAAGAAATCCTTTTGTTGAATAACGGAGAACTATATTTCTGCTAATTTAAATTTGTATATCTCTGCAGCTATGAAATTCCAGATTCTCATATATTGCTGGATGGGGTAAGTTTTTTTTCTTTTCTTTTTTAATATAATAAATTTTTGTAAGTAGGTATGCATACATTTAGCATAGATGTTATGCCTAGAAAAAAAAACAAAAAGAAAAGGCTGAGATCCACTATATTTTTCCTGAAGTCCTCCCTTTGAATCACTCACATTTTCATTTAAAAGTAACTCTAGTATGAGAATCCATTCATTTACAAATTTAACCTTCAAAATAACAATACGCCAGGCCCTCGGCCATTATTTCTCACATGTTAGAAAATAATACGAAAAGAACATATATTACAATGCAGATTTTCTATGAGGCGACTACTGGGATGCTCAGCTTATCAAAGATTTAATCAATTTAAATCCCAAGCCCTCAAATTTCTTGTAAATTATAAGATAGTAAGATTTATAAGCTTAAAGAGAAGACATTGGAGCTATTCTGTATAAGATGTACTTTACCGTGATTGTTGAACATATACTGAAATTTAGACATTACTGTGCAAAACCACAGTGAAAATGGTCATTTTTTAAAAAAAATTGATTGAGAAAAGTGCCTTGCTAATAATTTTCCTAATAAAACTTGACAGCTTGACCAAAGAGAGCCTGATGATCCATGTCCATACCTTCTAGCCATATGGACGCCAGGCAAGCATTATATTCTCTACTGTGATTGGGCTTCAAAACACGAATTTAAATGCATAAAAATGACAAAAGCATTTGTTTTGCAGGCGAGACTGCACAATCAATTGAGCCACCACAAGATTGCTGCAACTCCAAAGATACAGGTCAACTTTGTGACAAGAGTACATGCTTTGCATGCAACAGTTTAAGAGAATCTCAGTCTCACACAGTTCGGGGAACTCTCTTGGTATGTAAAATGACATTCTTCAAAAATATAATGATAAATGTTAACTGCATTGTTTTTATCAAGCATGACTTTGAACAGATACCTTGTCGAACGGCCATGAGGGGAAGCTTCCCACTAAATGGTACCTACTTTCAAGTTAATGAGGTAATAAGGTGATTCTTTACCAAATTGAGAATGGAATGAGGTCAAAAGTCACAATTTTTATGCGGGTGCAGGTATTTGCTGATCACCACTCAAGCCGTAACCCAATTGACATTCCAAGAGACTGGATATGGAACCTTCCCAGGAGAACCGTTTGTTTTGGAACCTCAATACCAACAATTTTCAGAGGTATGGTTGTGACATGGAAAATGTGAACTAATGTTGCTGAATATAATTTCAAACTATATACTGATATATGTATCTGACCTGAAATTTTAGGTCTCACAACAGAAGGAATACAACAGTGCTTTTGGAGAGGTATGTTATGGGCTTGGAAGTAGGTTTTACAACATCAATAAAGGGAAATTTAGAACTGGAAATTCTATAGCCAAAGCACAAGAAAGGCTAGTGAATAAAAATTATTTTAAGTTTAATGACACTAAAGATACAAAACCGAATAGAACTAAATTTTAAAAGAAATAAATAAAATATTACATAGGCACATATGCAACATTAGCATGTAAAATGATGACAATGCATTTTTTAGAAATGCTAATCTGCTGCCAAAATGGGCAGCAAATATATATATATATATATATATATATATATATATATATATATATATATATATATATATAATGGTAACTGTAGAAGAAACTCGAAAACTTATGTATATTTCTCATGTGTGTAAATACAATGAGAGAATACAAATATATAGGAGGAAGGAGAGAGAATCAATCTCATACATGATGTGGGACTAAAGAGGAGAGAAGAGAAAAGGAAAAATGGGCCCAATAATGAGCTCTTTACATGAGCTTTTCTAACACTCCCCCGCAAGCTGGACCGTACAAATCGTGTGCGCCAAGCTTGGACAAGCACTGATAGAAGAGGGGCCTGGAAAGAGCCTTTGTGAGGACATCCGCAACTTGTTCAGACCCTGGAACATGCTTTAGATAAAGCTTCTTCATTTGAACTTTCTCCCGGATGAAGTGACAGTCGACTTCGATGTGCTTCGTTCTTTCGTGGAAGACCGGGTTCTTGAGGATATGTATAGCAGCTTGACTGTCACAGAGGAGAAGAGCCGGTGAAGGTAGTTTTACACCCAGATCAGTGAGAAGACTCAAGCCACTCAGTTCAGATACTACAGATGTCATTGCTCGGTATTCTGCCTCAGCTGAAGATCGAGCAACGACCACTTGTTTCTTGCATCGCCATGTAACCAAATGTCCTCCAAAGTAGGTGCAAAAACCACTGGTAGATCGCCAGTCATCAAGGGAACCAGCATAATCAGCATCTAAGTATGCCACCAATGTTGGAGCTGAAGAAGAGGTTATGTAAACAAGTCTTTGACCAAGAGTTGTTTTAAGGTATCTGAGAATGCGTTCAATAGCCTGAAGATGAGATCTTCGAGAGAAGTGCATGTATCGACTGACAATACCAACAGTGAAGGAAATATTTGGTCTGGTTACCGTGAGATAGATCAATTTTCCAACGAGGCGACGATAATATTCAGGATTCTGGAGTAGGAGATCCGAGTCAGATGCCTGGGCGCACAACTTGTGGTTTACATCCATAGGAGTGTCACTCGTCTTACAGACTGAATAACCTGCATCATGAAGGAGATCGAGACAATACTTTTGTGGAGAGAGGACAAGCTCATCCGGCCGTCTCGCAACCTCAAGACCCAAGAAGTATCGTAGGGGCCCCAGATCCTTTGTCTGAAAGACGTAACTTAAATGTAGTTTGACTGTCTGTATCTCTTGTGAATCATCTCTTGTAATGATGATATCATCAACATATACTAACAGAAGGATCGTTCCTGTTGTTCGGTGACGAGGAAACAGCGAGAAGTCGGCCGAGCTTCGAGTAAAACCAATATCACGAAGGGCCTTACTGAATTTGTCAAACCATGCCCGTGGAGATTGTTTGAGACCATACAGAGCCTTCAAAAAACGGCAGACCTGAGACTCCCCGGTGGTTTCAAACTCGGGCGGTTGCTGCATATACACTGTCTCCTGGAGATCCCCATTTAAGAAAGCATTCTTGATATCCAGTTGAAATAGGGGTCACTGGCGATGGACAGCGACAGAAATGAGGACGCGAACGGTATTGAGCTTGGCCACCGGAGAGAAAGTTTCCTCATAGTCGAGCCCCTGTTGCTGGGTGAAACGACGAGCCACGAGACGAGCCTTCAGACGGTCAATTGTCCCATCATCAGCATGTTTGATGACAAAGACCCACTTACACCCTACTGATTTCTGACCCGGAGGAAGGGTACTACAGTCCATGTCTGGTTAGCACAGAGAGCAGACATTTCTTCCTCCACGGCTACCCGTCAACCCGAATGTTGAAGCGCCTCCTGCACAGAGTTAGGAACAGAGACCGAAGAAAGAGAAGTAGCAAATGTGTGCAGGAGTGGAGAGAGACGATGGAGGGAGATGTAGTTGGCTAGAGGATGAGCAGTGGAGGGCAGTACCTGAGCAGCAGGGCGTGAGATGGATGGCGGGAGAGGAGCTGGTGGTAGATGAGCGGGTAAAGGAGCAGAGAAAATGGTTGATCTTCCCGGAAGGTAACGTCAACAAAGACCGAGATCTTTCGAGTAGCTGCAGAATAACATACATAGCTCTTCTGAGTGCGCGAATAGCCGACAAAGATGTGTTTAGCCGCCCGGGGATCCAACTTATCCGAGGACGGCCCCAGACGTGGACGTAGCAGGTGCTGCCAAAGACACGAGGCGGGAGAGGAAAGGTCGGAATGGAGGGAAACAGTAGGCTGAACGGAGTAGCATAGTGGAGGACGGAGGAAGGGAGACGGTTGATGAGAAAGCAGGCAGTGGAGACCGCAAAGTTCCAGTAAGGCTTGGGAACATGCATTTGAAGCATGAGGGAGCGGGCTACATCGAGTAAGTGACGGTTCTTTCTTTCGGCAACACCGTTTTGCTGGGGTGTGTAGGCACAAGAGGTTTGATGAATAATCCTGAATTCAGAGCACAAATCATTAAATTCGTGATCGGGGTATTCACGAGCATTATCGGTGCGCAATATTTTGAGGGTGGTATGGAATTGTGTACGGGTCTCAAGGACAAAAGCCCAAAAAACACAGGGAAGCTCGGAGCGATCACGAAGTAAGTATAGGCACGTAGTGCGAGAGTAATCATCAATAAATGTGATAAAGTACCAAAAACCAGAAATGCTTGTAATCTTAAAAGGACCTCATACATCAGAATGAACTAAATCAAATGGAGCAGCGCTCCAAGTACAATGCGCAGGAAAAGAAGAACGTGGCTGCTTGCCGAAGATACATGACTCACACTGAAACGAATGAAGAGAGAGATTAGAAAGAGCCCGCTGGAGGACCGACAGAGAGGCATGCCCAAGACGTCGATGTCACTCAGTGGAAGAGACAGAAGAGAGAATGGTGGGAGAGTCGTCGAGAAGGTAGAGCCCGTTCTGCAGTGTGCTTTTACAATGGTAGTATGCGTCTGCCGATCCTGTATAATAAAAGAAGAAGATGTGAATATGACAGAACAATCAAGATCACTAGTAAGACGTCCAACAGAGAGTAAATTGAACGGGTAGCTCGGAACATGAAGAGTCGAGTGAAGGGAGATCGACGGGTTAAGAGAAAGATTCGCCGAGCCGGAGACGGGAACCGTCGCCCCATTGGCCACGGTGATAGACTTTAGATAAGGAGAATCTGAGTACTGGGCAGGCCACCGCGAAGTAATGTGATGAGTGGCACCTGAGTCTACGATCCAGCACGGGTTGGTGGATAAACAAGCAGTACCTGTGTTGGAGACGGAGGCAATGGAGGCAGAGGGCGGGTTGAGCAGATCCTGGAGTTGCTGGAGCTGGAGACGGATGGCCTCAAGATCAGGAGGGGCGGCAGAGAGGGCGTCAACAACAACAGATGCAGTCGGACGAGGAGGATAACCAATTTTCCGGTAGCAGGTCGCCTCACGGTGGCTGTCTTTCCCGCAGTAGGAACACTTCGGCCGACCCCGGCCACCAGGCCCACGGCCCCGAGATCCCGAACGTCCGCCTCGAGTAAAGGTAGGAGGGGACGGAAGGAGCGAAGGGGCCTGCTAAAGAAGGGCTGGGGGAGGAGCAGAAGTATCTGGAGGAGGTGTCATGCGGAGAAGCATGGAACAAACATTCGAGAAAGACGGTGTTGTGGGAGAAGCCAGGACCTGAGTTCGAATGCTCTGAAGGTGAGACGGAAGACGGGTCATCATGATGGCAATGCAGACGGCTTCCTTTTGAGCGCGCTGAGCAGCATGATCATTGGTGGACGGTTGATGTTGGATCCAGGCCTCAGCAAGGGTTTTGGCACGAGCGACAAAGGAGATCATATCCGAAGCCCCGTCAGTGTCGAGAGCGAGAAGATCAATGAGGATGTCATAGAGATGCTGAAGGCTGTCGCGGCCTGAGTATAAGGAATGCAGCTCATCCCACATAGCCTTGGCGGTGTCGTGGTACATAGCCATCTGATAATGTTCACCATCCAAAGAATTAAGTAGCCAAGTCTGAACGCGACCATCATTGCGGATCCAATCATCGATAGGAGGAGGAGGTGCCTGAGTAAAGTGAGCCAAGAGGCCCTTGGCCTGAAGAACCCGTCTAACAGAATGCACCCAAGAGATAAAGTTTTTCTTCCCAGAGAGAGAAATAGCAGTTATCCGCAGCTCGTCGCGGACTTCAGCAGAACAAACCGGGCGGTCTGCAGGACAAGCTGGGCGGTCTGTAGGCGGACTAGCCGCCGGGCCAGTGGAGTTGGCAGAGGAGCCCATAGAAGCAACATGAGAAAGAGACCGCAGCGAGAAGAGTCGGAGATCGCACGGCAGGGAGGGAAAGAGAAGATCGCGACCTTAATGCGGGAAAGCAACAGTCCGCACGGTCACTCTGGACACCAGCGATCAGACAGATCGCGACCAAAATGTGGAAAGAAGAGAGTCTGCACGGTCTGGGTGAGCACAGCAGCGGTCAGAGCAAAGGAGGCCGCAAGAAGAATGCGAGCGGACAGGGAGAGGGAACCGCGAGTAGAAGAACTCGAGCGGATAGAAGAAGAGGTCGCGAGTTGAAGAATAACTCGAGCGGATAGAGAAGGCAGCGGGTAGGAGAAGCCGCGAGAAGAGGTCGCGAGTAGCAGAACTCAAGCGACAAGAGGTGAGGAGAAGTTGTTCGCGGCGAACTGAAACAGTCCGCGGCGAGTAGAAGAGGCGGGTCGTAAGTTGCGAGTTGAGAGAGATCGCGGCGAACAGGAGCAGTCCGCAAGGAGGGGGTGCAAAGTCAACGGACCGTAGAGAGGAGAGCCCGCAGCGGGTAGGAGTAGTCCGCGGCCGAATAAGCCAAGAGACCGCGAGGGGGAGGAGAGAGCGGTCTAAGGTAGAAGCTTGCAAGGAGCAGGAGAGAAACCCGGAGCGGACAAGAGGAGCCCACAGTGGACAAGTAGAGCCCGCAGTGGACTGAGTGAGAACAGCTGGAGAAGTGGACCCCACGGATCAGAGAGGAAGGAAGCTATAAGAAGCATGAGGAGGGTGGAACCACGGAGACGAAGGGGGAGCGGAATCAGAGATGAGGCCGCAGGTAGCCGGGCGGCTAAGGGAGAGGAGCGGACAGAAGGTGCAGGCCGTAGGAGGCCGCAGGAGAGGAGGGAGACCGTCCAAGGTAGGCGGTTAAGAAAAGAGAGGCCGCCCAAGGAGGATCGGTCCCTCTGATACCATGTAGAAGAAGCTCGAAAACTTATGTATATTTCTCATGTGTGTAAATACAAGGAGAGAATACAAATATATAGGAGGAAGGAGAGAGAATCAATCTTATACATGATGTGGGACTAAAGAGGAGAGAAGAGAAAAGGAAAAATGGGTCCAATAATGGGCTCTTTACATGAGCTTTCTAACAGTAACAAATAAGACTTGCTGAACCCACCAAATATCTGTCACTTTTTTTAACTAGAATTATCATTAGTTCACCAGATTGGTCAAGTTTGATGGATACAGTTGGGAACAAATTACCTAAACACAGCATTTGATTGATTCATGTACCCCCCCCCCCCCCCCAAAAAAAAAGTCACGACGAAAGGATAGAGGTATGAACGTCTCAACCCTCTCCCGTCATTCTCTTCTAACGCTACAAATTGACGATGGTGCTAAGAGAATAATCATCACACCACATAATGAGAACACTATAAGCAGTAGCGAAAGATGTACTAGTGTAAGACTAACAATCGCGTAGTTGATCACAGAAACATACGAGTAATAAGAGAAGACAAAAAAAGCGACAACAACAACAGCATGATGACTTCACAGTTCAAGTACATAACTCTATTGAGCGAACTACATAAATACTAAGTCTGAGGGCTCGAAAGTAAACATGTCAAGTTGGATAAATACTAATAAATACTAATATACAAAACACTGTAAATCTATAAATCTACTGAGTTAACGACATAACTAATGATGTTATTGAGGGTAGCAACAATCCTCTACAAGTCTTCTATCTCCACGTCAAGTCCACGCCGTCCACATGAAGTCCACGTCATAGCTCTTGGAACACCTGCGAGTGTCAACCGATGGTGAGGATTAGCAAATATTATATGTATTTGATAAGTGGTTCCACCTCTCTCCCTGAGCCCCTAATGTGCTCAAGGGAGGCAGGATAAACTGTCCTGCAGTAAGTGCCAGCACAGTGTAAAATGTGAATGTGTGCAATATGAAACAATATGAAGAATTGCATATTTTAAAGAAGTGCAATAATAAAATATAAAAGAGTGTGGTAACAATGAACAGTAAGTAAACACATTATTTTTATCACTCCCCCTCAAGGTGGACGAAAGATATCCACTAAGCTCATCTTATCACACAATGTACATAAGTCCAGTGAGCTAGGTCTTTTGGTTAGACAATCAGCCACTTGTTCTTTTGTAGTGATGAGACTCAGCTTCAGTATCCCACCATGCAACTTTTCTTTGATGAAGAACTTATCGATCTCTATATGATTGGATCTATCATGTTGGATGGGGATTGTTCGCAATGTTAATGCCTGATTTACTATCACACCGCAGTGTCATCTGTCCGTCTTGATCTATCTTGAGTTCACTCAGCGGGGCATTCAACTATAGCAGCTCACCTACACCTGAGGCCATGGCCATGTATTCTGCATTGACTGTAGATCTCGTAACTATAGTCTGCTTCTTGCTTTTCCAAGAGACAAGGTTGCCCCCCACAAACATACACTACAGTCTGCTTCTTGCTTTTCCAAGAGACAAGGTCCCCCCCCCCACAAACATACAATATCCTGATGTGGATCTTCTATCATCTGCACAGGTAGCCTAGTCAGAGTCACAATAACCCTCATATTTAGATGTCGATTCTTGCAGAAAATAAGTCTCTTTCATGGTGCACTCTTTAAGTATCTAAGATATGTTGGGACGGGTGTGGTTCAAATAGATCATGTGACCTACAAGTCTCTGATACCTTTCTTATCAGTTGACTCTCATGCCTCAGCGTTGAGTTTGGACTTCTAATCAATAGGGGTGATCGCGAGCCTGCATCCCAGCATACACGTCTCTTTGAGTAGATCTAGCACATATTCTTGTTGAAATAAAACGATTCCCTCTACACCACGAGCTACTTCTATCACAAGGAAGTATTTCAACTGCTCCAAATCTTTCCCCTCAAACTCCTTGCCCAGTCTTGTCTTTAGCTGACTGATTTCCTTCTCGTCATAGTTCGTAATAATCATACCGTCCACGTATACATCAAGTATCGTAGTGTGTTCTCCATTCCTCCTAAAGAACACGATATGATCACCATTGGTCTGTCGATATCCCATACTAACCATCGTTTTCCTAAACCTGTCAAATCAGGCTCGAGGAGATTGCTTTAGCTCGTACAATGACTTCTTGAGCCTACACACCTTGTCAACTATTTGATTTGTTTTAAAGCTTGGTGACACCTCCATGTATACTTCTTCGAGTAGATCATCATGAAGAAAGACATTCTTTACGTCGAGTTGATGTAGTTTCCATCTCCCATTTGCTGCCAAGGATATTAGTGTTCATACCGTGCTCATTTTGGCAACAGGTGCAAAGGTCTCGTCGTAATCAATGTCATAAGTCTGACTGTAAGCCTTTGCTACCAATCGAGCCTTGTAGCGTTCGATCTGACCCTCTAGGTTTTGCTTTACTGTGAACACTCACTTGCATTCAACTGTCTTTTTACCTGTTGGTAGTGACACAAGATTCCAAGTAAAGTTCTTCTTTAATGCGCCAAATTCTTCTAGCATTACAGCTTTCCATCGAGGATCCTTCTTAGCAATCTGTCAATACTTAGAAATAGAAACAATGTCTGGAGATGTAATGAATGCTCCACGTGCAGGGGAGATATGGGAGTAGGAAACAAATTGGGTAATGCATGTGGAAAGTCATGACGGTCAGGTGAGACTCCTGCATTCTTGCGGGAACTTCATCTTACTGGTAAGTGAGTGGGAGTAGAGAGATGAGAGGCTATCTTACCTGGGATGTCTGAACTTATGGTGGGTTGTGCAGGTTTCTCAAGGATCGGAGTAGGCAGAGGCAAGGGACTTGACACATGTAGAGCATTGTAGGCATTGTAGTCTTGCTTGACTGCTCGTTCGACTGCCTTCTTCTCGTATACACTCTTAACTCCCTCTGAGTCTGTGGTCCATCATCAACAAATTCTCTCTCCTCGAGAACTGGCACCTCAACAGACTCTGATTTCATTAATACATGTGCCAATGGGATACTCACTATCCGCTTCTCACCACCACAGTTATACTCTCCCTCTTGTCTCATATTTTCTACAACGAGTGGTCCTCTAAGAGGCGAGTCAATCGAAGTGGAGTAATATGACTCAAGCTCTTTGAACGTGACATCCATGCTGATGAATAATTTTCTCTCCACCGGACTCCAACATACATACCCCTTTTGGATAGTTGATTACCCAACAAAAACACATGTCAGGGTCCTTGGATCCAATTTTCTCACATTTGATCTTTTATCGTTCACAAAGCACACACAACTGAAGGTCTTGAGTGGAAGAAATTCTTCATTCTTCCCGCGTAGTATCTCAATCGGAGACTTTTGATCAATATATAAAGTCAATGCGAGAAATTTACTAATATACATATGTAAGCAAAGTTAATATAATTGGGTCGTGAGGGTTTGAGGAAAAGACTAAGGAGACGTGAAAAAAACTTAATTCGGCGTTTGTAAAGGTTGACTATATGATTAGAGTATAGACTATAATGTATTTATATATTATTAATTTATTTCAGTTCGACTTTTGTTAAGTTTTTTGAAAATTGAAAACCGTACTGAACCGAAATAAGGATGGTTATCCTAAATGAAAAACATCACATGCACCGAACCGAGCAATTCAGTGTGGACATCGGTTCAATTTGGGTCGGTCGGTTTGGGCAATTTTCGGTTTTTCATGCACACCCCTAGTAGTGAGGAGTGATCTCTAAGAGGAGCTTGCTACGACTATTTCCCAATTTCTATATGGGCTTTGATCTGAGATATACACTGTATTGACCTATCATTACGTAAATCTATCGAGCAAGCATATCAACTCGCCCTCCACTACGAGCAGTCCTTGAGATCCGCTAGAAATACTCTAGTAAACTCACACTCTGACCACCCCCATCATAAAGAGTCCTCATCCTGAAGCTACAACCATGTCTACTCTTGTCCTTACAAATATGAAAGATGGGACACTTGATTGAGAGTTCTCTCACCCTAGTGTGAGGTATTTTGTCCAAGTAGTGGTTCATCATTTGAGTTTGACTCATACCCTATGGACCTGAAAGAGAGTAAGTGTCAGTGATCTGATAATTTTATACGTATATGTACTTTTGTTGTAGTGATAGACCCTTCCCTTTCCCCGAGCGCATGTGTTGACTTAGTCACGACCTCAATCATAGATCTAGCATTTAAGTTTACGTCGATCTAAGTGTACCTATGTTGTGCTGATGAGTCATGCCCTAAATGAGGGTCAAGGATTTAACATTGACTTTGTTGTGGGTGACGTATTTGTTTCCACGGACAATGTTTTTATTGATGGTTTTTTTAATCATCCAGTCATTGTGGACCACCCCAGAGAACCCTTTGTAGAGTCCCCAAAAGACCCATTTGACGAGTCTTCTTTTCCAAGGAGCAGTCACCTTAGTATGGATGACTTGAGTCTTCTTACGAGTGATCATCGCATTTGCAATGGATTTTCTTATATACCTCCTGGAGAGCCACATTAATAGGATTTACCCTTTGGGAGATACTCGACACACTCTTGAGTCGCATTTTTCTATCACCGTCTTCGGCATTCCTAGCGATGACATTATTTATGATGAATTTTACTATCTACCACTTGGTGAGACTCTCGTTGATTCACATCTCTTAGGATACATTTGGCATACCATGATTTTGCAACTCTGTATCGATGTCTCAGACAATCATTTAGGTGTTTGTGGCTCGCTTGATTAGTGTTTCTACATCCCACCCAAAGAACCTCCGGATAAACTACTCAATATGTCGTGTCGATCTTCATTCATCTGCTTGCATGATTTGTATGTCATACTCCGACGTAAAATCATATTAAATAATGAAATCTTTAAAACATAAGTGAATAGTCACATAGAAAACAAATGTCAATGAAGGTGCTTGGGTGATAATTTGCAGATTGCTTGAGAGGTTCTCGTTGGGGACAGATTTGAATGTACGCGCTAGGCGGATAGGTCCACACCCTATCATGAGAGTCTGAATCAAATTTCTATGAGCTTGATATGACTAGGAATATGAGTATGCATCATGTTCTCATTGTAAAAAATTTGATTCTAAATGTGGAGCCACCTAATTTTGGACAGTTATGTCACGGATACGGTGTTGGCTCCACATTCAAACATTAATCTGTGGGGCTTTATCTTTTGTTTGTGTCCTTCGAAATAGTAAAACCAATTTTTGCCTCTTATCTAACAGTGAAATTACGCGCATACACATGCATATGATGGACAAAGAGAACGGTCAAACTTTTATTCACAACTTTAAAATTTTACAACTCTCGACTCTTTGATGATATGCCTACATTGCTTCTTGGATTCCTTAGATTGCTTTGCCCAAATAATCACCAATCCCCTTTTACAGCATCCAAGGGATTTTCCCTCCAATAAAGAAAAGACTTTAGAAACTCCCTACTTTAAACTCTTCTAAACTTTTTTATACTCATCTTATGTCTATGTGCAAGTCTTTACATTATTCTACAACAGTCAAGTGTATTCTAAACTATTCTACAATACTCTCTGCTTCTACAAAATTTCACATCATTCTAAATAACTTTACACACCTAGAATTTTCTAGAAAGTTACACACTCTTCTAGAATATTCTAGAATATTCTACACATTTTTAGAATATTCTAAATTATTCTACACATTTCTAGAATATTTTAGAAATGTATACACAATTCTACCATATTCTAAAGCATTCTTCATGATTTTAGAATCTTCTAGAAGACTCAATATCATTCTAGAATCTTTTGTCATCTTCAAAAAAAATCTCCAGCTTTCTGGAGACTTCCACAATCTTATGCTTTAGAGAATATATTGTTTGTGCTTAAGTCTTGCGCACCATGTCAGCATCCTTAACGTATATCTAAACTTCATGCAAGGCAAACTCGTAAGTCTTTTAGTGTGATTCTTGCCTTTATGCAAACCATACCATTTGGATTCCTCCTTTGTCATCCAGGCACCAAGCATGCATCTGCGACCCCCTAATCGCACACAATCTATGACAAGTCTTAGCCTAGTTGTGCTCCGCCTTCTCAAATGTATCCATAGTGTTTGACATTTGGTGTGTCGTTGGTGACGTCCCAAGGGGTGTGCATAAAAAACCGAAACCAACCGAACCGAACCGAACCGATTAAGCTGAACCGATTTTTGGACCGAACCGATCGGTTCGGTTTGGTTTCGGTTTAGGGGGGCTGAAAACCGACATCATTTTGGTTTGATTTAGTTTGTTGGTTGGGTAAACCAAAAATACCGAACTGAATCAAACGTGATATTTAGAGAATAAAAACAATTAGCAAAGATAATGCATTATAATTATGTTTGGATCAAGACATCCAACTTCTTCGTCCTAGGTGACAACAACTAACACTAAATATGTTGTACTTATTATTTCCATTTTGAACGAATCTTTGAACTTATTGTCTTAATTGCACTAGTTAATGTTATTATATATGTTCCATGAGTTTTCCTTTAAATGTTGATGAACTTATTTTTTTGGATGATATATTTTATAGTTAATCGGGCTTCCACTCAACTAATAGCCGACCATCCAAGAAAACACTAACAAAATCCAATATTTTTTGAATACAATGTTTTAAGTTTGCCGAAAAACCAAACCGATGTTAAAAAATGAACCAAATCAAACCGCTTGCAGGCCTAGATGTCTCGCTTAGTACTTGCACCATAAGTGTTGTACCTGCCTTGAACACCAAGGTATCTCATTTGTGCCTTGTGACACCCGTGTCATCCATTCTCAACAACTAGATTTCTACTTATAGGCATCCATGTTGTACATGCTGCATCATACTAATATCGTCATAATGTTAAGGTCTCATGGCGCGCCATGTTGTGCTTTTGTCGTGCAATGCCTTATTCTTGTCTTGCTCGAATTACATATGAGCATCTTGAATATGGAGTCATACTTGTGTCAAGGTCTCCGACACTTAGGTCTTTGACCCCATCGAAACCTTATCGCACCAACATGCGACTTATTTTGTCATATATGCATGTATTCATGGTCACAGCTTCGCCATGAACTAGCAACATGTGACATTCTCCCACACCCATTCTTGTGATGGCCTTATCGCAAGCATGCATCAAATAACATTATTGTTTGTACTCTTTTCCCTTCTCCATTTATGTAAGTGTTGGGCGGCCCTTCTCCAATTTGGCACGCAAGTATGAATTTTTCTTGGTGTGTTGCAACATGTGTTAACCAAGCTTTGCCTCATGTCACCAAGTAGATCTTTCCTTCGAGAATCAATCATTGTTTGAGCTTCATCTGCCTTGTGGTCTTCATCTCCATCAAGAAATGGCACCTCCACAACTAAATTACCATCGAAGAGGGACTCCTCTATAAATCTCCTTAATTGTTCTCTTTTGTTGGACACAAACTTTACAATGTGTGGACTCTGCATCCCGTTTCATCTCACCCTCAAGTCAATCCTCAATGTGAATTTCGCCCCCTTGGTGATCCGGCTCCACGTCCTTTGCTTGCTCCATGATTATCTACTTGCATGGTTCTTTCGTATGAGTATTACCTCCACAGCACTTGTACCTCTCATCCTCTAAACTATTTTGCTCTTATCTCATGACTATGTACAAGCATTTACATTATTTTACAATATTTAAGTGTATTTTAAATTATTCTAGAATACTCCCTACGTTTACAAAATTTCACGTTATTCCAGAAAACTGTACACACACCTAAAGTTCTTAGAAGATTACACGCGCTTCTAGAATATTTTCTATTAGTCTACACTAGAATATTCTAGAAATGTCTACACAATTCCACTATACTCTAGAGTATTCTTGGTAATTCTAGAATCTTCTGGAAGACTATATCATTCTAAAATATTTTGTCGTCTTCAAGAGTTCTCTTCAATCTTTTGGAGACTTATGCAATCTTCTGTGTCATACAATATCTAGGTCATGCTTATATCCTGTGCATCATGTCAACATCCTTTGCACATATCTAAACTTCATGCAAGCCTTACTCATATGACCTTTAGTGTCATTCTTTCTTTGATGCAAATCATACTGTTTGGAATTCTATTGTGTTATTCATGCACCAAGCATGCATCTACGATTATTTTATCGCACACAGTATATGCCAAGACTTGGTCTGGGTGCTCCATCTTCGCAAATGGACCCATGTGGCTTGACATCAGTTGTATTGTTGGTGACATCCCGCTAAATAATTGCAAAATGAGTGTTGTACCTGCCTTGAACACCAATTTACCCATGAGGCTTGACATATGTTGTATCGTTGATGACATTCCACTAAATAATTGCACGATGAGTGTTGTGCCTGCCTTGAAGACCAAGGTATCCTCCTTTGTGTTTTGTGGCACTCTTGCCATCGATACTTAGTACCCAGTCTTCTACTAAGAGGCATCCATGCAGTCCATACAGCATCATATTATTTTCATCATAATGTTGAGGTCTCATGGCACCCATGTTGTAGTCTTGCCTCGTAAATGCCTTATTCTTCCTTGCTCAGCTAGCACATGAATATTTTGAATATGGAGTCATACTTATGTCAAGGGTTCCCACACACGTCTTTGACCCCCTCGAAGTCTTATCGCACCGACATGCGACTTATTGTTATCATCATGGTCACGGTTGCACCATGAACTAGTAGCCTATGACAGTTAGCCCTCCTGTTCAGCATCAGTTTCCACCGTGACCACAACCTCTCTTGTACCTTCAACATCCATTGCAGCCCTACTCTACACCACTGCGGTGACTTGTTTTGTGTGTAAGGCCCTCAACTAAGTCAATGACACGATGACCATTTATGGAGACGTTTCTTACTTGGCGCGACAGAGTCTGGTTTGGTGTGCATCGAGAGTGTGTAGTCTCCATTCACACTAGATGAATGTTTCTGAGTTGGGAGATCGATGGAGATCATTCGCGAAACATTGGTGGAGTCGACTGGACCAATAATTTTTGAATCGGCGGACGGGCAATCGAAAATCGTGATTGTGACCGGCTTATTATTTTTTTTTTTTGATGTATTTGTTTTGTTTTTTAGAGTTATATTTGAAGACTTAGGGTAGGTGATCCTTTCGGACGATCTAAACTGTCAAAGGCTTTTGTCTAACTCCCACTATACATATGTTACTTGTGCCTATAAGGGATTACGGTTTTTTAGGGAAAAAAAGAGAAGATTTGATCGCCAAGAGGTGTGACGCCTCTCTCCCGCTTGGTTCAATGCCAAGCAACTCCCACCACCTCCTACCAGGCTCTCGCCGCCCCTCACCTCGCCTTCACGGCCCGCCGTTGCATCTCCTAGCCGCTAGCCCTTCCCTTATTTCCCAACTGCTGATCTTTTCATCTTTTTCTAGTTGTAGATCCATTTCTCTATTTCCATCAATCGATTCCTTCTTCTGTTTCCAGCTGTAGAACCCTTATTTTGTTTCCAACAATCAATTTGTCCCTTTGTTACTAGCCGATCTCCACCGCATCTCCATCATTGTTTCCAACAGATCCCTTCATTTGTTTCCAGCTGCAGATCCATTTCTCTATTTCTATCAATCGGTTCCTTCTTCTGCTTCCAGTAGTCGAACCCTTCTTCTGTTTCCAACAATCGATTTGTTCCTTCCAGCTGTAGAACCCTTATTTTGTTTCCAACAATCAATTTGTCCCTTTGTTACTAGCCGATCTCCACCGCATCTCCATCATTGTTTCCAACAGATCCCTTCATCTGTTTCCAGCTGCAGATCCATTTCTCTATTTCTATCAATCGGTTCCTTCTTCTGCTTCCAGTAGTCGAACCCTTCTTCTGTTTCCAACAATCGATTTGTTCCTTTGTTACCAGCCGATCTTAACCACATCTCCATCATTGTTTCCAACTGAACCCTTCTTCTGTTTCCAGCAGTTGATCCTTCTCCCAAAACCTACAGTCGGCCTTCCCTCCACCCACATCTCCTCTATAAAAACAGTCACCTCCTCTCCATATTAATCTCTACTTCACCAGGTTGTATTCCCCGCGCTGACGGACACTAAATTTTTGCCCTTATAACGACGACTCCTCTATTTAGTGAGATATGCCTTTACTTTCATTGTTTTACACTTGTGCGAATATATTCAAGTAATATTTTGCTCAATTTAAAGGGATTGTTTCTCTTACGGTGGGTGTGTAGTGTAACACATTCGCCAAGTATTTAATTTTTCTGCAATCTCAATTTTGTATCATTAATATTTGCTTGCTTAACTTGAACTATTTGTGATCAACTACGATCTTTGCATGAAATTTTAAAGTTCATTATTTAACTAATTAATCTGACGGAACCAATCTTGTGTGACTAACTCATTTGCAACGCATTAGGACTATGGCTTGAGGGTATTTTAACATTGGATTGCATGCATGCTTTCACGTCAATCTAGGGTTGGTAGTTGGTTCATTGCGATCATCATGTGCTCGCTTGCATTGCATTATTGTTTCCAATTGATCCCTTTCTCTGCTTCCCAACAGCTGATCCTCCTTCCAAAACGTACAATCAGCCTTCCCTCCACCCCATCTCCTCTATAAAAACAGGTAACTTCTCTCCACATTAACCTCCAATCAGCCACTACTACTTCGCCAGGCTGCATCTGCCACGCTGACGACCATTAAATTTCTCCCTTACAACGATGAGTTTCAAGTAAAATTTACCCAATTTAAAAGGATTGTTTCTCTTTCGATGGACATGTAACACATTCATCATGTATTTAATTTTAGTGCTATCTCCATTTCGTATCATTATTATCTGCTTGCTTAGCCTAAACTATTTGTGATCAACTACGACCTTTGCGTGGAATTTTAAAGTTCATTATTTAACTAATTAATCTGTCGGAAGCAATCCTGTGTGACTAACTCATTTGCATCACATTAGGACTATGGCTTGAGGGTATTTTATTCATTGGATTGTATGCATGCTTTCAAGCCAGTCTACGGTTGGCAGTAGGATCATTGCAATCATCACGTGCTCATCTGCATTGCATTTATGGTTAGAGTATTCGCCTTCGGCCACCAAAAAATTCGCCCTGCTTCAAGTGGGAGCTGAGATGGGATGGCACCGTGAAAGATGTGTCGGTCTAGGTGGGGCGAGGATAGTATATATTCATGGGTGTTTTGATTTGGGTGAAACTGGAGGGGTGTCAACAGGTGTTAGCAGTGATAATGGAAAACGTTGAAGGAGAAAACGGAATGTCAATTGAAAATAGGTTAAGTTGCAGCAGAATGGGGAAGAATACAAGAGGAAAGGAGGTGATGAGAAAAATGGAAATGAAAAAGATTAATTTTAGTCCAGGGAGGGATGTTTATCATCCAATGAAAGATAAAATTAGAGTATGGTCATATAGAATGGAAAAGACGATGGAGATCGATGATACGTGTATCTAAATGACTAAATCCTAGCTTGTGTAGCAACATTATGATGTACTAGGTCAGTATAGTAATTAGTAATAGTCTCCCCTCCTAATAAAGAGTGGTGTGTAGTCTTATTAGGTATCTTTCTAAATCTTGATTTAGGATCTCTCTTTGGAGAAGACTCTTAGATAAAACCAGTCATCAAGAGTGTGTCACATCTTAATCCTAATCCTTGATTCCGCCACTGCTCATCTTAATCCTTGATCGTCGGTCGTCCGTACCAGGCCACGTCAGTGTGTCACATCTTCGCAAAGCCCGTCTACATGCATAACCGCACTGCTTTGATCGATCCGAACATGCACATTTGTTCTTCAGTGGATGACAAAGCCACCCAATCGGTCTATTCGGATGCTCGATCGGCTCTGCTCTTTCAAACACTCACCCCTGACATTGACACGGCACGACACTGCACATCATATCCAAAGCTCCTTTCCTTCTCATCGTCTGCTCTCTCTACACGCAATCACTCTCCACCGCATTGTTAGGTGTGATTACCTCAACAATTGTTGATTAATCAACCCTTGTGGTCGCCGCCTCGTATAACTCGACCAATCCCATTCGACATATCCTGCAAAAACTCACATCAATGTCTTCCTTTTGTGGTCACAATTCCATTAAGGCAGCCCTCGACCGCCGAACTTGGTGGTTCATGCTCTAATGAGAGCCATGATGGATTCTCTCGATGAGGTGAAGCATTCTTTTGGAAGTCTCTCCTCTCAAATTAATGTAGTGGAATACGCCTTATATAGCATTCTTCAAATCCTCCATCAAGACCACCCGACCGCCAACATACCTCCCCTTCTCCTAACAACTTTACGGTAGTTGGACTGATCCATTTGCAGGAGCTCCCCCGCCGTTGATTCGCTCGCACATGGCACCCGAAGGATAAAGGTGTCAAAATTCGATGGTTGCAACCCGCTCAGCTGGATCACAAGATTCCCCTCACAATGATTTACATAGAAGGGCTCGCCTTTCATTGAATGTGTTGGCTTCACTAGTCAATGTTGCATATGGCATGGGTCATGCTTAGGGAAGAGCTCATAGTGCGTTACAACACGCATCGTCCTGGGATGCCTTTGAGTGTCTTTGTGTTGTTAAACAAGTGGACTAGATAGAGACCTATGTCCACAATATTGTGGAGTTGGCACATCATGTATAGCATAGTACCTAGAATACTTCATGCACAGATTACAACCACACATCGGCGTCTGCCTAAATATTCTGAATCCACCCACGTTCATTGTAGCCACACAGTCAAGACAACATCACATCATCTCAGGCATAGTCGTAGGTCAGGCCACTGCTACCCAATGAAGCTCTCTAGTGATTATGCTAGCACCCTCTCTCCAGCCACTGTCCCAATTCCCACCACCAAAGACAAAATCCTCCCACACATCATGTCCTTTGTTTTTGGTACAAACAATCTTATTCCCATATTTACAAATGACCTCATAAAGAATTGCAATTTTTGCCACCACCGCTACTCAACCTAGAGGAAAATGTGAAATTTGGAGGGCGGAATATTGATATGTATTAGGATGACTATTTCAGGCTAGCGTCGCAATATTATGATGTATTAAGGCAGTGCTTGGGGAAGACAGTAACAGACGATGATGGTGACAAATAGGGTTGGCGGGTAGTGGTGTACAATTGGCGCAAGGAATGGTAAGGAGCCGATGGTTAATCTCACACCATCTATAGTGGACAGCTCTGGTAACGTCTATATGAACAATTTTTTGTGTTCATGGCGGTATTTGTGTCTTGACAGAAAAGGTTGGATGTGTCAGTGGAGGCACGCAACGGTATTGTTGGTCAAAATTCTATGGAAAAACAAGATAGCAGGAGGGATCAAGTTTGACCAAGTGATAGAACACAGGATTTTAAAAAGAGAGAAGATGAACCCACTAAAATGACAAATTTTCACTCAAGAGATATGTTCTTGCATACACAACTAGATGGACGATTCCCTTCGCCAACATAAGGTTGGAGACTCTTTCAAGAGATGTCGGATGATTGGAAATTAATACATAAACCACCTTATATAAATAGTTTATGCACAATTATAAGAAAGCAAAAAGATAAATCAATTATTTAATGCATTAAGAAACCCTAATTATTGTACAGGTCCCCAGTGTGCCAAGGTGGTGGATCCAGGTTCGGATATTGTGTACTCTTATATCCATTATCTATATTGTGTACTCTTATATCCATTATCTAGATATTGTGTACTCTTATATCCATTATCTAGATATTGTGTACTCTTATATCCATTATCTAGATATTGTGTACTCTTGTATCCATTATCTAGATATTGTGTACTCTTATATCCATTAGATTCTTCCTTAAGTACGGAATAAAGTGGGCTCCTTGACATTTTCTTGTGTAAAGCTTTGTCTCCTCATCTACTTTATTTCTCTTCCTCTTTCCAAGACAGTTTTGTTTCTTCTCTTAAGAAAAATTTTGCTCATCTTTTTCTCTTCCACAACTGTATTCTAATCCACGGCCTTGATCTCTTCCACATCCCTGGTTTCATCTACTGTTTGCATAAGTTTCTCATTTAGTTTTCAAGGTTTGCACCACCTGCTATTTCTTGCCTTGCTTCATTCTTACTTCGTAAGTCACTGTTCATTCTTCATAAATCAATAAGGATCCATACAATTCATCATGGACATGGCCTCCAAATCTTTTGATTCTTTCAATTGATTGACCACTGCAAAACTTTTTCGAAGTAACTGAATAGATTCATTTATTATCAAGAGATATTAAAACTCAGCCCTTAAGTTTGACAATATTCTTCAGTTTTTTTCAACTCCCATGATGAAAGTTTGAAGTGTATCCCATGCTTGCTTGGAGTTTTGCACAAACAAGCATAGAATTTTGTAACCTTCACAAACATGTCATTGAGGCTTGACGGGATGACGATAAGCCACAATGATCTTTACTCCTTTTTCCTTCCAAGATTTGAAAGTTGCTTAGAGTTTTGTAACCTTCACAAACATGACATCAATGAGGCCTCAAGGGAACAATGATAAGCCACAATGATCTTCCTCCTTTCTTTTTTCAAGTCTTCCCATTTTTGAGATTCAACCAAACATTTCTCAATAACCTCACATAATCCATGGGAATAACTTTCATTCGAAGTGCCTAGTTCTCATAATTGAGCTTTATGAGTTGTGGGTACCAAAAAGAAATATTGGTTGTTCAAGTTTAACCAATTCACATAATTGAACATGATGAGACATGATTACTCGAATGAAATAGAGGCTCCATTAGAAGACATTCTCTTTTTAACCAAAATTCGGATACTTGTTGGAAATAAAAAAAGGAAAAATAATACGAAGGCGGCTTCCATGCGACCACTTGATAGTCTATGTAGCCCAAGGGGCATTATTGTATTTTATGTATACCCACTCACGCCTATATAAGGAAATGGGTTAAGTTATTTAAGCAATCTTTAGGATCATAGTCTTTGGGGCTCTCTTTGAAGAGAGGAGTGCTTTGGATGACCCAATCTCCGAATGATGGGCAGGAGTTTATCTCCCAAGTTTGTACCTGTTTCATGCAATGCAATTTATTTGTTTGTGTTCGTCGTTCTTGATACAACGTAGTTTGTTCGTATCAATTGGTCTGATCTGCCTCACTTAGGATTTTTCATGAACACTAAGCCAGCACTTCCGTCGTGTTTGTTCATTTCTGCAGCTCCACTGAATCTGCGTCTTTCGCTTCTTGTCTCCACTCCAGACCCAATCTTCGTGCAACGACACACGCATCAATTCCACTTGATGCCATCGGCACCTCTATCGACCACGCCACACAAACTCATTCCCTCACTGTGAATTTGTTGACAAAGCTTCTCCTCCCTGTCAATCGACGCAACCACTCCCTGCTGCGCCCAAGCAATCATCTCCTAAGAAGACGACGCATATATGTCCAGTAACCTCCTGTGCGTCTCCCAGCACAGCCTTGCGCCTTTATTGTGGGTAGTCTTGTCTCCAGCAGCACCCGGCCAACGCTTATTGTTTCAGCGGCCTCGAGGCAATTCCTACGCTTCATCGTCCCCAACCAGCCTTGGTCGTGTGTTTCCTTCACACCGTCGTACCTCGCTCAGCCCAATAGCCTGTTGTCTCCCTTCAACCCTGTTGTCCCATTCCCCAGACACGTTCAATGGACCTCTACGCTGACATGAACGCATGTACCTTCGCTGACTCTCATTGCTTGGATCAACTTGAAGTGACTTGAGGATCTCACTCTCTTCCTACGAGAGCTCTCGCGGCCATCGAGGTAACCGCCCACTGGCTCCACAGCTACACCACCAACCCCCTCAGACCATCCCTGACTACATGGGGTTTTTTTAACCCCCGACGGACATCCACGCAACCCATCTCCATCGGATCAAGATTCATGCGTTTGATGGTACCGACCCCTTCAGTTGTACTGCCCGCGACGAACAGTTCTTTGACCTTCAATCCACCTCCGCCAACCAGAAGGTTCCTCTGTCCACTATCTATATAGAAGGTTCGGCGTTCCATTGAGCATGTTGGACTCGCCAGCAGGTCTCTAACCTATCCTGATCCACACTAAAGGAGGAACTCTGCCACTATGATTCCTACCATAAGGGTAATGCCTACGAGCGCCTCAGCTTCGTGCACCAGTCCAACTTCGTAGCCACCTACATCAACGAGTTCATCGAGGTAGCCACACAGGTACCCGGCCTATCCCCCGACCATTATCTAGGGTACTTTCTTGGGAATATGAGGAACCCCTTCTCTCGAAGTTACGGGGCTATTTTGTTGAGTTTTTTAAAGAGAATTGTCTCGCGCACCTTGGTATTCTCTACCTACCCTTCTGTGTCGATTTCAGGTACAGATACCCGTTTGTTGAAGGTCGTTCAAGCTTTTCCTGAGAGTATGACATGGGTTACTTCAGCGATGTAGCGTCTGGTACTCGTACATTTGCTCGAGGAATTTCTTCTACCCCTTGTTACCTTGAAAAAGTAGGTTCAGCTTGCGTCCTTGAACCGATAACCATCTTTCGGCTAACTTAGCCTCCTCCGACCCTCGGGACCAACAACTCCTCCGGTGGTGTTTTTGGGTCCATAATCTGACTACTATTTTTTGCAACATGAAGCAATCTCGGTGACTCAACGAGGAACTCGGTCGCTTCCACTACTGTTGCCACCGCTGAAATCTCTATCACTCCTACCCTACTTGGTTCACTAGCCTCCACTTAGGCCCCCGTTGTTAGGCATGCCTCCGTCCCATCAGTTCCACCAACCCCGCCTCCATCGGCACTCCAACGACCCCAATGCTTATCTCACCAACAGTACCATGAGTTTCACCGCAGGGGACATTGCTTTCGCTGCCAATAGCCGTGCTTGCCCACCCGCATCTTCCCTCACAAAAAATGTGAGTTATACTCAAATTTATAGTCAAATCTGAAGACGAAGGTCCTGATTTTAGTGACTTGGATTCTCTGACGCTCACTGACAACCCCTACGGACCTCGATGTTGAGGACAGGGTTAATTTTTCGAGAGGGGAGCGTTGATATGAAGCTGGCCGACACGCAACCCTTAATAGTCTATGTAGCCAGACCCGCTTATAAGGGAGTGGGGGAGTCATTTAGGCATCTTTGGGATCAGTCTTTTGGGCTCTCTTTGGAGAGAGGAGTGCATTGGAGGACCCAAACTCATAGTGCTAAGCAGTTGTTTGTCTCTCAAGTTTGTATATGCTTTTTGTGCAGTACAATTTCCTTATTCATAGTTCTTGATACGGCATAGCATGTTCATATCAAACACACAATGGATAAGGAAAATGAAGGGGGATAAGACAAGCCAACACTAAACCAAATTTATGGGAGCTAAACTTCATTGGAAAATGAAGGGGAATAAGACAAGCCAACACTACACTAAATTTATGGGAGCTAAACTTCATTTTTTTAATAATCATCTTGAAAAATTACAATAAAATATAGTAAACTAAATTAAATGGAAATAAAATTAAAAAATATAAATGAGAGAAAATATAATAAGAAATATAAAAAGTAAAAACAATAAAATAGATTAATAATAATATGGGAGACAAATTAAATATCAAGTGGTAAAAAAAATTATGTTATGTCGCAGATATTATACACTAGAAATATCTAAAATGGCAGAAGAATTGGCGTATTATGAACCCCTATTGAGGTGTGATCTACCATTGTCGTCGCAGGATGACAAACACGGACTAAGATGAGCGCACTTTATATCCACCGCATTTTTCTGTTGTGCTTGCCCTAGTCGCAACCGACTCCAATCGCATGCTTCAACACCATTGTTAAATGCTCTACACGTCTACTCCAGCTTCTCATCCATCGCCGACCTTAGGTTGTCGCGGATCTGGAAAGGGGAACTCCAATCTCCTTCAAAACTTCCACCTTTCTAGGCCACGAACGAGATCCCAATCAGGAACTTCTATCATCTTGGCATCAAAGCCAGCTAAAGGGGATAGAAGGGGTCGATTATGCGCAAAACTCGCTGAGGAGCAACGTGCGCATAACGAGCGGGTGGATCGATGAGCAGGAGTTATTAGGGACGGGCTTGTGACAAATGATTGGCAGCGTCTGCACAAGTTGCTCAGGGGATGAAGGGGTGTTGTTGGGCTCGATGCGTGACCTGGTGGGGTTATTCGCGAATCAAATAGTTCGTGAATAATTTAGGAATCGATTCGTGAAAATTTGATTAAAATTTGTATTTTTCAAATTTGAATTTAGATTGAATCCAAATTCGGATTCGAGTGGTTTGAATCTGAATCCGAATAATATTATATTTATTGGCAAGATTCGTGAATATTGGAATATCTATATTATATATTGTTGGAAGAGCTCAAAGCTTGTATGTATTATTTTGATATCTAAATACAAGTAGAGAATACAAATATATAGGAAGAAGAAGAGAGAAGAAAATCCTATACAAGATGTGGGACTAAAGGAGGAGAGAAGATAAAACAATAAATGGTCCCAATAATGGGCCCTTTACATGGGCTATTTTAACACTCCCCGGCAAGCTGGAGCGTACAAATCGTATGCGCCAAGCTTGGACAAGCATTGATAGAAGAGTGTCTTGGAAAGAGCCTTCGTGAAGACATCCGCAACTTGTTCCGATCCTGTGATATGCTTTAGGTCAAGCTTCTTCATTTGAACCTTTTCCCGGATGAAGTGACAATCGGCCTCAATATGCTTCGTTCTTTCGTGAAAGACCGGGTTCTTTGCGATGTGTATGGCGGCTTGACTGTCACAAAGGAGAAGAGCCGATGATGGTAATTTTACACCCAGATCAGTAAGAAGACTCTCAAGCCATGTCAATTCTGATACAACTGATGTCATTGCCCGGTACTCTGCCTCGGCTGAAGATCGAGCAACGGACCGCTTGTTTCTTACTTCGCCAAGTAACAAGATGTCCTCCAAGGTAAGTGCAAAAACCACTCGTAGATCGCCGGTCATCGAGAGAGCCAGTGTAGTCAGCATCTGAATATGCCACCAATGTTGGAGCAGAAGAGGAGGTCCTGTAGACAAGTCCCTGACCAGGAGCGGTTTTCAGATACCTGAGAATTAGTTCCACTGCTTGAAGATGAGATTTTCGAGGAGAGTGCATGTATCTGCTGACAAGACCAACAGCAAATGAAATATCCAGTCTGGTAACCGTGAGATATATCAGTTTTCCAACAAGACGTCGATAATATTCAGGATTCTGGAGAAGGAGGTCGGAGTCAGATGCCTGGGAACACAGTTTGTGGTTCACATCCATAGGAGTATCACTTGGCTTGCAGCCGAACTGACCCGCATCATGAAGAAGGTCAAGACAATATTTCTGTTGAGAGAGAGTGAGCCCATCCGGCCTCCTGGCAAATCTCAAGGCCCAAAAAATAGCGAAGAGGTCACAAATCCTTTGTCTGGAAGACTGAGTTTAGATGGACTTTGACTGTCTGTATCCCTTGAGAGTCATCTACAGTAATGATAATATCGTCGACGTATACTAACAGAATAACCGTGCCTGTTGGTTGGTGACGAGTAAAGAGCGAGAAGTCGGCCGAGCTCCGAGTGAAGCCAATCTCACGGAGGACCTTCCTGAATTTTTCAAACCATACCCGTGGAGATTGTTTGAGACCATATAGAGCCTTTTTAAGATGACAGACCTGAGATTCCCCCGTGGTCTCAAACTCGGGTGATTGTTGCATGTAGACAGTTTCCTGGAGATCCCCATTCAAGAAAGCATTCTTGATATCCAGCTGAAAGAGAGGCCACCGGCGATGGACAGCAACAGAGATGAGGACGCGAACACTATTAAGCTTCGCTACCGGAGAGAACGTTTCCTCATAATCTAGTCCCTCCTGTTGAGTGAAACCTCTAGCCACAAAACGGGCCTTTAGACGGTCAATTGTCTCATCGACACCATGTTTGATGACAAAGATTCACTTGCACCCAACTGGTTTCTGGCCTAGGGGAAGGGGAACAATAGACCATGTCTGGTTAGACCAGAGAGCAGACATTTCTTCCTCCATGGCCGCTCGCCATCCTGGATGTTGAAGCGTCTCCTGCACAAAATTAGGAATAGCAACCGAGAGAGAGAGTAGCCAAAATGTGTAAATGGGGAGAGAGGCGATGAAGAGAGATGTAGTTTGCCAGCGGATGAGCAGTGGAAGGCGATACCTGATCATTTGGACGCGGAGTATCCATGGTAGAGACCGACGGCAGAGGGGCAGCGGAAGTGGTAGAGCGACGAGTGTAGACGCGGATAACTGGTGGTTTGGTGGGAACGACAGTCGGTGTAGAGGGAACGACAGTCGGAGGAGTAGTTGCGGGAATGACCGGGCGTGGGATGGATGGAGGAGTAGGTGTGGGTGGTAGATGATCAGGTAAGGGAGCAGGAAAGAATGGTTGATCCTTGCGGAAAGTGACATCATCAGAAACGGAGATCTTGCGTGTAGCAGGCGAATAGCAGACATACCCATTTTGGGTGCGGGAATAACCAACAAAGATATGCTTGGCCGCTCGGGGATCCAGCTTATCCAAGGAAGGCCCCAAACGGTGGACATAGCAGAGGCTACCAAATACACGAGGTAGGAGAGGAAAGGCCGGAGTGGAGGGAAAGAGTATGCTAAACGGAGTAGCATAGTTGAGAATAGAGGAAGGGAGACGGTTAATGAGAAAACAGGTGGTCGAGACCGCAAAGTTCCAATATGGTTTAGGGACATGCATTTGCAGCATGAGGGAACGGGCAACATCGAGTAAGTGGCGATTCTTGCGTTCGGCAACACCGTTTTGTTGCGGCGTGTAAGCGCAGGAAGTTTGATGTAGAATCCCGAACTCAAAACATAAAGTAGTAAATTCGTGACTAGTGTACTCACGAGCATTGTCAGTGTGGAAATTTTGATGGTGGTGTGGAAATGCGTACGGGTTTCGAGGAGAAAGGCCCAAAAGACACGGGAAAGCTCGGAGCAATCACGAAGTAAGTATAGCCAGGTAGTGCGAGAGTGATCATCAATAAACGTTATAAAATACTGGAAACCGGAAATACTAGGAATTTTAAATGGTCCCCAAATATCCGAATGCACTAAATCAAAAGGAGCAGCGCTCCGAGTACAATGTGAAGAAAAAGAGGAACGAGTCTGCTTGTCGAGGATATAGGAGTCACACTGAAAGGGGGTAAAAGAAACATCCGGGAGAACCCGCTGGAGGACCGGTAGAGGAGCATGCCCAAGTCGACGATGCCAATCAATTGAAGAGACGGATGAGAGGATGGTGGGAGAGTCGTCGAGAAGGTAGAGCTCATTCCGCAGCCGGCCTTTATCAATGGTAGTCTGCGTCCGCCGATCCTGTATAACAAAAGAAGAGGAAGTGAATATAACAGAACAATTCAGATCATTAGTAAGTCGTCCAACAGAAAGTAAATTGAATGGGGAACTCGGGACGTGAAGAGCCGAGCGAAGGGAGATGGAGGAGGTGAGAGGAAGATCTGTCGAGCCGGAGACGGGAACCTTGGCTCCGTTGGCCACAGTAATAGACAGTGGACAAGGGGAATTCAGGTACTGGGCAGGGCGATGTGGAGTAATGTGATGGGTAGCGCCAGAGTCCACAATCCAGCCCAAGTCGGTGGAGAGACAAGCGGTACCTGTGTTAGAGACGGAGGCAAGGGAGGCAGAGGGTGGGTGGAGCAATCCCTGGAGATGCTGGAGCTGAAGACGGACACTTTCAAGATCAGGAGGACCAGCATCGGTAGCAACAGAAGCCGTCGGGCGAGGAGGATAGCCAACTTTCTTGTAACAGGTGGCCTCGAGATGACCATCTTTCCCGTAGAAGGAACACTTCGGCCGACCCCGACCACCACGACCACGGCTGCGAGATCCCGAACGACCCCCCCCCCCCCCCCCCCCGAGTAGGAGGGAATGGTAGAAGCGGAGGTGCCTGCTGCAGAAGGGCCGGAAGAGCCGCAGTATCTGGAGGAGGGGATACTCGGAGAATCATGGAGCACACATCAGAAAATGATGGTGTGGTAGAGAGGAGGGGATACTCGGAGAATCATGGAGCACACATCAGAAAATGATGGTGTGGTAGAGGAAGTCAGGACCTGAGCACGAATGCTCGGAAGGTGAGGGGGAAGACGGGCCATGATGATGGCAGTACAGGCGGCTTCCTTCTGAGCGCGCTGAGCAACAGCATCATTGGTGAACGGCTGATGCTGGATCCATGCTTCAGCAAGAGTCATCGCACGAGCAACAAAGGAGGTCATATCTGAAGCCCCTCCAGCGTCAAGAGCAAAGAGGTCAGTGAGGATGTCGTAGAGATGCTGGAGGCTGTCCCGTCCAGAATATAAGCAGTGGAGCTCAGTCCACATATCTTTGGCAGTGTCATGATACATCGCCATTTGATAGGGCTCACCATCTAAAGAGTTCAAAATCCAGGTCTGAACTCGGCCATCATTGCGGAGCTAGTCATCGGTAGGAGGGGTGGGAGGAGCCTGAGTAAGGTGAGAGAGAAGGCCCTTGGCCTGAAGAACTCGTCGAACTGAATGTACCCAAGGGACGAAGTTCTTCTTTCCAGAAAGAGAGATGGTAGTGATGCGCAGCTCGTCACGGACTTCTGTAGTGCAAGTCGGGCGGTCAGTCGGACAAGCCGGGCGGTCAGCAGGTGGGCTGTCCGTCGAGCCAGAGAAGTTACCGGAAGAGCCCATAAGGGCAGACCGCAGAGGCAGACAGCTGAGGTCGCTGCGAGAAGGGCAGGAGGCCGCTGCGAGAAGAGAGCAAGACCGCGGCGAGTAGAGGATAAAACGCCTGTGCAAGAAGACAAGGAGGCCGCCGCGAGAATGACTGAGAAAGACCACGATCAGAATGCGGAGAGGCAGCAGCCCGCACGGTCAAGCCGGACACCAGCGAGTAGTCAGTTCGCGACCAGAGGGCAGAAACAAAAGAGAGAGACCGCCCCGGTCTAGGTGAAGCCAGCAGCGGTCAGAGAGCGGAAGGAAACCGTGAGAGATCGCAAGCGAGTAGAAGGAAGCAGAGAGAAAGCGGAGAAGAGCAGCCCGCAAGAGAGAACCCGCAGCGGGTTGACAGAGATCGCGGTAAGCAAAGGGGAGACAGGCCGCGAGTAGGAACTTGAGCGGCTAGAGGAGAGAGGCCGGGAGCAGGAACTCGAGCAGTCAAGAGGAGAGAGGACCGCGAGTAGGAACTCGAGCCGCTAGAGGAGAGAGAGACCGGGCGGTTAAAAGCAGACAAACCGCAAGCGGCAAGAGAAGCCGCAGAGAGTAGTGGGGCCCACGTGGGGAAGAGGAGAGGTTATAAAAGAGATGGAGGGGTGGATCCACGGGAGGGAGAGAGTAAGAGGAGAGGGCAGCGGCTTAACAAGGGGGAAGCCGCTGAGAGAAGAGACGGGTAGAAACAAGCCGCTACCCGGTGTGAGTAGAGGATCAGGCCGCAGAGGAAGAGCGGATAGGCTAAGAAGCAAAGCCGGGCAGTTAGAAAAGGGAAAACCGCGAGGTCGGAACCGCTGGCTCTGATACCATGTTGGAAGAGCTCAAAGCTTGTATGTATTATTTCGGTATCTAAATACAAGGAGAGAATACAAATATATAGGAAGAAGAAGAGAGAAGAAAATCCTACACAAGATGTGAGACTAAATGAGGAGAGAAGATAAAACAATAAATGGGCTCAATAATGGGTCCTTTACATGGGCTATTTTAACATATATAAAGATGATCTTGATTGTCTGATTAAAGTCGATTTGGTTCATCATTTAAAGAAAATCTGAATTCGAATCCAAACCTGAATTTGAATTCGAGTCCAGAATTTCGAGAAAATCTGAATCCAAATTCAAATAATCGCATGAATATGAATCCTCTGCATTCTATAACAAATTTAGATTCGATTCTTGACCACCCCGATGAGCTGGTGGTCGAGCGCAGGGAAGGATGATGACGAGGCTTTGCTGAGGGAAGATGGTCGGGTTGGCTCCTCCACGTGCATCTAGCAAAGGAGGCGCCATTGACTTATTTTGCAGACGGTGAAGGAGTTTGGGGTTTTTTGTGAGGAGATTGGTATTGAGTGGCGTCGTGTGATGTCGATGAAGCAGAGGGTTAAAGTTGGAGAAGTGCTGGCAGAGGAGATGAAGGCATGCGGGTGGAATAGGTGTGGAACTGCCTGGAACGAGCGTGGGTTATTGTTAGTCGCAGGGAGAAGGGAGGATCGAAGGCTCTGATATTAAGATGTTATGAGCATAGCACATAACGTCATATGAGGTGGCGGTGGAGGCGAGGGTATAAGGGAGCCAAACTCAACCTTGAGAGAATGTGAGGGGAGAGGAAGAAGGGGAGCCTTGCTCAGCCTTAACCTTAGAAATGGGAAGAAAATGAGAGAACCAGAGAGAGAAACTTAGAGATATACAGAAAACTTATTTAATTCATCTCATAATTCCGACATTACCCAAGTGTCCATATATATAGGACTACATCAGCATGAGAACTAAAACATTAAAAAAAAGATAACACTAAAATATTAAGTCTCTAAAGACTCAGATTTGATACCACTCGACTCATACAACTCGAACTCAAATACATGAAGACACATAATAACATAATTGATAGATAACTGACGATGTGGGGCCCCTAACATGACGTTGGCCGGATATTATGCATTGAAAGAGAAAATTGAAAGGGAGAATGCACCGCTCAAATGCACTCATTGACTGATTAGTTTAAGTACATGTTATCATACCTAAACCTGTAAGTCATATGAGTTCTGGTGTTTTTATAAATTTATATTTATATATAGGGGTTGCTAGAAAAACGCAGAACCCGTTTTTAACAAAAAACGCAATAACACGCGCCTTTTGAAAATATCCCTACATTTATACATTTTTAGTAAAATTGTTCAACATGAAAATTGTAGATCCCCAATTTGGGCCCCGAAAAAAGTCAAGTCGAACATATGTACGGACGCCCGGTTCGGCGTGACTTTTTTCGGGGACCAAATCGGGGCACTAAACGGTTTCAAATCAAAAGGTGATCAACATAAAATTTGTAGATCTCTTTCATGTTGAACACTTCCTAAAAATGCATGAAAGTAGGCATATTTTCAAAAGGCGTGTGTAACACGTTTTTAGTTTCCACATTTTTACATTAAAACGATATATACACACACACACACACACACATATACACACACACTATATATATATATATATATATATATACATATATATATATATATATATATATCCACATATAGATATATCCACATATATATATCCACAGACATATATGTGCTATATATATACCCACATTATGTGCAGACATATATGTTAACACTTCTCTCAAGTTGCACAACGTACCTGCATATCCCAAATAACTCTCCCCAAACAGTTGTGCCGATATCTTCAAGTTGATTCACACTCTTCTTGAAGTGGAAGTCATGTTTTTTTTATTCCCGTGTCCATCAATATCCAAAACATGTTCCAAAAGTTACTGAGAAATAGACCCAAACAATACTGAAGTAGATTCAGGCTTTGATAATAGTGGCCATCAGGATGATCATATTTTAAAAAAATTCTACCACCACGATGTAATTATTTCCCAACGAGTCATCTGCAAGTCCTCTGCAAGTCCTCTGAAAGTCCATGAATATGATTTCTATCAAATTACAAAATATAAGCAGAGCTCTTGCTTCTTGGTCTCATTTATTTATGGCGTTTATATTGGCAGTCCAGTTTTGGATATTGCCAGCCCGACAAAATAATAAAAAACACACATAATATGGCCACTAATGGCAGCTCAAAACACGCCTTTTGAAAATAGACCTACTATATGACATTTTTAGAAAAAATGTTCAACATGAAAATATGTACCGAGCAATGAAGGTTGAGATGATAATTCATAGGAAAGTAATACAATGGTTATAATAAAGCTTTCATAAATTTAGTATTCATGCTCAAAGTGAAGCATATATGTCAATTAATTTTAGCTTGTTACATAGTTTGGTTAAAAGGTAGAGACATGAAGAGTGGTATCTTCAACCACAATGTTTTTGACCATTTCATGGAATACAAAATTACTGACAATGTATATCACAATTCTATATTAAATACAGAGAAATCAGTAGAGAAATAAGAAAATCAAACCATTCCAAAAGACTTTTTACTCATACATTTCACAAAAGAATGGTTTACAGATTCATATTTAACTTCAACACTAAATAAAACAACAACTCAGCTTCTTTTACAGGTGACCATATTGCCTCCAATAAAGATCCAATATCCTGATGTTGATTTTTCATCAACTTAGTTGGCACAATCTACATCAAAAAAAGCTTCCAAATTCATGTATTTAGTCATGTTATGCTTTTTGATGTACCCGAGAATACGCATGTTCTCTTCTCGGCATTTTAATTTAGGATTTTGCATATGCTGACTCACAACTCCAACAAAAGATGTCAAGTCTAGTGGAAGTCAAATATACAAACTTCCTGACAAGCCCATTAACTAGATGAACCATCAAAGAGCTCATCATTTTCAATGTCATGTGTATATCTATGATAGCATCAGATGACTTGCAAACAAGTAGGCCAGTCTCTTTGGGAGTAGTAAACTATTTTTTCTATATGGGTCTATTCGGACCAAGAGAAATGGAATTGGATATAAGAATTCAATGCACATAATTGGAATTTATCAATTACTTAATAGTCAATCTAATGTTATGTCTATGCATTAGTAGATTTCACTCCATAATAAGATCACAATACCTAGCATCCACTGGATATACATAAAAAGTTTGTGATGCAGTTATAAAAGCAAAAAGGTGAGAGAACGACGATACCAACAAAAAATAAGAGAGTGGACTCGAAATCAAAAAGAAATCATGACAATGTTGCACTGTTGGTGATGAAGGAGAGTAATGCATGGAATTTGATCAAGGACTTGTTGTGAGATAAGACTGGTCATTGTTGGAAATCAGAGGACTCATTTAAGGGTTATCATTGTAGGACGAGGAGAGCACCCATCACAACAACAATTTTTTGACTCATTGCAAGGCGGGGTTTCTAAATCTTAGTTTGGGATTAAAGAAATGACTCCATAAACAATATCAATTGCGTCATAATTAGATCCAATTTCAAAACCAATGTAATCAGATTAAAATGAATACGGGAATTAGAATTACAGTTCCGAATTTCAATTCCCATCAGGTATTTTGTCTGCCCAAATGGATTGTAAAAGATGACCTTTTGCTGTAGGAAAATTGTACCCTAAAAAAGAATTCAGATCATCTCAAACTTTTACTAACAAAGCACTTTTGTAAATAGTAAATTATTTCAAATATGTCTTATTATTTGTTAATCACTTGATGTTAGAAGACATCATCCACATACATTGGTAATGTAGCTAGTCCTGATAATATGTCTTGTAAAATGGAGTGATCTAAGGTACTGCCATGAAGGCCATTGTTAGCTAGTGCAAAACTTGCGCAAATTTTCAAACCATAGATAGTTTTTCTTGAGAAGGCAAGTATAGTCCCCCCCACCCCAAGTATAGACTATAGAGGAAGACGTTGCTGATATTCTTTTATATATTGTCACCCTTGATTAATAATAATAAAGGCGAGATATTAAATAGAGTGGAGCCTGACAACTGAGAATGTGTTAAAAAAAATAATCGTTTAGATGTGAGTGAAGGTTTTTGCCAGTATTCAAGCTTTGATGTGATTAATTAAGTCATCTGGATTATATTTGACAGTGAACACCCACTGAAAAGCAATAGGTTTCACTCCATGGGAGGGTTTACAAAAAGGATGTTGTGGTGCCTCCTAGTACATCCTGGTAGTAGAGAAATGAGAGAAATTACAACTTTAAAAAAGGTGCAACTGGTCAAATGATACGTATGACTGACGGGGATAAGGGGTATTTACTTGCATAGGATGGGATTAGGCAGAGGTGTCTATAGAGGAAGAATAATTGATGGTCATGAATGGAGGGAGATGGAGAGAATATGATGAGGATCGGCCTCGTGTTCGCGTTCGATGGAGGAGATCGGGTCATCACTCGGCGGGATTCGTTTTTGCATATGATGCGTGGATCGAATCGGCGACCCGAGATCGCGAGCACGTCTGGAGGGTCATTTTTCATTTTATATGTCTTTTTTTATATTTTTTGGAGTTGTATTTATTTTTGTAGGACACCAGACATAACGGACAATTGTAGTCGTTCACGCCGGGTGCCCAACCGCTCCCTCTTGATATAAATAGGGGCGGATGTTCAGATTTTCAGTCATTGTTGAGTTTTGTGAGAGAATCCAGAATTCCGGTAATCAATCGTGGTGTGACGCCGCGAACCCGGGGTGCGAAGTCCCAACTAATTTTATTTCAATTATTTCTTTTTTTGCTTTTCATTTCGCTGTTCCCCGTGAAAATCCCTGTATCCCACGATTTTTGGCCATAACCCTAGTGTTCATTATCACTTTCTCACGCCAGAACCACAGCCGGCCTTCCAGAGCCACTGCTACCGCCGCCTCTTTCGTTTTCCCCAGTTCATCTTCTCCCTGTGTGAGCTTGCAAGGTTTCGACGTCTCCAGTGTGTTTCCACAGCTGCATGCCCAGCAACCTGCCTTCCTGATCCCGTCAACCACCCGCCTGCCTCGAACCCATCAACCACCGTCCTTTGCTTCAGGGAACCCTCTCCCTCTGTCGTCTCTTACAAGAAGTCCGACCAGCCCTGTTTCAGTCAGAGACACATCCAGGTCTCATCCTAACATTGGAAAAAAAACCGTCCAGCCCTGTTTCAGCTAGGGGAAATACCACCAGGCACTATCCCAATTGGGAAGCCCATGTCAAGCCCTTGTCCAATATTGCCAAGCCTGTTTCTCTCGTCCTGACAACCCGGTTAGCCCTCCAATAGCAAATTATCAAATCTTTGGTTCAAATCAGTGCAGAATTTGGCCTTTCCTTGACTCTAACAACCACAAGGCTGTTCCGGGCCTCCTTCAGCACCCCTTATCTCCCATTACAGTCGATACATTATCTTGTCGAGCTACGTTAGCCGCCACTATCAAATTCTCTTGTGAGTATTAATTTAATGTGTTATGTTTTTTTGTATTAAATGTATTGATGATATCTCATATTTGTTGGTGAAAATCAAACCTTGAATGTGCTTTGAGTCATTTTCATAATTTCTATAAAACTTATTTGTGCAAATTATAGTTTAAAGCATCAATTGTGAAAAAATAAAGAGTTCACATTGTGTGCACGTGCTAATTAATATAATTTAATTTTTCTAACATTTTTTCCGGATTATCATAAAAATATACACGCACGCATCATTTAGGTTCGGCTTGACCGGATTCATTTCGCACATCCACTTAGTTTTGTATTAGTGTGTCGGCACATTCACGTTTCACATAGGACCATCCTGCATCAGAATAAATGGGCAGGTTAAAAAAAGAAAGCATTGACTACGATGAGCGAACGAGCGGTGAATGATAGGATCATAGTATCAACATTCATTTTAGCGCAAAAAATAACAAGAAAAAACACCAAACAGTGCGGAGGTAGGGTATAAACATGTAGCAGAAGAAATGAACAAAACAAATACACAAAAACTCTTAGATGGGATAGGAAAGGTGGTTTGACTAGGAGAATGTTGAAAAGTGGTGATAAGTTATGTAAGCAGGGAGAGGGGATAAGATTTATGAGGTAGTAGATAACATAAAATAAAAGATGATTATCATGTTCAGTGAGGCCATTTGCTGAGAAGTTATAAGAACATGAGATTTGGTGAAGAATACCACAGTCCAAAAAAGGATCGAAACTAAGATTGCATAAATTATAGGCCATTATCAAAGCATAAAGTTTTGATCGTAGTAAAAAAGTGAACTTTTATTTATTATACACAACAACACTGTAGTCTTTATCCCACCATAGCGGGGTCAGCTATACGGATCATTTGCCGCTATTGCGCACTATCTTTAGTCATAATCGCAGTAATGTCTAAGTACATCATGTCTTTCCTTATAGTTTCATTAGAAGTCTTTTTTGGTCTACGAGTCATTTAACATGCCTAGTAGCTAACTCACAACCACTAACAAGTGCCTCTAATTGTCTCCTTTGTACGTGTCTGAACCATCTTAATTGAGTTTCTTGCATCTTCTCTACAATTGGTGTCATTCATGTCTTATGCTGGATACATTCATTTCTAATTATATCTAGTCTCGTGTTCCACACATCCATCTAAGCATTCTCATCTCCGCAACTCTCATTTTTGCTTATGTACATCACTGCCTATCACTCAAAACTGTAGAGCGACGTTGGTCTAATTGCAGTACGATAAAATTTGCTTTTAAATTTTAATGGTACTTTACGATCACATAAGATCTCAGACATGCCTCTCCAATTCAAACAATCTATTTGTATTCTATTTATCACATCTTTATCTACACTTAAATTTTTTTGAACTATCGATCTCAGATATTTAAAGCACTCGCTGAGGGAAATATCTTGGTCACCCAGCTTAATGACAGTCATTCATCCTTCTTGATCTACTAAATTCAAGCTCCGTATACTCCGTTTTTTGTCTTGCTCAACATAAAACCCTTGTTTTCTAAAGTGTCTCACGAAAATTCAAGTTTTGTGTTTACACCCTCGCGCATCTCATCAACCAAAACAATATCATCTGTAAACAATAAACATCGAAGTATTGCTTGTTGGATATGCCCAATAGGCTCATCTAAGACAAGGGTAAAGAGATACGGGTTTAAAGCTGACCCTTGATGTAAGTCAATAGTGATAGTAAATTCCTATGTTAATCCTCCAGATATCCTTACCTTTGTCGCTAAATTTATATACATATTTTTGATTGTGTCAATATATGATACATTTACACATTTCTTTTATAAGACTCTTCATAAGCATGGTTGTCAGGATCGCGATTCGGATCATAGGATCCTACGATCCAGATTTTGTAAATCGATCCAGATTTTGTAAAGCGATCATCGATACAATCCTACCATCTGATCTGATCCAACTACGAAATGATCTCATCTAGGATCTCGATCCTAACAACCTTGTTCATAAGACCTCTCTTACAACCATATCATAAGCTTTCTCAAGATCAATAAACAACATATGCAAATCTTACTTTTTCCCGATAGTTGTCAATAATTCTCCTCAATAGATGTACAGTTCCCATAGTCGGCCGCTCTAGAATAAATCCAAATTGAATCTCTGATATGCTAGCCTTTCGTCTTACTTTTCTCTATATTACTCATTCACATAGTTTCATGATATGACTCATTTATTTAATTCTTCTGTAATTGACACAATTTTATATATCTTTTTTGTTCTTATACAAATGCATCGAGATACTTTCTCTCCATTAGTTCGGCATACTCTTTGTCTTCAGTATCTTATTGAATAAACATGTAGCTCATAAAATTCTCTCTCCCTATGAATATTCATATGTCGATTGCTATATCGTTTAACTCATCCGTTTTTCATTCTTCATGTTCTTCAGAGTATTATTTACCTCTGATGCTTAAATTTTACGATAAAAATTTATGTTTTTATACTCTTCCGATTACTTAACTCATCCAAGTTCAGTTTCTTGTCTTTTTCATCATTATAGAGTTAATAAAAATATTGTTTTCATCGCTCATTAATAGACACATCATCCGTCAAAACCATCGCGGTGTCATCCTTATGCATTTAGCTTAACATAAGACTCTGTTTGGTGGGGCGTCGACGGCTGGAAAGGGAGCAAACATCGCCGATGGTTGGGAACGAAGGGGAGAGTTGCGGGTGGGAAGGAAGCGTTTTCTTCGTTCTACAGAGGGAGTGCGGGAGCAAACGCGGAGGGGGGAGTATTTGGTCGTTTGTTTTTCTGTGGTGCAGTGGCAATTGCACCCATACCGAAGCTCCACCGGCGCACCAAACTGTGTCTTATGAGGAGAAAGAAACCGACAAGTTTCTTTCTAATAACAAGAGAGGTTAGTGTGTGATGGGCACCATGGATTTGATCATCATCTAAGATTGAACCCTTGGCACGAGATAGATACAAATCAGAGAGGAATCCACATGTCATTTTTTTTAGAGAGAACAGCTTAGAGCAGAGAGTATAGATACTAAAGATGTTACCTTCCTAAAGGTATGAGGACTTGAGGATTCCACATCATAAGATTTCCATTTGGAACCATTTCCTACGTCCAATTCAAATTTCATCCAACCTGCAGCGAACCTTTAGGGATAGTTTGTTCAATGCTTTATGTAGCAATTTTATCAAAATAACAATGTTTTTTATGTATTTTAGACATTTATCAAATACAATGTGTTTGGTTTAATATTATCATACATCATAGTTTTCATCAATTAAGGCAAACCGTGATTCTTTGTTGTCTATTGTGTCAGAAGTCAAATAGCCGAACATCAAAATTTAAGTATAATTGATTGACAATATCATGATGCCATTGACATAGAGCTTAGACATCATTAATAAAATTATTATGCTAAACAACTGATATTTTTGATATAATAACATTACATTGCCAATGCCCGTGAAACAAACCAAATAAAAATGTCAATCAATTAAATATGCCAATAAACGAATAATCATATGCAGTTCTTTCATCTTAGTTTAGTGCATGCACCAAATAAAACTGTGCAAATGATGTTTGCAGGTTTTGTTTGTGTAAGAGGATTTGATCGACTTACACGAGCACCGAAACCTCTTTATGCTAGATTGCATTTCCCAGCGAGTAAAGTGCCTAAAATCAGGAAAGGCGGCCCAGCAGCGGCGACGCCACTGCTGCAAGAGAATATGAATAGGGCGACAACGCCTCGGACCTAACTGGAATCCATCATTAAGAAAGGATCACTGACCAGTAAGATTGTTGCGTATTCATGGCAAAGCCTCTAACCTGGAGAAATCTTAGCAGTTATCTCAAAATTGGGGTAAGGTAGGGGAGAATGAAAGCTGTGAATTTTGATCTGTAACATTATCCTCATTTATTATTTCATTTCATGCTCGAATTTCGAGCCATTTTTCATGGTGGGTGAAAATTGGTGGGAATTTCATCCATCCACTCAATTGATTTCTCGAACATGCATAAACGAAGAAGAGGAGGCGGCCTTCAGCACTTCAACTGTGAAGTATTATGAAAAAGCTTAGTTCTTTTGCTTTTGTAGACTTTAGAAAGGCAGGTGGTTAGCTGTAATTTAAATTTGGGCAGAGTTAATGCTGCTTCAGGCAAGAAACTCTTGAATAGGTTTCAACCTTACTGCATTCAATAAAAGATCTTTTAGTGGAAATTATGGTCCTGGTCTTGCATATAATGCTTATGATTTCACCTTTAAAAATTATTTATGAAGTTATATTTTCATCTGTAGTGATTGCTCTTCCTATTATATCATTTACCAATGGATTTCTTTCATAGGAAATAAAAAATGTCGTTTCATCTCTAAAAGTGGGGGATAGATAGCAAATTAAACGGTAGAATGCTTACGGTTTATGTTAATTTTCTTGGTAGGGAGCGGCAATCAAAATAACTCAAAGTTCTACGAGATACATCAGTGGTCTAATTAGTGCTCAACTGAAAAACTTAAGTACATGTATTAGTAGATCAACATGTATATTATCCAACTGATGTCAGAATAAACTATGTTGTGTTGTGATTTTTCATAATCTCCAGAACAGTCGCACTAATCGCAGGGGAATAAAGAACACAATTCATCCAGAGAAAAATCAACACACGATAATTAATAAAAAACTGCAAATCGTAGAGACGAAAATACCAATCTGTTACACAAAACCTACAGATGAAACGGATTATCTTGATCCGCAGGTGGACAAATGATCTTGGACTGCAATCCTTAGAAAGATGCACAAGGTTCGCACCGACAAACTTTTGTCATCGTCAGACAACCAACTGCCGCCGCCGCCACAGAAGAAATCTACACGAACTAATGTCCAACTCGCATGTAATCCTGTTGCTCAATGCACCGCTTGCCCCACTACAGCCTCGTCGTACTGACTACAGCCCGTTGCAGTCTCGCCACCTTTTTCATGGATCCACCTCCAAGAGCTTCTTTCTCCAAAATGAGAACCGGTGGTGTCTTTCCAAGCTAAAATCCCACCATTTATATAGCTAATTAATGTCTTAGACACTTTCCTAGAAGCTTTCTTGGATGTGAATCACATGAGTGGTTTGGCGGAGAATAGTATTAATTGGCAGTTGGTTGGTGGAAGCGTGAACCATATGGGTTTGAAAAACTAAATTACCTCAACAATCACCGTCTTGATTTGAATTTCAAACATCATATTCTGCACAAAAATCATTTGCATTAAGCATCATATGCACGAAGCATTATCTGCATGAAGCACCAAACTGCACTAACTATTGCACGAAGCACCATATCACTGTATCAATCAACCTGCTCCAGTCGATTTCACCCTGCACTAGCTCAACCCGGGAAAGTCGGCACAATCGGATTATGAAAACTGACTCGTAGAACCCGAGTCCGAGAAGGCGATTCACTACACCGGCATGACTGTCAATCTTATTACCAGCAAAAATCACGGGCTCATCACCTCGCACTGTAGTCAATATCAGTTGATATAATATACCGCATTGTACAGCTTGCATGAACACGGTGCACTCTCGCATTACCGTCAGAACGTCATGTCTGGCCGCCCAACTGCAACCTTCCAAGTCCAATCTGTCCAACACCAGATTCTTACGCAGTTTGGGCGCCAGATGCACCGTCCCAAGCCTGTGTATCGCTCCTGGTGACCCGTATCTTGGACGTCACCTGAACTACCAAAACTCCTTGCACGCTGCAAGCAATGTTTTCTAATGTAACCAACCTAACTGCAGTAGAAACATGTCACTGTATTCTTCAATGCCGATCGAACACGTGCATTACTCGATCCTCAGTCGAAACTCCTCTCGCGTTCATGCACTACCAAGATTTGGTCACCCTTAGTAGTGAGATCCTTCGGCATCTAATTGGATAATAATGCCAACGTGACTTCTTCCAGCCTCATTGTATCTTTATCATACATGAGCGTAATCATCATATGCATGTATGACGCCGGGAGCGGGGTAAGAAGCAAGAGGATTTTGTCTTCTTCTTATACCTTCAAAACAATCATATACAATTGACTCAGAAAATCATTGAACACATTGAAATATTCCTACAGGTTAACACATTCTTGCATCTTCAGTGCATAGAGGCGCTACTTCAACAACAATCTTGTTGTCACATATTTCATCAGGTATAGTCACTCCAGTGACGCACATCCTGGTTGTGCTCGTGAATCTTTCATCAAGATCCTTCTAGTCCTCATCTTTTATTGTCGCTCGCAATTTATCGCGCCTCCGCAAAACTTGAATCAAACGCTGTTGAACCAACTTATCTTTCAATTGAATCTGTCACAGGTTAATAATTTCAACCACTGTTGAACTCCGCTAAAAATCTCTCCAGAACTACGTTCTTTGTTGACATGATTGTTCTCGACAAACTAGAAGACCTGATTTGTTCAAAGGTTGGATCTGAATGGATGGAAAGATAGCCTAGTCGTTCACCACCGCAGTCAAACCATTCCTAAAACGTCTAATCATGGTCGCCTACTGAACCTCTCTGATATCACGTGTTGGGATTTCTCATAATCCCTTGGATAGTCACAATAACTGCAAGGGCAAAAAGAACACACTAATCTAGAGAAAAATCAACGCACGATAATTATTAAAAAAACTGCAAATATGACACACGAAAGTACCAATCTGTTACAACTACACTGTGGATGAACTTGGACTGCAATCATTAGAAAGACACACAAGGTTCGCTCCGACGAACCTTCATCATCATATGATCAATCATCTCGCGTGTAAGTCTGGTGCTCACTGTCTCGCTTGCCCCACTACAGTCTTGTCGCATTCAATGCAACCCGACGCAGCCTCGCTGCTTTCTTCTCCGTTGATCCACCTCCAAGAGCCTCTTTCTCCAAGATGAGAATCGGTGGTGTGTTCTTCCGAGTTCCAAACCTCAATCAAAGACTTTATATAGTCATTTAATATATCTTTGTCACTTTCCTATAAGCTTTCTTACATGTGGAACACATTGGCAGATTGAAGAAGGAAAGTCTTAATTGATGTGTGATAGATGTAGGTGGAAGCTTGAATCACATGAATTTGAAAAATTAAACAAACTCAACATGTTGTCTTCTCAACAAATTCTCATAAATTTGTGAGAAATTTTTGAGTCCAAGTCCCGGACCTAGATTTTTTTGGTCCGGGACATCTGAGATGCCGTTTTTGCTTATGTAAATACATCTCGGATGTCCCTGCCCAGAAGTCATCTCAAATGTCCCCACCCTATATGTCTTCCCAAATTTCCAGATGTCATCTCCACAAACAAAAATGACATCTAAGATGTCCCGGATCCAAAAAATTTAGATACAGAACACCGATCCAAAAAAATATATCTAAATTTGTAGAAGAAAGCAAACATGCACGGGCTCTGTTTGGCGTTTGATAGTCTTTTGAGAAGTGCCAAGGTACGAAAATGACGTTTTTCAGCGGCCACCTTAACGGAAACGCCGGCTTCGGACCCAGAATGAACTCTCAAGCGACCAACGACGTCGCCGTTGTTGACCCAATATCTCAGGCGATGAGGCCAAAAGCCATCTCAACGTGCTCCCAAATCGAACTTTAATTGGGGAATAAACCCAAATCGAACTTTAATTGGTGATTGAATCCCTATGAAAGAGGATCCCGTCCCTGGGAAACCAGATCCCTATTCGAGTGCCGAAGACCAAACTCATGGTCAACCAGGAGACTTCGTCGTTGACCATGAAGCATTTCTTGATCGATCTAAATCATCAACTGCAGCTTCATTTTTAGGGGTTCGGTTGACTGAAAGTAGATGCAAACTAATCTTCATACCTAAAGTGAATATGAATCGATTTGCTGGAGTTGTTTACTTGTGATCGAATAAGAAAAGTAACAAACTACCGACCCCTAAAAACTGAAAAAGCTTGCTGCAGAGTAAAATGGTGGTTCAAATAGAAATCAGCCTGATGTTCTTGAGGGTTCTGATAGAAATCAACCGCGGAAAAAGAAACAATCGATGGAAATATGGCATTTCGTCAGACAATTTCAATAATTATCAACAAGCATAAAAGAAATAAATAAGGATTCATACAAGAGTGTTCATAATGTCCGCTAGGGCAATGCTTCGGCCAAGAACAACAGAGCAAAGCAATGCAAAAAATTGAAGGAAGAAAGCCTCGCCAGCCTATTCGTAAAACGAATTACCCCCCATTGCCTCGTCGTTTTGCATGCTACTTGAGAAATCAACCACGGCGATAGTTGCAGGGACATTAAAATGGAGAATTGCTGCCGATTTGTAATGGCCTCAATACCCCCGTGCGATTTTTGAGAGCGAATTTTTAAAAGAAAAGTGGAAGCGTTTATTATCCTAATTAGCTTATAAAGATTTCTAGATACGAAATGACAAACCGATTCAACGCGCAGGTTTTCGGGAGTCGCAATGGGAAGGAGAAGCTCAGAAGCTCAATCTGCTCCATCTTGAAAATCTCATAGTTGCTGCTGTTGATACATTTGTCTTCTGTCGGAATCACGACTCTACACGTGTAACTTTGTGGTGGAAAGGACAAAAGTACACGCTATGATGACGTCAAGGACAAATCTGGAATAATCCTTCGGCTGGAAGACAATCAATTTGGGCGCGTGTGCCCGAAGAGCAGCACGGTGCTCGAAATGACAGAATAAGGATATAAAATCATATTTTTAAAAAAATGACAGAATGACAGATGTTATGTACAAACAAATATAATATGATTATGTGTAGATTAAAACATTTTAAAAAAGACTTTAATAAAAAACACCTTATAGAGTTATAGTGCCGTAGGAACAAATCAAATCCATCCCCCTTCCCCCTCTCCTAAGGAGTTTTTAGATACCTGCATGCACTTACCTTTAAGTGCAATATATTTTTAGGCGTTGGATGTGAAATTTGACCGCCAACATTAAAGGGAGCAACAAATTAAAGGGTTCACTTGTGCACTCATCTCGGCGCGACTGCTGATGCACTCGCAGGCCGCAACCGTTGGATGTGTTGCACTGTACGGTGCAATGCAGCACACCCCCGACTTCCCCCAGCCACCATGTCAAAAGAGGCCTTAATATGAATGAGCGCTTATTTAATTTGACAAATGTTATATAGAAACAAATCTAATATGATCATGTTACATTAAAACATTAAAAATAATAATAAATACTTAAATAAAAATTGGATAGGAGCAGATCAAAACCAAACCCCCTCCCCTACCCCCAGTGCTCTATCCGCCCACCGGTTCACTCATTTGTCCACCTGCACGATTACAAAGAATTTGAGAAATGTAGATAATTAAGCAGTACGACGATTACATGTGAAGAAAGCAAGAGTTTCTGTTAGAGCTAGAATAGAAATTGATGATTTCTCCGGGCGATTTAGGGCACTCAACGAGCATTCTAGGTCAGTGGGAGAGTTTCGTTGGTGAGATTTGGAGGGCTGGCGAGCTTCTTCGGCTGGAAAACTGGCGGGCGGAGCACTCCGGCGGACGGCGACGGGATCCGGATGGGCTACGCGAACAAGAGGCGCGATGGAACGATTAGGTTAGAACTGGGTTGCAAATAGATGGTCTCTTTTAGGCATTTAGGTATTAGTATTTGTTTTATTTTTGGCTACAACTATCTGTGTGGAGCCCGCAAATATAAACATATTTATTTATGGTAAAAATCATATCAACATTTCAAGTATAATTTTGTCAAAGTAGCACTTGAGCTTCCCTTCTAGGGTCTTTTTAATCTTTGAATTGAACTCAAAAGTCAAAATGATGTTGGATGTTGGCCGAAAAGATGAAAATGATACAACTTAAAAATTTATGCACCAAAACAATATTACCTTGTAACCTCAGGGACAGAAATGATTTTTGCCCTATTTATTTAAGGATTCGTTTGGGGGACTTATTTTCACCGGTCAAGCGGTCATGACCGCATGAACCGACCTTAATTAAGTCCCGGTTCATGCGGTCATGACCGCTTGACCGGTGAAAATAAGTCCCCCCAAACAGAGTCTAAGGCTCCGTTTGGGAGGACTTGTTTTCACCAGTCAAGCGGTTATGACCGCATGAACCGGACCGTAATTATGGTCTGGTTCATGCGGTCGTAACCGCTTGACCGGTGAAAATAAGTCCTCCCAAACGGAGCCTAAGTCTCAATCTTTCTCAACTTTAGGACTTCATTCATTAATAAATATTTTTTTATTTTAAGCATTGAATTCCTAAATTATGTTTCTTTTAATATTTTGGTCTCCAACTTATTATTTTATTAATTCTATCTTTTTTTTCCTACAACCAAACTATTTCACACCTTTTCATAAATTAAAATAAATGTGGGCAAATAGATTGACTAACTTAAAAATAATGTTTTTTTGTTTCTTAGGCGATAAACATTAGCTTATTATGAGAAAAATATTGTATAAACTCTAGGTTGTGGATAGGGCTTGACGAACTAAAGCTTGATTTTGAACCTCGTCGACAGTCTTGTAGACAGTCTAGAAATGATAAGTGTGCCTGAAGGAAATTTTCAATGTAACAACTCTGTTTAGTACGGTGATGATAGTCATAAACGCGTGGATTAAACCATCATTCGTTAAAGATCACATAACATAAAAGTGAATGAAGTTCCTTAGGTGAATGTTAACGAATAACAATTTAACCGTCATGTTCATAACTTTAATTTTTTATGGTTAACGTTAACTACTTTTTGCTCTTTAGAGTTTAACGGTAATTATAAAATACATTATAGGTCTCGTTTATATTGCACGCCATTCATAATCATCTCATGATTACCGCCTAAACAAAACAAAAATTAAAATCTTAAAAGTTATACAATTTAGGCACTTAACTCGTAAAGAAAAAATGATAGGTACTAAAATCTCAAAATAGGCAAATATTTGGGACTAAAATCTTAAATTTTTGTTCATATCATGCACAACTTTGTTCATATTTCTACAATTCTACTCATACCCTTGAATAGGTTACACGATGCTTAGGGAAGTGAGGGCTAGTTTGGTTGAGCTGAGCAAATTTATGCGGACCCCACCGCAACCGCGGAAGCCTTTGCATGATGATTTTTACGAGTTTTCTCAAGTGTGTGGTTGCAGGGCTGCCAAATAGGCGTCGGTCGTGACCATGCGGATCCGCACACCTAAACAAGCCTTGAGCATAGATCACTGAGACACTGACTAATAATGTCGTTAACTTATCACCATCAGGTTCATTGTTGTAGTGACTTGGAGCTGGACTTAATGTTTTGAGTCTTTATTGTAAGAATATAATGCAGAAACTATCTTTTATGAGTAACTAAATAAATAAATGTTACTAGGTAGACATGAACATATAAACTGAAATTTGAACAACAGACTCTACATATATAAAATATAACTGAAATAATAAAGACATGAAAAAATGTATCGATGTCTGTTACAGAATACACTGCGGAGCAACCAGACTTACTTGATATGAGGGAGAGAGAATAATTTGGACTGCAATCCGCTAGCACAGCCGACACACAATTTTCACTTGGAACTTTTGTCGTCGGATGACGACCAAATCACCTGCCACCACCAGAGGAGCACTGTCAAGCCAACTGCACTAGCGCATACCATCAACACCAAACCCCACCACTGGAGAGAAGCATTGTCAAGATCACTGCACTCTCGCATGCCTTTGTCGCCACGCCCGCATCACATCAACTCAACGCCGACTAGGTCAAACAAAGTCAAGCTGGATACAGCTCTCTAAACTTCGCAACCAGAGGTCCCAACTGTGAAACCGACTGACCTCCACCAACACATGTTCTCCAGGACCGGCAAAGACCTCCAAAACCAGTGGTTATTGTAAGTGTATATTCGGACGAATAACGGGCTCGGGGGCTTTGCGCGTATAAACCCTAGGTTTAGCCATATATATACCTAGCTGGGGGCAACGGAGAGTAAGTTCCACTTAGACTTTCCTCCGGATGTTTCGAGCGCCTATCACATTCTCTAAACAACTCCCATCTGGCGCTCGTTCGTGATTCTAGGGTTCGCCTTCGTTCCTGATAGTCGCCGACGTTCTCCTTTGCTTTTTTGTGACTGTTCTTCTCCGCCTCCTGCTTCCTTCGCCGACGGAGAACGAAGGAGTGAAGAACAACGTCGTCGCTCTATAAGCCGCCTACAAAGGGCTCGCCGTCGCGTTCGCTTTCGCGGAACAAAGGGTTCGTCGTCGCCGTTCTCAGCATCCTGATCGTCGATCGCTCCTGGGCCTTTCGCGTCCCCTTGAAGCCGCCTGCTTGGGCTCGCCGTCGCGTTCGCCGCCGCTGAACAAAGGGCTCGTCGTCGCGTCTTCCCCGTCGCGGGACCAGGGCTTGCGTTCGACGATCGCCCGTTCGACGATCACCCATTCGACGATCGCCTTTTTTCAGTCGTCGATCTCATTTCCCGTTCGATGATCGCCTTTTTTCAATCGTCGATCGCATTTCCCGTTCGATGATCGCCTAGAAGTTCGTCGATCGACGTTTCCCGGTCGACGATTCCCGGTCGACGATTGCGCTTTTCGTTCGACGATCGTCAAGCGCTTAACGATTGCGCTTTCCCGTTCGACGATCGCCCGGAGTTTGACGATCGACTTTTCCCAGTCGTCGATCACTTTCTCCCAGTCGTCGATCGTGTCTTCCCGATCGTCGATCGCCTCTTCCAGTTGACGATCGCCAAGCAGTTCCTACCGCTCCACTTAGGGTTTCTCCTGACGTTGGAGCCGTCGTCTCTCCCCTGCTGCCTTGACTCTTTCGGCAAGGTTGCCGATCCAGTGGAGATCCTCTCTACTCTCTGCCTATTTCCTATGAAGCAATGAGGAACTCCAGCTTCTCCTCTCCAGTGCCCATGAACAAATTGGAGAAGTTCACGGCCACAGAGTTCAACGATTGGAAGTTGAACACCCAGTTCGGGATGAAATACCTGAACGCCTTCCACACCATCAAGTCTACTCGTGCTGACGTTGCTGGGACTGAAGATGAGGAGCATTGGGTCGAAGATGAGGACTTCTGCAGGGATTACCTGCTGAACTGCCTCTCCTCCAGCCTAGCCAAAAACTACATCAAGATGCAGTCTGCTAAGGAGATCTGGGAAGCACTGGAGGAGCACTTCAAGCAGGAGGAGGGCCTCTCCAAGGCTCATCTAGTGGACAAGTTCCACTCCTTCAGCTTCGACGAGGAGAAAGTCATTCTCCCTCAGGTATCCAAATTTGAAAATTTAGTTGATTCCCTGCATAGTGAGTCTATTAGTCTGCCAGATAGTTTTGTTGCGGGCATAATTGTGTATAAGTTGCCCTCCTCGTGGTACAATTTCAAAACGGATATATACCGCAAGAAGATGCAGGTTGGTCTGAACGACCTCAAGCGTTTCATACGCATTGAGGACAAGAACAGGACGAAGCATGCCTTGGAAGCTGTTGGCAAGCAGAAGGTTATTGACCACATGATTTCAAGCTCTAAGCGTGCTCTTCCCCCTCATAAGACCAAAACGTCTCGTAGTAGCCCCCAAGTTGCAGGACCGAGTAGACCCTCTAAGAAATTTAAAGGTAAATGTTTTAACTGCAACAAGTGGGGACACTGCGCATCTGACTGCAAGTTACCGAGGAAGGAAAGACCTAAGGCACCACAAGAGGGCAAACAGACCCATCTGGTTAGTCAAGCTGAGCCCTCCGACTTTGTTGTCATGATCGGACATGAGCAGGCCAGCATGGAGTGGTTCCTGAATTCTGGGGCAACGTGGCACGTTTGCAACAATGCTAATCTTTTGACAGGACTGAAGAATGCAAAGGAATCAGTGACTGTAGCAGATGGAGGAACAGCTGACGTATTGAAGGTGAGGAATGCAACTCTGATGCTCTCCTCAGGTAAGTCTTTAATTTTAAAGAACGTAAAATTTATTCCTTCTTTATCTGTTAACTTCGTGTCTATTAGTTTATTGTGTGATGTCGGTATGTCAATTAACTTCTGTAGCGGTAGAGTGACTCTGTCAGTCAACTCTCACTACTTTGGATGTGCTTACATCCAAAATAGGATGTACCGTCTGAGTCTAGCAAATGAGGTAGTGCAACAAGTTCAATTGAATTTAGTTAGCCCCAGGACTCTTCATGAGAGTTTAGGACGCGTAAACTACAGGAAAATGTTCCAAGTAGCTAGAACTCACAAGATCATTTTAGACACTAAGTCTTCTCTTGGAAAATGTAAAGTGTGTGCTCAGACTAAGATCACTAGGAAACCTTTTGGCACGGTTACTAGGAACACAACACCTCTTGAGCTTATACATTCCGATATTTGTGACTTTAAGAGTTTTGTCACTAGAGATGGAAGGAAGTATATGATCACGTTCATAGATGACTGCACAAGATTTTGCCATATTTCGTTGCTTAAAAATAAAGATGAAGCGTTTGAAAAATTTTGTCTTTTCAAAACCAGGGTAAAAAACCAATTAAGTATGAAAATAAAGAGATTTAGGAGTGATAGAGGAGGAGAATATATGTCCAGTGAGTTCAGATGCTTCCTTGCTTCACAGGGCATCATAACAGAAATCACTGCTCCTTACTCCCCACAATCTAACGACATAGACGAGCGCAAGAATAGAATATTAATAGAAATGTTGAACTCTATGCTGCTCACTGCAGGCATGCCTTCCGCTTATTGGGGAGAAGCAGTCTTGACTGCGAATCACATTCTGAATAAAGTTCATCATGCTAAGTTAGAGGTTACACTCTACGAGCTTTGGTTTAAGCGACCCCCGTCTTTAACTAGACTTAAGACCTGAGGTTGTATAGCCTATGTCAGGGTTCCTGACCCTAGACGGTCTAAGGTTGGACCTAGGACCAATACATGTGTCTACTTAGGTTGTGCTGAAGATAGTGTTGCAGATAGGTTCCTTGATATTTCTAATAATATCATAATAGAATCTAGGAATACAGTGTTCTTCGAGGATAAATTCCTCAAAGATAAGAACCTAACAATCTCATGTATGCAAGCACCTATTACTGAGGAAGATCCTGAATCAGTACCGAGAACCTCCTATTCCGTTCCGTTAGATAACTCTGGCCTAGATTCTAAGAGGACTTCAGTGAGAGAGAGAACGCCCCAGAACCTTCGGTAGTGATTTTGTCACTTACCACGTTGAGGATGATCAATCTACCTTTAAGGAAGCAATGTGATCAAGGGATTCCCTACTCTGGAAAGAAGCTATTGAGGATGAGATGACCTCTTTCCTTCAGAACGACACTTGGACGTTGGTTGATAAGCCAAAATGTGCTAAAACTATAGGGTGCAAGTGGGTTCTGAAAAAGAAGCTAAATCCCGATGATAGCGTAGCTGTAACGCCCCGAAACTCAAAGGAGCAGAGGGAATAATTTGGGCCAGTTTGAGTTTTGGCTGCAGGCACACGGCCTGGGACACGGGCGTGTCCCATGGCGTGTCAAGCCTGTGTCGACACTAAGGCGCGAAGTCGACACTTTGGTCTCGACATTGTGTCGAGACTGGGCACACGGCCGGCGACACGGGCGTGTCGCAGGGCGTGTCGACCCGTGTCGACACTTAGCCGTGAAGTCGACACAGTGCTTCGACATTGTGTCGAGACACGGCACACGGCCTGCGACACGGGCGTGTCGCAGGGCGTGTCAACCCGTGTCGACACTCGTCCCGCGAAGTCGACACTTTGGTGTCGACAGTGTGTCGAGACATGGCACACGGCCTGCGACACGGGCGTGTCGCAGGGCGTGTCGACCCGTGTCGACACTTAGCCACGAAGTGTCGAGACCATGTACACGGCCTGGAGCCCAGGCGTGTCAAGGTGACACGGGCAAGGACACGGGCGTGTCCTAGAACCCGTGCAGTGCTCGGGTTGAAAACGGGAGAAAATCATGGGGTACACGGCCAGCTACACGGCCGTGTCAGATGGAACACGGGCGTGTCAGCTCGAACACGGGCGTGTTCGATACCCGTGTGAGGTTCCAGGTGATTCGATTTTGACGGCGAATGAGGCACACGGCCCTGGACACGGGCGTGTGCCAGGCCGTGTTCGGTCCAGATTGGGCATTTCAGTCCCGAATCGAAGCCGTTCATTTCTTTGACTGAAGATCCAACGGCTGGGGGTTGTTCCTGAAGGGATATACCCGGGTTTTGACTTAGAAAACCCTCACTTTTTCCACTTGTTCTCTCTCCAAACCCTTGGAGAAAGAAGAGCTAAGGCAAGAAGAAGAGGAGCTAGATCCGCCATTGGAGGAGCTTCGGAGCTCCGAATCGCAAGCCGACTCCGGATCCACGGAGGCAACGCAAGTGCGGTGATTTCCATCCGATTACTTTTCGATGGCGCCAAAGAGGACCGCAAGGGTAACGATCCTCATCTTGAGCATGAGTCGCTCTCTTTCTTTGCATAGGAAGCCCGCTCTCGCGAGTTTGCGGAGAGTTGGAGGCGTTCCTTCGGGTAGATATGTGAAGTCCCCGTTGTTTAGAGTCCGTATGCGAGAACGGACATATGCATTTTGGTTGAAGCCTACCCGGACATGTTAGTCCGGATCGGTGATGTTGCATTGCATAAGGCCGGAGAAGACTCCGTGCTATTGGGTGTTTTTCGGGTTTTCTACGCGGTAGATTGCAGCAGGGAGCCTTGGGGACTAACCCAAAGGTGCACCCGGAAAACTGGGCGGACACGAGGTCTTGCCAACTTGGTGGCCTGAGAGCCAACTTGAACATAACGGGGTTATGTGACTTGTGTTAGAATGGGACTCGGTGAAAGTTTGACCCGCGCATATGGCTTAAATTGTCGTTGCGATGTGAGCACGGGTTAGATGGAGCCGTACCCGCTTTATGTCGTTCGGGTTAGAGAGACCTAAAGTTACATGGCACTCGCCGTTGGCATAAATGGGGGTCTTCGGTGGTCGATGGCTTAAATTGACGTGACCAATACCATGAAGACGAATTGCTCATAGGAATGGCCGTCTAAGTGGCGGTGGTGAGTCCGGAATGTTAATGGCTTTAATTGACGTGACATCGACCGGTTCACCGAGAATGTGCCCTGAGTGCACGGGGCGTGTGGCCGTGCGAGCCAACGCCTGTGATGAAATGGCTATGGTTATTATTGCTCGCTTATGCTAATGAAATGCAGGAAAGGAGCATCGCCGCCCCGAGTTGGGGGCGGGATCGTTATAATTTGGTCAGCATTGCTGACCGTTGCCTTGTTTGCCACCGTGCGGTGGTTTGTTTGCTTGCAGGTGCAGCTGGACCAAGCGGTCAATAGCGGGCTAAAGCCCTTTTTGCGAAGCTGGCCCTCGAAGGCCCAAGTGGAAATGTTTTATGTTTTATTCATGTATGGCCGGCCTGCGAGCCGAGGTTTGTAAATCATGTAAAAGACAAGTGAAACATTTTGTAAGGCCTTAAGGCCGACTTTTGAGTATTTTGTAATAACATTCCTATTATCATGTTAGTGGACATTCATGCTTGTTGCTGGGTTCTTGTTTTGCAACTTTTATAAACTGCTTCCGCTAGAATGCTCTGTGTAGGACGTTGAGATTGGTTGGATGGTTTCCATAAGTAACCACCCGGTCTGTCTGTGGCATATGGCGTCGGGCCCCGGCCGGACCTACTGTTATATGCTATGCGACGGATAGGGGTGTTACAATTTGGTATCAGACTACTGGTTTTGGTTGGGCTTGAATTGAATTCGTGGGCGAATTCTTTTTAAGGGAGTGGTGAGCACATTGTGTGCGTCATCGTTATAACCGTAAAAAGAACCCATGAATGTCCACTTAGGAATGAAAATACTCGTGTTTGAGGAACCTGCGTGTTCCTATAATTGCTGTTTGCAATTTATTTGGTCGCTTAACGGTGTTTTGTACCACTATAGGTGACCCGAAGTGGCATTGGGCCGTCAGAACGCCGAGTTTCTGAGGCAAGTAGTGCACCGGAAGTTGCTCCCGCAACACCTTTGTCGGCTGAAAATATAATATTGGTGGCTGAAGCGGTGTTGGCCGTAATCAATGCGCAGCCTGGGAGGCAAGCACAGCAGCCCGCTCCTGTGATGGAGCAAGTACCTCTGCAAGAGGCGGAGCCGAGGAGGATGGAGCAAGTGGTTGTAGAACCAATAGTGCCAAGGAGGGCGACTGAGAGGCAGTTGAAGCATGTAATGAGCTTTAACCCTCCGTTATTCTCGGGGTTGGGAACCCCATCGCAGGCTGAAGACTGGCTCTCTAGGGTGAAGAGAGTCATGACAGCGATGGAGACGGAGGAGTGGCAGATGACCACCATCGCTACGTTCCTGCTAGACGGTGAAGCGAGGATGTGGTGGGAAGGCTTGGAGCTGCATCATCTGAGAGGTAGACAACTGATAGACGTTCCGATGGAAGAGTTCTCGGAATTATTCTTGGCAAGATACCTCCCTTCGACTCAGAGGATTTCAATGGAGAATGAGTTCCTGAAGTTGGTGCAGGGTGAGAGGAGCGTGGATGAATATCTCCACGAGTTTACGCGGTTGAGTCGTTATGCTAGCTCTACCATCATGGATGAGGAGCGCAAGACTAATCGTTTTTATGAAGGCTTGAGGGATGAGCTGAGATTGTTACTGTCGGGGCCAATGACGCAGGGTTTCTTAACCTTGGTCAATACTGCCCGGTCCTTGGAGAAGGACATGAAGAGTGTACAAGCGAAGAAAAGCTTGGGTGAAAAGAAATCTGAGTTCAGAGTGCCGACTACTTCAAAGTCAGGCTATCGGAGGACTTTAAGAAGCATAGGACTTCGGGTCCAGCTCCTTCTGGCGCTTCTGGGGCGACTACGAGTCGGACCCCGGGTGCGTGCTTTACGTGTGGAAAGACGGGGCATTTCGCCCGTGATTGTTGGAGCGGACGTCCTAAGTCCGAAAGGAGGCCTGGAGCTACTTATGAAGAGAAGGGCAAGGCGGTGGAGTCGACCGCATCCCATTATGCTCCGGCCCAACCAAGGGTTTACAATCTTGGCCAACAGGAGGCCATTAAACAAGCTGACGTGGTGACAGGTACGGTTTAATTTATAGCAAGTCAATTCCTTTATATGCTTGTTATGCACATGTTACCTTACCACTACTTGTTTAGGATTTGTGTTGATTTGTGAAAATCCGGCACGAGCACTCTTTGATACGGGAGCTTCACACTCCTTCTTGTCCGAAGGATTTATATTACGCATCGGAGTCCCTTCTTCGATGGCGAAGGATAAGTTGGATGTGTTGTTGCCAAATGGGTGTTCGATGCGAGCGGATAGAATCTGCGAGGTTAAGACTCGTATTGGAGAGCAGGAGTTTGACCTGCGGGCGTCCTTACTTCCGTTGGTGGAGTTCGACGTCATATTTGGAATGGACTGGCTCTCGGAGCAGCAGGCCCATATAGATTGCGGTAGCAAGGAAGTAAAGCTGGGAGCAAGTCGTGAGACGACTTTTACGGGCTTAAAGGGGTCGAGCAAGACGTTGATGTCTGCTCTTCAGGTGGTGAAGGCGGTTCGTGCCGGAGCAGAACTGTTCTTTACACTAGTGGAGGTTGCAAAGCCGAAGCCCGCGATGGATTGTATTTCAGTGGTATCGGAATACCCTGATGTGTTCCCCGCAGATCTTCCTGGAGCCCCGCCTCAACGGGAGATAGATTTTCACTATCGAGCTAGTGCCAGGTGCAAAGCCTGTGTCACGATCTCCGTATCGGCTAGCGCCTAAGGAAATGGCAGAGCTGAAAGTTCAACTACAAGAGTTGTTGGAGCAAGGGTATGTGCGCCCGAGTTTTTCGCCTTGGAGCGCACCGGTCCTCTTTGTTAAGAAGAAGGACGGAAGCTTGAGGTTGTGTATTGATTATCGGGAGCTAAACAAGCTGACTGAGAAGAACAAGTACCCGATCCCCCGGATTGATGATCTCTTTGATCAGTTAGTCGGGTCGACGGTGTACTCGAAGTTAGATCTCAAGTCTGGGTACTATCAGCTGCGGATAAGGGAGAGTGATATCCCGAAGACAGCGTTTAGTACGAGATACGGGCATTATGAGTTTACGGTCATGCCGTTTGGGCTGACTAATGCGCCGTCAGTGTTCATGGATTTGATGAACAGGAACGTTCAGGGAGTACCTAGACCATTTCGTGATCGTCTTCATCGACGATATTTTGGTGTACTCGCAAAGTGAGGAGGATCACTTCAAGCATCTCCATTTGGTGTTGGAGACACTCAGGAGAAACCAGTTGTATGCCAAGTTCTCGAAGTGCGAGTTTTGGCTATCCTCAGTGGCGTTCCTCGGGCATATAGTGAGTGGAGAGGGTATTGCTGTGGATCCGGCGAAGATTGTTGCGATACGGGAGTGGCCTGAGCTTGCTACGGTAGCAGAAGTCCGGAGCTTTTTGGGGCTTGCCGGCTATTATAGGCGCTTCGTAGAGAACTTCTCGCGGATAGCGTTACCTCTCACTACTTTGACGAGGAAGGAGCATAAGTTCGTTTGGACGCCGGAGTGCGCGCGAGCTTTTGAGGAATTGAAGTGTCGGTTGACCACGGCGCCTGTGCTGAGTTCGCCGGTTGGAACCGAAGGCTATGAGATATATAGCGATGCTTCAGGCAGCGGTTTGGGTTGCGTGCTATTGCAGCACGGCAGCGTGATAGCTTATGGCTCGAGACAGCTAAAAGTGCACGAGAGGAATTATCCGGTCCACGACTTGGAGTTGGCGGCCGTGATTTTTGCCTTGAAGCTGTGGAGACACTATTTGTACGGTGTGAAGATTGATATCTACACCGATCACAAGAGTCTAAAGTACCTGATTGATCAGAAAGATCTGAATATGCGGCAGCGTAGGTGGATGGAGTTCCTGGGGGACTATACATTCAAGATCCACTACGTGCCTGGCAAAGGGAATGCGGTTGCGGACGCGTTGAGTCGCCGAGCCCCAGCTCAAGCGAATTGGCTATCAGTGCATGATGAGCGGTTGGTGCAGGAGCTGGAGGCGTTGGAGATTGTTTGTGTGGATAGACAATCTAGTGCTGAAGCAGTGCTGAATTGGACTGAAGTCCAATATGACCTGGCTGATCGGATTCGGCAGGCTTTGGATATGGATGCTCATATGAAGCAGTTCATGATAGAGGCTCTGGATGGGTCAAATTCCCAATTCGTTGTGGAGGACGGATTGCTGTGGAAAGACGGTCGTTTGTGCGTCCCAAGTGTGGGCAAGTTTACGGGTGGAGTTGTTGTACGAGGCGCACCATACCAAGTACTCGATTCACCCGGGGAGCACGAAGATGTACCGTGATGTTAAGAAGCTATTTTGGTGGCCGGGTTTGAAAAAGGATGTGGCGCTATATGTAGCGAAGTGCCAAACCTGCGCCTTGGTAAAGGCGGAGTGCCAAAAGCCGGGAGGATTTCTTAAGTCCTTGCCTATTCCGGAGTGGAAATTCGACGACATCTCTATGGACTTTGTGCATGGTTTGCCAAGGTCGCAGAAGGGGAACGACGCCATTTGGGTGGTGGTGATCGATTAACAAAGGTGTCGCATTTTATTCCGCATAGGAAGGATGATCCGGTGGAGAAGCTGGGAAAGCTTTATGTGGATAACATAGTGCGGCTTCATGGTGTGCCCCGCAGCATCGTGAGTGACCGTGATGGGCGGTTCACGTCCAATGATTGGAGGCTGGTGCAGCAAATGTTGGGAACAAAGCTGAAGTTTAGCACAGCCTTCCATCCGCAAACGGATGGGCAGACCGAGAGGGTCAATAGAACCATGGAAGACATGCTTCGCATGTGTGTCTTGGACTTTGGAAAGCAATGGGAGGACCACCTTTATTTGGTGGAGTTCGCATACAACAACAGCTACCAAGCAAGTATTCAGATGGCGCCTTTCGAGGCCCTTTATGGTAGAACGATGTCGCACGCCGTTGTCTTGGTTAGAAACGGGCGAGTCGAAGTTGTATAAGCGATCGGAAGTGGAGGATGCTACTTCGTTGGTGAGAACCATTCGGGAGAGGTTGCTTATCGCTCAGGACCGGCAAGCAAAGTACTATAATGCCAAGCACAGGAACGTGGAGTTCGCTGTGGGCGATTATGTATACTTGAAGATCAAGCCGTTCAAGGGTGTCTCGCGGGTGCGGCGATTGAAAAAGCTAAGCCCGAGGTACCTTGGACCGTTCGAGGTTCTGGAGCGAGTAGGAGAAGCGGCCTATCGGCTGAAGCTTTCAGTGGAGCTAAGTGGTTTACATGATGTATTCCATATTTCGGTGCTTCGGAAGGCGGTGCAAGAGCCTACGCAAGTGATCGCGGCCAATCAAGTGCCGGTGGATAGTGGGCTAACGACAAAAGTCAAGCCCGTGCGGATTGAGGACTCGGAGGTCAAGCGGCTACGCAATAAAGAGATCAGGATGGTCAAAGTCCGGTGGGACAATTGCGGTCGTGAGGAGCTCTCTTGGGAGCGAGAGCAGACGATGCTTGACGAATATCCGGAGTTGTTCCGCTCAGGTACAAATTTTAGTTTTGTACATGTTTTTTTTCCTTTATGTAATTTCGTGGGCGAAATCCTTTTAAGAGGGGTAGAGTTGTAACGCCCCGAAACTCAAAGGAGCAGAGGGGAATAATTTGGGCCAGTTTGAGTTTTGGCTGCAGGCACACGGCCTGGGACACGGGCGTGTCCCAGGGCGTGTCAAGCCTGTGTCGACACTAAGGCGCGAAGTCGACACTTTGGTCTCGACATTGTGTCGAGACTGGGCACACGGCCTGCGACACGGGCGTGTCGCAGGGCGTGTCGACCCGTGTCGACACTTAGCCGTGAAGTCGACACAGTGCTTCGACGTTGTGTCGAGACACGGCACACGGCCTGCGACACGGGCGTGTCGCAGGGCGTGTCAACCCGTGTCGACACTCGTCCCGCGAAGTCGACACTTTGGTGTCGACAGTGTGTCGAGACATGGCACACGGCCTGCGACACGGGCGTGTCGCAGGGCGTGTCGACCCGTGTCGACACTTAGCCACGAAGTGTCGAGACCATGTACACGGCCTGGAGCCCAGGCGTGTCAAGGTGACACGGGCAAGGACACGGGCGTGTCCTAGAACCCGTGCAGTGCTCGGGTTGAAAACGGGAGAAAATCATGGGGTACACGGCCAGCTACACGGCCGTGTCAGATGGAACACGGGCGTGTCAGCTCGAACACGGGCGTGTTCGATACCCGTGTGAGGTTCCAGGTGATTCGATTTTGACGGCGAATGAGGCACACGGCCCTGGACACGGGCGTGTGCCAGGCCGTGTTCGGTCCAGATTGGGCATTTCAGTCCCGAATCGAAGCCGTTCATTTCTTTGACTGAAGATCCAACGGCTGGGGGTTGTTCCTGAAGGGATATACCCGGGTTTTGACTTAGAAAACCCTCACTTTTTCCACTTGTTCTCTCTCCAAACCCTTGGAGAAAGAAGAGCTAAGGCAAGAAGAAGAGGAGCTAGATCCGCCATTGGAGGAGCTTCGGAGCTCCGAATCGCAAGCCGACTCCGGATCCACGGAGGCAACGCAAGTGCGGTGATTTCCATCCGATTACTTTTCGATGGCGCCAAAGAGGACCGCAAGGGTAACGATCCTCATCTTGAGCATGAGTCGCTCTCTTTCTTTGCATAGGAAGCCCGCTCTCGCGAGTTTGCGGAGAGTTGGAGGCGTTCCTTCGGGTAGATATGTGAAGTCCCCGTTGTTTAGAGTCCGTATGCGAGAACGGACATAGGCATTTTGGTTGAAGCCTACCCGGACATGTTAGTCCGGATCGGTGATGTTGCATTGCATAAGGCCGGAGAAGACTCCGTGCTATTGGGTGTTTTTCGGGTTTTCTACGCGGTAGATTGCAGCAGGGAGCCTTGGGGACTAACCCAAAGGTGCACCCGGAAAACTGGGCGGACACGAGGTCTTGCCAACTTGGTGGCCTGAGAGCCAACTTGAACATAACGGGTTATGTGACTTGTGTTAGAATGGGACTCGGTGAAAGTTTGACCCGCGCATATGGCTTAAATTGCCGTTGCGATGTGAGCACGGGTTAGATGGAGCCGTACCCGCTTTATGTCGTTCGGGTTAGAGAGACCTAAAGTTACATGGCACTCGCCGTTGGCATAAATGGGGGTCTTCGGTGGTCGATGGCTTAAATTGACGTGACCAATACCATGAAGACGAATTGCTCATAGGAATGGCCGTCTAAGTGGCGGTGGTGAGTCCGGAATGTTAATGGCTTTAATTGACGTGACATCGACCGGTTCACCGAGAATGTGCCCTGAGTGCACGGGGCGTGTGGCCGTGCGAGCCAACGCCTGTGATGAAATGGCTATGGTTATTATTGCTCGCTTATGCTAATGAAATGCAGGAAAGGAGCATCGCCGCCCCGAGTTGGGGGCGGGATCGTTATAATTTGGTCAGCATTGCTGACCGTTGCCTTGTTTGCCACCGTGCGGTGGTTTGTTTGCTTGCAGGTGCAGCTGGACCAAGCGGTCAATAGCGGGCTAAAGCCCTTTTTGCGAAGCTGGCCCTCGAAGGCCCAAGTGGAAATGTTTTATGTTTTATTCATGTATGGCCGGCCTGCGAGCCGAGGTTTGTAAATCATGTAAAAGACAAGTGAAACATTTTGTAAGGCCTTAAGGCCGACTTTTGAGTATTTTGTAATAACATTCCTATTATCATGTTAGTGGACATTCATGCTTGTTGCTGGGTTCTTGTTTTGCAACTTTTATAAACTGCTTCCGCTAGAATGCTCTGTGTAGGACGTTGAGATTGGTTGGATGGTTTCCATAAGTAACCACCCGGTCTGTCTGTGGCATATGGCGTCGGGCCCCGGCCGGACCTACTGTTATATGCTATGCGACGGATAGGGGGTGTTACAGTAGCTAAGTATAAAGCACGCCTGGTGGCCAAAGGTTTCACACAAGTAAGCGGAGTAGACTATTTTGATGTATACTGACCCGTGTGTCACTTAGCAACCATTAGGGTTCTTCTTGTTATTTCGGCCATTGAGAAATTTGTTGTTCATCAAATGGATGTTAAGACTGCTTTCTTGAATGGAGATCTGACCGAAAAGATCTACATGAGTCAACCTAAAGGTTTCATTGTAGACGGTCACGAAAACAAGGTCTGTAAGCTTTTAAAGTCGCTATACGGATTAAAACAAGCACCAAATTATGGCATGAGAAGTTTGACTATACTGTAAAGAACATGAGATTCATGTCGAGTCTCTCGGATAAATGTCTTTACATACATCATAGATCAGACAAAGTCGCTATATATGCTTGTACATGGATGATATGCTGATTCTTGGTTCTGATCAATCCGTGGTGGATGACGTTAAGTCAGAACTAATGCAGACATTTAACATTAAAGACCTCGGTGTACTTGACACTATACTAGATATGCAAGTGAGCTTTGGGAAATATGGCATTTCCCTAAGTCAAAGCCACTACATCCAGTCCATGTTGGACACGTGGGGATACAGTGAACGTAAAGCGGCTGAGACACCATACGATTATTCTAACCGCTTAAAGCCCAATGATGGAGCTGCGGTTCGACAGTTAGATTATTCTAAACTGCTTGGTAGCCTCATGTACACTATGGTATGTACGAGACTTGACATAGCCTTTACGGTCGGCATGTTAAGTAGGTTCACTAGCAATCCTGGCCAAGACCATTGGGATGCCCTCGATAGGCTGATGTGATACTTAAAGCACACCTGACAGTATGATTTATGTTATAGTGGTCATCCTCTAGTTCTAGAAGGATATTCTGATGCATCATGGTGCTCAGAAGTAAACGACAGCAAGTCCACTAGTGGATTCCTCTTCACACTAGGAGGAGCAGCTGTAGCCTGGAAGTCCAGAGACAGTCGTGCATTGCACTCTCATTTTAAAATCTGAACTCTATGTTCTAACTTCAGCTGGTGAGAGGCAGAGTGGATAAGAGATTTGGTGATGGACATTCCATTGTCGAGCCTAAACTGAGTTCTATTGCAGTTTACTGCGACAATCAGGCTACTAAAACGATTGCTACGAACACGTTGTTTCATAGCAAAAGAAGGCAACTACAGATGAAAGTAGTTTGGTTGACCTCCCTTACGAGTCAAGGGATTGTGAACCTCGCTGATGTGAGGTCAAAAGATAATGTTGCAGACGCTCTTCCTAAAGGATTAATAGAGCTCTCACAATCAAAACATCGGGGAAATGAGATTAAAGTTCATAAAAATATGAACTTTCCTCCAACGTTTATGTTTTGATACGTACGAGCCTATAGTTGTCAACATTCAAGCATCTAAATAGTAACAGACTGAAAACCCAAATAATTTTTTGATGAAAACCCAAGATGGGTGGATGCTGGTTATTCCACACTTGATAACCCAACGTCCTCTCATTGTAAGTTGAATCAAGAGTTATTCAACTGGGAATTGAAATTCGTTGTAAATGTTAACCTAAACATTATTGGTCACAGCACATATTTCGCATTTGATAATGTTGGACATGATGTGTTGCCCACATGTGTTGTGAGGCACATAGTGATCCGTAATGAGTAAGGTACATGACTAGTCCTAGTTAGCTGGATGAGATGCTGACAGAGTTACTTCACCGTTGCTAGAAGTGCTAACTCATTAGTAAGAGCTAGTTTACTTTAAATGTTACTGCATATGTTTATGAATTCATAGAGTCTGACTCATGAAATTCCTTGCAGGCTACGATGGAGATTTTGGAGGAGCTGTAGACCTGGACATGATGACGATGATCTACTAGATGAGTAAAATCATCAAACGTTTAATTCATGTCTTTGTTTTGTAATAATTATTCAGACTATGTTTTGGACAACATCTGTGTGATGGTTTGTCGTTTAGGCAAACCTTTATTTGTTTTATTAGTATGATCTGTCCTGAGTGTTTTTGCTTAATTTGGATTATTGTTTTGTCTACACTCCAGCACTCCGAAAGTCACCGTTATTTGTCACGAATATAGAAGGAGATTGTAAGTGTATGTTTGATAACTTCGCAAAAAGAAGTTATCTTCATCTCTATTTAACCATTTTTAGCCATGTTATGTGAAATTTATACATGAAAAGTAGATAAATCCAAATTGCCGCATGATTTGGAGTCAAAATGTTTGTACTCTAATTGTTTATATGTTTTTATGATAGGATTCAGGGAGAATTTAAGTCAAGGATTGAAGACTAAGTATTGTGAAAAATCTGGGAAAATGTTACAACATATTCTCACATCTGGCAGGTCAAACTGTGCAGAAAAACAGAACCCAGAAATGTTGCAACATATTCACAACATTTTTGGCAGTTACAGAAAATTCAAATCCGAAAATGCCAAGTTTTGGACAGTTACAACCTATTTCAAAGCATCCATTCAGCATTTTAAAATGACTGGATGTGGGGCCCACTAGGAGAAAAAGAGGAAAGTTTAAAAGAGGAAAATTTCAGCCATAAAAGGGGGATTTCATTTCTATTCTTGGGAGCCATTAGAGGAGAAAACTGCAGGGAGAAGAATTTGGGAGAGGAAGAACCAGTCCAGTCTTGGCATTCGGGCTGAAGGAAACGCTTCCACATCACTGGAGAAGGAAGATTCGCATTTCTTTTGAAATGTTTAGTAAGATCTCTTCAGTTTTGTGTTATTTTCCCGCAGTCATGAACTAAAACTCTCTAGTCTTGCATGATGAGAGTAGTATGTGTATTTTGATGATGACATCTTTGATTTTGGGTTTGTTTTGTGATTATCTTTATAGATCTTGTGATTTTTTATGGTGAAATTGTGGATCATGTCTTTTTATTATATTGCGCCGCGAGAATCGAGAGAAGAGCGGCGTAACGTTAATTTAAGGGCTAGTTTATCGCAGTGCGAGAATCGAGAGATGAGCAATGTGAATCATTAACCAACATTTCGTTATTTTTACGGCGTTTCAAGAGTCGAGAGAGGAGAAACGTGCGTGCATCACAAGATCTATTGAGTTTTGAAAAGTGAAGAGATTTCTTTTTTATGCTTGCGAATTGATCCTGCACTTCATAATATTTTCGTTTTTCCTAAGTTAGAGATAACTAGGGGTGCGTAGATATTAAGACTCCTTGTATCGAGAGATAAAGGTTTCTTCTTTAAAAATCATCGCAAGATAATCCAAAGTTCAAACCAAATGAAATATTTATTTGATCACCATCATGTTACACATATGAAATCAGAAATGCAAGGCTATTTTTCTCTAATTGCTAAGAAATTACTTTAAGATCTAGTTAAATTAGTTTTAATATTTATCTAAAAGTTATAATCTATTTTCAAAAATCAATTAATCGTTTTACTTGGATTCATAGAAACGGTGTAACTAGTAATTATAAGCGCTAAACTCATCACTTCTCCGTGGGAACGATCTCACTCACTTGTATTCTTGTACGGCACGTATACTTGCGTTTTCAAGCTCTATTTTGCGCGTATCAAATTTTTGGCGCCGTTGCCGGGGAGGTGCAACGGATTTAGTGTTTTCTTCTTACAATATTAGTGAACCTTAGTACGTGGAGGTCAAGTTTTGTTTTCACTTGTTAGTTTATTGTATTTGGGTTATCATCTTTGTCATCCGATAGTTTATGTCCAGGTATCGATCCGTTGAATTAATTCCTCTAAATTCTGAAATCGAGCGAACCTGTAGACGTAATAGAAAATCAACTAGATTGGAAAATTCGAATCAACACAACATGAATAATCACAAACAATGATGCTGACGTTCATCAAGAGGGACAGGACTTAGGAGGCAAGTAGAGCATAACGGCACCCAATGGAAAATAGGAAACATGCCGTGACTATAATATGCCTTTTAGGGGAGGGGTATAATTTAGTATCGCTAGACCTGCTGTAGAGGCTAACAACTTTAAAATTGATTCCACGGCGATGCAACTTGTCCAGAATAATAAGTTTAGTGGCCATAACCATGAAGACCCAAACTCTCATCTAAGAACGTTCATAGAAATCTGTGACACATTTAAGATTAATGGCGCATCCGAAGAAGCCATTAAATTGCGATTATTTCCTTTCTCTCTAGAAGGAAAAGCAAAAGATTAGTTGAACTCGTTGCCTAATGGGTCTATTACTACTTGGGCTATATTGGTTGAAAAATTTTTATCCAAATATTTCCCTCCATCTAAAACTGCCAAGTTAATGCGGGATATCTCTACATTCATGCAAGCGAATGGAGAAACCCTATATGATGCGTGGGAACGATTTAAGGAATTATTACGCAGATGTCCCCACCATGGGCTAGCCATTCACCAACAAGTATGGACGTTTTATAACGGCCTTCGACATCTACAATGATCCAAGTAGATGGAGCTGCGGGAGGTTCGTTGATGAACAAGTACCCTGAAGATGCATACGGGTATTTTACAAGATCTATCTTCTAATAATTACCACACGATCGAGCGTCAAGTACATCCTCCCAATACGGCAGGATTATATCAAGTTGACCAATTAACGTCATTTGCAACCCAAATGACGTCCCAATTTAATACCATTAACAAGAGGTTAGATGCTTTGACGTTGAACCAAAATCAAATGAATCCTCAAGTCAATAGCATTATTACTCCCATGGTTTCTCCTAACCCACCTTAACAATTAAACAACTTGTAGGGGGTAATGAAGAAGTTAATTATTTAGGAGGGCATTATAAGCAAAATACAAACCCTTACCCAAACCATTATAATCTCGAATGGAGAAACCATCCTAACCTCTCTTGGAAGAACAACTCCGGTCCTACCCCACCACACTTATTTAATTCTAATGCTAATCCTCAACATCAAAACAATCATTCCAACCAAGCGGGACCATCTAAAAGGTAACAGATGACTTCATCATTGAATCAATGCAAAAGAATGAAGCTCGTTTCTCTAGTTTGGAAGGGTCAATGAGAATGATTGAAGCGCAACTAGGACAATCGCCACCGCTTTAAGTATGCGACCGCAAGGCACACTCCCACGGATACCACACCCAATCCCAAGGGAGATATTCATCATTGTAAGGCCATCACATTACGAGTGGGCGTGAGTTAGTAGTTGGTCAAGAAACTAATCCACATGAACAAAATAAAAATCAAGACTAAGAAAAATTCAAGGGTCCTAGTGAGCAAGTAATAATAGGAAGAAATGAGGGCGATAAGAGTGAGGAGGAAGGAGTAATAACAAGAAGAAATGATAAGGTAATAGAAGGAGAAAAGGAGGAAAGAAGAAGGAGAACCCACGAACCTATCCACCACCACCTTCCCTCAAGACTAAAAAAGAGCAAGTTAGATCAACAATTTCAGAAATTCTTAGAAATCTTTAAGAAGTTGCAAGTTAATATACCCTTCGCCGAAGCATTAGAACAGATGCCAAGTTACATAAAGTTTATGAAAGACATATTAAATAAAAAACGGAAGTTTGGCGTGAACGAAACGGTAACCCTTACACATGAATGTAGTGCAATCCTCCAAAGGAGATTGCCACCAAAACTAAAGGACCCCGGAAGCTTCACGATTCCGTGTTCTGTTGGACATCAATTCGAGGGAAAGGCTTTGTGCGATCTAGGGTCGAGCATAAATCTTATGCCACTTTCAATTTATAAGAAGTTAGGGTTGGGGGAGATTTCCAAAACATCAATTGCATTACAATTAGCAGATAAATCTCTAACCTTTTCAAAGGGGATTGTAGAAGAGAAGTCTTAGTCAAGGTAGAAAAATTTATTTTTCCGGCAGATTTGTGGTATTAGACATGAAGGAAGACAAGGAAGTCCCCATTATAGTGGGCAGGCCTTTCTTAGCCACCGGAAAAACTTTGATTGATGTACACAGGGTGAGTTAACCATGAGAGTTAACGATGAACAAGTGACTTTTAATGTACTAAAGCCATGAAATTCCCTCGTTTAGAAGAAGATGACATAGAGGAAGTTAAGAGTGTGACCTTATTGATTACAACTTAAGTGAGAATCTAGAAGAAGATGAAGACGAGGAGACGGATGAAGAGAAATCTCATTGTGAGAACGAAACTCAAGAATGCTTTGAAATAAGTGCACGTCCACCGACATCACATGCAAGCCGGAGATTTTAGATATGACAGATAAGACATGTGCAAATAAACCTTCCATCATTAGTCCTCCCACACTTGAGTTGAAACCATTACCTGAACATTTGGCCTACGCATATCTAGGAGACAATGATACATTACCGGTCATTGTCAACTCAAAATTATCACCAAATCAACATCAACAACTCATATAGATTGCTGAAGCAATTTAAATTAGCCATAGGTTGGACGATCGCAGGACATAAGAGGGATTAGTCCTTCGGTATGCATGCACAAGATTCTCCTAGAAGAATCTTATAAAGGTTCCATTGAGCCTCAACGTCGTCTCAGTCCACCTATGAAAGAGTTCGTAAAGAAAGAAATAATAAAATGGTTAGATGCAGGGATAATATACCCTATCTCCGATAGCTCTTTGGTCTCTCCGGTTCAATGTGTTAGAAGAAAGGAGGGATGACCGTAATAAAAATGATAAGAACGAATTAATATCGACTAGAACTATTACCGGATGGCGCATTGTATGGATTATCGCAAGCTTAATAAGGCTACTAGAAAAGGACCACTTTCCATTGCCTTTCATAGATCAAGTTCTAGATAAGTTGTCCGGTAATGATTCTTCTGCTTCCTAGACGGCTATTCCGGGTATAACCAAATCACGGTTGACCCGGAAGATCAAGAGAAAACAACCTTCACGTGCCCTTACGGAACATTCGCCTTTAGGAGAATGCCATTTGGTCTATGCAACGCACCAGCCACGTTCCAACGGTGTATGATTGCTATATTTTCAGAAATCATGGATCATGGTATAGAGATCTTCATGGATGATTTCTCCATCTTCGGAAAATCATTTGGAGAGTGTTTGGAGTGCTTAGAAAGAGTGCTTGTGCGATGTATCGAAACTAACCTTGTGCTGAATTGGGAAAAGTGCCATTTCATGGTACGCGAAGGCATCGTGCTGGGCCATCATGTGTCAAGCAAGGGGTTAGAAGTAGATAAGGCCAAAATTGAGGTCATTGAGAAATTACCTCCTCCTAGGAATGTGAAAGAGTTAAGGAGTTTCCTGGGGCATGCGGGATTTTACCGAAGGTTTATCAAAGATTTTGCTAAGATTGCAAAACCTCTTAGTGGATGTTGGAAAAGGATACGAAATTTCATTTGACGAAGACTGTTTGAGTGCATTTAGTAAACTGAAAAAGCAATTAACCACGGCACCAATTGTGGTGGCACCCGACTGGGGTGAACCATTTGTCCTTATGTGTGATGCGAGTGACTATGCCGTGGGTGTAGTACTAGGTCAAGTTAGGGAGAAAATTTTCACACCATAGCCTACGCGAGCAAAACTCTATTGAACTCAAATCAATTACACCACGACTGAGAAGGAGTTGTTGGCAGTAGTCTACGCCTTTGAGAAGTTTCGATCTTATCTTTTATGCACTCAAGTCACTGTTTTTACTGATCATGCGGCTATCCGTTATTTGATGGAAAAAAGAGATACAAAGCCGAGGTTGATTCGTTGGGTACTATTATGCAGGAATTCGATTTGAGATTAAGGATAGAAAGGGCGTAGATACCCTGTAGCAGACCATCTTTCCAGGATCGAACCAAGGAATCTTATTATCATTCAAGATGAGGAGAGATTTCCAGATGAGCAAATCTTAGCTATATCAGAGGGGTTAGTGCCATGGTACGCGATTACGTCAATTACCTCGTTAGTAACATTCTACTTCAGATTTAACTACCAAAACGAAAGAGGTTCTTACACCAAGTGCGGTCTTATCTCTGGGACCCACCTTATTTGTTTAAAATTGGTGCTGATGGAGTAGTGAGGAGATGTATACCGGAAGTAGAAATGCATCCTATTTAGAAAATTGCATAGTTCTCCTACGGAGGACACTTCAAGGGAAATAGGACAGCATGAAAGTCTTAGAGGCAGATTCTATTGGCCTACATTATATCATGATTCTAGAGAACATGTGAAAAGGTGTGATCGATGTCAAAAGGAAGAAAATATTAATAAGAACGAAGCTATGCCTATGAACCCAATTCTAGAAGTTGAGCTTTTTGATGTCGGGGTATAGACTTCATGGGACCATTCGTTAATTCGAATGGTAATTTATTTATCCTCTTAGCCGTAGACTATGTATCGAAATGGGTCGAAGTATAGCCACGACCAAAAATGATGCAAAGGTGGTGTTATACTCCTGAAACTTCATATTTAGTCGATTTGAACACCCAAAGCTATTATAAGTGACGGGGAAGTCACTTTTGTAATCACCAATTTGCTGCGTTGTTGAAAAAGTACGGGGTTAGGCATAAGGTAGCATTGACATACCACCCCAAACGAATGGGTTAGCAGAAGTATCTAATAGAGAGATCAAGAAAATCTTGGCTAAAACGGTGAGTGTAAATTGCAAGGACTGGTCTCAAAAGCTTAACGATGCCTTATGGGCATATAGAACCGCTTTCAAGACCCCGATTGGTGTTACCCGTATCGTTTAGTTTACGGCAAGGCTTGTCATCACTACGTTGGAGTTGGAGTATCGGGCATATTGGGCCATTAAGAAAATCAACTTGACTTTCAAGAAGCCGGTAAATCTAGACTACTACAGTTAAATGAATTGGAGGAGATCCGGACTCAGGCGTATGAAAGTGCAAGGGTTTTAAGGACCGTACAAAAAATGTGGCATGACCGCCTCTTACGGACAAAAATTACAACCAGGGAAACTAGTTCTATATTCAATTCATGATTAAAATTTTTCCCGGTAAATTAAAATCTAGGTGGTCGGGCCCGTTTCGGGTCAAGGAAGTTCTTCCTTATGGGGTCGTTCTATTATCAATGAAAAAGAATTCGGAGTTTAAGGTCAATGGCGGACGTCTTAAGGCTATTTAGGGAACGAAAATGAACGAGCAATATCGTTCATACACTTGAAATAAAATTTTCGAGCCGCTGAATGTCCAGCGGGACATTAACTAAGGCGCTTCTGGGGAGGCAACCCCAAATTTTAATGTTAAGTTCTTTATTATTTTTGTTATTTTGTTTTGTTTGTTTCTATTTCTCTCAGAATTCCTTTCAAAAGAGAAAAAAATGATGCATGACTGAATTCCTATGGTCTCGAACGCTTAAAACCGCATTTCCCTTCATTCGGCTAGCCAAGGCTCAAAATTGGCTCAGAAAAAAAAATGTTGCAACATTTTCGAAAAATGTTGCAAATATTTTTCTCTGCCTTTTTCCCTTACAAGAGCGGAAATTCTGGCGGTGACCGGTTCAAATGCTTAATTAACGGCTGACTGCGGGATTAATTTGAACCGGCTGTCTAATTGATTTTTTTGTTCCTATTTAGCCGGTTCAATTGAAATAGGTTACCTTAATTACCCCCTCCAAATCCGCTGACCGGGATAAAAGCGCGATACTCCCCAAATCCGCTGCTACCCCCGATCCTTTGCTCCAGGAAAACCCTACTTCGTCTTTCTCGCCCCGCTCCGACTCATCCGCCGGCGGCAGCAACCCGCGACAGCACCGTTCAGGAAATACCCCCCCCCTCTCGCGGTCCTATCACGAAGCTATCACTTACCGTTGGAGTTGAAGTTATCATGGCCCCAAGAAAGGTAGAGAGAAGGCGGTGGCGGCGCACAAGCACTCAAGATTCATCAACGAAGAAGCCATGGCTCGCTACGAATTGCTTAAGGTAAAGCCCGTCATCTATGAACGAGGGTTTCAACTGGAAGTTCGTGGTTGGAGTCAAGCGTATGTGCGGCAAATAGACAAGTCGGTTGGACCTCCTTCTGCCATCCCCGCACTGATGCTGTCCTACCGTGGGTTATAGAATTTTACGACAACGCCAAGTTCCACACGGACGGAAAAATTCACATACGGGGGAGGAAGTCGATTTTCCGGGAAGGTATAAACTCCTCTTCGATTTAGCAAATCTGGATTGCGATGTCTTCCAGTCTGTTAGAACTTCTAACCCATACGATATCGCCACCACATTGAGCCTCACTAGAAACATCACGTGGGTTAGAATCTTCAAATGTTGCATTCGGCTCTTTTACTCGTGAAGCTAAAGTTTGGCTGCTTTTCGTAAACTCAAGTGTTATACGACGAAACACTCCAACCATGTCTCCTTCGATAGAGCTTGCATTATACATAGCATTATAAAAGGGATTCCCATTAATGTAGGATATATTATTTCAGTCAAATCCAAAAAAGGTCAAAACGGAGGGGGGAACTCAGCTGTGGTTCCCACGCTCATCACATCGTTGTGCTGTTACGCGGGGTATCTCTCGCCGACACGGACACTACCACCATTGTAGCCGGCCAATCACGTTTTCTGTGATTTCCTCCTATATTAGAGTATCTTCCGAGGAGCCACCTCCCAAATCCGCTCCGAAACAACGCCCTACCGTATCTTCGAGCAAAACCACCCAACCTCCAATTCCCACCACTTTCCCCAAATCCCCGGATTGGCCGATCATCTTAAATATTGTAAGGCACCGCCAAATATCAGCGCCAACAACATCTTGATATAGCCTCGCATTTAAACATTTTACTCACAATCAAGTAGCTATTCTCCGCCATTTGAATGTACCTGAGGACAAGATAGCAGTCCACGATGTGAATCCTGCTTGTATGACAACAAACCCTCTACTCTAGGGGAAAGGAGGCAGCATCCTCGCCTGATCCACATGATGAACCAGAAGCGGTTGAGGAGGATGCAGTCTTTGCATCCGGCGGAGACGACGAAATGAAAGAATTTTTGGACGATGACGACTCGGACGAGGTCGATGACGCTGACGACGATGAGGAGGATGGTTGACACTCCACTACTCAGAATCTGGGAAATTTACTTTGAGCTAATTACTGTGAAATGTTTGTTTTGTTTTTTTGGACATATCTGTGGGTGAAACATTTCAGTGTTAGTGCAGTAGTTTATTTTATTTACATATTGCTCTTGTCAAAATT